>OZ012735.1:561565669-562165669 GCA_963859935.3 Lathyrus sativus | reverse complement strand
ATGATCCTATTAATTTGTGTGTTGGTAGTGACGCGGTGTTTTTTTGTTCTGGCGAAGGTTTTGAACGGAGATGGGGAGAGGAGGAGAACGGCGGCGGTTGAGAGGGAGAAAGAAACCTAGGGTTTCAGAAAGGGAACTGAGAGTGAGGGAGAGCTTGGACTCAGTGGGCATGGGCCTTGGGCCTGATTTCATTTCCCAGATCACACCCCCAGTTTTTGGCATCCACTCCCCATGTCTGTGTTTTTTGGGTTAGCATTGGGGCCTCAAGCCCAACGTGATTTTTGCTGACACACCCTGATTCGCATCCGCGCACCCCCTTCCCTGGGTTTTTGTTTTTCTTGTGCATTGCTTTGGGCTGGGCCCATTCTTTTTTCTGCAGGCTAATTGTACCCCTGTAATAACTGATGTACCCCCCTGTTCTCTTTTCCTTATTTTTTTTTATTTTGTTTAGTTTTTAGAAAGAAAAAAAAATGTAAAGAAAATGTTATGGAAAAATAAAAAAAAAGTACATTGAAAAAGATTGAAAAAAATAGAGAGAAAATATTAAGAAGAAAAATATAAAGAAAAATATATTGAAAAAAGGAAAAAGAATATGAAGAGAAGTATTGAAAAAAAATAGAAAAAAAAAAGAGAAATATTGAAAATGAAAAGAAAATAGTAAAGAAAATATGGGAAAGATAAAAGAAGAGGAAATAGAAGTATTTTGAAAAAGAAAGATACTCGAAAAAATAGTAAAATATATTAGTGTAGATTTAATATTTTTTAAAGTGCATTTTGTCATAGATTTTCTTTTACACCTTTTTAGAGGTAGTTTAGAATGTCCACTTGTTAGGGGACTATTTTCCATTCGATTTTTCAGGATAGGATAGGATAGTATTTCCTAGGAGTTTTATTTTCAGTATTCACTCATTGTAACCATTTTTCAGAATGTTAATAAAACGAGATTTGAGTTGTGGTCCCGATAGTAGCCGAACTACAGCTGCTCTGATTCCTCGTACCAGACGAGGATATGTAGGCATAGGATGGGATATCCTAGCGAGCACACTAACAACTGACTTTCTGTTCTCTCGCTGCTGTGCGATCGAGACTTTCCCGCTGACGACTAATTGATACCCTTTTTTCTCTCTTGCCCGAGTGCATTTGAGACCAAGCCATAGTTTTGCCCAGAGGTTCCCGTACCTTTGAAACCAGTTGATTTTCTCATTGTTGTGTAAGAATACCCTGTCTAGCTGTAGTTAGCCCGAACTACGCAAGGCTCTGATCTTCCATGCAGTGTGGAAGTACGTAGGCACAAGACGCGAAGTCTTAGCGAGCCAATTTCCCTGTAGTCCCGAACTACGTTGACTCTGACTTTCTCTCTTGAGAATACGTAGGCGTAGAGTGCGACGCTCTATCGAGTCAATTCCCTTTCCGTTTAGATTTAGCAGCCGTAGATAGATTGTTTTGCATCCTTTAGACAACCCAAGCAAGCGTGGATCCCGTCGAGTACGACGGACGTGAGGGGTGCTAATACCTTCCCCTTGCGTAACCAACTCCCGAATCCAGGTTTTGGTTGCGACGACCATACCTTTCCCGTGTTGTGCGAGGTTTACTCTGAGCGTTTCCTTTCCCTCCCGTGGGATAAATAACGCACGGTGGCGACTCTTCTGTTCAGCCGGCGCCGATTTTCGCAGTAGCGACAGGTACCACACTAAACAATCTGATTATTGAAAGGAAATCCTCCATTAACCATTTCCTAAGTGGCTTAAGGCTCGTAACGTATTGTACAAACTTGCCTTTATTACGTGATTTACTGTTGTTTGGAGATGAGAAGAGAGAAGAAGGACTCTACAGGGGAAACTATCAAGCATCTTACTGTTGTTATATAATATGGCCCTAGTGTTAAGTTTGAAGGGGAATCTACCCTATATGTTATCATGCATGGATTCATCCTAATGTCTATCATCACTATCCTTAAACAAGGAAGTGAGAGCCCTAAGGAAACATGTTAAAGGGAAACACCAGCAAAAATCATTAAGCAGATGAGTACAGCTATCAAGCTACTGAAATAAGAACATGTATGGATATTCAATGCATCAGCACAAGCAGAAGGAGGAAGCCTCAATTTCTAATGCAAACATGACAAGCATAGAAGAAAAAGAAACACACAATCAAGGGAGGATCACCTCAACCTTCAATGCAAACAATCAAGGGCAAGTATGAAAGCAGATAAACATCCAAGCAAAGGGAGACAAACTCAACCTTTAATGCAATCATGATAAAAAGGAAAAGAAACAATCAAGCAAAGGGAGACTAGCTCAACCTTTAATGCAATCATGCACCTAAACAAGAGTCTCCACTCATGCAACTCTACCCTAATGCATCACAGCAATCAGGCAATCAATCAAGCAATCCAGAAAACACTCCATCAGGAGAGAGGCAAACAAGAAGAGCAGCAAGGAAATCATCCCAAGGCTACATCAGGACAGATGAGAATGGTAGAACCTAGATGTCAATCTAAGGTATCTGGTTCATTGTGTATCAACACAAGAGTCCTCTGAGGCTCAACCTCTTTAAGGAATGCTCATTAGACTTCCCAAAGGGAAGTCCAGGCTCTCATAAGAGAGATCCTTAGATCAATGGACAAATATTGAAAGGTGGAACCTAATAAACAACTAGGGTTTTAGGTTCATTGTGTATCAACACAAGAGTCCTCTGAGGCTCAACCTCTTTATGGAATGCAAATTAGACTTCCCAAAGGGAAGTCTAGGCTCTCACAAGAGAGATCCTCAGATCAATGGACAAAGATTGAAAGGTGTAACCTAATAAGAAACTAGGGTTTTAGGTTCATTGTGTATCAACACAAAAGTCCTCTGAGGCTCGACCTCTTTATGGAATGCTCATTAGACTTCCCAAAGGGAAGTCCAAGCTCTCACAAGAGAGATCCTCAGATCAATGGACGAAGATTGAAAGGTGGAACCTAATAAACAACTAGGGTTTTAGGTTCATTGTGTATCAACACAAGAGTCCTCTGAGACTCAACCTCTTTATGGAATGCTCATTAGACTTCCCAAAGGGAAGTCCATGCTCTCACAAGAGAGATCCTTAGATCAATAGACAGAGATTGAAAGGTGGAATCTAATAAATAAGTAGGGTTTTAGGTTCATTATGTATCAACACAAGAGTCCTCTGAGGCTCAACCTCTTTATGGAATTCTCATTATACTTCCCAAAGGGAAGTCCAGGCTCTCACAAGAGAGATCCTCATATCAATGGACAGAGATTGAAAGGATGATGGGAAGCATGGTGTATACCAAAGCTATCCACCATGGCACTCAACCAATCATCTCAAAGATTGTATCCTCAAAGGTTTTACCATTCATGGTATGCCTTTAGTCCTTCCAAAGGAAGGACTAGGCTCCCACAAAGGAACCCTAAATCATAGGATAAGGAATGGGGAAGGAAAAAAATCAATCACCTAAAGCTTCTAAAGAAACCATAACAATTAAACTCTAAAGGAAGTCCATCCTAAGGGAGCTAATGCCTTATTGAAAGCTTGAAAACTACCCTACAAATATCTCCACCTAGGTACTAAGGGTTCATGTAATGATTGAGTGCTTAAGATTGGTTAAAAGTTCACTTAAAGGCAAAACTAGGTGGAATGCTAAATTGGGAACACCCTAATATCAACCAGAATGTAAAATCCATGAAAAATAGGAAAACAAGTCCTAAAATCCTAATAAAAATCCTAAGGGATCCTAAATATGTTAGGAAGTTATGGCAAACATTTCAGGTCAAGATTTTATGCCTAGGTACACTAACAGGGAGCTAAACCACAAAGCATACTAGGGGGAATGCAAATGGGAAAGGTTCTAAAAATCTACCTTAAACCCTAATCAAACAGCTCCTAAAAAATAGGATAAAAATACTACAACATCCTACAATGTGTCTAGAGTCAGCATGCAAAAAATTAGACATTCATTTGAATTATCAATCAAGAAATAAAATCAGCAAGATGAACATGTCAATTTCATATTTATTAAAAGCACATAACATGGAAAATATGCAATTAAATTGAAATAAAGCTCAAAAATTAATCCAGTAGCATGTAAAATTACTTAACACATTAAGGAATCATAGGAAAAAAATTCAATAATTATGGATGCTTTCTACTATTTTTAATGAATTAAAACAATCATGTGATAAAACATAAAAAATAAAGAAAATGAATTGAAAAATAAACAAATGCGCGTGCTAAATAGCAAAAATTCCAAGTTCAAATTCACATGGCCCATGAAGAGGGGGTGCAAGTATCAACTTAGGGGCCCAGGTCCAATCAAGTTCTAAAAACCCTGATGAATCACGTGTACTTCAGTTGACTAGTGACTACCATACGTCTTAATCCAAGCCACTTATCCATTAAGTATGCTGATCCAATGCCTTACATCATGCCACGTCATTAAAATAGTCAAACAACCCTCAGACTCACTCACGAGCGTTGGATGAGAGGAAACAGTCAAAGATCCATTAGGATCTAACGGCCAGTATTGTATCTGGTAATTCAAACCTGAGAAAGGGGGAAACTAAACCAGCGGTGGCCGGAGAAGACTCTGGTCGTCTTCTCCGATGGGACGCCACCGTGCCAGTTATAAAAAGTTCGTGAAACCTAGATTTATTTATATTAATCTCTTCGTCTCTCCACGTACAACAACATTCTAGGTTCAAAATCCATTTTTCTCTCAAGAATCAGCCAAACCGAAAGCTTAAACAAATCATGCTCTGCTAAAAATTGCCATAATCAGTCCTCTAACTTATCCTAAATTCATCTAGGAGTCTAAAGGAACCTAACCGCATGCATTTCAAGTCCTAATTCACCATAAATTAAAAGGAATTTTGAGAGAAAGAAACTTGTGCAGAAGCTTGAATAGAGGTGGATTCAGGTGACAATTCTTGATCTAACCGATGCAGAAAGCTTCAATGATCCTTGAGGAATCTTCTTGAATGCTCAATTTGCTTGGAAGATGCTTCAATCTTGAAATTCAATTTTCACCCTCAACTACTTTTCTTCAACTGCTTGTAACTGAATTTGGCACAAAACTTCATCAATCTTCATCTGGAAATGATCTAGTGTTTATATAGGATTGATTTGGAATGATTTGGGGGCCCAAAAGTGGCTGGTTTGGCCCAATGAGAAATCCAAAATCTTCACTTTGAAGCTCTTTGATTTGCACGAAAACAGAGCCAAGAAGCTTGCTAAATGAGTCAATTCACTTGCTGGTAGTATTAGGAACATGAAGGGATATGATTGAGCCCTTGTTTTTTGATCAATGGTGGATATTGAATGTGTTTCTTCAAGCTTAAGAAACATGTGAAGTGAGGTGTTTTTATAGTTCAATTTTCAAATCTACCAAAGCCAATGTTCTTAAAATGTTGAATACACTCAAAATATGCACCAACTTGTCTTGAAATGGTTCACTTTGAATTAATTTGAATTTTTGACTTTAAATGCCTTTAAAGTTCCCTTTTATGAAATTTTCTTCAACCAATCCTTACTCCAATCCATATCAATGAATCCTTGGTGTTTGATTGAGTAAATAACCCCATTTTGAGCAACTTTCAAGTTGGAAAAATTTGCATTTGAAGTATGCAAAGTGGTGAAATGGACCTATAATCCAAAATGACTTATAATCCAAGTTTCCCAAAATACCCTTGTCTTGCAAGCTTCATATCTTGAGTTCTACAAATCCAACCATGGACTTGTAGTACTCTTTGGAAAGCTGATAAGATAAGGAACAACATTAATGTTTGGGTCAAGGATAGGTGAGGTCTCCTTCTAGGTCAAAAATGGCATGGAAGTTGGTTGACTTTCAAGTACCAAAATCACATTCATCTGATGACCTGTAACTTGTCTGCTTTATAACTTGAGTTCTATAAATCCTATCAAGGACTTCTAGCACTCAAAAGAAATCTAATAACATGCTCTACAATTCTCATGTTGATGTCAAGATGAGATGAAACTTGTATCTTGAGGTATGTGGTCTTGAAGTTAGACACTAAACTAGGGGATTTTACACTGTCAAGCTTAGAAACCCTAGCCTAGGAACTTCCCACACTCTTGATTACTGATGAATTGGTCTTGGAATCATCCATTGGGTGTCTCAACACATCCTTCCATGATCACATGGCCTTGAAATTAGGTCTCAACCTCTTTCAATTCACCTGTTAACTTGGGGTTGACCAGATGTAACCCTAATTGCACCAATCTTGATTGTAGCCTCTTGTACTTGCATAATGACTTACCCAAGCTCCATAATAACTTTCAAGACATCTCAAGTTCCCTATCAATTCTTTAAGTCCATATCTATGGATCCAAAATCATCTGATGATCTCCCATGACCTTCAAGTTAGGAGATGTGCACACAACTGTCTAGCCACTTCTCTAGGGATCTTTGACTTCTTTGATGAGGATATCAACCCTTGAATACTTGAGTGAAGATTCTTGAATAACCTTAGAACATGGTGGTAGCCCTTCCTTGATAAGCACACCTCTCTCAATCCCCTGCATATGAATGATGGTATGCAAATGCTAATGCTATATGAAATGCAATGAAACATAAGCTAGGTAAAGAAAAAGGTTAGGCAAATTTTGGGGTGCAACAGCTGCCCCTATTTAAACGGCTTGGACCTGAATGGGTGAGAAGTGAACGGCTCTCAAACAATCAAGGTAAAAGACGGTTGAATACCAATAAACCCGGAAATTTGCCAACCGCACAAGCAAACGGTACTCTAATTGGTAGAAAAATCCTCGGAGACTGAAATGACAGTTGCACGACAACAGGCTGGTGAAGTACTATTTAAAATCTTCGTCCGACTTCGTCATCAAGTAGGAATGAAACCACTGACTCAACAGTGACTGATGAAGATAACTGATTTTGCCGTCAGGCACTCTGCATCAACTGGCAGACCTTTTTAACCTCATCTCCGGACTTCCTCATCAAGTTGGTAAGGAAATTTGACATTACTGTCTGACTTCATCATCAAGTCTGGAAGAAATCTATGTTGAACTTCGTCATCCAGTCTATGAGAAATACATGGGGGTTGGACTTTGTCATCAAGTTTATAAAACACTTATGGCGTCGCTGCCGGACTTCATCACCAAGTCGGTAAGAAAATTTCTATTGAACTTCGTTATCAAGTCTAGAAGAAATTTCTGACTCCGCTGGGGATTCTGGAGAACTTCCTTAGGTAACTTCGTCAAGTATCGACCTCAAGTCGAAAAGACCCATCTGACATCATCGTCAAGTACCGACCTCAAGTCGAAGGGAAACAATTGACCTCACCGTCAAGATAGAGCGTCTAACTTCGTCGCTGGACAATCACATATCTGATACGCACCTGACCTCACCGTCAAGATTTACTAATCAGTTGGAGGAAATCATCTGACATCACCGTCAATCCTCTGCTGGGGATAACATACCTGATCTCGCCATCAGTCACCCATCTAGTTGGTAACCAACTACTAACATCACCGCCACATGAAGTTGATACATCTCTGACATCACCGTCGAGCAATCTTCTTTGATCACCTCCTGACATCATCGTCATATAAAATGGAGAATCACAATCTTTAGCAAACTTTTGACATCACCGTCAAATATCCATAAACACATCATCTGAATCGGATAGCCACTAACATCGTCGTCAGACCCTTGCAAGGAAAAGCTTCAACCATACTACTCTGAGGGATAGGGAAGAAACTTTTAACTTCGCAGCTCTGTTCTGGGAGTTCTGGAAAACTTAACTGAATAACTCTACCGAGGAACACCTGCACACAAGAACGGTACCCACCTAGCTCATGTTTCACATGCATATGTTTGGCCATGGCGTAATGCTCCACACGGAGTGGAAATGCTACGCGTTTAGGGTGGATGCTATGCAATCATGCAAAAATGCTATGGAACCAAATCAACAAAATAAATGCTGAAGGGAAAACCCTCCTGTCAAGGAGAAGGAACCATCCTGATGGGGAGAAGGAATCATCCTGCTGAGGAGGTAAACTACATTAATTTCAATTGGACTTAACCTGGGGAAACGAACTTCAGACGACTTTCCGCTGGGAAACAAAAATTCTACGAGAACCTGTACTTGCTCAACTGAGTATACGAACCACAAACTGCTGAGGAAAATATGCCAACCGCAGAAATAACTACACGGCTTTCGCAGATAGAACCTTCCTGGAGATACGGACTCCGATGGGGAAATATAGCAACAACTATTCAACTACTCTCACCTGCTGGAGAAGACAAACAATGACCTGAACGACCTTCCAAGATTCGGCTCTCTTGGGGAACTGCAAGCTTGGCCGAGGATAGCCAACCAGACGGTGGAATAAACCTTACCTGCCGGGGAGAACACAACTCTATGGGGAATTCAACTCTGCTGGAGACCTCAGCCTGAACTATCGAGAGCTGAACACTTATGGATAGTCTTCTACGAGAAAACTGCATGTTGAACCAATGCTGGGAACGAGTGTACACCTCTGGGCATGACTCAGCTGGGTGTATGATGATCCTGCATGGGATACATCCTTGGCACACTGCCTTGAGGGTGATGGCCCTGCAACAAAGTGAACAAACAGACAAGATACCCTTCACAAAAGGACCTATCAAGGTTATCATCTATGACAATGTTCAGGTAATTCAGCGTTTTAACAATTATTGGCCTAGTCCAGCAAGTTTATGTATGCGCATTTTAACAAAAACATCAGGTGTTTTTTCGCAAACAAAACAAATAAAAGCTAAAATAAACACCAAGCAAACAGAATACTGAATAGTATATGTTTATTGATAAACGAGCCTGTAAATAGGAAAAGTGTTTTACAACAGATGCAAGCTCCTGAAATGAGGAAGCTGCACGAATATATACAGAAATATACAACAATATATACACAAATGTCGGTAATGCAGCGTAGAAGAACACCATAATTTGATCCCTCTATGACCCACTCGACTTCGATACTTCTCTGACGCGTCGTCTTCATAAGAGACTGATTTGGATAAACGGCCCTCAGGTCTCCCCAAACCACTAAGCAATGAAAGTTCACACGTGGACCGCAGTCATTTGCTTTTTTAAATCCCTAACTTTTGCCTGAACCGCCCTTTCGGGTTTTCGATTCACCGGGATACCCTTTTTTGCCAAAGCCGCCCTTTCAGGTTTTCGACTTTGCGGGTGTACATTTTTCATTTATATCCCTAATTTTTGTCCGAACCTTTTATTTTTCTGGTTCGCCGGGATGCCCCATTCTTTCCTGGATATTCTTTTTCTTTCCAGCGGGTCATTTTAAGCAAAGTATTTTTTAACTGCGTCCGCGTTCACAGGGGATGCGAAATCTTCGTCATCCATCGTGGATAACAGTAAGGCTCCTCCCGAGAAGGCCTTCCTGACGACATATGGACCTTCGTAGTTGGGAGTCCATTTGCCCCTGTGATCGGAATGTGGTGGGAGAATCTTTTTCAGCACAAGATCGCCCGTCTGAAAGCTTCGAGGGTGTACCTTCTTATCATAAGCTTTATTCATTCGGCTTTGGTACAAACGATCGTATGCGATGGATGTTAACCTCTTCTCATCCATCAGGCTTAGCTGATTCAGTCTATCCTTTATCCATTCTGCCTCATCGAGCTTCACGTCGACCAGATCTCTTAAAGAAAGAATCTCGACCTCTAGTGGTAGGACAACTTCCATACCGTATACTAGTGAAAAAGGAGTTGCCCCGGTTGATGTGCGTACCGTTGTAAGATAACCGTGCATAGCAAAAGGCAACATCTCATGCCAATCTTTGTATGTGACAACCATCTTTTGCACTATCTTCTTGATATTTTTGTTGGCCGCTTCGACAACGCCATTCATCTTTGGTCGATAGGGCGATGAGTTGTGATGTTCAATCTTGAAGTTCTGGCATAACTCCTTCATCATCTTGTTGATCAAATTCGAACCATTGTCAGTAATGATTCGCTCGGGAATTCTATATCTGTAGATGATATCCTTCTTTATGAACCGGGACACCACTTGTTTGGTCACATTAGCATACGGGGCTGCCTCCACCCACTTGGTGAAGTAGTCGATGGCTACCAAAATGAAGCGGTGTCCATTAGATGCAGTGGACTCGATCTTGCCGATCATATCGATGCCCCACATGGAGAACGACCACGGGGACGACATAACATTCAACGGGCACGGAGACACATGGATTTTGTCTGCATAGATCTGGCATTTGTGACATTTCTTCGCGAATTTGAAACAATCCGACTTCATCGTCAGCCAGTAATACCCTGCTTGTAATATCTTCTGAGTCATGGCATGTCCGCCAGCGTGCGTACCAAATGTGCCTTCATGGACTTCTTCCATAAGAAAACTTGCTTCCTTTTCATCCACACATCTGAGTAGCACTAAATCATGATTCCCCTTGTAGAGAACCCCATCTGGATTGAGGTAGAAATTGCCAGACAACCTCCTAAGAGTCTTCTTATCCTGGGTCGACGTCCCCACCGAATACTCCTTGGTCTTGAGGAAGTTCTGGATATCATAGAACCAAGGCTTGCCATCGGAGGCTTCCTCGATTGCAAATATAAATGCGGGTCTGTCAAGACGAGAGATGACAATTCTGGGAGAATCATTCCAGAAATTCACTTTGTACATCGAAGCCAAAGTAGCCAGGGCGTCAGCCATCTGATTCTCTGTCGCTTCCGCGAAAATAAGGTGCCGGCAAAACAGAAGAGTCGCCATCTTTCGTTATTTATCCCTCGGAACGGGAAAGGAAACGATCGAAAAAACCTGACGAAAAAGGTATAAGACAAGGTCATCGCAACCATTGTCTGGGTTCGGGAGTCGGTTACGCACGGGGAAGGTATTAGCACCCCTCACGTCCATCGTACTCGATGGGATCCACGCTTGTTGTGTTTACTGGCTGGGTTGGTTTTATCTATCTACCTATCAAGGCTGGCTTAAAAGAAAAGAAAATGACTCGGCAAAGCATCGCGCTTTATGCCTACGTATTCCCATCGGAGAATGAGAAATCAGAGTCAACGTAGTTCGACTAACTACGGGTGATGGGGAAGGTGGCTCGCCAATTCATCAGTATTGTGCCTACGTACTCTCAATAGATATGAGAGATCAGAGCTTACGTAGTTCGGGAAACTACGGATTACGGGGATTCAGATTCATCTGTTTTATCGAGTAGGGTTAAACAGCAGTTCCAGCAGTTAGGGACAAAGCCTGTTTGCGGTGGCGCTGAAGTTTAACGACACTCTTTTCTTCAGAAAAGCTTCCTTTGAATTATGGGCCCATGGGGCAAAAAGGTTTGAAGTTTGTTTTCTCTTTCTGCCTCCACCCACACGTGGCCTACATGCAATACCCCTCAGCATGCAGGTCGCCACCTGGCTTCCACTAACTCCCTTCACCGGAGTACATGCACTCGCCGCAGAACCACCGGTAACCGTCGTCGGAGCCGCCGCAACCGTCGCCGGAGAGCTGTGAATTCGCCGGAAACTGCAAACACCAAATTCATCCACATTCATCAATTCTTCATTGAGATTTCCAGAAATCATCAAGAACCTCCTTCAACGTTCTTCAGATGTTCATCAACAATCGCCAGAATTCCACTAGAAACCGCAACTTCGTCGGAAACTTCATCTGATTATCTCTTTTTTTCTTTAGATTTGCCAGATCCACAAGAACACTCATCTTAATCTTCATAGAGTTGATTCAGTTTTCCGGAATCGTCATCAGATCTCCAACGATCTTCATAATGTCTTCAACATTCATCCAGATTCTTCATCCAACTCACGAAGCTTCAACCAATATTCATCGTGTTCATACTATCATCTCCAGATTCGCCAAGATCTTCATAGAGTTTTCCAGAAGTTCTTCATAGGAACATTCATCACAACTTCAAGATCTTCATCATTTTCCTCAAGTGTGATTCCAGAAACGCATCAACCTTCATTACACTTTCAGAACCTTCAACGTCGTTCGTTAACCAGTCATCAAACACCTTCAGATTTTTTCCAGAATCCTCAAGAACAAATATACTTAAAGAACTTCAAATCATCTTCAAGGAACCTTCGTAATCTTCATCGTCCATCCAAATCTCCAGGAACTTTCAAAAGTTCTTCATCGATATTCATCCTGTTAATCGTATTTTCTGCAGAAATCAATACCGATCCTCATAGAATTTCCAAAACCACGGATCTCCAACATGCAACTTCGAGATCTTCTTCAAAGATCCATAGATCTTCATCCTCGCTCACCATATCTCCAGAAAATCTTCAAGAACATGCAAGTACTCTTCAGATCGTCATCATCCACCAAGCTAATCTTCACGGTATCAACTTGGTCTTCTTCATCTACAAGCTTCAGCTTCTCAGAGTAATCTTCAATCACATGGAAGTATCAACTTTATTCTTCAATCTTCTTCAAGCAAGGAACTCCATCCTCTAGCAAGGGGGAAAGATTCATCTATCAAGAGCAAAGTTGGGATGGTTGGTAGCAGAGTGAAGACCAAAGGTCACCACTAAGCATCCTGTCATCAGGGAAAGGGACCCTCAAAGGTTCTACCAATTTACAAAGAGCCACACATCCTACCAAAGGAGGGATGAGGCCTTTACAAAGGGACCTTTCATCATAGGGAGGAATGGAATTGATCAACATATTCCATGTTTATGAAGGAAGAGAACTATCTAGAAGCTCTGCCTACAAAACCCTAATCTTAATACCTAACCAAACTACACCAAAAGAAGGGAAGATCTTCAAATCCAAGCCTCCTCAATCAATCCAATTCATCTTCAACTTGTCTTCATCATCATCCAAGAACAAGAGAATCAAAACCCTAATCTAAGGGAACTAAAGATGTTAATCTAGTTGAGTTAGTGCCTTAGAATCATCTAAAACTAGCACCTAAACTAAAATCAATCAAAAATAGTAAACTATCTTATAAATTTATACAAAAATTCCTAAGGGATCCTAATTCAATTAAGAATGCCTCATACAAAAACCAGGGACTAAATCATCTATTAAGTCCTAAAATTAAGTCCTATATCCAAAGGTATCAATCATAAACCCTAAAAATGGAGCTTCTAAAGGTTTCAACCTAAAATACCTCCTATGATCATCACAAAAATGTGAGAAAATTCTATGGGGAGCATGCACATCTATGCTAACTACTCACAAAAAATCAGGATCAAAATCATCACCACATGATCACACAAAATTCCACAAAATCAAGTATCAAACATAACTATTTTAATATCAATTAAAATATGAAAATTCCCATAAAATCAGAAAATGCATGAAATAAAAATATTTTTTATCTAAAAAATACTAGATTCAATCATGAATATAATGCAAAAAGAATGGGATTAATTGGATCATTTTTCAATTTTATATGACTTAATCAAGGACCATGTATAAAATGAAGAAATTAAAGAAAATCAAAAGAAAAAGATAAACACACGGTGCAGCTAGCAATGAGAATCAGTTCAATTCATGGATTGGGCTCGCTGGGGGGTGTGGATAGTGGTCTCTTGCTAAAGCCCAATGCCACCGTTTAAATGAAACGGTGCGTTTCAATGTTTCTGAACCCTTCACAATCTGAGGACAAAGCTGGGCCGTGAGATCTTGTTTAGGGTCAAAGAGTCTCGTTGATCCAAGGGTGTTAACATCATCACCTTCATTTGAACAATTCTGGAGGGAAGAACCTCCATTGAAACAGAGCTTTCATGCTCATCTTCATCACATTCGCATCTCACCAAATCTCCATCAAAATTCAAGATCTAAAACACTAAATCACTCTAAATCTCTCCCTGAGTCTAACCCTAGCCTCGGAATTCATTGAATCAACCTCTAACCTAAAACACGATCAAGAATCAGAATTATGCTCAAACCTCAACCATCACTATTCTTCAAATTGTTTGGTCTAAAATGTCCGCCGTGTTACACTGATCAGTTCTTGCTATAACACTCACATGATCTCTCAATATCCAGCATGTTCTTGATCCAAACAGAAATTGTGTCATCTCATTGATCATCACCAAATCCTCTCTAAATTTCCAGAAACGATCTCCTAACCGCATACTATCAATCTAACCTAACAAATTGAGGTAATTCTTCTTAAATTAAGGTGAGGGATGAAAGATTCAAACCTGTGAATTCTTGAGTAACAGATGTAGCAATTCTTCAATTCAACCCTTCTACTGCTCTGGAATCATTCAATGTACCAAGTTCTTGCTTCTGTATGCAAGAGAATTGATTGCAAATGCTTGGAACTCCAAACCCGATGGTGACTTACAGGTGCTGAAATTCAATTGCTCATACACAATTCAGCCATGAATTTGCTTAGGATTTGCTATAGAAACACTCACACACATCCAAGAAAGTTGTTAGGATCAAAAGGAAGGATCAAAATGGTGTGGAATGCTGAAACAGAATTCAAGTTGCAATGAACAATGTGAAGTTGCAAACTCTCTTCTCTCCCTCAATTCTCACCAACCTTGCACTTGAACCCCTTCTAATCAATATATAGATGATGTTGGACCTCTCTAGAATCTTCTGGAATCATCCAAGGAGATATTGAATTTCTCATGTCATCAAAAAACCATCTCATGCCATACTCACACCAATTCTGGTTTCACTTGTTGCAGCAGCTTGTTATGATCCCAAAATCTCTCCAAATGAGATATTAGATGTGTTACAATACCTTGGAAGCTTGTGTATTGATCTCTCATGTGTTTTGCAAATGTTACTTAAGATGTAAGTAACTACTTTTCAAAGCAAGTCCACCAATTACACCTCAACTCAAAAATGTGGCTAAACCAAAGTCCTTAAAATGCTTTTTAGAGTCAAAATGATATATTACATGCCTTGGTTTGGATGTGTAGATCAAAAATATCAATTTCCAACTTTGGTTTATTTAACTTATACCCTTATTTTAGGTCATTTTTGCAACTTTGAGCTACAAGCACTTCCAACATCTCATGACCTCTTTACTAGACTTAAAACATCATTTTGAACAAGTTTGATGTTGAACATTTTCCCATTTGAAGCTCGGAAATAGGAGTTATGGTCTTATGATTGAAATGACCTGTAATCTCCAAATGACCAAAATACCCTTGACTTGTCAAAGCCACAACTTGAGTTCTACAAATCCTATCAAGGACTTATAGTACTATCTAGAAAGCTAATAGGATAAGGAACAACATTCATGTTGACCAAAAGTTCATAGGAATCATCCTTCTTGGGCAAAGGTTTCATGCAAGTTGGGCAACTTTCAAGCCCCCAAATTCACATACCTCAGATGACCTGTAACTTGTCAAAGTCATAACTTGAGTTCTACAAATCCTATCAAGGACTTCTAGCACTCAAATTAAAGCTAAAATCAAGATCTACAACATTCTTGTTGGGGGCAAGATGAGATGACAATCACATCTTGAGCTAAACTGCCTTGAAGATAGGGGTCAAACTAGGGGATTTTACACTATCAAGCCTTAGAAACCCTAGCTTGAAACTTCTCAAACTCTTCAATCATGATGAGTTGACCTTGGAATCATCCTTATAAACCTCAATGTGTCAATCCATGATCACATGGCTCTTGGATTAGGTCTCAACCTTCTTCAAATCATCAGTCGACTTAGGGTTGACCCAGTCAAACCCTAGCTGCACCAATCATGGCGGAGGCTTCTTATTCTTGCACAATGACCTGTCTAGGCCTCAAAGTGATCCTCAACACTTCTCATGATCTATTTCAAGACCTCAAGTCCATCTTCATGGCTTCAGAATCATCTGATGACTTCCCACAACTCTCAAGTTAGGAGACATACCTTCTTGGTTTCAACCACTCTTTCTGAGGATCTTTTAACTTTTCTGACAAGGATATCAACCCTTGAGCACCTGAATAACCTTCTTAGCTAGCTTCACAGTCTTGTGTAGCCCTTGATTGGTAATCATACCTCTTGATCTCCTGCATACATGTCAATGAAATGCAAATGATAATGCTAATGTGAATGAAATGAAACACAAGCTAGGTAAAGGAATGTTGGGCAAATTTTGGGGTGCAACATTCTCCACTCGAGGTACGTGGTGGAACTCTACCCGATCGAAGAATGGAAACAGCCTCCTCGCATAATTCATATAGGGAATTAGGTTGGGTTAACGAGTCTCCCACTTTCCTTTGATTTGATTGACCACGAGTGTTGAATCACCGTACACATCAAGATTTTTGATCCTTAGATCAATGGCTTCTTCTAAACTCATGATGCATGCCTCATATTCTGCTTCGTTGTTGGTGACCGGAAATGTTAATCTGGCAGTGAACGGGACGTGAGACCCTTGGGGAGTTGTAATGATAGCCCCAATTCCACTTCCGTACGAATTAACAGCACCATCAAATATCAATCGCCACTGAGAGCTCCTCTCTGGCCCCTCGTCGGGTAGTGGTTCTTCGCAGTCCTTCATCTTAAGGAACATGATATCCTCGTCAGGGAATTCAAATTTCATTGGCTGATAGTCTTTGATAGGTTGTTCGGCAAGGTATTCAAACAAAACACTTCCCTTGATGGCCTTCTGGGAAACATATTGAATATCATACTCCGTCAGTACCATTTGCCACCTGGCAATTCTGCCTGAAAGCGCTTGCTTTTCGAAGACATACTTGATCGGATCCATCTTCGAAATTAGCATGGTCATATGATTGAGCATATATTGTCTTAAACGTTTGGCAACCCACGCGAGTGCGCAACACGTTTTCTCCAGCATTGAGTAACGGGACTCACAGTCTGTGAACTTTTTACTCAGATAATATATGGCATGCTCCTTTCTGCTAGTCTCGTCATGCTGACCGAGAAAGCAACCCATGCTATTCTCAAGAACCGTCAAATACATGATTAAAGTTCTTCCGACCACTAGGGGTATCAAAATGGGAGGCTCCTGCAAATACTGTTTTATTTTGTCGAATGCCCTCTGGCAATCCTCATTCCAGACAACTGCCTGCTCTTTTTTCAACAGCTTAAACATCAGTCGCCGTGAGTTGAGATATGAACCGAGCAATGTAGTTCAATCTCCCCAGGAAGCCACAAACTTCTTTTTCAGTCTTTGGCACTGGCATATCTTGAATTGCTTTTATCTTTGCAGGATCAACCTCAATGCCTTTTTCGCTCATGATAAACCCCTGTAGTTTTCCGGATCGTACTCCGAAAGTACATTTGTTAGGATTCAACCTCAACCTGAACTTCCTAAGCCTCTCAAATAGCTTCAGCAAATTGACCAGATGTCCCTCCTCCGTTTGGGACTTCGCTATCATGTTATCAACATAGACTTCAATCTCATGATGAATCATATCATGAATTAAAGTGACCATCGCCCGCTAGTAAGTTGCCCCTGCGTTTTTCAACTCAAAAGGCATTACTTTGTAGCAGAACATCCCCCATGGTGTAATGAACGTGGTTTTCTCCATGTCTTCCGGCGCCATCTTGATTTGGTTATAGCCAGAGAAGCCATCCATGAACGAAAACACGGAAAATTGAGCAGTATTGTCGACCAATACGTCAATATGAGGGAGCGGGAAATCGTCTTTAGGGCTCGCCTTATTCAAATCCCGATAATCCACACACATTCGCACCTTACAGTCTTTCTTCGGTACAGGTACTATATTGGCGACCCACAGAGGGTAAGTAGTCACGGCTAGGAACCCGGCATCCCACTGCTTTTGGACCTCTTCTTTAATTTTGAAGGCCATGTCTGGTCGTGTCCTTCTAAGCTTCTGCTTAACTGGAGGACAATCTTCGCGTAATGGTAGGTGATGAACCACTATGTCAGTGTCGAGCCCGGGCATATCTTCATAAGACCAAGCAAAGATGTCACTATACTCTTGAAGCATCTCGATCAATCTTTGTTTGATGTCACTTTGCAATGCAGCCCCTATCCTGACATTTCTGACAACTTCCTCAGACCCTAGATTAATAATCTCAATTACTTCCTCGTGAGGCAGAATGATATTATCCTCTTATTTCAATAGTCGAGCCAACTCTTCCGGAAGGTCTTCATCCTCATCAATCTCTTCTTCAGCTTGATATATCAGGCAATCAAAGTCGAAGTGAGTCATAGAAGGTTATGGAAATTTCATGATGTGTTCATGAGTTTAAGTCGAGGAAGTACATTGATTCAAATGGATGGTGTGTAAGTGAGAGATAATTTGATTGTTGAGGCACTTCTAGTGCGAACTGTTGAACGAGAAATAACTCCGAGGGAAGGAGATATCCTTGGTGAAAGTGGCTTGGTGAGGTGCTGCAGGAGGCAGTGTGACCTGGGAATTGGAAAGCAGGATGCAGGAAGCGTATCCGGAATTGTTTCCATCAGGTAATTTTCGAGGACGAAAATAATTAAAGTGGGGGAAAGTTGTAACACCCTGTTGCACCCCAAAATTTGACCAACCGGTTCCCATATTTGGTTTATGGTTCGACGCATTTTGCATTCGCATTCGCATACCGCATACAGTGCATTTCTCCAATCATAGTGATTTTATCGGGATTACAGCCCTATTTCACATTTCAGACATTTCAGACCGGTTCGGATGATCGGAGTTCTGGTTGTTTGCCGCGTATGTCGACCTGGTCTCGCGTTCCCTTTTAATTGGATTAATTGCCTTTTTAGATTTTTCTAGACTTCTTAAACAGTTTTATTTGTTTTCTAGAATATTAAATAGATAGTTTTTAGAATATTAGAATATATTTCTTTTTAATAGATAATAGATTTTCTTTTATAGAATTAATAGAACTTTAATAGACTTTTTAAGTTAAATAGATTTTAGATTTATTAGTTTTAATAGAGTTTTTCTTTAGAATTTAATAGATTTTCTAGATTAATAATATAGATAGATTTAATAGGTTCTTTTAATAAATAGGATAGATTTTTAATTGAATAGATTTTAATTAGGTTAGTGGTTTAGTTTTAATAGAGTTCTTTTAATATAGTTTATTAATTAGGTTTAGCTTCGTTAATTAGAACTATTTTTATTTTTGTCTTAATAGTCATTACTGAGTTTATTAACCTTTTTCGTTTTATTAATTGCAGCATTAGTTTCATTAAGTCCATTTAATTAGTCTTGCATCAGTTAATCAAAGTTTTAGTCTGTTAGTGGGCCATTATCCAGAATTTGCAGAGGCCCAGATCCAACACGCCACATGTCCTATTTAAGATGAGCCACACGTGTATTATACTCTCTCCACTTCATTTTTCCACGTTTCACTCTCAAAGAGGGTCCACCACACATTTCCACTCACATTTTTCAGCCACTTGGCGTTTTCTCTTTCTGCCTCCACCCACACGTGGCCTACATGCAATACCCCTCAGCATGCAGGTCGCCACCTGGCTTCCGCTAACTCCCTTCACCGGAGTACATGCAACCGCCGCAGAACCACCGGTAACCGTCGCCGGAGCCGCCGCAACCGTCACCGGAGAGCTGTGAATTTGCCGGAAACTGCAAACACCAAATTCATCCACATTCATCAATTCTTCATTGAGATTTCCAGAAATCATCAAGAACCTCCTTCAACGTTCTTCAGATGTTCATCAACAATCGCCAGAATTCCACCGGAAACCGCAACTTCGTCGAAAACTTCATCTGATTATCTCTTTTTTTCTTCAGATTTGCCAGATCCACAAGAACACTCATCTTAATCTTCATAGAGTTGATTCAGTTTTCCGGAATCGTCATCAGATCTCCAACGATCTTCATAATGTCTTCAACATTCATCCAGATTCTTCATCCAACTCACGAAGCTTCAACCAATCTTCATCGTGTTCATACTATCATCTCCAGATTCGCCAAGATCTTCATAGAGTTTTCCAGAAGTTCTTCATAGGAACATTCATCACAACTTCAAGATCTTCATCATTTTCCTCAAGTGTGATTCCAGAAACACATCAACCTTCATTACACTTTCAGAACCTTCAACGTCGTTCGTCAACCAGTCATCAAACACCTTCAGATTTTTTCCAGAATCCTCAAGAACAAATATACTTAAAGAAATTCAAATCATCTTCAAGGAACCTTCGTAATCTTCATCGTCCATCCAAATCTCCAGGAACTTTCAAAAGTTCTTCATCGATATTCATCCTGTTAATCGTATTTTCTGCAGAAATCAATACCGATCCTCATAGAATTTCCAAAACCACGGATCTCCAACATGCAACTTCGAGATCTTCTTCAAAGATCCATAGATCTTCATCCTCGCTCACCAGATCTCCAGAAAATCTTCAAGAACTTGCAAGTACTCTTCAGATCGTCATCATCCACCAAGCTAATCTTCACCAGTATCAACTTGGTCTTCTTCATCTACAAGCTTCAGCTTCTCAGAGTAATCTTCAATCACATGGAAGTATCAACTTCATTCTTCAATCTTCTTCAAGCAAGGAACTCCATCCTCTAGCAAGGGGGAAAGATGCATCTATCAAGAGCAAAGTTGGGATGGTTGGTAGCAGAGTGAAGACCAAAGGTCACCACTAAGCATCCTGTCATCAGGGAAAGGGACCCTCAAAGGTTCTACCAATTTGCAAAGAGCCACACATCCTACCAAAGGAGGGATGAGGCCTTTACAAAGGGACCTTTCATCATAGGGAGGAATGGAATTGATCAACATATTCCATGTTTATGAAAGAATAGAACTATCTAGAAGCTCTGCCTACAAAACCCTAATCTTAATACCTAACCAAACTACACCAAAAGAAGGGAAGATCTTCAAATCCAAGCCTCCTCAAGCAATCCAATGCATCTTCAACTTGTCTTCATCATCATCCAAGAACAAGAGAATCAAAACCCTAATCTAAGGGAACTAAAGATGTTAATCTAGTTGAGTTAGTGCCTTAGAATCATCTAAAACTAGCACCTAAACTAAAATCAATCAAAAATAGTAAACTATCTTATAAATTTCTACAAAAATTCCTAAGGGATCCTAATTCAATTAAGAATGCCTCATACAAAAACCAGGGACTAAATCATCTATTAAGTCCTAAAATTAAGTCCTAAATCCAAAGGTATCAATCATAAACCCTAAAAATGGAGCTTCTAAAGGTTTCAACCTAAAATACCTCCTATGCTCATCACAAAAATGTGAGAAAATTCTATGGGGAGCATGCACATCTATGCTAACTACTCACAAAAAATCAGGATCAAAATCATCACCACATGATCACACAAAATCAAGTATCAAACATAACTATTTTAATATCAATTAAATTATGAAAATTCCCATAAAATCAGAAAATGCATGAAATAAAAATATTTTTTATCTAAAAAATACTAGATTCAATCATGAATATAATGCAAAAAGAATGGGATTAATTGGATCATTTTTCAATTTTATATGACTTAATCAAGGACCATGTATAAAATGAAGAAATTAAAGAAAATCAAAAGAAAAAGATAAACACACGGTGCAGCTAGCAATGAGAATCAGTTCAATTCATGGATTGGGCTCGCTGGGGGTGTGGATAGTGGTCTCTTGCTAAAGCCCAATGCCACCGTTTAAATGAAACGGTGCGTTTCAATGTTTCTGAACCCTTCACAATCTGAGGACAAAGCTGGGTCGTGAGATCTTGTTTAGGGTCAAAGAGTCTCGTTGATCCAAGGGTGTTAACATCATCACCTTCATTTGAACAATTCTGGAGGGAAGAACCTCCATTGAAACAGAGCTCTCATGCTCATCTTCATCACATTCGCATCTCACCAAATCTCCATCAAAATTCAAGATCTAAAACACTAAATCACTCTAAATCTCTCCCTGAGTCTAACCCTAGCCTCGGAATTCATTGAATCAACCTCTAACCTAAAACACGATCAAGAATCAGAATTATGCTCAAACCTCAACCATCACTATTCTTCAAATTGTTTGGTCTAAAATGTTCGTCGTGTTACACTGATCAGTTCTTGCTATAACACTCACATGATCTCTCAATATCCAGCATGTTCTTGATCCAAACAGAAATTGTGTCATCTCATTGATCATCACCAAATCCTCTCTAAATTTCCAGAAATGATCTCCTAACTGCATACTATCAATCTAACCTAACAAATTGAGGTAATTCTTCTTAAATTAAGGTGAGGGCTGAAAGATTCAAACCTGTGAATTCTTGAGTAACAGATGTAGCAATTCTTCAATTCAACCCTTCTACTGCTCTGGAATCATTCAATGTACCAAGTTCTTGCTTCTGTATGCAAGAGAATTGATTGCAAATGCTTGGAACTCCAAACCCGATGGTGACTTGCAGGTGCTGAAATTCAATTGCTCATACACGATTCAGCCATGGATTTGCTTGGGATTTGCTATGGAAACACTCACACACATCCAAGAAAGTTGTTAGGATCAAAAGGAAGGATCAAAATGGTGTGGAATGCTGAAACAGAATTCAAGTTGCAATGAACAATGTGAAGTTTGGTTTATTTAACTTATACCCTTATTTTAGGTCATTTTTGCAACTTTGAGCTACAAGCACTTCCAACATCTCATGACCCCTTTACTAGCCTTAAAACATCATTTTGAACAAGTTTGATGTTGAACATTTTCCCATTTGAAGCTTGGAAATAGGAGTTGTGGCCTTATGATTGAAATGACCTGTAATCTCCAAATGACCAAAATACCCTTGACTTGTCAAAGCCACAACTTGAGTTCTACATATCCTGTCAAGGACTTATAGTACTCTCTAGAAAGCTAAGAGGATAAGGAACAATATTCGTGTTGACCAAAAGTTCATAGGAATCATCCTTCTTGGGCAAACGTTTCATGCAAGTTGGGCAACTTTCAAGCCCCCAAATTCACATACCTCAGATGACCTGTAACTTGTCAAAGTCATAACTTGTATTCTACAAATCCTATCAAGGACTTCTAGCACTCAAATTAAAGCTAAAATCAAGCTCTACAACATTCATATTGGGGGAAAGATGAGATGATAATCACATCTTGAGTTAAACTGCCTTGAAGATAGGGGTCAAACTAGGGATTTTACACTGTCAAGCCTTAGAAACCCTAGCTTGAAACTTCTCAAACTCTTCAATCATGATGAGTTGACCTTGGAATCATCCTTATAACATCTCAATGTCTCAATCCATGATCACATGGCTCTTGGATTAGGTCTCAACCTTCTTCAAATCATCAGTTGACTTAGGGTTGACCCAGTCAAACCCTAGCTGCACCAATCATGGATGAGGCTTCTTATTCTTGCACAATGACCTATCTAGGCCTCAAAGTGATCCTCAACACTTCTTATGAGCTCTTTCAAGACCTCAAGTCCATCTTCATGGCTTCAGAATCATCTGATGACTTCCCACAACTCTCAAGTTTGGAGACACACCTTCTTTGTTTCAACCACTCTTTCTGAGGATCTTTTAACTTTTCTGACAAGGATATCAACCCTTGAGCACCTGAATAACCTTCTTAGCTAGCTTCACAGTCTTGTGTAGCCCTTGATTGGTAATCATACCTCTTGATCTCCTGCATACATGTCAATGAAATGCAAATGATAATGCTAATGTGAATGAAATGAAACACAAGCTAGGTAAGGGAATGTTGGGCAAATTTTGGGGTGCAACAGTTGCCCCAATTCAAGCGGCTTGAACCTGAATGGGTGAGAAGCGAACGGCTCTCAAACAATCAAGGTAAAAGACGGTTGAATACCAACAAACCCGGAAATTTGCCAACTACACAAGTACACGGTACTCTGATGGGAACAAATCTTCGAAAACTGAAATATTAGCTGCACGGCAACTAGCTGGGGGATTGGTCACACGGTAACCGGCGATACACGGTTGATCACGCCGTCAGGCATTGGAATTCCTCGGGACCTATCAGATCAACAATCAAGTTAATCACGCCATCGGGCATTCAAAGAAATCTTTGGGTGGTAGCCGAACTTCATCAGTAAGTCAGGAATGGAATTCTCAGTCAATCATGAACCAATTGGGGATATCCAACTTCTACCATCAGGCACTCCGCCTCAGTTGAGAGAACTGCTTCGTCAATACGGTTGGACTTCAATCATCAAGTCTTCAAGGGAAGTTTCAACTTCGCTGCTCAGAAACCTGCTGGGGATGACACATCTCCGCTGGGGATTCTGGAGAACTATCAAGTCACTCTGCTTCGGGGTCCAAGAATCATTTTGGGTGAATCATCTCTGCTAAGGAAATCAAGAATCATCTTGAACAAATAACTCCGTGGGGAATTCAAGAATCATCCTGAACCAATAACTCTGCTGGAGATTTCAGGAATCATCCTGAGCAATCACTCTGCCAGGGATTCTAAGCGTCAACTTGAGCAACCAACTCTGGCGACTTCACTGGGGATTTTAAGAATCATCTTGAGCAAACAACTTTGCTGGGGAGAATTCAAGAATCATCTTGATCAAACCATTCTGCAGAGGAACACCTGCAAAACAAGAACGGTACCGACCTAGCTCATGTGTCATATGCATATGATCGACAATGGCGCAATGCTCCACGCGGCGGAAATGCTACGCGTTTAGGGGAAATGCTATGCAATCATGCAAAATGCTACAACCCCATCAGCAAAATAAATGCTGAAGGGAAAAGCCTCCTGTCAAGGAGGAAGAAACATTCTAGTGGAGGAAGGACTTATCCTTTCGAGGAGAAGAAGTCACACCAATCTCAATCGGACTCCGCCTGGGGAAACAAACTTCAGTCGACTGCTGCAGGAGAACGAAGCTCTACGAGAACCCGGACCTGCTCTAGAAAGCGATGTCAATCGCAGAAATAAACTGCGCGGCCTTCGCGACTACTTCCCTGGAGGTAACGACTCTGGCGGGGAACTACAGCATCAGCTATTCAACACTCTACTGGGGAAAACCAATCATGGCCCGAACTGCTTTCCAAGGACTCGGCTCTCTTGGGGAACTGCAAACTCGGCTGGGGGAAGGAAGGAATCATCCTGCCTACAGGGGAGAGTACGACTCTGTGGGGAACCTCAATTCCGCTAGAAACTTCAGTCTGGAACTATCAATTGCTGCACACTTCAGTATGTGACTCAGATGGGGAGATGACGACCCTTCGGGATGCATCTGATTGGGGAGAGAATCTTCTCTGCTTGGGGAAAACATATCAATGCTTACGATCTCACGTTCAGACTCTGCGGGGAGAGGCTGCTGAACTTTGCTGGAGGAGAAGGAATCATCCTGCTTGGGGACGCATACGGCGTACTACCTGGTATATGTTGTACCTGTAACAGTACAAACAAACAGACAAGATACCCTTCCCAAAGGGGCCTATCAAGGTTATCATCTTGTGACAATGTTCAAGTAAGTCATTGTTTCAACAATCAGTGGCCTAGGCCAGTAAGTTTATGTATGCGCATTTTATCAAAAACATTGGCGTTCTTTTTTGCAAACAAAACAGATAAGTGTTAAACGAACAAACAGAATTGCTGAATAGTATACATTTTATTGATAACAAACCCCTGAATGGGTAAAAATGTTTTACAATGGATGCAAGCTCCTGGAATGAGGAAGCTGCGCAAATATACAACATAAATATACATCAGTATATACACAAATGTCGGCAATGAGGCGTAGACGAACACCATGAGTTGATCCCTCTATGACCCACTCGACTTTGATACTTCTCTGACGCTTCAGCTTCAGAAGAGATTGATTCAGATAAACGGCCCTCAGGTCCTCCAAACCACTAAACAATGAAAGTCCACACGCGAAACGCAGTCATTTGCTTTTTCAAATCCCTAACTTTTGCCTGAATCGCCCTTCCGGGTTTTCGATTCACCGGGATACCCTTTTTTGCCAAAGTCGCCCATCCGGGTTTTCGACTTTGCGGGTGTACATTCTTTTCTTTATATCCCTAATTTTTGCCCGAACCCTTTTCCTTTTTTATGGTTCGCCGGGATGCCCCATTTTTGCCTGGATATTCTTTTTCTTTCCAGCGGGTCATTCTTTTAAGCAAAGTATTTTTTAACTGCGTCAGCGTTCACTGGGGATGCAAAATCATCGCCATCTATCGTGGATAACAACAAGGCTCCTCCCGAGAAGACCTTGCTGACGACGTACGGACCTTCGTAATTAGGAGTCCACTTGCCCCGGTGATCGGAGTATGGAGGAAGAATCTTCTTCAGAACGAGATCACCCGTCTGAAAGCTTCTAGGACGCACCTTCTTATCATAAGCTTTCTTCATTCGGCTTTGGTATAAACGACCATACGCAATCAATGCTAATCTCTTCTCGTCCATCAGGCTGAGTTGGTTTAGTCGGTTCTTAATCCATTCTGCCTCGTCGAGTTTCACATCAACCAAAACTCGCAAAGAAGGGATCTCCACTTCTAACGGTAGGACAGCTTCCATACCGTACACTAAGGAGAAAGGAGTTGCCCCGATTGACGTACGTACCGTGGTACGATAACCATGCAGTGCAAATGGCAGCATCTCGTGCCAATCCTTGTAGGTCACAACCATCTTCTGAAAAATCTTCTTGATGTTCTTATTGGCCGCTTCAACGGCGCCATTCATCTTCGGCCGGTAAGGAGATGAGTTGTGGTGTTCAATCTTGAAACTCTGGCACAGCTCCTTTATCATCTTGTTATTCAGATTCGAACCATTATCAGTAATGATCCGCTCGGGAATTCCGTAACGACAGATGATGTCCCTCTTTATGAATTTAGCCACCACCTGCTTGGTCATATTAGCATATGAGGCTGCCTCCACCCACTTGGTGAAGTAGTCGATAGCTACTAGAATGAAGCGGTGACCGTTAGATGCAGTGGGCTCGATCTTGCCTATCATGTCGATGCCCCACATGAAGAACGGCCACGGGGAGGACATGACATTTAACGGGCACGGCGGCACATGAACTTTATCAGCATAAATCTGGCATTTATGACATCTCTTCGCGAATTTAAAGCAATCTGATTCCATCGTCAGCCAGTAATATCCTGCTCTCAGGATCTTTCTTGTCATAGCATGCCCGTCGGCGTGCGTACCAAATGTGCCTTCATGGACTTCTTCCATGAGCATACTCGCTTCTTTCTCATCTACACACCTGAGTAGCACGAGATCGTGGTTTCTTTTATACAAAACTCCATCCGGATTGAGATAAAAATTTCCAAACAGCCTCCTCAGAGTCTTCTTATCCTAGGTTGACGCTCCCGCAGGATACTCCTTAGTCATAAGGAAAGTCTGGATGTCATGGAACCATGGCTTGCCGTCGGAGGCTTCCTCGATCGCAAAGACAAATGCAGGTCTATCAAGACGAGATAGGACAATTCTTGGAGCTTCATTCCAAAAATTGACTTTATACATCGAAGCCAACGTGGCTAAGGCATCAGCCATCTGGTTTTCCGCTCTGGGCACATGATGGAGTTCCACTCGATCAAAGAACGGAAGTAGCCTTCTGGCATAGTTCATGTACGGCACCAAATTCGATTGACGAGTCTCCCATTCCCCTTTAATCTGGTTAATCACAAGTGCTGAGTCACCATATACGTCTAGGTTCTTGATTCTCAAACCAATTGCCTCTTCTAGACCCATGATGCATGCTTCGTATTCCGCTTCGTTATTGGTGACTGGAAATGTCAGTCTCGCAGTGAACGGGATGTGGGATCCGTGGGGAGTTGTGATGATTGCCCCAATGCCACTTCCATAAGAATTAACCGCCCCGTCAAATATTAATTTCCACTGGGATTTCCTATCTGGACCCTCGTCGGGCAATGGTTCATCGCAATCTTTCGCTTTGAGAAACATGATATCCTCATCAGGGAATTCAAATTTCATCGGCTGGTAATCTTCGATCGGCTGTTCGGCAAGGTAATCAGACAATACGCTTCCCTTGATGGCCTTCTGGGAAACGTACTGAATATCATATTCCGTCAACACCATTTGCCACCTGGCAATCCTGCCCGAAAGCGCTTGCTTCTCGAAGACGTAATTGATCGGATCCATCTTCGAAATTAGCATGGTGGTGTGATTGAGCATGTACTGTCGTAAACGTTTGGCAGCCCAGGCTAGTGCACAACACGTCTTCTCCAGCATCGAATAACGAGATTCACAGTCTGTGAACTTCTTACTCAAATAGTAAATGGCATGCTCCTTTCTGCCCGTCTCGTCGTGCTGACCGAGAACACACCCCATATTATTCTCAAGAACTGTCAAGTACATGATTAAGGGCCGTCCGGCCACTGGGGGTATCAAGATTGGAGGTTCCTGCAGATACTGTTTTATCTTATCGAATGCCTTCTGGCAATCCTCGTTCCAGATAATCGCCTGATCTTTTTTGCAGCAGTTTGAACATCGGTTCACACGTGGCCGTGAGCTGAGAGATAAACCTTGCAATGTAGTTTATTCTGCCCAGGAAACCATGAACTTCTTTTTCTGTTTTTGGCGCTGGCATTTCTTGTATTGCTTTTATCTTCGCAGGATCAACCTCAATGCCTCTTTCACTCACGATAAACCCCAGTAGTTTTCCGGACCGTACTCCGAAAGTACACTTGTTAGGATTCAGCCTCAACCTGAACTTCCTAAGCCTCTCAAAAAGCTTCAGCAAATTTACCAGATGTCCCTCTTCCGTTTGGGACTTCGCAATCATGTCATCAACATAGACTTCAATCTCATGGTGAATCATGTCATGAAACAAAGTAACCATTGCTCATTGGTAAGTGGCCCCCGCGTTCTTCAGACCGAAAGGCATTACCTTGTAGCAAAATGTTCCCCAAGGTGTAATAAACGTAGTTTTCTCCATGTCCTCTGGCACCATCTTGATCTGATTGTAGTCGGAGAAGCCATCCATGAACGAAAACACGGAGAACAGAGCTGTATTGTCGACCAACACATTAATATGAGGGAGCGGGAAATCATCTTTAGGGCTCGCCCTATTCAAATCCCGATAATCGACGCACATTCGTACCTTACCGTCCTTCTTCGGTACAGGTACTATGTTGGCGACCCACGAAGGGTAAGTAGTGACCGCTAAGAAGCCAGCATCAAGCTGCTTCTGCACTTCCTCTTTGATCTTAACGGCCATATCTGGTCGTGTCCTTCTAAGCTTCTGCTTAACGGGAGGACAATCTTCTCGCAGCGGCAAATGGTGGACCACGATGTCAGTATCAAGTCCGGGCATATCCTCGTATGACCAAGCAAAGACGTCACTATACTCTCTCAGCATCTCGACCAATCTCTGCTTGACATCGCTCTGCAATGCAGCCCCTATCCTGACGTTCCTGACAAGTTCTTCAGAACCCAGATTCACAATCTCAATTTCTTCCTCGTGAGGCAGAATAACTTTCTCTTCTTGTTTCAACAAGCGAGCCAACTCTTCAGGAAGGTCTTCGTCTTCATCAATCTCTTCTTCGGCTTGATAGATCGGGCAATCAAAGTCGAAGTGAGTCGTAGAAGGTCCAGAGTCGATGTCATCTGTTATGTGGATCCTGCAATAACAAGGGTTAAGCTTAAAACAAGGATATGCAGGGTAGCACAAACCCCATTGCCATTTTATTGTTTTTCAAAACAAATATAAAACAGGAATAACAGAGATCACAATATTTGAATACGAAGAAAAACGCCTTTTGATTTATTGGTAAAATGCATGTACATAATCAAACGAGGCCCTGACAATAAAACCACTATGCCCTGGGTAGGACATAGGGTTGTACAATGATTGGAAAAAGTAAATCATTACTCTTTGCTTGTCATCTGGATGATATCCTTGACGGACCAGTTGTCGAGGCTCTCGCCTGGCTTGCTTGGCTGGATCCAAGAGTCTAAGTCACAGTCGCTATCTCCGCTGTCTTCAGACACCGCATTGACGCTTTCAAATATCACCCCGCCACTGGTAAACTGGATCGGCCCTTTACCCCGCGACGCACTGCTAGAAGAAGAGGCTTCAGCTCCAGGAGAATATCCCAACCCAAACTTGTCTTGCTTGTTAGGTATCTCCAGAATTTGTCCCCAGCCTGGGGTAGATCCGGCCTGGACCACGGCCCGGGCTTCCTTGAAGGAAGAGAGAGTCATCTCTGGCTTTTCAGTGACTACAGGAGCTACGTTCTTGACTTTAACAGCTTCGAACACTTGACGTAGGGTTTCGTGGATTTCCCCATCCATCTCAACATACTTGAAGGACGACAAATGGCTCACCATTATGTCTTCCTCGCCACATACGGTCACGATGCTACCTCCGACAGCATACTTGAGTTTCTGGTGCAACGTGGAGGTCACGGCACCCGCGGAATGGATCCATGGCCGGCCCAAGAGACAGCTGTAGGCAGGCATGATGTCCATAATGTAAAAGATTGCGTCGAACGTTTCCGGCCCGACTTGGATTGGCAACGTCACCTCCCCGAAAACATGGCGTTTGGTTCCATCGAACGCTTTCACAACCAGATCACTGGGTGTGCAAATCACTCTGCGAGTATCTAACTTCATTAATGCCTTCTTCGGAAGAACATTGAGCGATGACCCTGTGTCTACCAACACATGCGACATAATTGTTCCCCTACACTCTATCGAGATGTGCAGGGCGCTATTGTGGTTCCTCCCCTTCGGCGTCAGCTCTAGGTCAGTGAACCCTAACCCATTTCCAGCATTTACGTGGGCTACGACCTCTTCCAACTGGTTTACCGATATTTCCTGCGGTACATATGCAGCGTTCAACACCTTCAGCAGTGCGTTGCGGTGTGCTTCAGAACACAACAACAAATTCAGGATGGAGATTTTTGAGGGTGTTTGGTGGAGATGATCCACGATCTTGTAGTCACTCTTTTTAATCATCCTCATAAATTCCTCGGCGTCTTTAACGAGTAAGTCTTTTTCTACCCTACGAGGGATCTCTTCAACGACTTTACTTTTACCTTTATCAGTTGCGTTAGCCCTGTCCGCTTTATCCGCCACGACCTCAGGTGGTGCAAATACTCTCCCGCTGCGAGTAATTCCGCTAACACCCGCTAGGTTCTCCACAGACGACCCAAACGGTTCTAGTTCCAACTTCTGTCCGTTGCAGTAGACCTCTACCCCGTAATGCCATGGGACAACATTAGTGTTTTCGAAGGGTATCGGCCCAGCTTTGGTGATGGTAATCGTGGGCGGTCTGGGTGCAGAAATAGTTATCGTCTGGCGAGGGATGGTGATGGTGGCAACCTCATCATCTTGCTTCAGCATTACCTCTCCCGATCCGCTTTCGGCCCTCCGGCTAAACTGCAGGATTCCCTCAGTCATCAGACTTTGAATCCCCTCTATCAACTGTTCACATCCATCAGGGCTTGTCGCACAGCCCATACACAGCTCCCCGCAACCTGGAAAAAGACCTCTTTTCATCAGCTTAGCTTTAACGAAGCTAAGCGGTGTCTTCAGATCTCTGACGTCAGTCAACAAATCCAAACTCTCGTCTTCAATAATGGCGTTTACTCCACCTCCCCTATGATTCGGCATAGGGTTCTTCGTGACGTTTGGAACATTATCGAAGAAGTTGATGATCTTAGCGTCCACCATGTCCTTCACCTTGTGCTTGAAGGCTTTGCAATTCTCTATTGTGTGGCCTGGTGCCCCTGAGTGAAACTCGCAAGTTGCATTCGCGTCATAACTTGGCGGAGGTGCCCCTGTCAAGGGAGCCAAGGTTCTCTTATGGATCAACTGTAGCTGAAGCAAAGTCTGTAACAGCTGCGCGTAGGACATGGGAGGTGTCTCGAGGTGACGGCTCGACAGAGGTGCCCTGTTCTGATACTTTCGGTACCCTTGTTGATTCGGTTGCTGCTACTGTGGTTGTGGGACTGCCGGGATAGTTATGCTGGCCACCTGTTGGTGAGGGCCTTTACCCTTCCTTCGAGCGTTGGTCACGACGCTCGTTTCTCCTTCCCGTCTTTTGCCACCATAAGGTTTCTTGCCTCCTCCAGCCGAGGATGAATCACGTTGAATTTTCCCCAGTTTGATCCCATTTTCAATGTGCTCACCCGTGATAATGATATCTGAGAAGGTTCCGAACATACCGCTGACCAATTTCTCATAATAAACCCCTGGGAGGGTGGCTACGAACATTTGCACAAGCTCGCGCTCAACCATCGGCGGCTGAACCCTGGCTGCCAATTCACGCCACCGCTGGGCGTATTCCTTGAACCCTTCGTTGTTCCTTTGCGTCAGATTCTGCAATTGGACTCGGTTCGGAGCCAAGTCACTATTATATTGGTAGTGGTGCACAAATGCTTCAGCAAGGTCCTTCCATGTGCGCACACTGGTAGGCTCCAGACTCATGTACCATTCGAGGGAGGGTCCGGACAGACTGTCTTGAAAGAAGTGCATCAGCAACTTCTCGTCCTCAGAATGAGCTGACATTTTCCGGTAATATGATCTCAGGTGGACGCGAGGGCAAGTGGTGCCCTTGTATTTTTCAAAGTCAGGTACCTTGAACTTGGGAGGCACCTTGAAATCCGCAATCAGTCCTAACTTGGACATATCAACGCCCAGGGTGTTCTGGTTCTCAATACTCCTCACCTTGTCCTCGAGTGCCTTGAACCTAAGTCGTGCTTCAGCAGTCAGCTCCCCTTCAGCACCTCTCTGAGAGAACACATCGTCCTGACGGTCTTCTAACCATGGCTGAGGCCCAAACAGGTTTCCAACACCTGCAGTGTCGTTGCCCAGCCCAACATTGACGTTGGCTTCAAAATTCCCATTACCGACGCCCGTCGTATTGCCATTGAGTCCCATGTTAGCTATCACATTGTCGTTGGCACTGCCATTCCCCCCGGTCACGGGGACGCCATTCTGAGGCGTTTCAACAGGTGGAGGGGTTGGCACAGTCCCACCATGGAGTACGCCATTGCTATCAACCCTTGAAATCAGAGGCTGAACCAAGGTTCTGAGCTGATCCTGGCCATTGGCGACCGCTTGCATGAGCTCCATGAAGCGGTCCATTCTTTCGCGGAGTTCTTGAACATCAGTTTGCACTTGCTCCATGATTCTGGTTTGATTTTCTCTGGTCGGATAGCGGTGGATGAGTCTCTGATCAATCCTGGAACAACCTGAAATAACCTGAAAACACAAAAGGGTTAGGAAAAAAACGACAAAGTGCTCGTCATGCAAATGCTTCATGCAAATGCAAACGTGTGTCTGTGCGTTAGGGAGATTTCCCCCGATCCTAGTGCCTGAGTGCCAGTGCTGATAATAAGAAGTCCGAGTCCAGTCATGGAAATAACATCTCATATATATAAAGAAAGCCCATCAAGGCAGTACACAACGTCACTGGATACAAGATGAATCAATAGCATGACCTCGACCAACAAGCCTGGTGATGGTCAGCATACAACAATGATCACAACAAAAGGAATACTAATAGTCAAGCACGGCCACGGGCGCGAAACTCTTCTAACAACCCCTTCGTTTCTGGATGACCAGGCCGAGTGAGTAACCCTTCGACAAGTAATTCTCTCTGCATAATGGTGTACTGAAGACATTCGACCGAATCTTCCCATGCTCCTTCGCCGAAGCAATCTTCTAGCTTCCGCTTCTTAGACTCAAACGTCAGTTTGCGCTCCTTCAGGTTAGCGAGAGCTCTGTTGAGCTGGCCTTCAGTGGCATATCTGCGAGCGGTTTCTTTATCAAACCTCTTCTCACTAGCCTTCACCTGGGCTTTCAGCTTGGAGATCTGTTGCATCAGCTTATCCTCACGCTCTTTCCTGTTGGCTAGGGTGGCCTTCCAATGCTGGTTAAACTTGGATATCCTCCGATACGCTTCGTCCAAGTGCTGCTTCTTCGTGGCCAGCACATCGTTGACAGCTTTGAAGTCTCGACCCATGCGCTCGCGCTCAGCTATCTGCTTAGTCAAGTCTGTCCCCAGCTGGTTCACCAGCTCGGTCTGCCTCTTGAAGGAATGAACGGCTTCGCTTCTCTCGCTTCTGAGTTGCGCCAATTCTTTCTCCAATTCCTCATTTGCCCTCTTCAATTCATCTCGCTCAGCTAACACCTGATTGTGCTGCTGAATAGGCACAGTGGTAGGCTTTTCAATCACTGGAGGGCTTTCTGGCTTGGCAGGAGGAAACGGCATCCCTATAGCATCTGCTCTGGCTCTGATCCAGGTCATGTATGGAGCGTAGGCTTGACTATTACTTTTTCCCAGCAATGGTTTTCCCCTCTTACTGATACCACTCCAAGCGTGCTGAAGCTTAGAAAACATATCCCCCTCTAGTAGACCAGTGAGGTACAGAGATTCCTGCGCCTCTTCATCCTTCGGCGGAGCTCTCAAAGTATAAGCAAACTGTCGGACCAGCAAAGGCACGTTCGGAAACCCGCTGCAGCTGAAGATAATCTCAGTACCCAACCTATCTCTGTCAAACCAGTCAATATCCTGTGTTGATAGACTCATCAAACGCTCAGACCACTCAGTTGTGGCTGCAGACGAAGCAAAGGGACCCTTCTTGGGTAGGTGACTATCAAGCCATCTATAGAGCAAGGGCACACAGCACGAGACGTTCTTACCCCTTCTGTTCTCGTTTTTGTAGTGGATGGAGTGGTAGACATCTCCTATCAAGGTAGGGACTGGATTCCCTGATGCAAAGATGTGGAAGGCGTCGAAGTCTACAAAACCGGGCATATTGGGGAACAGAATGATGCCATATATGCACAGAGCGAGGATGGCATTGAACACGACCCAACATCCGTCTTTGGCGCACTGCTGAGCTTTTCCCACTAAGAACTGCAAGGAGAACCCGGGAACCTTGTTCCAACTAGACAATACCAACTCTGAGGCATCCAGATGAAGTGAAGGAGCTAGACTAGCCAGATTAGGCTCAACATCCATATGAACAAAGGGCATCTGACTCTTGATAGGCACACCTAACAAATCAACATACTCCTCTAGCGTGGGTGCGAGAACAAAATCCTGGAAAGTAAAGCATCTCAATGGAGGATCGTAGAACTGCAGCAGGGCGTGCAACCCATTCAACTCAAACACAGAAGGTTTACGAACCAAACTGAGAAATTTACCGTAAGACTTTCTGAATTCATCTATCACAGGACCATCTGCTAAAGCAATCAAACCAGTCAGCTGAACAACATCAGGAGCAGGGAGCTTGTAAGCCACGTTCTTCCTCAGAGAACCCATAACAATACAATAGGAGGCAAGAAATCCTGGATCGGGGGAAACGTTACCTACACCACAGACACACGTTAATGAAATGCAAATGAGTATGCAAAACAATGTAAAATGCAATCATGCAGCAGGAAATCAAGACAACTGCGCTGTGGAGATTCTGTATCAACAGGACCATAATCCTGCTCTATCAAGAACAACCACTATATCTGATAAGAAGAAAACCCCGGTATCGGACCACAAATTTGCTCTGTCAAGAACAAAGATCTGATAATAAGGACCTCTGATACAGGACCAAAACTCTGCTCTGTCAAGAACAAACATACATCTACTGATGAGATCCTCTGATCCCAATCATAAACCTGCTCTGTCAAGAACAACTACACATCTCTGAAGATAAGGTCCTCTGATACAGGACCAAAACTCTGCTCTGTCAAGAACAATCATATATCTGATGATGAGAACCTCCGGTACCAACAAAATTGATCCACTATCAAGAAAACCAGGTAGTCTGAAGGTCAAAGTTTCCTGCAACAAACCCAACCCTGCTCACAGGCATGGACCTAAACTGACTCAAGTTCGGCATCCTATGCGGTCATCAGCGTCACAGACATTCAAGAGGGGTGATACGATACCCAGAAGGTGTGGCATCACCAGCTCATGAAGCGGCCTCACTCGGCTGAATCCCAAATGATCGGTCCCCAGAGTCGACAATCCTCCAAACCAACAACCCTTTCAACCCAAAGGGTTGAAAAAGAAGTCAACCGGGAGAACCTCGTCTGAGCGTGGATTTCATGAGACACTAGTGCCTGCCAAGCAAGCACGCGCCCACTAATTTCCACAACTAATGCTAGGTACACTTAAGCCTGGGTCTGGCTTCTCACTCATCAGAATGCCCCTCCCACAACAACATAGATAATCATATCATACAGAAAATAAAGTGCGGGAAGTAAAATGCGATAAATAAACACAACCCAACAAGTAATCATACAAGCGCTAGGATTGACTCTCGCAGGGGACGTTGGATCCCCAAACTGACTCGCATGAGGGACATTGGATCCCAGGAAACTATCAAGTCCCCAGCAGAGTCGCCAGTTGTCGCTTCCGCGAAAATAAGGTGCCGGCAAAACAGAAGAGTCGCCACCTTTCGTTATTTATCCCTCGGAACGGGAAAGGAAACGATCAGAAAAACCTGACGAAAAAGGTATAAGACAAGGTCATCGCAACCATTGTCTGGGTTCGAGAGTCGGTTACGCAAGGGGAAGGTATTAGCACCCCTCACATACATCGTACTCGATGGGATCCGTGCTTGTTGTGTTTACTGGCCGGGTTGGTTTTATCTATCTACCTATCAAGGCTGGCTTAAAAGAAAAGAAAATGACTCGGCAAAGCATCGCGCTTTATGCCTACGTATTCCCATCAGAGAATGAGAAATCAGAGTCAACGTAGTTCGACTAACTACGGGTTATGGGGGAAGGTGGCTCGCCAATACATTAGTATTGTGCCTATGTACTCTCAACAGATATGAGAGATCAGAGCTTACGTAGTTCGGGAAACTACGGATTACGGGGATTCAGATTCATCTGTTTTATCGAGTAGGGTTAAACAGCAGTTCCAGCAGTTAGGGACAAAGCCTGTTTGCGGTGGCGCTGAAGTTTAACGACACTCTTTTCTTCAGAAAAGCTTCCTTTGAATTATGGGCCCACGGGGCAAAAAGGTTTGAAGTTTGTTTTCTGTCTTTTACGGAAGAACTGTTTTTTTTATTGTGTTTGCAATTTCAATCGCACTAAAGACTATGACCTGAGAGTGAATGCGTCGCATGTCACCCAAAGGGTGCCATACTAAACATCCAGACTGTTGAAAAGAAACTCTCCAACAATCCTTTCTCAGATAGCTTAAGGCTCGTAACGTACGAAAGAAATCATTCATGATTACTGTATCTTAAGCTGTTTTGAGATGAGAAGAGAACAGACTCAACTAAAGGGAGACTATCAAGTCCTATTGTTGTCATGCCGAGGATTCATCCTATGGTTGGGATTTGAAACAGGGAACTTCTAGAAGTTATCATGCATAGGTTTCAACCTAAAGTTCTATCATCACTTCCTTATAAAAGGAACTGAGATTCCTAAGGGATCATGTCAATGGTAAACACAAACGGATAAAGCATCAGCTTAAACAGTAAACAGTAAACAACTGTAAAATGCATGCAACGCAAGTGAGGGAGGAAATGTGTGTGGGGCATCATCCTCCACAAGCTCGTCTCGACCTCAAGCCAGATATGAATAACTGCAATCATATAGAAGAAATAAAATAAAATTCCATCAAGCAAAACACAAACCACATAGGCAAGGGAGTTGGGCTCTACCGAATACCCGCAAGCAAAGCCATACAGTAAAAATACAAGCAGAGGGAGAAACTCAACCTCTAGTGCAATCATGCTCCTAGCTTAAATCAATCTAAATATGAACTTATTCTAATGCATCAAGCAAATCAAACGAGGCACATCAGTGCAGTAGCACAGAAAGCAAACAGACAGGAAAGAAAGCAAACCAACAGCTCCCTCAGCTTCACAGCAAAGCAGTCCTCTGACAGCAGCTCAGTCATCAGACTTCAACCACCCTTCAAGGCTATCACCTTCAATAGCAAGTATCCACTTGCTCCTCCAAGGTTTCAACCCATCAAACATAAGTATCAACCTGTTCTCTCTTCTCCAAGCTTCAGCTCTTCAGTCAATTCCACCTTCAGGCTTCACTCCTAACTACAAGTATCAACTTGATTCCTTCAGGCTCTCAATGCATCAATGCAAGTGTCAACTTATCCTTTATTCCTCAAGCCTCAGCTCTTCCCTCAATCTCAATTGGATCTTCTTTACAAGTATCAACTTGGTCTTTTGGCTTCAGCTGTCTTTGCTTCACCAGTATCAACTTGGTCTTCTTTATCTACAAGCTTCAACTTCTCAGAGTAATCTTCAATCACATGGAAGTATCAACTCCATTCTTCAATCTTCTTCAAGCAAGGAACTCCATCCTCTAGCAAGGGGGAAAGATGCATCTATCAAGAGCAAAGTTGGGATGGTTGGTAGCAGAGTGAAGACCAAAGGTCACCACTAAGCATCCTGTCATCAGGGAAAGGGACCCTCAAAGGTTCTACCAATTTGCAAAGAGCCACACATCCTACGAAAGGAGGGATGAAGCCTTTACAAAGGGACCTTTCATCATAGGAAGGAATGGAATTGATCAACAAATTCCATGTTTATGAAGGAAGAGAACTATCTAGAAGCTCTGCCTACAAAACCCTAATCTTAATACCTAACCAAACTACACCAAAAGAAGGGAAGATCTTCAAATCCAAGCCTCCTCAAGCAATCCAATGCATCTTCAACTTGTCTTCATCATCATCCAAGAACAAGAGAATCAAAACCCTAATCTAAGGGAACTAAAGATGTTAATCTAGTTGAGTTAGTGCCTTAGAATCATCTAAAACTAGCACCTAAACTAAAATCAATCAAAAATAGTAAACTATCTTATAAATTTCTACAAAAATTCCTAAGGGATCCTAATTCAATTAAGAATGCCTCATACAAAAACCAGGGACTAAATCATCTATTAAGTCCTAAATCCAAAGGTATCAATCATAAACCCTAAAAATGGAGCTTCTAAAGGTTTCAACCTAAACTACCTCCTATGCTCATCACAAAAATGTGATAAAATTCTATGGGGAGCATGCACATCTATTCTAACTACTCACAAAAAATCAGGATCAAAATCATCACCACATGATCACACAAAATTCCACAAAATCAAGTATCAAACATAACTATTTTAATATCAATTAAAATATGAAAATTCCCATAAAATCAGAAAATGCATGAAATAAAAATATTTTTTATCTAAAAAATACTAGATTCAATCATGAATATAATGCAAAAAGAATGGGATTAATTGGATCATTTTTTCAATTTTATATGACTTAATCAAGGACCATGTATAAAATGAAGAAATTAAAGAAAATCAAAAGAAAAAGATAAACACACGGTGCAGCTAGCAATGAGAATCAATTCAATTCATGGATTGGGCTCGCTGGGGGGTGTGGATAGTGGTCTCTTGCTAAAGCCCAATGCCACCGTTTAAATGAAACGGTGTGTTTCAATGTTTCTGAACCCTTCACAATCTGAGGACAAAGCTGGGCCGTGAGATCTTGTTTGGGGTCAAAGAGTCTCGTTGATCCAAGGGTGTTAACATCATCACCTTCATTTGAACAATTCTGGAGGGAAGAACCTCCATTGAAACAGAGCTCTCATGCTCATCTTCATCACATTCGCATCTCACCAAATCTCCATCAAAATTCAATATCTAAAACACTAAATCACTCTAAATCACTCCCTGAGTCTAACTCTAGCCTCGGAATTCATTGAATCAACCTCTAACCTAAAACACGATCAAGAATCAGAATTATGCTCAAACCTCAACCATCACTATTCTTCAAATTGTTTGGTCTAACATTTCCGTCGTGTTACACTGATCAGTTCTTGCTATAACACTCACATGATCTCTCAATATCCAGCATGTTCTTGATCCAAACAGAAATTGTGTCATCTCATTGATCATCACCAAATCCTCTCTAAATTTCCAGAAACGATCTCCTAACCGCATACTATCAATCTAACCTAACAAATTGAGGTAATTCTTCTTAAATTAAGGTGAGGGATGAAAGATTCAAACCTGTGAATTCTTGAGTAACAGATATAGCAATTCTTCAATTCAACCCTTCTACTGCTCTGGAATCATTCAATGTACCAAGTTCTTGCTTCTGTATGCAAGAGAATTGATTGCAAATGCTTGGAACTCCAAACCCGATGGTGACTTGCAGGTGCTGAAATTCAATTGCTCATACACGATTCAGCCATGGATTTGCTTGGGATTTGCTATGGAAACACTCACACACATCCAAGAAAGTTGTTAGGATCAAAAGGAAGGATCAAAATGGTGTGGAATGCTGAAACAGAATTCAAGTTGCAATGAACAATGTGAAGTTGCAAACTCTCTTCTCTCCCTCAATTCTCACCAACCTTGCACTTGAACCCCTTCTAATCAATATATAGATGATGTTGGACCTCTCTAGAATCTTCTGGAATCATCCAAGGAGATATTGAATTTCTCATGTCATCAAAAAACCATCTCATGCCATACTCACACCAATTCTGGTTTCACTTGTTGCAGCAGCTTGTTATGATCCCAAAATCTCTCCAAATGAGATATTAGATGTGTTACAATGCCTTGGAAGCTTGTGTATTGATCTCTCATGTGTTTTGCAAATGTTACTTAAGATGTAAGTAACTACTTTTCAAAGCAAGTCCACCAATTACACCTCAACTCAAAAATGTGGCTAAACCAAAGTCATTAAAATGATTTTTAGAGTCAAAATGATATATTACATGCCTTGGTTTGGATGTGTAGATCAAAAATATCAATTTCCAACTTTGGTTTATTTAACTTATACCCTTATTTTAGGTCATTTTTGCAACTTTGAGCTACAAGCACTTCCAACATCTCATGACCTCTTTACTAGACTTAAAACATCATTTTGAACAAGTTTGATGTTGAACATTTTCCCATTTGAAGCTCGGAAATAAGAGTTATGGCCTTATGATTGAAATGACCTGTAATCTCCAAATGACCAAAATACCCTTGACTTGTCAAAGCCACAACTTGAGTTCTACAAATCCTATCAAGGACTTCTAGTACTCTATAGAAATCTAATAGGATAAGGAACAACATTAATGTTGACCAAAAGTTCATAGGAATCATCCTTCTTGGGCAAAAGTTTCATGCAAGTTGGGCAACTTTCAAGCCCACAAATTCACATACCTCAGATGACCTGTAACTTGTCAAAGTCATAACTTGAGTTCTACAAATCCTATAAAGGACTTATAGCACTCAAATTAAAGCTAAAATAAAGCTCCACAACATTCATGTTGGGGGCAAGATGAGATGACAATCACATCTTGAGCTAAATTGCCTTGAAGATATGGGTCAAACTAGGGGATTTTACACTGTCAAGCCTTAGAAACCCTAGCTTGAAACTTCTCAACCTCTTCAATCATGATGATTTGACCTTGGAATCATCCTTATAACATCTCAATGTGTCAATACATGATCACATGGCTCTTGGATTAGGTCTCAACCTTCTTCAAATCATCAGTTGACTTAGGGTTGACCCAGTCAAACCCTAGCTGCACCAATCATGGATGAGGCTTCTTATTCTTGCACAATGACCTGTCTAGGCCTCAAAGTGATCCTCAACACTTCTCATGAGCTCTTTCAAGACCTCAAGTCCATCTTCATGGCTTCAGAATCATCTGATGACTTCCCACAACTCTCAAGTTAGGAGACACACCTTCTTGGTTTCAACCACTCTTTCTGAGGATCTTTTAACTTTTCTGACAAGGATATCAACCCTTGAGCACCTGAATAACCTTCTTAGCTAGCTTCACAGTCTTGTGTAGCCCTTGATTGGTAATCATACCTCTTGATCTCCTGCATACATGTCAATGAAATGCAAATGATAATGCTAATGTGAATGAAATGAAACACAAGCTAGGTAAAGGAATGTTGGGCAAATTTTGGGGCGCAACATTCTCCACTCGAGGTACGTGGTGGAACTCTACCCGATCGAAGAATGGCAACAGCCTCCTCGCATAATTCATATAGGGAATTAGGTTGGGCTAACGAGTCTCCCACTCTCCTTTGATTTGATTGACCACGAGTGCTGAATCACCGTACACATCATGATTTTTGATCCTTAGATCAATGGCTTCTTCTAAACTCATGATGCATGCCTCATATTCTGCTTCATTTTTGGTGACCGGAAATGTTAATCTGGCAGTGAACGGGATGTGAGACCCTTGGGGAGTTGTAATGATAGCCCAAATTCCACTTCCGTACGAATTAACAGCACCATCAAATATCAATCGCCACTGAGAGCTCCTCTCTGGCCCCTCGTCAGTGGTTCTTCGCAGTCCTTCATCTTAAGGAACATGATATCCTCGTCAGGGAATTCAAATTTCATTGGCTGATAGTCTTTGATAGGTTGTTCGGCAAGGTATTCAGACAAAACACTTCCCTTGATGGCCTTCTGGGAAACATATTGAATATCATACTCCGTCAGTACCATTTGCCACCTGGCAATTCTGCCTGAAAGCGCTTGCTTTTCGAAGACATACTTGATCGGATCCATCTTCGAAATTAGCATGGTCGTATGATTGAGCATATATTGTCTTAAACGTTTGGCAACCCACGCGAGTGCGCAACACGTTTTCTCCAGCATTGAGTAACGGGACTCACAGTTTGTGAACTTTTTACTCAGATAATATATGGCATGCTCCTTTCTTCCAGTCTCGTCATGCTGACCGAGAACGCAACCCATGCTATTCTCAAGAACCGTCAAATACATGATTAAAGTTCTTCCGACCACTAGGGGTATCAAAATGGGAGGCTCCTGCAAATACTGTTTTATTTTGTCGAATGCCCTCTGGCAATCCTCATTCCAGACAACCGCCTGCTCTTTTTTCAACAGCTTGAACATCGGTCGCCGTGAGTTGAGATATGAACCGAGCAATGTAGTTCAATCTCCCCAGGAAGCCACAAACTTCTTTTTCAGTCTTTGGCGCTGGCATATCTTGAATTGCTTTTATCTTTGCAGGATCAACCTCAATGCCTTTTTCGTTCACGATAAACCCCTGTAGTTTTCCGGATCGTACTCCGAAAGTACATTTGTTAGGATTCAACCTCAACGTGAACTTCCTAAGCCTCTCAAATAGCTTCAGAAAATTGACCAGATGTCCCTCCTCCGTTTGGGACTTCGCTATCATGTTATCAACATAGACTTCAATCTCATGATGAATCATATCATGAATCAAAGTGACCATCGCCCGCTGGTAAGTTGCCCCTGCGTTTTTCAACTCAAAAGGCATTACTTTGTAGCAGAACATCCCCCATGGTGTAATGAACGTGGTTTTCTCCATGTCTTCCGGTGCCATCTTGATTTGGTTATAGCCAGAGAAGCCATCCATGAACGAAAACACGGAAAATTGAGCAGTATTGTCGACCAATACGTCAATATGAGGGAGCGGGAAATTGTCTTTAGGGCTCGCCTTATTCAAATCCCGATAATCCACACACATTCGCACCTTACCGTCTTTCTTCGGTACAGGTACTATATTGGCGACCCACAGAGGGTAAGTAGTCACGGCCAGGAACCCGGCATCCCACTGCTTTTGGACCTCTTCTTTAATTTTGACGGCCATGTCTGGTCGTGTCCTTCTAAGCTTCTGCTTAACTGGAGGTCAATCTTCGCGTAATGGTAGGTGATGAACCACTATGTCAGTGTCGAGCCCGGGCATATCTTCATAAGACCAAGCAAAGATGTCACTATACTCTTGAAGCATCTCGATCAATCTTTGTTTGATGTCACTTTGCAATGCAGCCCCTATCCTGACATTTCTGACAACTTCCTCAGACCCTAGATTAATAATCTCAATTACTTCCTCGTGAGGCAGAATGATATTATCCTCTTATTTCAATAGTCGAGCCAACTCTTCCGGAAGGTCTTCATCCTCATCAATCTCTTCTTCAGCTTGATATATCAGGCAATCAAAGTCGAAGTGAGTCATAGAAGGTTATGGAAATTTCATGATGTGTTCATGAGTTTAAGTCGAGGAAGTACATTGATTCAAATGGATGGTGTGTAAGTGAGAGATAATTTGATTGTTGAGGCACTTCTAGTGCGAACTGTTGAACGAGAAATAACTCCGAGGGAAGGAGATATCCTTGGTGAAAGTGGCTTGGTGAGGTGCTGCAGGAGGCAGTGTGACCTGGGAATTGGAAAGCAGGATGCAGGAAGCGTATCCGGAATTGTTTCCATCAGGTAATTTTCGAAAGACCTAATTGAGGTAGGGTGTATTCTGAAAGCACATTACGATAAGGTTGAGTAACCTGACTCCTTCTTGATTTGTTAATCATATCCTTGAGCACGCCATAAAAATCAAGAAAATTCAGATTATTTCAAACGGTCAGGCTAGTGAAGCTGAATCTCTTTATGACTATCAGAATGAAGAAGGAGTTGTGATCAATGCAATCATGCCAGATGTTGAATATCCTCGAGATGAATCGGTGAAATCTGTTGGTTCTTCATCTCCTATGTCTTGTTATGCTGGACAGACAATTGTGCCTAGGGCACCATATCAGGAACGTTATGTCGCTTCCCCTGCAAATCAGCGAACTCGTGGCCGAGGTTATCAAAATCAGCGCCGGAATCAGAACAGGCCTCGTAACAACTTAGAACGAAGGAATGCTCCTTCCCACCCAGTGCCTATACCGTATAGCCAGCTACTGTCATCTTTGATCCAGAGTTCTTTGGTGGAACCGAAAGCTCTTAAGCCTGTGCCAGAACCTTACCCTCCTGGGTACAATCCCCACGCTCAGTGTGGTTACCATGGCGGATCCCCAAGGCATTCAACTGAAGATTGTAAAGCTTTTCAGGCAAAAGTACAGCAGTTGATCGACCAAGATTGCATTTCCTTTCGAGAAGGATTTCTGTTTGTGCATACCAACTTCTCAGTTGTCTAAGCTCATAGATTCGGAGTTTATTTTCAAGAAGCCAGTGATTCGGACAGGCAGGCGTCCTCAGCATTGGCAGTCCTCAGACCTTTTATCATTCGCATTTGTAGTTTCTTTTCTGTTAGTTACTACTTGCTGTTAAACATTGTTTGTTTTCGAATGGTAATATTGATAAAGTGACTATGCATTTTTCTGAATTAATCATGTCGCTGTCTCTCATTTATTGCATTGCCACTTGCATTTTATTTACTCCCCTTTGTCACTGTGATTAGCAAAGATTGGAGGGAGGATGACGAAACTGAATACTCATAACCGATGATCGTATGCTTTCAGATAAAACCTTGTCGATGACGTATAAGGCATTGTTTCAAATCCCCAAACACTGGAGATATAAGGAGTTAGTCCCTTGTTAACCACTTCGAGCCAGGAAGTAGAAGTTTTTTCGAAATTTTAAACCCTCACATCGTAACCTGGGGCAGGGTAGTTGTCAGTTAGCTTGATCGAGCGTTCAAGTCTTATAGAGGAGTGTTGCCTTTCGAGGACCAATCACATCTTATTTTTCCCCAGAGGTCATACATCGTCAACCACAATGGTTAAACCTCACCAATCAGGAGTGAGACAGTTACAATCCTTTCGGAGCAATCAAGACAACCAGTGTCACACGACTTTGTTCCAAAAGAAAAAGAAAGAATAAGAAAGCCCGCTAAGTAAAAGGAAATGAAAAAGCTGGAAAGCTAATACTTAGGCAAAAATCAGGGCAACCCGCTGGACTTCTAAAAAATCGAAAATATCTCAAAAGGAGTCAGTCCAGGCAAAAATTAGGGAATCAAAAGAATGAAAAAGAAAGGATATCGAAAAAGAAAAATCCTTGAACAGGGACAAAGTCGTGTAGATACAGACACCGAAAACAAAAAAAGGAGTAGCTGTCACTCTAAAAACGAAAAACCTTGTGAGTTCCTTAACTATGGTCCTTACCATTCAACATACCTCTCGAAGAGGCGAGCGCCCGTGCCAGGTTAACTGAACCTTAGGATCGGAGATCATCACGTAGAAGGGGTGGGTATAAATCAAAATTTGAGCCCAAATATCCTTTGTTTCACGAACCGTGAACCCGACCACGATACAACCCTTAAAAGACCTAATTGAGGTAGGGTGTATTCTGAAAGCACATTACGATAAGGTTGAGTAACCTGACTCCTTCTTGATTTGTTAATCATATCCTTGTTGCATTTTACACTGATCAAATCAGCACTACGTTTGAACTTTGGTTCATTCGTCACTCACAATCATGACACGTAAATGAGTGACAGCACAATTTTTTTCAAAATCTGCATGAACACTGCATTAAAATTACCATTCGGGATTGAACAATTTTACTTGCAGGTCAGTAGTTGACATGAAAGAAATTCCAACAGGGAATAGTCAAACAGGACTGAATAATTCGGCAGTCTGGATCAGAATATTGTATGTTGTGAAAGTGAATCTGGGGCATTGATTTCCAGTGAGCTCAGAATCGGTTAGTCTGAGGACAAGTCCCGAAGCATCAGTTGATTATGGGGCAGTTTAGTTGAGAAGCAGTTGATCAAAAATGAATCTTCTCGAGAGCCAATCAGGGGAAATTATTCAGAATGTTGTGATTTGAAAACAGATCCTTCCAGTATGTGATCAGATCAGGTTAAGTCGCTCGAACGCTCATTCAAGGACAAGCCAGTTCAGGAATAGTGAAATCAACCATGTTGAAAGTTGTTTAATTGAGGTTGAATCCTTTTGTTGTACAGATACCGGGGCAAGTAATCTCGAGGTCGTCTCATAGCAAGTTGTTCAGAGTGATATTCCCAAGAGTTAGATTGGGGCAAGTTGAGTTGCATTGGGGCAAGTTATTCAAGCAAGTCTGTTTATCCCCAGCCAGAGTTGAGTATCGGGGAATTGTGTCATTACTCTTATCAAAAACCTTGACCTTCCGAAAAAGGCCTTACCTTCGTTGGATCGTTATCCTACAGTTTAAACCTGTTACGTGTCAGAACTTTGTAACCAGATCGTTTCCAAAGTTCAGTTCTCGCCTGGCAAACCGGTAACCAGTTCTCGTCTGGTCCACGTTTCCGTAACTACCAGTTCTCGCCTGGTACATGATGTCTTTCAACCAGTGGTCGTCTGGTCAACCTTTTTGTAAACATCAGTTCTTGTCTGGTGTATGTTATTGTTACCAGTTCTCGTCTGGTCACCGTTTCTTTAACCTATTTGTTGTATCAGTTCTCGTCTGGTGCATGTCAGCTTTCAACCAGTTCTCGTCTGGTCATCCTTTCCTTAATCTATTATTCGATCAGCCCCATCTAATGATCAAACCATAAAATCCATTCTCGTCCGATAACCTAATCTATTTTGCTATCAGTTCTCGTCTGGTAGTCTACCCTTGAATGCTAGTTCTCGTCTAGTATTTTCCCTATCTTCCATTTTGTAAATAACTAATTTTCATCCCTAAACCATAAAAAGCCTAAAAAATATCCGACACGGTAATTCCCAGTGACTCGCATGTTGTCACATTCCCCGATACGAAGCTCGATTGATACTAGTTCCCAGATTAATGTTCTGCATTCCTTATGGATTTTGTTAAATCAGGAGTACTTTTCCTCAGCAGATCGGAAGTCACGTATTATCCCCGGAAGAGTTGAGATTGTATTTTATCCCGCATCGGAGTAGGATCAGGAGTATTCTCAGCAGATTAAGATTGATATCCATAACAGAAGGGGCATTCGCAGCAGTGCGCTGTGCACAATCGACCCCAGTTTGGTTAATCCCCATAGAGTACAATCAGGTTGCCAATGGTTTAGAAAGAATATCGCCGTGCAGGGTCGTCCTTCCCTTTTCCAGCATTTATTTTGCTGAGATGATTCTGTGATAACCGGTTACCTTCAGTGGAGTTGACTTTGCCTCCGGCATTTATTTTGCCAAGTGGTTTTAGACCTGGTGTTCTCTGGCAGCCTGCATTTACATTTGCGTTTGCATATACCGTCATATTTGCACCTATCCAGAACGCATATCATATCCATGCCGTATGGGGCATTGCATCTATCAAAACATGTGCATATCATTTCCATGTCGTGTGGAACATTGCATCATTTTCAAACATACGCATGTCGAAACATAGACCAGGTTGGTTACCTCTTGGCTTTCGAGTATGTTCCCCTGCAGAGTTGTTTGGTTAAGCTTCTCTTCTCCCCAACGGAGTTGTTTCTTCATATTTGGTTGTTACGTCGGCACTGGAAAAAAAAAGATTGCATGGATCAAAACCTCTGAAGCTGCCGCCTGTTGTCGAAATGGGTGCCTGGCAGTCGATTCAGAATTTCCCCAGGAGAGTTTTCCTCAGGTTCGCTGTGAACTGTGAGGTGACAAGATTTGATCCCATAACAGATGGGAGTCAAGGTGTTTGCTTTCTGAAGCATTATTCCGGAGATTCAGTACCTGTGGCGTCACACAGGTGATTGATGTTGAAAAAAAGAGAGAGAAATTTTATCAGATAATTGACCAGTTGTTGCCGTAACAACCAGACTTCAGTTCATTGGAAGCTATTCCTCAAGCAGTTTTGCAGTTTATTTCTGCGGTTGGTAAATTTCAGGGTTCTTTTGTATTCAACCGTCTTCTACCTTTGAATGTTGAAAGTTATTCTCTCTTCAACCATTCAGGTCCAAGCCGCTTGAATACGGGCAGCTGTTGCACCCCAAAATTTGACCAACCGGTTCCCATATTTGGTTTATGGTTCGACGCATTTTGCATTCGCATTCGCATACCGCATACAGTGCATTTCTCCAATCATAGTGATTTTATCGGGATTACAGCCCTATTTCACATTTCAGACATTTCAGACCGGTTCGGATGATCGGAGTTCTGGTTGTTTGCCGCGTATGTCGACCTGGTCTCGCGTTCCCTTTTAATTGGATTAATTGCCTTTTTAGATTTTTCTAGACTTTTTAAATAGTTTTATTTGTTTTCTAGAATATTAAATAGATAGTTTTTAGAATATTAGAATATATTTCTTTTTAATAGATAATAGATTTTCTTTTATAGAATTAATAGAACTTTAATAGACTTTTTAGGTTAAATAGATTTTAGATTTATTAGTTTTAATAGAGCTTTTCTTTAGAATTTAATAGATTTTCTAGATTAATAATATAGATAGATTTAATAGTTTCTTTTAATAAATAGGATAGATTTTTAATTGAATAGATTTTTAATTAGGTTAGTGGTTTAGTTTTAATAGAGTTCTTTTAATATAGTTTATTAATTAGGTTTAGCTTCGTTAATTAGAACTATTTTTATTTTTGTTTTAATAGTCATTACTGAGTTTATTAACCATTTTCGTTTTATTAATTGCAGCATTAGTTTCATTAAGTCCATTTAATTAGTCTTGCATCAGTTAATCAAAGTTTTAGTCTGTTAGTGGGCCATTATCCAGAATTTACAGAGGCCCAGATCCAACACGCCACATGTCCTATTTAAGATGTGCCACACGTGTATTATACTCTCTCCACTTCATTTTTCCACATTTCACTCTCAGAGAGGGTCCACCACACATTTCCACTCACATTTTTTCAGCCACTTGGCGTTTTCTCTTTCTGCCTCCACCCACGCGTGGCCTACATGCAATACCCCTCAGCATGCAGGTCGCCACCTAGCTTCCACTAACTCCCTTCACCAGAGTACATGCAACCGCCGCAGAACCACCGGTAACCGTCGTTGGAGCCGCCGCAACCGTCGCCGGAGAGCTGTGAATTCGCCGGAAACTGCAAACACCAAATTCATCCACATTCATCAGTTCTTCATTGAGATTTCCAGAAATCATCAAGAACCTCCTTCAATGTTCTTCAGATGTTCATCAACAATCGCCAGAATTCCACCGGAAACCGCAACTTCGTCGGAAACTTCATCTGATTATCTCTTTTTTTCTTCAGATTTGCCAGATCCACAAGAACACTCATCTTAATCTTCATAGAGTTGATTCAGTTTTCCGGAATCGTCATCAGATCTCCAACGATCTTCATAATGTCTTCAACGTTCATCCAGATTCTTCATCCAACTCATGAAGCTTCAACCAATCTTCATCGTGTTCATACTATCATCTCCAGATTTGCCAAGATCTTCATAGAGCTTTCCAGAAGTTCTTCATAGGAACATTCATCACAACTTCAAGATCTTCATCATTTTCCTCAAGTGTGATTCCAGAAACGTATCAACCTTCATTACACTTTCAGAACCTTCAACGTCGTTCGTCAACCAGTCATCAAACACCTTCAGATTTTTTTCCAGAATCCTCAAGAACAAATATACTTAAAGAACTTCAAATCATCTTCAAGGAACCTTCATAATCTTCATCGTCCATCCAAATCTCCAGGATCTTTCAAAAGTTCTTCATCGATATTCATCCTGTTAATCGTATTTTCTCCAGAAATCAATACCGATCCTCATAGAATTTCCAAAACCACGGATCTCCAACATGCAACTTCGAGATCTTCTTCAAAGATCCATAGATCTTCATTCTCGCTCACCAGATCTCCATAAAATCTTCAAGAACTTGCAAGTACTCTTCAGATCGTCATCATCCACCAAGCTAATCTTCGTCAAGAATGAAGCTCCAAAGACAACGAAGAAGCTAACGGCGTTCGTAGCACAGAATCGAAAGAATTTTATTTATGTTTATTTGTTTTTTTTGCAGATGACGTTGAAGGAAGCACACTCGGAGAAGTTTAACGGTGGAGTATGAAAGAAGGAGGTATGGAGTTGATGAAACGAGAGAGAGAGAGAGATTTGAGACGAAGAGGAAAGGCGTCGTTAGGGTTTCTGAAAGAGAGGAGTGAATAGTGAATAGAGAGTGGAAGAGGACTAGGTTTTTCAGAATGTGAAGAAGATAGTAATTACGTGGCTGGATTTTGGGCCTCTCAGTCCAATTATGTTTTTGGCACACCCCCAGTTGTTGGCATTGCTGTTGGGCTTCACATCCTTAATCCCACTCGTTTTTGCAGCACCCACACCTCCGTTTATTTTTCTTCCCCCCTCCCAGTTGTGCTGAGTTTGATTTCGTTGGGCTGGGCCCAGTACTTTTTGCTGCATAACCCCTGTATTATTAATAATCCCCCCCTGCATTTTATATTCTCTTTTATTTTCTTAATATTTTTGTATTACAATTTTAATTGTAATGTTTTCTTAGTAAATTTTAGAGTTTATTTCTTAGAATACTATAGAATTTTGTTAGTATAGAATTCATAGAAATTTAGGTGTTATATTTTGTTAGGAATTAGAGTTATTTTTCCTAGAATATTATAATGCTTAGCATAGGTTTTAAGAGTAATTTTTAGAAGATTCATAGATTTAATTCTTTTTAGGATATAGTTTCCTTAGGAGAGTATTATGGCCGTATTTTAGGAGTAGTATTTTATTTCCATTTTGTATTGGATTTCTCTCCTATTTTCGTTTCTATCCGATTTTATTCTCGATTTTATTCTTGGTTGGCCGTGTGACACGATTCAATTGGAGAATGATTTTCGATATCATTTCTCTATCTTGTCTTTGACACGGATATTAATACGCTACCTCTTAGAGTTCGATTTCTCGTATAAGTCGAACCCTGACGGTCTAAGCGGTACATTTTTCCTGGTTCGAGCGTCATCATCAAGGATCCAGAGAGGAGAAGATTGGAATGGAGCTTGCGCGCGCGTCAGGAGCCTAGGAGATGCTTCGTTCAACATCATCATCATCGTATTCAAGTCTTCAGGCGACCGTCGAGTGTTGTGAGTTGCATCGATAGATACGAAGGAAATGACAGTTGAGGAGTTACTTCTCAATCGTCTAGGATGTCTAGTATGGTACCCTTAGGATACCATGCGATGCATTCGCTCCTACGTCTTAGGTTCTTGCGTGTGTGTCCCGAGTTCCTTCCCGTTTAGGCGTAAGCCTGCTTCCTCTTTGTTCTCGCCCCGTGCGAACGAAACCCCTTTTCTCTCGCATTCAGGCGATCAATACCCTTTCTCTTGCCCCCGTGTAATCGAGACTCGTTTTCCCGTCGAACTACGTTTGCTCTGATCTCTCGTGCCAGACGAGAGTACGTAGGCATAGGATGCGATATCCTAGCGAGCTCCCTTTTCCCCGTTCCCCGTTTTAGTTGTAGTAGGCTGAACTACAGCTGCTCTGATTTCTTATACCGAATGAGAATATGTAGGCATAGGATGCGATATCCTAGCGAGCACACTAACAACTAACCTTCCTGTTCTCTCGCTGCTGTGCGATCGAGACTTTCCCGCTGACGACTGATTGTTATCCCTTTCTCTTGCCCTTGCGCATTTGAGACCAGACCGTAGTTTCTAGTTCCCGTAGGTTCCCGTACCTTTCAAACCAATTTAGTATCTCACCCCTGTGTGATTGAGAACACCCTAGTCTAGCCGTAGTTAGCCTGAACTACGGAAGCTCTGATCTTTCACGCTGTGTGGAAGTACGTAGGCACAAGACGCGAAGTCTTGGCGAGCCCAATTCCCTGTAGTCTCCCGAACTACGATGACTCTGACTTTCTCTCTTGAGAATACGTAGGCATAGAGTGCGACACTCTATCGAGTCAATTTCTTTCCGTGTAGACTTAGCAGCCGTAGATCGATTGTTTTTGCATCCTTTAGACAAACCAAGCAAGCGTGGATCCTGTCGAGTATGACGGACGTGAGGGGTGCTAATACCTTCCCCTTGCGTAACCGACTCCCGAATCCAGGATTTGGTTGCGATGACCATTCCTTTCCCGTATTTGCGGTAGGTTTACTTCGAGCGTTTCCTTTCCCTCCTTTGGGATAAATAACGCACGGTGGCGACTCTTCTGTTCAGCCGGCGCCGATTTTCGCAGTAGCGACAGCTGGCGACTCTGCTGGGGACAGGAATATCCCCTATGTGAGTCAATCCTAGCGCTTGTTTGCTCGTCTTTGGATGTTTACCTTTTGTGTGTTGTATTTTACTGTATTTACAATTTCCGCACTTTGCTATTATCTGTTGTTGTTGTGCTGTTGGGTGGTTGTTCCTTTGAGAGAGAATCCAAAACCCCGGCTTGAGTACATACATAGATTTAGAAGTAGAGAGTAGTGGTTAGCCTGCTTGCTTAGCTCGCACCAGCTAGCCGCGAAATTTACGCTCGGACGAGATTCTCTTTGATGCTTCTTGCCTGGCCCTTAGGGCTCGACAAGTTGTCTGACCCGAGGATTGTCGACTCTGGGAACCTATCCATTGGGAATTCGACTAAGTGAGGCCGCTTCAAGGGATGATGATGCCACACCTTCTGGGCATCGTATCATTGCTCTTGAAAGTCTGTGACGTTGATACCCGCATAGGATGTCGTACCTTGTCAGATTAGGTTCATACCCGTGAGTGGGAGGGTTTTTGCAGGGAACTTGACTTCCAGCCAACCCGATATTTTGGTCTTCTCTTCAGAGCGAACGTACTCAGTCAGCAGCGCAGCAGTATTCAGAGATTTGTGGGGGCTGTGATCCCGTGTTTGCTGCATAGTGCATCGCATTTGCATGAACATTGTTTACATCATACTGCATACCAGTCTCTAGCTAGCCAGAGTCTGATCTAGTCGTTGTTTTGATTCTGAAGGTGATTATCCGGTGTTTGGCCTGAGCGACTGTTGATTGTTAGAAGACGACCAAAGGGTTGAAGCAGATTTGAGCAGAATAGAGCAGTGAAGTCAGTTGAAGGTTATTGGTAGCTATGTCTGAGAGCCACTTCCAATATCCTCACACCTTGGCAGGGTTCACTATGACGACCAACCCTCTGTATGGTTCTACTTTCGAGGCAGACTTTCCGTAAGCGAACAACCTTGCTGCAGACCAGTTTGTGCAGCCTCCTGCTAGGAACCAGGATCGACGTGAGCAGTTTATTGTCCGCAATGAACGACCTCCTCTTATCAACAGTCAAGGTGTTGTTTTCCCTGTGCCGAGTATCCGAAGAGAGATCCCAGTAGAAAGGACTGTAGACCCAAGAGCTCTTGAGTGTGATAGAAGGCTCCAAGTGTTGGAAGAACAAATTAAAGCCGTGAAAGTCAAAGATGCTGTTAACCTGAATGCTGCATACATGTGTTTGGTTCCTGGCCTGGTGTTACCTCCCAAGTTCAGAGCGCCGAAATTTGAGAAGTACAAAGGAGATAGTTGTCCGAAGCAACATTTGGTGATGTTCTGCCGAAGAATGACTTCGTTTGTGCAAAACGACAATTTGATGATTCACTGCTTTCAGGATAGTCTGACTGGGGCATCTTTGTGTTGGTATATGCAGTTAGAGAGTAATCAGATTCGATCATGGGTGGATTTAGCCAGAGCTTTTCTGAAGCAGTATGATTACAACCTAGACGTGGCTCCTCATCGCATGCAGTTGCAAGAATTGTCTCAAGAGAACAATGAACCCATCAGGAAGTATGTTCAGAGATGGAGAGAATTTGCTGCCAGAGTACAACCATCGCTTTTAGACAGAGAGCTAACAAGCATGTTTGTAGACTCCCTGCAAAGTCCGTACTACGAAAGAATGCTTGGAGTTACGTCAAATTTTTCTGACTTGGTAGCATTTGGAGAACGCCTTGAGCACGCCATAAAAATCAAGAAAATTCAGATTATTTCAAACGGTCAGGCTAGTGAAGCTGAATCTCTTTATGACTATCAGAATGAAGAAGGAGTTGTGATCAATGCAATCATGCCAGATGTTGAATATCCTCGAGATGAATCGGTGAAATCTGTTGGTTCTTCATCTCCTATGTCTTGTTATGCTGGACAGACAATTGTGCCTAGGGCACCATATCAGGAACGTTATGTCGCTTCCCCTGCAAATCAGCGAACTCGTGGCCGAGGTTATCAAAATCAGCGCCGGAATCAGAACAGGCCTCGTAACAACTTGGAACGAAGGAATGCTCCTTCCCACCCAGTGCCTATACCGTATAGCCAGCTACTGCCATCTTTGATCCAGAGTTCTTTGGTGGAACCGAAAGCTCTTAAGCCTGTGCCAGAACCTTACCCTCCTGGGTACAATCCCCACGCTCAGTGTGGTTACCATGGCGGATCCCCAAGGCATTCAACTGAAGATTGTAAAGCTTTTCAGGCAAAAGTACAGCAGTTGATCGACCAAGATTGCATTTCCTTTCGAGAAGGATTTCTGTTTGTGCATACCAACTTCTCAGTTGTCTAAGCTCATAGATTCGGAGTTTATTTTCAAGAAGCCAGTGATTCGGACAGGCAGGCGTCCTCAGCATTGGCAGTCCTCAGACCTTTTATCATTCGCATTTGTAGTTTCTTTTCTGTTAGTTACTACTTGCTGTTAAACATTGTTTGTTTTCGAATGGTAATATTGATAAAGTGACTATGCATTTTTCTGAATTAATCATGTCGCTGTCTCTCATTTATTGCATTGCCACTTGCATTTTATTTACTCCCCTTTGTCACTGTGATTAGCAAAGATTGGAGGGAGGATGACGAAACTGAATACTCATAACCGATGATCGTATGCTTTCAGATAAAACCTTGTCGATGACGTATAAGGCATTGTTTCAAATCCCCAAACACTGGAGATATAAGGAGTTAGTCCCTTGTTAACCACTTCGAGCCAGGAAGTAGAAGTTTTTTCGAAATTTTAAACCCTCACATCGTAACCTGGGGCAGGGTAGTTGTCAGTTAGCTTGATCGAGCGTTCAAGTCTTATAGAGGAGTGTTGCCTTTCGAGGACCAATCACATCTTATTTTTCCCCAGAGGTCATACATCGTCAACCACAATGGTTAAACCTCACCAATCAGGAGTGAGACAGTTACAATCCTTTCGGAGCAATCAAGACAACCAGTGTCACACGACTTTGTTCCAAAAGAAAAAGAAAGAATAAGAAAGCCCGCTAAGTAAAAGGAAATGAAAAAGCTGGAAAGCTAATACTTAGGCAAAAATCAGGGCAACCCGCTGGACTTCTAAAAAATCGAAAAGATCTCAAAAGGAGTCAGTCCAGGCAAAAATTAGGGAATCAAAAGAATGAAAAAGAAAGGATATCGAAAAAGAAAAATCCTTGAACAGGGACAAAGTCGTGTAGATACAGACACCGAAAACAAAAAAAGGAGTAGCTGTCACTCTAAAAACGAAAAACCTTGTGAGTTCCTTAACTATGGTCCTTACCATTCAACATACCTCTCGAAGAGGCGAGCGCCCGTGCCAGGTTAACTGAACCTTAGGATCGGAGATCATCACGTAGAAGGGGTGGGTATAAATCAAAATTTGAGCCCAAATATCCTTTGTTTCACGAACCGTGAACCCGACCACGATACAACCCTTAAAAGACCTAATTGAGGTAGGGTGTATTCTGAAAGCACATTACGATAAGGTTGAGTAACCTGACTCCTTCTTGATTTGTTAATCATATCCTTGTTGCATTTTACACTGATCAAATCAGCACTACGTTTGAACTTTGGTTCATTCGTCACTCACAATCATGACACGTAAATGAGTGACAGCACAATTTTTTTCAAAATCTGCATGAACACTGCATTAAAATTACCATTCGGGATTGAACAATTTTACTTGCAGGTCAGTAGTTGACATGAAAGAAATTCCAACAGGGAATAGTCAAACAGGACTGAATAATTCGGCAGTCTGGATCAGAATATTGTATGTTGTGAAAGTGAATCTGGGGCATTGATTTCCAGTGAGCTCAGAATCGGTTAGTCTGAGGACAAGTCCCGAAGCATCAGTTGATTATGGGGCAGTTTAGTTGAGAAGCAGTTGATCAAAAATGAATCTTCTCGAGAGCCAATCAGGGGAAATTATTCAGAATGTTGTGATTTGAAAACAGATCCTTCCAGTATGTGATCAGATCAGGTTAAGTCGCTCGAACGCTCATTCAAGGACAAGCCAGTTCAGGAATAGTGAAATCAACCATGTTGAAAGTTGTTTAATTGAGGTTGAATCCTTTTGTTGTACAGATACCGGGGCAAGTAATCTCGAGGTCGTCTCATAGCAAGTTGTTCAGAGTGATATTCCCAAGAGTTAGATTGGGGCAAGTTGAGTTGCATTGGGGCAAGTTATTCAAGCAAGTCTGTTTATTCCCAGCCAGAGTTGAGTATCGGGGAATTGTGTCATTACTCTTATCAAAAACCTTGACCTTCCGAAAAAGGCCTTACCTTCGTTGGATCGTTATCCTACAGTTTAAACCTGTTACGTGTCAGAACTTTGTAACCAGATCGTTTCCAAAGTTCAGTTCTCGCCTGGCAAACCGGTAACCAGTTCTCGTCTGGTCCACGTTTCCGTAACTACCAGTTCTCGCCTGGTACATGATGTCTTTCAACCAGTGGTCGTCTGGTCAACCTTTTTGTAAACATCAGTTCTTGTCTGGTGTATGTTATTGTTACCAGTTCTCGTCTGGTCACCGTTTCTTTAACCTATTTGTTGTATCAGTTCTCGTCTGGTGCATGTCAGATTTCAACCAGTTCTCGTCTGGTCATCCTTTCCTTAATCTATTATTCGATCAGCCTCATCTAATGATCAAACCATAAAATCCATTCTCGTCCGATAACCTAATCTATTTTGCTATCAGTTCTCGTCTGGTAGTCTACCCTTGAATGCTAGTTCTCGTCTAGTATTTTCCCTATCTTCCATTTTGTAAATAACTAATTTTCATCCCTAAACCATAAAAAGCCTAAAAAATATCCGACACGGTAATTCCCAGTGACTCGCATGTTGTCACATTCCCCGATACGAAGCTCGATTGATACTAGTTCCCAGATTAATGTTCTGCATTCCTTATGGATTTTGTTAAATCAGGAGTACTTTTCCTCAGCAGATCGGAAGTCACGTATTATCCCCGGAAGAGTTGAGATTGTATTTTATCCCGCATCGGAGTAGGATCAGGAGTATTCTCAGCAGATTAAGATTGATATCCATAACAGAAGGGGCATTCGCAGCAGTGCGCTGTGCACAATCGACCCCAGTTTGGTTAATCCCCATAGAGTACAATCAGGTTGCCAATGGTTTAGAAAGAATATCGCCGTGCAGGGTCGTCCTTCCCTTTTCCAGCATTTATTTTGCTGAGATGATTCTGTGATAACCGGTTACCTTCAGTGGAGTTGACTTTGCCTCCGGCATTTATTTTGCCAAGTGGTTTTAGACCTGGTGTTCTCTGGCAGCCTGCATTTACATTTGCGTTTGCATATACCGTCATATTTGCACCTATCCAGAACGCATATCATATCCATGCCGTATGGGGCATTGCATCTATCAAAACATGTGCATATCATTTCCATGTCGTGTGGAACATTGCATCATTTTCAAACATACGCATGTCGAAACATAGACCAGGTTGGTTACCTCTTGGCTTTCGAGTATGTTCCCCTGCAGAGTTGTTTGGTTAAGCTTCTCTTCTCCCCAACGGAGTTGTTTCTTCATATTTGGTTGTTACGTCGGCACTGGAAAAAAAAAGATTGCATGGATCAAAACCTCTGAAGCTGCCGCCTGTTGTCGAAATGGGTGCCTGGCAGTCGATTCAGAATTTCCCCAGGAGAGTTTTCCTCAGGTTCGCTGTGAACTGTGAGGTGACAAGATTTGATCCCATAACAGATGGGAGTCAAGGTGTTTGCTTTCTGAAGCATTATTCCGGAGATTCAGTACCTGTGGCGTCACACAGGTGATTGATGTTGAAAAAAAGAGAGAAATTTTATCAGATAATTGACCAGTTGTTGCCGTAACAACCAGACTTCAGTTCATTGGAAGCTATTCCTCAAGCAGTTTTGCAGTTTATTTCTGCGGTTGGTAAATTTCAGGGTTCTTTTGTATTCAACCGTCTTCTACCTTTGAATGTTGAAAGTTATTCTCTCTTCAACCATTCAGGTCCAAGCCGCTTGAATACGGGCAGCTGTTGCACCCCAAAATTTGACCAACCGGTTCCCATATTTGGTTTATGGTTCGACGCATTTTGCATTCGCATTCGCATACCGCATACAGTGCATTTCTCCAATCATAGTGATTTTATCGGGATTACAGCCCTATTTCACATTTCAGACATTTCAGACCGGTTCGGATGATCGGAGTTCTGGTTGTTTGCCGCGTATGTCGACCTGGTCTCGCGTTCCCTTTTAATTGGATTAATTGCCTTTTTAGATTTTTCTAGACTTTTTAAATAGTTTTATTTGTTTTCTAGAATATTAAATAGATAGTTTTTAGAATATTAGAATATATTTCTTTTTAATAGATAATAGATTTTCTTTTATAGAATTAATAGAACTTTAATAGACTTTTTAGGTTAAATAGATTTTAGATTTATTAGTTTTAATAGAGCTTTTCTTTAGAATTTAATAGATTTTCTAGATTAATAATATAGATAGATTTAATAGTTTCTTTTAATAAATAGGATAGATTTTTAATTGAATAGATTTTTAATTAGGTTAGTGGTTTAGTTTTAATAGAGTTCTTTTAATATAGTTTATTAATTAGGTTTAGCTTCGTTAATTAGAACTATTTTTATTTTTGTTTTAATAGTCATTACTGAGTTTATTAACCATTTTCGTTTTATTAATTGCAGCATTAGTTTCATTAAGTCCATTTAATTAGTCTTGCATCAGTTAATCAAAGTTTTAGTCTGTTAGTGGGCCATTATCCAGAATTTACAGAGGCCCAGATCCAACACGCCACATGTCCTATTTAAGATGTGCCACACGTGTATTATACTCTCTCCACTTCATTTTTCCACATTTCACTCTCAGAGAGGGTCCACCACACATTTCCACTCACATTTTTTCAGCCACTTGGCGTTTTCTCTTTCTGCCTCCACCCACGCGTGGCCTACATGCAATACCCCTCAGCATGCAGGTCGCCACCTAGCTTCCACTAACTCCCTTCACCAGAGTACATGCAACCGCCGCAGAACCACCGGTAACCGTCGTTGGAGCCGCCGCAACCGTCGCCGGAGAGCTGTGAATTCGCCGGAAACTGCAAACACCAAATTCATCCACATTCATCAGTTCTTCATTGAGATTTCCAGAAATCATCAAGAACCTCCTTCAATGTTCTTCAGATGTTCATCAACAATCGCCAGAATTCCACCGGAAACCGCAACTTCGTCGGAAACTTCATCTGATTATCTCTTTTTTTCTTCAGATTTGCCAGATCCACAAGAACACTCATCTTAATCTTCATAGAGTTGATTCAGTTTTCCGGAATCGTCATCAGATCTCCAACGATCTTCATAATGTCTTCAACGTTCATCCAGATTCTTCATCCAACTCACGAAGCTTCAACCAATCTTCATCGTGTTCATACTATCATCTCCAGATTTGCCAAGATCTTCATAGAGCTTTCCAGAAGTTCTTCATAGGAACATTCATCACAACTTCAAGATCTTCATCATTTTCCTCAAGTGTGATTCCAGAAACGTATCAACCTTCATTACACTTTCAGAACCTTCAACGTCGTTCGTCAACCAGTCATCAAACACCTTCAGATTTTTTTCCAGAATCCTCAAGAACAAATATACTTAAAGAACTTCAAATCATCTTCAAGGAACCTTCATAATCTTCATCGTCCATCCAAATCTCCAGGATCTTTCAAAAGTTCTTCATCGATATTCATCCTGTTAATCGTATTTTCTCCAGAAATCAATACCGATCCTCATAGAATTTCCAAAACCACGGATCTCCAACATGCAACTTCGAGATCTTCTTCAAAGATCCATAGATCTTCATTCTCGCTCACCAGATCTCCATAAAATCTTCAAGAACTTGCAAGTACTCTTCAGATCGTCATCATCCACCAAGCTAATCTTCGTCAAGAATGAAGCTCCAAAGACAACGAAGAAGCTAACGGCGTTCGTAGCACAGAATCGAAAGAATTTTATTTATGTTTATTTGTTTTTTTTGCAGATGACGTTGAAGGAAGCACACTCGGAGAAGTTTAACGGTGGAGTATGAAAGAAGGAGGTATGGAGTTGATGAAACGAGAGAGAGAGAGAGATTTGAGACGAAGAGGAAAGGCGTCGTTAGGGTTTCTGAAAGAGAGGAGTGAATAGTGAATAGAGAGTGGAAGAGGACTAGGTTTTTCAGAATGTGAAGAAGATAGTGGATACGTGGCTGGATTTTGGGCCTCTCAGTCCAATTATGTTTTTGGCACACCCCCAGTTGTTGGCATTGCTGTTGGGCTTCACAGCCTTAATCCCACTCGTTTTTGCAGCACCCACACCTCCGTTTATTTTTCTTCCCCCCTCCCAGTTGTGCTGAGTTTGATTTCGTTGGGCTGGGCCCAGTACTTTTTGCTGCATAACCCCTGTATTATTAATAATCCCCCCCTGCATTTTATATTCTCTTTTATTTTCTTAATATTTTTGTATTACAATTTTAATTGTAATGTTTTCTTAGTAAATTTTAGAGTTTATTTCTTAGAATACTATAGAATTTTGTTAGTATAGAATTCATAGAAATTTAGGTGTTATATTTTGTTAGGAATTAGAGTTATTTTTCCTAGAATATTATAATTCTTAGCATAGGTTTTAAGAGTAATTTTTAGAAGATTCATAGATTTAATTCTTTTTAGGATATAGTTTCCTTAGGAGAGTATTATGGCCGTATTTTAGGAGTAGTATTTTATTTCCATTTTGTATTGGATTTCTCTCCTATTTTCGTTTCTATCCGATTTTATTCTTGGCTGGCCGTGTGACACGATTCAATTGGAGAATGATTTTCGATATCATTTCTCCATCTTGTCTTTGACACGGATATTAATACGCTACCTCTTAGAGTTCGATTTCTCGTATAAGTCAAACCCTGACGGTCTAAGCGGTACATTTTTCCTGGTTCGAGCGTCATCATCAAGGATCCAGAGAGGAGAAGATTGGAATGGAGCTTGCGCGCGCGTCAGGAGCCCAGGAGATGCTTCGTTCAACATCATCATCATCGTATTCAAGTCTTCAGGCGACCGTCGAGTGTTGTGAGTTGCATCGATAGATACGAAGGAAATGACAGTTGAGGAGTTACTTCTCAATCGTCTAGGATGTCTAGTATGGTACCCTTAGGATACCATGCGATGCATTCGCTCCTACGTCTTAGGTTCTTGCGTGTGTGTCCCGAGTTCCTTCCCGTTTAGGCGTAAGCCTGCTTCCTCTTTGTTCTCGCCCCGTGCGAACGAAACCCCTTTTCTCTCGCATTCAGGCGATCAAGACCCTTTCTCTTGCCCCCGTGTAATCGAGACTCGTTTTCCCGTCGAACTACGTTTGCTTTGATCTCTCGTGCCAGACGAGAGTACGTAGGCATAGGATGCGATATCCTAGCGAGCTCCCTTTTCCCCGTTCCCCGTTTTAGCTGTAGTAGGCTGAACTACAGCTGCTCTGATTTCTTATACCGAATGAGAATATGTAGGCATAGGATGCGATATCCTAGCGAGCACACTAACAACTAACCTTCCTGTTCTCTCGCTGCTGTGCGATCGAGACTTTCCCGCTGACGACTGATTGTTATCCCTTTCTCTTGCCTTGCGCATTTGAGACCAGACCGTAGTTTCTAGTTCCCGTAGGTTCCCGTACCTTTCAAACCAATTTAGTATCTCACCCCTGTGTGATTGAGAACACCCTAGTCTAGCCGTAGTTAGCCTGAACTACGGAAGCTCTGATCTTTCACGCTGTGTGGAAGTACGTAGGCACAAGACGCGAAGTCTTGGCGAGCCCAATTCCCTGTAGTTTCCCGAACTACGATGACTCTGACTTTCTCTCTTGAGAATACGTAGGCATAGAGTGCGACACTCTATCGAGTCAATTTCTTTCCGTGTAGACTTAGCAGCCGTAGATCGATTGTTTTTGCATCCTTTAGACAAACCAAGCAAGCGTGGATCCTGTCGAGTATGACGGACGTGAGGGGTGCTAATACCTTCCCCTTGCGTAACCGACTCCCGAATCCAGGATTTGGTTGCAATGACCATTCCTTTCCCGTATTTGCGGTAGGTTTACTTCGAGCGTTTCCTTTCCCTCCTTTGGGATAAATAACGCACGGTGGCGACTCTTCTGTTCAGCCGGCGCCGATTTTCGCAGTAGCGACAGCTGGCGACTCTGCTGGGGACAGGAATATCCCCTATGTGAGTCAATCCTAGCGCTTGTTTGCTCGTCTTTGGATGTTTACCTTTTGTGTGTTGTATTTTACTGTATTTACAATTTCCGCACTTTGCTATTATCTGTTGCTGTTGTGCTGTTGGGTGGTTGTTCCTTTGAGAGAGAATCCAAAACCCCGGCTTGAGTACATACATAGATTTAGAAGTAGAGAGTAGTGGTTAGCCTGCTTGCTTAGCTCGCACCAGCTAGCCGCGAAATTTACGCTCGGACGAGATTCTCTTTGATGCTTCTTGCCTGGCCCTTAGGGCTCGACAAGTTGTCTGACCCGAGGATTGTCGACTCTGGGAACCTATCCATTGGGAATTCGACTAAGTGAGGCCGCTTCAAGGGATGATGATGCCACACCTTCTGGGCATCGTATCATTGCTCTTGAAAGTCTGTGACGTTGATACCCGCATAGGATGTCGTACCTTGTCAGATTAGGTTCATACCCGTGAGTGGGAGGGTTTTTGCAGGGAACTTGACTTCCAGCCAACCCGATATTTTGGTCTTCTCTTCAGAGCGAACGTACTCAGTCAGCAGCGCAGCAGTATTCAGAGATTTGTGGGGGCTGTGATCCCGTGTTTGCTGCATAGTGCATCGCATTTGCATGAACATTGTTTACATCATACTGCATACCAGTCTCTAGCTAGCCAGAGTCTGATCTAGTCGTTGTTTTGATTCTGAAGGTGATTATCCGGTGTTTGGCCTGAGCGACTGTTGATTGTTAGAAGACGACCAAAGGGTTGAAGCAGATTTGAGCAGAATAGAGCAGTGAAGTCAGTTGAAGGTTATTGGTAGCTATGTCTGAGAGCCACTTCCAATATCCTCACACCTTGGCAGGGTTCACTATGACGACCAACCCTCTGTATGGTTCTACTTTCGAGGCAGACTTTCCGTAAGCGAACAACCTTGCTGCAGACCAGTTTGTGCAGCCTCCTGCTAGGAACCAGGATCGACGTGAGCAGTTTATTGTCCGCAATGAACGACCTCCTCTTATCAACAGTCAAGGTGTTGTTTTCCCTGTGCCGAGTATCCGAAGAGAGATCCCAGTAGAAAGGACTGTAGACCCAAGAGCTCTTGAGTGTGATAGAAGGCTCCAAGTGTTGGAAGAACAAATTAAAGCCGTGAAAGTCAAAGATGCTGTTAACCTGAATGCTGCATACATGTGTTTGGTTCCTGGCCTGGTGTTACCTCCCAAGTTCAGAGCGCCGAAATTTGAGAAGTACAAAGGAGATAGTTGTCCGAAGCAACATTTGGTGATGTTCTGCCGAAGAATGACTTCGTTTGTGCAAAACGACAATTTGATGATTCACTGCTTTCAGGATAGTCTGACTGGGGCATCTTTGTGTTGGTATATGCAGTTAGAGAGTAATCAGATTCGATCATGGGTGGATTTAGCCAGAGCTTTTCTGAAGCAGTATGATTACAACCTAGACGTGGCTCCTCATCGCATGCAGTTGCAAGAATTGTCTCAAGAGAACAATGAACCCATCAGGAAGTATGTTCAGAGATGGAGAGAATTTGCTGCCAGAGTACAACCACCGCTTTTAGACAGAGAGCTAACAAGCATGTTTGTAGACTCCCTGCAAAGTCCGTACTACGAAAGAATGCTTGGAGTTACGTCAAATTTTTCTGACTTGGTAGCATTTGGAGAACGCCTTGAGCACGCCATAAAAATCAAGAAAATTCAGATTATTTCAAACGGTCAGGCTAGTGAAGCTGAATCTCTTTATGACTATCAGAATGAAGAAGGAGTTGTGATCAATGCAATCATGCCAGATGTTGAATATCCTCGAGATGAATCGGTGAAATCTGTTGGTTCTTCATCTCCTATGTCTTGTTATGCTGGACAGACAATTGTGCCTAGGGCACCATATCAGGAACGTTATGTCGCTTCCCCTGCAAATCAGCGAACTCGTGGCCGAGGTTATCAAAATCAGCGCCGGAATCAGAACAGGCCTCGTAACAACTTGGAACGAAGGAATGCTCCTTCCCACCCAGTGCCTATACCGTATAGCCAGCTACTGCCATCTTTGATCCAGAGTTCTTTGGTGGAACCGAAAGCTCTTAAGCCTGTGCCAGAACCTTACCCTCCTGGGTACAATCCCCACGCTCAGTGTGGTTACCATGGCGGATCCCCAAGGCATTCAACTGAAGATTGTAAAGCTTTTCAGGCAAAAGTACAGCAGTTGATCGACCAAGATTGCATTTCCTTTCGAGAAGGATTTCTGTTTGTGCATACCAACTTCTCAGTTGTCTAAGCTCATAGATTCAGAGTTTATTTTCAAGAAGCCAGTGATTCGGACAGGCAGGCGTCCTCAGCATTGGCAGTCCTCAGACCTTTTATCATTCGCATTTGTAGTTTCTTTTCTGTTAGTTACTACTTGCTGTTAAACATTGTTTGTTTTCGAATGGTAATATTGATAAAGTGACTATGCATTTTTCTGAATTAATCATGTCGCTGTCTCTCATTTATTGCATTGCCACTTGCATTTTATTTACTCCCCTTTGTCACTGTGATTAGCAAAGATTGGAGGGAGGATGACGAAACTGAATACTCATAACCGATGATCGTATGCTTTCAGATAAAACCTTGTCGATGACGTATAAGGCATTGTTTCAAATCCCCAAACACTGGAGATATAAGGAGTTAGTCCCTTGTTAACCACTTCGAGCCAGGAAGTAGAAGTTTTTTCGAAATTTTAAACCCTCACATCGTAACCTGGGGCAGGGTAGTTGTCAGTTAGCTTGATCGAGCGTTCAAGTCTTATAGAGGAGTGTTGCCTTTCGAGGACCAATCACATCTTATTTTTCCCCAGAGGTCATACATCGTCAACCACAATGGTTAAACCTCACCAATCAGGAGTGAGACAGTTACAATCCTTTCGGAGCAATCAAGACAACCAGTGTCACACGACTTTGTTCCAAAAGAAAAAGAAAGAATAAGAAAGCCCGCTAAGTAAAAGGAAATGAAAAAGCTGGAAAGCTAATACTTAGGCAAAAATCAGGGCAACCCGCTGGACTTCTAAAAAATCGAAAAGATCTCAAAAGGAGTCAGTCCAGGCAAAAATTAGGGAATCAAAAGAATGAAAAAGAAAGGATATCGAAAAAGAAAAATCCTTGAACAGGGACAAAGTCGTGTAGATACAGACACCGAAAACAAAAAAAGGAGTAGCTGTCACTCTAAAAACGAAAAACCTTGTGAGTTCCTTAACTATGGTCCTTACCATTCAACATACCTCTCGAAGAGGCGAGCGCCCGTGCCAGGTTAACTGAACCTTAGGATCGGAGATCATCACGTAGAAGGGGTGGGTATAAATCAAAATTTGAGCCCAAATATCCTTTGTTTCACGAACCGTGAACCCGACCACGATACAACCCTTAAAAGACCTAATTGAGGTAGGGTGTATTCTTAAAGCACATTACGATAAGGTTGAGTAACCTGACTCCTTCTTGATTTGTTAATCATATCCTTGTTGCATTTTACACTGATCAAATCAGCACTACGTTTGAACTTTGGTTCATTCGTCACTCACAATCATGACACGTAAATGAGTGACAGCACAATTTTTTTCAAAATCTGCATGAACACTGCATTAAAATTACCATTCGGGATTGAACAATTTTACTTGCAGGTCAGTAGTTGACATGAAAGAAATTCCAACAGGGAATAGTCAAACAGGACTGAATAATTCGGCAGTCTGGATCAGAATATTGTATGTTGTGAAAGTGAATCTGGGGCATTGATTTCCAGTGAGCTCAGAATCGGTTAGTCTGAGGACAAGTCCCGAAGCATCAGTTGATTATGGGGCAGTTTAGTTGAGAAGCAGTTGATCAAAAATGAATCTTCTCGAGAGCCAATCAGGGGAAATTATTCAGAATGTTGTGATTTGAAAACAGATCCTTCCAGTATGTGATCAGATCAGGTTAAGTCGCTCGAACGCTCATTCAAGGACAAGCCAGTTCAGGAATAGTGAAATCAACCATGTTGAAAGTTGTTTAATTGAGGTTGAATCCTTTTGTTGTACAGATACCGGGGCAAGTAATCTCGAGGTCGTCTCATAGCAAGTTGTTCAGAGTGATATTCCCAAGAGTTAGATTGGGGCAAGTTGAGTTGCATTGGGGCAAGTTATTCAAGCAAGTCTGTTTATCCCCAGCCAGAGTTGAGTATCGGGGAATTGTGTCATTACTCTTATCAAAAACCTTGACCTTCCGAAAAAGGCCTTACCTTCGTTGGATCGTTATCCTACAGTTTAAACCTGTTACGTGTCAGAACTTTGTAACCAGATCGTTTCCAAAGTTCAGTTCTCGCCTGGCAAACCGGTAACCAGTTCTCGTCTGGTCCACGTTTCCGTAACTACCAGTTCTCGCCTGGTACATGATGTCTTTCAACCAGTGGTCGTCTGGTCAACCTTTTTGTAAACATCAGTTCTTGTCTGGTGTATGTTATTGTTACCAGTTCTCGTCTGGTCACCGTTTCTTTAACCTATTTGTTGTATCAGTTCTCGTCTGGTGCATGTCAGCTTTCAACCAGTTCTCGTCTGGTCATCCTTTCCTTAATCTATTATTCGATCAGCCCCATCTAATGATCAAACCATAAAATCCATTCTCGTCCGATAACCTAATCTATTTTGCTATCAGTTCTCGTCTGGTAGTCTACCCTTGAATGCTAGTTCTCGTCTAGTATTTTCCCTATCTTCCATTTTGTAAATAACTAATTTTCATCCCTAAACCATAAAAAGCCTAAAAAATATCTGACACGGTAATTCCCAGTGACTCGCATGTTGTCACATTCCCCGATACGAAGCTCGATTGATACTAGTTCCCAGATTAATGTTCTGCATTCCTTATGGATTTTGTTAAATCAGGAGTACTTTTCCTCAGCAGATCGGAAGTCACGTATTATCCCCGGAAGAGTTGAGATTGTATTTTATCCCGCATCGGAGTAGGATCAGGAGTATTCTCAGCAGATTAAGATTGATATCCATAACAGAAGGGGCATTCGCAGCAGTGCGCTGTGCACAATCGACCCCAGTTTGGTTAATCCCCATAGAGTACAATCAGGTTGCCAATGGTTTAGAAAGAATATCGCCGTGCAGGGTCGTCCTTCCCTTTTCCAGCATTTATTTTGCTGAGATGATTCTGTGATAACCGGTTACCTTCAGTGGAGTTGACTTTGCCTCCGGCATTTATTTTGCCAAGTGGTTTTAGACCTGGTGTTCTCTGGCAGCCTGCATTTACATTTGCGTTTGCATATACCGTCATATTTGCACCTATCCAGAACGCATATCATATCCATGCCGTATGGGGCATTGCATCTATCAAAACATGTGCATATCATTTCCATGTCGTGTGGAACATTGCATCATTTTCAAACATACGCATGTCGAAACATAGACCAGGTTGGTTACCTCTTGGCTTTCGAGTATGTTCCCCTGCAGAGTTGTTTGGTTAAGCTTCTCTTCTCCCCAACGGAGTTGTTTCTTCATATTTGGTTGTTACGTCGGCACTGGAAAAAAAAAGATTGCATGGATCAAAACCTCTGAAGCTGCCGCCTGTTGTCGAAATGGGTGCCTGGCAGTCGATTCAGAATTTCCCCAGGAGAGTTTTCCTCAGGTTCGCTGTGAACTGTGAGGTGACAAGATTTGATCCCATAACAGATGGGAGTCAAGGTGTTTGCTTTCTGAAGCATTATTCCGGAGATTCAGTACCTGTGGCGTCACACAGGTGATTGATGTTGAAAAAAAGAGAGAGAAATTTTATCAGATAATTGACCAGTTGTTGCCGTAACAACCAGACTTCAGTTCATTGGAAGCTATTCCTCAAGCAGTTTTGCAGTTTATTTCTGCGGTTGGTAAATTTCAGGGTTCTTTTGTATTCAACCGTCTTCTACCTTTGAATGTTGAAAGTTATTCGCTCTTCAACCATTCAGGTCCAAGCCGCTTGAATACGGGCAGCTGTTGCACCCCAAAATTTGACCAACCGGTTCCCATATTTGGTTTATGGTTCGACGCATTTTGCATTCGCATTCGCATACCGCATACAGTGCATTTCTCCAATCATAGTGATTTTATCGGGATTACAGCCCTATTTCACATTTCAGACATTTCAGACCGGTTCGGATGATCGGAGTTCTGGTTGTTTGCCGCGTATGTCGACCTGGTCTCGCGTTCCCTTTTAATTGGATTAATTGCCTTTTTAGATTTTTCTAGACTTTTTAAATAGTTTTATTTGTTTTCTAGAATATTAAATAGATAGTTTTTAGAATATTAGAATATATTTCTTTTTAATAGATAATAGATTTTCTTTTATAGAATTAATAGAACTTTAATAGACTTTTTAGGTTAAATAGATTTTAGATTTATTAGTTTTAATAGAGCTTTTCTTTAGAATTTAATAGATTTTCTAGATTAATAATATAGATAGATTTAATAGTTTCTTTTAATAAATAGGATAGATTTTTAATTGAATAGATTTTTAATTAGGTTAGTGGTTTAGTTTTAATAGAGTTCTTTTAATATAGTTTATTAATTAGGTTTAGCTTCGTTAATTAGAACTATTTTTATTTTTGTTTTAATAGTCATTACTGAGTTTATTAACCATTTTCGTTTTATTAATTGCAGCATTAGTTTCATTAAGTCCATTTAATTAGTCTTGCATCAGTTAATCAAAGTTTTAGTCTGTTAGTGGGCCATTATCCAGAATTTACAGAGGCCCAGATCCAACACGCCACATGTCCTATTTAAGATGTGCCACACGTGTATTATACTCTCTCCACTTCATTTTTCCACATTTCACTCTCAGAGAGGGTCCACCACACATTTCCACTCACATTTTTTCAGCCACTTGGCGTTTTCTCTTTCTGCCTCCACCCACGCGTGGCCTACATGCAATACCCCTCAGCATGCAGGTCGCCACCTAGCTTCCACTAACTCCCTTCACCAGAGTACATGCAACCGCCGCAGAACCACCGGTAACCGTCGTTGGAGCCGCCGCAACCGTCGCCGGAGAGCTGTGAATTCGCCGGAAACTGCAAACACCAAATTCATCCACATTCATCAGTTCTTCATTGAGATTTCCAGAAATCATCAAGAACCTCCTTCAATGTTCTTCAGATGTTCATCAACAATCGCCAGAATTCCACCGGAAACCGCAACTTCGTCGGAAACTTCATCTGATTATCTCTTTTTTTCTTCAGATTTGCCAGATCCACAAGAACACTCATCTTAATCTTCATAGAGTTGATTCAGTTTTCCGGAATCGTCATCAGATCTCCAACGATCTTCATAATGTCTTCAACGTTCATCCAGATTCTTCATCCAACTCACGAAGCTTCAACCAATCTTCATCGTGTTCATACTATCATCTCCAGATTTGCCAAGATCTTCATAGAGCTTTCCAGAAGTTCTTCATAGGAACATTCATCACAACTTCAAGATCTTCATCATTTTCCTCAAGTGTGATTCCAGAAACGTATCAACCTTCATTACACTTTCAGAACCTTCAACGTCGTTCGTCAACCAGTCATCAAACACCTTCAGATTTTTTTCCAGAATCCTCAAGAACAAATATACTTAAAGAACTTCAAATCATCTTCAAGGAACCTTCATAATCTTCATCGTCCATCCAAATCTCCAGGATCTTTCAAAAGTTCTTCATCGATATTCATCCTGTTAATCGTATTTTCTCCAGAAATCAATACCGATCCTTATAGAATTTCCAAAACCACGGATCTCCAACATGCAACTTCGAGATCTTCTTCAAAGATCCATAGATCTTCATTCTCGCTCACCAGATCTCCATAAAATCTTCAAGAACTTGCAAGTACTCTTCAGATCGTCATCATCCACCAAGCTAATCTTCGTCAAGAATGAAGCTCCAAAGACAACGAAGAAGCTAACGGCGTTCGTAGCACAGAATCGAAAGAATTTTATTTATGTTTATTTGTTTTTTTTGCAGATGACGTTGAAGGAAGCACACTCGGAGAAGTTTAACGGTGGAGTATGAAAGAAGGAGGTATGGAGTTGATGAAATGAGAGAGAGAGATTTGAGACGAAGAGGAAAGGCGTCGTTAGGGTTTCTGAAAGAGAGGAGTGAATAGTGAATAGAGAGTGGAAGAGGACTAGGTTTTTCAGAATGTGAAGAAGATAGTGGATACGTGGCTGGATTTTGGGCCTCTCAGTCCAATTATGTTTTTGGCACACCCCCAGTTGTTGGCATTGCTGTTGGGCTTCACAGCCGTAATCCCACTCGTTTTTGCAGCACCCACACCTCCGTTTATTTTTCTTCCCCCCTCCCAGTTGTGCTGAGTTTGATTTCGTTGGGCTGGGCCCAGTACTTTTTGCTGCATAACCCCTGTATTATTAATAATCCCCCCCTGCATTTTATTTTCTCTTTTATTTTCTTAATATTTTTGTATTACAATTTTAATTGTAATGTTTTCTTAGTAAATTTTAGAGTTTATTTCTTAGAATACTATAGAATTTTGTTAGTATAGAATTCATAGAAATTTAGGTGTTATATTTTGTTAGGAATTAGAGTTATTTTTCCTAGAATATTATAATGCTTAGCATAGGTTTTAAGAGTAATTTTTAGAAGATTCATAGATTTAATTCTTTTTAGGATATAGTTTCCTTAGGAGAGTATTATGGCCGTATTTTAGGAGTAGTATTTTATTTCCATTTTGTATTGGATTTCTCTCCTATTTTCGTTTCTATCCGATTTTATTCTTGGCTGGCCGTGTGACACGATTCAATTGGAGAATGATTTTCGATATCATTTCTCTATCTTGTCTTTGACACGGATATTAATACGCTACCTCTTAGAGTTCGATTTCTCGTATAAGTCGAACCCTGACGGTCTAAGCGGTACATTTTTCCTGGTTCGAGCGTCATCATCAAGGATCCAGAGAGGAGAAGATTGGAATGGAGCTTGCGCGCGCGTCAGGAGCCCAGGAGATGCTTCGTTCAACATCATCATCATCGTATTCAAGTCTTCAGGCGACCGTCGAGTGTTGTGAGTTGCATCGATAGATACGAAGGAAATGACAGTTGAGGAGTTACTTCTCAATCGTCTAGGATGTCTAGTATGGTACCCTTAGGATACCATGCGATGCATTCGCTCCTACGTCTTAGGTTCTTGCGTGTGTGTCCCGAGTTCCTTCCCGTTTAGGCGTAAGCCTGCTTCCTCTTTGTTCTCGCCCCGTGCGAACGAAACCCCTTTTCTCTCGCATTCAGGCGATCAAGACCCTTTCTCTTGCCCCCGTGTAATCGAGACTCGTTTTCCCGTCGAACTACGTTTGCTCTGATCTCTCGTGCCAGACGAGAGTACGTAGGCATAGGATGCGATATCCTAGCGAGCTCCCTTTTCCCCGTTCCCCGTTTTAGCTGTAGTAGGCTGAACTACAGCTGCTCTGATTTCTTATATCGAATGAGAATATGTAGGCATAGGATGCGATATCCTAGCGAGCACACTAACAACTAACCTTCCTGTTCTCTCGCTGCTGTGCGATCGAGACTTTCCCGATGACGACTGATTGTTATCCCTTTCTCTTGCCCTTGTGCATTTGAGACCAGACCGTAGTTTCTAGTTCCCGTAGGTTCCCGTACCTTTCAAACCAATTTAGTATCTCACCCCTGTGTGATTGAGAACACCCTAGTCTAGCCGTAGTTAGCCTGAACTACGGAAGCTCTGATCTTTCACGCTGTGTGGAAGTACGTAGGCACAAGACGCGAAGTCTTGGCGAGCCCAATTCCCTGTAGTTTCCCGAACTACGATGACTCTGACTTTCTCTCTTGAGAATACGTAGGCATAGAGTGCGACACTCTATCGAGTCAATTTCTTTCCGTGTAGACTTAGCAGCCGTAGATCGATTGTTTTTGCATCCTTTAGACAAACCAAGCAAGCGTGGATCCTGTCGAGTATGACGGACGTGAGGGGTGCTAATACCTTCCCCTTGCGTAACCGACTCCCGAATCCAGGATTTGGTTGCGATGACCATTCCTTTCCCGTATTTGCGGTAGGTTTACTTCGAGCGTTTCCTTTCCCTCCTTTGGGATAAATAACGCATGGTGGCGACTCTTCTGTTCAACCGGCGCCGATTTTCGCAGTAGCGACAGCTGGCGACTCTGCTGGGGACAGGAATATCCCCTATGTGAGTCAATCCTAGCGCTTGTTTGCTCGTCTTTGGATGTTTACCTTTTGTGTGTTGTATTTTACTGTATTTACAATTTCCGCACTTTGCTATTATCTGTTGCTGTTGTGCTGTTGGGTGGTTGTTCCTTTGAGAGAGAATCCAAAACCCCGGCTTGAGTACATACATAGATTTAGAAGTAGAGAGTAGTGGTTAGCCTGCTTGCTTAGCTCGCACCAGCTAGCCGCGAAATTTACGCTCGGACGAGATTCTCTTTGATGCTTCTTGCCTGGCCCTTAGGGCTCGACAAGTTGTCTGACCCGAGGATTGTCGACTCTGGGAACCTATCCATTGGGAATTCGACTAAGTGAGGCCGCTTCAAGGGATGATGATGCCACACCTTCTGGGCATCGTATCATTGCTCTTGAAAGTCTGTGACGTTGATACCCGCATAGGATGCCGTACCTTGTCAGATTAGGTTCATACCCGTGAGTGGGAGGGTTTTTGCAGGGAACTTGACTTCCAGCCAACCCGATATTTTGGTCTTCTCTTCAGAGCGAACGTACTCAGTCAGCAGCGCAGCAGTATTCAGAGATTTGTGGGGGCTGTGATCCCGTGTTTGCTGCATAGTGCATCGCATTTGCATGAACATTGTTTACATCATACTGCATACCAGTCTCCAGCTAGCCAGAGTCTGATCCAGTCGTTGTTTTGATTCTGAAGGTGATTATCCGGTGTTTGGCCTGAGCGACTGTTGATTGTTAGAAGACGACCAAAGGGTTGAAGCAGATTTGAGCAGAATAGAGCAGTGAAGTCAGTTGAAGGTTATTGGTAGCTATGTCTGAGAGCCACTTCCAATATCCTCACACCTTGGCAGGGTTCACTATGACGACCAACCCTCTGTATGGTTCTACTTCCGAGGCAGACTTTCCGTAAGCGAACAACCTTGTTGCAGACCAGTTTGTGCAGCCTCCTGCTAGGAACCAGGATCGACGTGAGCAGTTTATTGTCCGCAATGAACGACCTCCTCTTATCAACAGTCAAGGTGTTGTTTTCCCTGTGCCGAGTATCCGAAGAGAGATCCCAGTAGCAAGGACTGTAGACCCAAGAGCTCTTGAGTGTGATAGAAGGCTCCAAGTGTTGGAAGAACAAATTAAAGCCGTGAAAGTCAAAGATGCTGTTAACCTGAATGCTGCAGACATGTGTTTGGTTCCTGGCCTGGTGTTACCTCCCAAGTTCAGAGCGCCGAAATTTGAGAAGTACAAAGGAGATAGTTGTCCGAAGCAACATTTGGTGATGTTCTGCCGAAGAATGACTTCGTTTGTGCAAAACGACAAGTTGATGATTCACTGCTTTCAGGATAGTCTGACTGGGGCATCTTTGTGTTGGTATATGCAGTTAGAGAGTAATCAGATTCGATCATGGGTGGATTTAGCCAGAGCTTTTCTGAAGCAGTATGATTACAACCTAGACGTGGCTCCTCATCGCATGCAGTTGCAAGAATTGTCTCAAGAGAACAATGAACCCATCAGGAAGTATGTTCAGAGATGGAGAGAATTTGCTGCCAGAGTACAACCACCGCTTTTAGACAGAGAGCTAACAAGCATGTTTGTAGACTCCCTGCAAAGTCCGTACTACGAAAGAATGCTTGGAGTTACGTCAAATTTTTCTGACTTGGTAGCATTTGGAGAACGCCTTGAGCACGCCATAAAAATCAAGAAAATTCAGATTATTTCAAACGGTCAGGCTAGTGAAGCTGAATCTCTTTATGACTATCAGAATGAAGAAGGAGTTGTGATCAATGCAATCATGCCAGATGTTGAATATCCTCGAGATGAATCGGTGAAATCTGTTGGTTCTTCATCTCCTATGTCTTGTTATGCTGGACAGACAATTGTGCCTAGGGCACCATATCAGGAACGTTATGTCGCTTCCCCTGCAAATCAGCGAACTCGTGGCCGAGGTTATCAAAATCAGCGCCAGAATCAGAACAGGCCTCGTAACAACTTGGAACGAAGGAATGCTCCTTCCCACCCAGTGCCTATACCGTATAGCCAGCTACTGCCATCTTTGATCCAGAGTTCTTTGGTGGAACCGAAAGCTCTTAAGCCTGTGCCAGAACCTTACCCTCCTGGGTACAATCCCCACGCTCAGTGTGGTTACCATGGCGGATCCCCAAGGCATTCAACTGAAGATTGTAAAGCTTTTCAGGCAAAAGTACAGCAGTTGATCGACCAAGATTGCATTTCCTTTCGAGAAGGATTTCTGTTTGTGCATACCAACTTCTCAGTTGTCTAAGCTCATAGATTCGGAGTTTATTTTCAAGAAGCCAGTGATTCGGACAGGCAGGTGTCCTCAGCATTGGCAGTCCTCAGACCTTTTATCATTCGCATTTGTAGTTTCTTTTCTGTTAGTTACTACTTGCTGTTAAACATTGTTTGTTTTCGAATGGTAATATTGATAAAGTGACTATGCATTTTTCTGAATTAATCATGTCGCTGTCTCTCATTTATTGCATTGCCACTTGCATTTTATTTACTCCCCTTTGTCACTGTGATTAGCAAAGATTGGAGGGAGGATGACGAAACTGAATACTCATAACCGATGATCGTATGCTTTCAGATAAAACCTTGCCGATGACGTATAAGGCATTGTTTCAAATCCCCAAACACTGGAGATATAAGGAGTTAGTCCCTTGTTAACCACTTCGAGCCAGGAAGTAGAAGTTTTTTCGAAATTTTAAACCCTCACATCGTAACCTGGGGCAGGGTAGTTGTCAGTTAGCTTGATCGAGCGTTCAAGTCTTATAGAGGAGTGTTGCCTTTCGAGGACCAATCACATCTTATTTTTCCCCAGAGGTCATACATCGTCAACCACAATGGTTAAACCTCACCAATCAGGAGTGAGACAGTTACAATCCTTTCGGAGCAATCAAGACAACCAGTGTCACACGACTTTGTTCCAAAAGAAAAAGAAAGAATAAGAAAGCCCGCTAAGTAAAAGGAAATGAAAAAGCTGGAAAGCTAATACTTAGGCAAAAATCAGGGCAACCCGCTGGACTTCTAAAAAATCGAAAAGATCTCAAAAGGAGTCAGTCCAGGCAAAAATTAGGGAATCAAAAGAATGAAAAAGAAAGGATATCGAAAAAGAAAAATCCTTGAACAGGGACAAAGTCGTGTAGATACAGACACCGAAAACAAAAAAAGGAGTAGCTGTCACTCTAAAAACGAAAAACCTTGTGAGTTCCTTAACTATGGTCCTTACCATTCAACATACCTCTCGAAGAGGCGAGCGCCCGTGCCAGGTTAACTGAACCTTAGGATCGGAGATCATCACGTAGAAGGGGTGGGTATAAATCAAAATTTGAGCCCAAATATCCTTTGTTTCACGAACCGTGAACCCGACCACGATACAACCCTTAAAAGACCTAATTGAGGTAGGGTGTATTCTGAAAGCACATTACGATAAGGTTGAGTAACCTGACTCCTTCTTGATTTGTTAATCATATCCTTGTTGCATTTTACACTGATCAAATCAGCACTACGTTTGAACTTTGGTTCATTCGTCACTCACAATCATGACACGTAAATGAGCGACAGCACAATTTTTTTCAAAATCTGCATGAACACTGCATTAAAATTACCATTCGGGATTGAACAATTTTACTTGCAGGTCAGTAGTTGACATGAAAGAAATTCCAACAGGGAATAGTCAAACAGGACTGAATAATTCGGCAGTCTGGATCAGAATATTGTATGTTGTGAAAGTGAATCTGGGGCATTGACTTCTAGTGAGCTCAGAATCGGTTAGTCTGAGGACAAGTCCCGAAGCATCAGTTGATTATGGGGCAGTTTAGTTGAGAAGCAGTTGATCAAAAATGAATCTTCTCGAGAGCCAATCAGGGGAAATTATTCAGAATGTTGTGATTTGAAAACAGATCCTTCCAGTATGTGATCAGATCAGGTTAAGTCGCTCGAACGCTCATTCAAGGACAAGCCAGTTCAGGAATAGTGAAATCAACCATGTTGAAAGTTGTTTAATTGAGGTTGAATCCTTTTGTTGTACAGATACCGGGGCAAGTAATCTCGAGGTCGTCTCATAGCAAGTTGTTCAGAGTGATATTCCCAAGAGTTAGATTGGGGCAAGTTGAGTTGCATTGGGGCACGTTATTCAAGCAAGTCTGTTTATCCCCAGCCAGAGTTGAGTATCGGGGAATTGTGTCGTTACTCTTATCAAAAACCTTGACCTTCCGAAAAAGGCCTTACCTTCGTTGGATCGTTATCCTACAGTTTAAACCTGTTACGTGTCAGAACTTTGTAACCAGATCGTTTCCAAAGTTCAGTTCTCGCCTGGCAAACCGGTAACCAGTTGTCGTCTGGTCCACGTTTCCGTAACTACCAGTTCTCGCCTGGTACATGATGTCTTTCAACCAGTGGTCGTCTGGTCAACCTTTTTGTAAACATCAGTTCTTGTCTGGTGTATGTTATTGTTACCAGTTCTCGTCTGGTCACCGTTTCTTTAACCTATTTGTTGTATCAGTTCTCGTCTGGTGCATGTCAGCTTTCAACCAGTTATCGTCTGGTCATCCTTTCCTTAATCTATTATTCGATCAGCCCCATCTAATGATCAAACCATAAAATCCATTCTCGTCCGATAACCTAATCTATTTTGCTATCAGTTCTCGTCTGGTAGTCTACCCTTGAATGCTAGTTCTCGTCTAGTATTTTCCCTATCTTCCATTTTGTAAATAACTAATTTTCATCCCTAAACCATAAAAAGCCTAAAAAATATCCGACACGGTAATTCCCAGTGACTCGCATGTTGTCACATTCCCCGATACGAAGCTCGATTGATACTAGTTCCCAGATTAATGTTCTGCATTCCTTTTGGATTTTGTTAAATCAGGAGTACTTTTCCTCAGCAGATCGGAAGTCACGTATTATCCCCGGAAGAGTTGAGATTGTATTTTATCCCGCATCGGAGTAGGATCAGGAGTATTCTCAGCAGATTAAGATTGATATCCATAACAGAAGGGGCATTCGCAGCAGTGCGTTGTGCACAATCGACCCCAGTTTGGTTAATCCCCATAGAGTACAATCAGGTTGCCAATGGTTTAGAAAGAATATCGCCGTGCAGGGTCGTCCTTCCCTTTTCCAGCATTTATTTTGCTGAGATGATTCTGTGATAACCGGTTACCTTCAGTGGAGTTGACTTTGCCTCCGGCATTTATTTTGCCAAGTGGTTTTAGACCTGGTGTTCTCTGGCAGCCTGCATTTACATTTGCGTTTGCATATACCGTCATATTTGCACCTATCCAGAACGCATATCATATCCATGCCGTATGGGGCATTGCATCTATCAAAACATGTGCATATCATTTCCATGTCGTGTGGAACATTGCATCATTTTCAAACATACGTGTCGCGATGAAATTTGGATACCAAACTATTGATTAGTTTGAATCTTTAATTCAATTTGCAACCGAACTTTGATTTGTCCAAAGGAAGGGATAAAGGTCGAAATTCCCACAATGCAATGCAAATGCAAGCTAGAGAGTTATAGGTTCGGGGGTTGGTTAAACTTAGGGAAGGTACTAGCATCCTAAGTTTCTGTAGTACTCTACAGGAACCTCTTGTTTTATGTTGTTTACTGCTAAGTGTTTATCTGCTTAATGGTTGAAAGACCCTAGGGGTTTATATCTAAGTATACTCGATAAGATGTCGCATCTTATGCCTACATATCCTTACGGGAGTGGAATCAGAGTATGTTGTAGTTCACCCTAAAGGGTTTGAGGAGCTCTTTGACTGTGGTCAAAGTTCCTACGGGTTTAGGGTAGTTGGTTGATTGGGTCTAGGAGAAGAGATGAGTCTTCATTTTAAGGGAGAGATAACCACCACAAATGTAAAAGGGGTTGTAGGAAATGGTCTTTGCATCTTCTTAAGAAAAGGTCTTACATACTCGGATGGTCGCCAAGTATGCCTTTGTCGTTCTTAAGGCAAAGTCCCTACATGTTTGATTGTATTGTTGTGGGGTGGAGATTATATCTCACTTAAGATGATTAACATCTATTCTCTAAATGTGTTTGTAAAAGTTGTATTGTGTTTGATTGTTTTGTTTCTATGTTGTAAAGATAAAGACAAGGTCCTTCCTATGGGGTAGGATCTAAACTTAAGCGATCAACTTGAAGAATCAAGGATCGAGGGGAATATGATGCTTATGATGTGCAACTACACACAACGTTGAATTATGTGTAGGTTTTTCCTTTGGACGGGATGCGATGAATATAGATATGTATGATAATGAATCGCGATAATGTAAATTGCAGAAAGATAAACCATACATGAACGCATGAAAGCGCTAAGTGAGTGTGTGTGCTTTGTGACTAAGATAAAGCAGATAAAGATAACTAGAAAATACGCATGAAAGCGCTAAGTGTAAGTGCATGTGTCGTGAAGTGCTCGAGTTTTACGATATTGACTTATTTTAAGTGTTTGACTTGATTTGGTTTGAATAAAAAGTTGATTTGATTTTGGAAGAGAATTAAAATTAGAGTCTAAAGCCTAATAGGACGTTATGCTGATTAAGTAAAATAATTTGTTCTAATGTGAGAAGTTGATTATAATAAAAGGTTGTTTATTTTTTTTTACGAGAGATTATATTATATTTAGTGAAATTTGATTTTATAAAAAGGGTAAATTAACTATTAATTTTTAAAATGAGAGGTTTAAATTAGTCATCAAATTAAATTATTGCTATCTAAAAGAGATTAAAAGTGTAATAGGATAAATTATATGTTAATAGAATAAAAGGTTTTACTGTTAAAATAAATTAATAATATCAATTCAGTTGAGGGAATAAATTGTGAAATTGAAATTAATTATAAAAGAAAAATTGATTAATTATGAAAAGATAGATTTATTATTATTATAAAAAACTAAAATTAAAGGTTTTAAATTTATTAAAGTAGATTATTGAATTAAAAAACTGATTAGCGATTAAGATGGTTGATTAAGCGTGATTAAGGTAATTAAGGTGTGCGTGTAGTGGTGTGAGTGGATAGTGTATACAACTAATTACAATCACGGGCAAAAGACAGAATGAGAAAGGAAGAACCCTAGCCCCCTAATCCCTTTCGTCATCTTCCATCTCCGATCGCAACTCCATCCCGCGTGATCCCCTGTACCTGAAACAACATCAAAACATTAATGATTCACGAATTTCGTTCGAAACGAGAGGTTACCGAAGGCTGAGTGACGGCGTTGGAGGCGGCGGGGTGGCTTCGCGGAAGTTTGATCTTGCGGTGGCTGAGACGGGCTTCGCCAACGGAGAAGATAAGTGGTTCTCTTTTGATCTCTCGAGCCTTTAGGGTTTCCGATCTTGTACGCTAGGTTTCTCCTCCCTATTTTGAGTTTAGAGTTTTAGGGTTTTCTGTTATCAGCTCCCCCTCCCTTTCTCGTTTCCACTCCTCTTTATATAGGCCCTCCAATTGAAAGTGCCTTGATGCTGTCTTGAATACCGATTTGGGGTTTCCAATTTGGTATCAATCGATTTTGGAAAACCTCCCTTTTCTGTTCCAATTGAAAATCAAGTCCGTGATTCTGTATCAAATGTCTTAAATGCTATCTGTTTAAGTTCAATACTTGGATTTGGATATTCTTGAGTCTCGTAGAATATTCCTGGTTGGTTTACTAACTTGAGGTTATGATCTTGGCAGGTGTAATTAGCGGTTGTTCTGGGCCAGGAGGTGGTTGAGAAGCCCAAAGTGGAGAAGCCCGGGTTTGATGCGTCTGTTGGAAACTCTATGGAAAAAAACTGGTGATGAGGACCGGACATTGCTGCAATATGAGCTTTCTCAGAGTCAAAATGACTTAGTGATTCACAAGGAATAAACTGAGGCAGTAGATGTTTGATGATGTTGTGCGACCTCCTTTAGGACTTGTGTGTCACTTATTTTCTCGTCTTTCACTTATCTTTTCATCCTGCGACTGTGAGGCCTTTCCTTCAGCAAAGACAACATCTTCTTGTTTTAAGGAAATTGCTCGAGGAACTTGATAGAATTGGACGATACAATGGAAGGATTAGCGTACAACCTTGCAGATTTCTACATGCCAATGTTTCAAGATGCTATGCTGAATACTGATTGAGACATAAGCGGCTTCATGGTAACGGCTAAAGTGCCATTCTGAGGTAATTTTGCTTGTAATATTACGCTGATTATCTATATTGCCTCATTCTGTTACCGCGCGATCTGTCCAGCTGTTTGGTGTCAGTCTGCAGGTGAAGATGTGTTCGAGTCGTATCTGTGGGAGCTGGTTCACTAAGAGGGAACCTCTGCGCCTTGACTTATGGGTTGTTTCTAACGCAAGCGTATCACGTGGGATGCTAGATTTCCCGTCAAGCTGAGAACTTAATTTTTGCGTTTTGACTGGTCCTGTTTGGTTTGCAGGTTGTTGACAGCTTGCCTCAATGTTCTTGAATCACTCAGTGCTATTGCAGATTGAGGTTCAGCGGGATAACGTAAGTGGAGTGGCCCCGGAGGTTGACAACAGGTAAACTGATTATGACACATTTGCTTGCCAGAATACTGTCTACTTGGATCTTTTGCAGCAAGAAGAAAATACTGAGTTTGTACTGAATGACATACGTTGCGGTTTCGTTCTCTGATTAAGCGACCCTTTGGTCTGCAGGTTTTCGTTATTAATGCTTCATTGTGTTTCAATCACTCAAAACCGTGCTTCTCTACCATGTCGCTCGTTCTTTTGGAGATTACTCGTATATATTGCCTCGAAAACCCCATGAGTGATGCTGCTGTAAACTTCTGCTAGTACTGTGAAATTCCTGAGACTCTCTATCATGTCGAACAAGAGGCCTGCTAACTGCATTTGTTGATTTGCAGCTATAAATAGTTGGACTAAGAGTTGTCGGGCGTGGCTAATTTGAATCATGCCCGGCTGCGCTAGTTGCAACCACTGATTTGAGAAGTCACTGGTTGTGAAGCCGCTGCCGCAACTGGAGCCACAACCTGGTTTGCATCGGTAGATGCGATAGCAGAAGTGTTGGTGGCTGGCCGAAGGGTCCTGTCTAATATGGTATGTAACCTCTTTCTTTGCATTGAAGCTGTAGCTGGAAATCTTTGATCTCTCCAGTGTTTTGCTTATAATCTCAGACCATTGTTTGGAGTTTATGTCCACTTAAACTACTTCCTCCCTCTTTGACAGGTCTGCGATGCCGGTAACGCAGTAGGCGTGTCATGATGAAGTTTGCGACAACTGCGGTTTACATGAGTATTGTGAAGCAACTACAAGGCCTGCTATTTTTAATTCAGGGATATTCTGGCCTGGTTCATGCTCCTAATCTTTTCAATCCAATTTGTTATGTTGTGATCCTATACAAACCATTTGATTAAATTCGCAAACTGGGTAGGACGTTTTATGAACTCCATGCCGATTGTTATGGCTTTTCCTTTTCCATTTCACGATGATATCCTCTTTTGCAGGTACAAGTCCATTGGTGAATTGGAACAAGGTGATGAGCGGCATCGACTCGACGCGGATAGGAAAGTCTAGTGGCGACGCACCTCGAACCAGATATGGTTTCGGCCAATTGCATTATATTTGTACCTTTAGCTGATGCGGTGTCGTTCGAGAGTTGGTTGGAGCAGACACTTTGAAGATATTGCGAGAAAACTTTGCTTTTGTCCTTGTGTCGGCTCATTTAAGTGTCCATGAAGGAAAGATCCTCGTCCTGTATCAGCATAATGATGTAACCATGATAGCAACGATTCTATCCCGTGTATGAGTTGGTTGTAACTGTTAGTACTATATTATTTTCCACTGTCTTCAATCTTTAACAAGTTTGATGGATGATGTTGCTCTAGTTTGGCAGGTGACTCCACCAGAGCCAAATTTAGTGTTTAGGCATGGACTTGTACCGACATTGGTTTTATGTAATACTTTCATCTTTGGGATTTGTCTGTAGGGATTCTAAGGGTGCCGTCGAAGGAAGTTGAGTTTGATGATGAGGTGAGACTGCTTGGAATGGAGCTAACTAAAGAGATTTGACTGTCTTCCTTCCCAAATCAATGTCGGTTAGCGCCGTCGAATGCCGGATTTCAAATGATGGATTCTTCCTCTTTCAGCCTCAACGTGCTTGACCGGACTTTGGAAGATGCATTGCGTATACGAGGATAACTGTCAGTTTGTCAGTTTGGTTCTGTGTTAGTCTTAACATGATGTAATGAGGCGAATTGTAATGATTAATAGTCGGTACCGGGACCCGTTTGTATATGAACCAAATGATTCCTTTCCTGATATCTCTTGCTTAATGCACATGTAATCACATACTAGAAACTCTGTTACTTTATTTATGATAATTATAATAGGAGTGGTGCACTTCCAGCTTGATATGAATTTTCAGTTGTAAATATCAAAGTCTTCGCGCCAACTAAATAACTTTCCAGTGGCAAGTTTCCGTACTCATATACTTACTGATAAAACGCGGATAGATCCAAACGGCGGGCTAGGAAACCGAATGCTTAAATGTTGCATTCCTTGTTATTATGATATTAATGCCCACAGCAATTGAGTAATATGCAACAGTAATTATTTTTTCCATTCGAATTCTGGAAATGGCCACTTCAACATAAACTCCTCAATAACTCAATCATCCATCATGAGCATCCACCCTGGGCGAATCTTAACTCTTTAAAAAAAATTCCTTGTCAAGACTCAGTTCAAGGTCTCACGCAATCTTAACATTTTAAAACGACTTAATCATAAACCACCATTAAGAACGTTCCAAATCTTCCTTTGAGAATAATGACACAACCTGCGGTGTAATCCCTCATGGGAAACATAATAAGCCCCAAATGCTTGAGCCCCCTGAAGCGCTTGACTGTAAGGGTCCACATCTGCCGCTACTGCACTTACATGAACCGGTTAGCCGTAAAACATAAATATATAAAAAAGTCAAATAATAATAGAAAACGCGCAAAAGGAGGTGGTATCTTGTGGTCAAAAATTGGGGTGCGACAATACGCATGTCGAAACATAGACCAGGTTGGTTACCTCTTGGCTTTCGAGTATGTTCCCCTGCAGAGTTGTTTGGTTAAGCTTCTCTTCTCCCCAACGGAGTTGTTTCTTCATATTTGGTTGTTACGTCGGCACTGGCAAAAAAAAAGATTGCATGGATCAAAACCTCTGAAGCTGCCGCCTGTTGTCGAAATGGGTGCCTGGCAGTCGATTCAGAATTTCCCCAGGAGAATTTTCCTCAGGTTCGCTGTGAACTGTGAGGTGACAAGATTTGATCCCATAACAGATGGGAGTCAAGGTGTTTGCTTTCTGAAGCATTATTCCGGAGATTCAGTACCTGTGGCGTCACACAGGTGATTGATGTTGAAAAAAAGAGAGAGAAATTTTATCAGATAATTGACCAGTTGTTGCCGTAACAACCAGACTTCAGTTCATTGGAAGCTATTCCTCAAGCAGTTTTGCAGTTTATTTCTGCGGTTGGTAAATTTCAGGGTTCTTTTGTATTCAACCGTCTTCTACCTTTGAATGTTGAAAGTTATTTGCTCTTCAACCATTCAGGTCCAAGCCGCTTGAATACGGGCAGCTGTTGCACCCCAAAATTTGACCAACCGGTTCCCATATTTGGTTTATGGTTCGACGCATTTTGCATTCGCATTCGCATACCGCATACAGTGCATTTCTCCAATCATAGTGATTTTATCGGGATTACAGCCCTATTTCACATTTCAGAAATTTCAGACCGGTTCGGATGATCGGAGTTCTGGTTGTTTGCCGCATATGTCGACCTGCTCTCGCGTTCCCTTTTAATTGGATTAATTGCCTTTTTAGATTTTTCTAGACTTTTTAAATAGTTTTATTTGTTTTCTAGAATATTAAATAGATAGTTTTTAGAATATTAGAATATATTTCTTTTTAATAGATAATAGATTTTCTTTTATAGAATTAATAGAACTTTAATAGACTTTTTAGGTTAAATAGATTTTAGATTTATTAGTTTTAATAGAGTTTTTCTTTAGAATTTAATAGATTTTCTAGATTAATAATATAGATAGATTTAATAGTTTCTTTTAATAAATAGGATAGATTTTTAATTGAATAGATTTTAATTAGGTTAGTGGTTTAGTTTTAATAGAGTTCTTTTAATATAGTTTATTAATTAGGTTTAGCTTCGTTAATTAGAACTATTTTTATTTTTGTTTTAATAGTCATTACTGAGTTTATTAACCATTTTCGTTTTATTAATTGCAGCATTAGTTTCATTAAGTCCATTTAATTAGTCTTGCATCAGTTAATCAAAGTTTTAGTCTGTTAGTGGGCCATTATCTAGAATTTGCAGAGGCCCAGATCCAACACGCCACATGTCCTATTTAAGATGTGCCACACGTGTATTATACTCTCTCCACTTCATTTTTCCACGTTTCACTCTCAGAGAGGGTCCACCACACATTTCCACTCACATTTTTTCAGCCACTTGGCGTTTTCTCTTTCTGCCTCCACCCACACGTGGCCTACATGCAATACCCCTCAGCATGCAGGTCGCCACCTGGCTTCCACTAACTCCCTTCACCAGAGTACATGCAACCGCTGCAGAACCACCGGTAACCGTCGCCGGAGAGCTGTGAATTCGCCGGAAACTGCAAACACCAAATTCATCCACATTCATCAGTTCTTCATTGAGATTTCCAGAAATCATCAAGAACCTCCTTCAACGTTCTTCAGATATTCATCAACAATCGCCAGAATTCCACCGGAAACCGCAACTTCGTCGGAAACTTCATCTGATTATCTCTTTTTTTCTTCAGATTTGCCAGATCCACAAGAACACTCATCTTAATCTCCATAGAGTTGTTTCAGTTTTCCGGAATCGTCATCAGATCTCCAACGATCTTCATAATATCTTCAACGCTCATCCAGATTCTTCATCCAACTCACAAAGCTTCAACCAATCTTCATCGTGTTCATACTATCATCTCCAGATTTGCCAAGATCTTCATAGAGTTTTCCAGAAGTTCTTCATAGGAACATTCATCACAACTTCAAGATCTTCATCATTTTCCTCAAGTGTGATTCCAGAAACGCATCAACCTTCATTACACTTTCAGAACCTTCAACGTCGTTCGTTAACCAGTCATCAAACACCTTCAGATTTTTTCCAGAATCCTCAAGAACAAATATACTTAAAGAACTTCAAATCATCTTCAAGGAACCTTCATAATCTTCATCGTCCATCCAAATCTCCAGGAACTTTCAAAAGTTCTTCATCGATATTCATCCTGTTAATCGTATTTTCTCCAGAAATCAATACCGATCCTCATAGAATTTCCAAAACCACAGATCTCCAACATGCAACTTCGAGATCTTCTTCAAAGATCCATAGATCTTCATCCTCGCTCACCAGATCTCCATAAAATCTTCAAGAACTTGCAAGTACTCTTCAGATCGTCATCATCCACCAAGCTAATCTTCGTCAAGAATGAAGCTCCAAAGACAACGAAGAAGCTAACGGCGTTCGTAGCACAGAATCGAAAGAATTTTCATTGTGTTTATTTGTTTTTTTTGCAGATGACGTTGAAGGAAGCACACTCGGAGAAGTTTGACGGTGGAGTATGAAAGAAGGAGGTACGGAGTTGATGAAACGAGAGAGAGAGAGAGAGAGAGAGAGATTTGAGACGAAGTGGAAAGGCGCCGTTAGGGTTTCTGAAAGAGAGGAGTGAACAGTGAATAGAGAGTGGAAGAGGACTAGGTTTTTCAGAATGTGAAGAAGATAGTGGATACGTGGCTGGATTTTGGGCCTCTCAGTCCAATTATGTTTTTGGCACACCCCCAGTTGTTGGCATTGCTGTTGGGCTTCACAGCCTTAAGCCCACTCGTTTTTGCAGCACCCACACCTCCGTTTATTTTTCTTCCCCCCTCCCAGTTGTGCTGAGTTTGATTTCGTTGGGCTGGGCCCAGTACTTTTTGCTGCATAACCCCTGTATTATTAATAATCCCCCCCCCCTGCAGTTTATATTCTCTTTTATTTTCTTAATATTTTTGTATTACAATTTTAATTGTAATGTTTTCTTAGTAAATTTTAGAGTTTATTTCTTAGAATACTATAGAATTTTGTTAGTATAGAATTCATAGAAATTTAGGTGTTATATTTTGTTAGGAATTAGAGTTATTTTTCCTAGAATATTATAATGCTTAGCATAGGTTTTAAGAGTAATTTTTAGGAGATTCATAGATTTAATTCTTTTTAGGATATAGTTTCCTTAGGAGAGTATTATGGCCGTATTTTAGGAGTAGTATTTTATTTCCATTTTGTATTGGATTTCTCTACTATTTTCGTTTCTATCCGATTTTATTCTCGATTTTATTCTTGGCTGGCCGTGTGACACGATTCAATTGGAGAATGATTTTCGATATCATTTCTCTATCTTGTCTTTGACACGGATATTAATACGCTACCTCTTAGAGTTCGATTTCTCGTATAAGTCGAACCCTGAAGGTCTAAGCGGTACATTGTTCCTGGTTCGAGCGTCATCATCAAGGATCCAGAGAGGAGAAGATTGGAATGGAGCTTGCGCGCGCGTCAGGAGCCCAAGAGCTGCTTCGTTCAACATCATCATCATCGTATTCAAGTCTTCAGGCGACCGTCGAGTGTTGTGAGTTGCATCGATAGATACGAAGGAAATGACAGTTGAGGAGTTACTTCTCAATCGTCTAGGATGTCTAGTATGGTACCCTTAGGATACCATGCGACGCATTCGCTCCTACGTCTTAGGTTCTTGCGTGTGTGTCCCGAGTTCCTTCCCGTTTAGGCGTAAGCCTGCTTCCTCTTTGTTCTCGCCCCGTGCGAGCGAAACCCCTTTTCTCTCGCGTTCAGGCGATCAAGACCCTTTCTCTTGCCCCCGTGCAATCGAGACTCGTTTTCCCGTCGAACTACGTTTGCTCTGATCTCTCGTGCCAGACGAGAGTACGTAGGCATAGGATGCGATATCCTAGCGAGCTCCCTTTTCCCCGTTCCCCGTTTTAGCTGTAGTAGGCTGAACTACAGCTACTCTGATTTCTTATACCGAATGAGAATATGTAGGCATAGGATGTGATATCCTAGCGAGCACACTAACAACTAACCTTCCTGTTCTCTCGCTGCTGTGCGATCGAGACTTTCCCGCTGACGACTGATTGTTATCCCTTTCTCTTGGCCTTGCGCATTTGAGACTAGACCATAGTTTCTAGTTCCCGTAGGTTCCCGTACCTTTCAAACCAATTTAGTCTCTCACCTCTGTGTGATCGAGAACACCCTAGTCTAGCCGTAGTTAACCTGAACTACGAAAGCTCTGATCTTTCACGCTGTGTGCAAGTACGTAGGCACAAGACGCGAAGTCTTGGCGAGCCCAATTCCCTGTAGTTTCCCGAACTACGATGACTCTGACTTTCTCTCTTGAGAATACGTAGGCATAGAGTGCGACACTCTATCGAGTCAATTTCTTTCTGTGTAGACTTAGCAGCCGTAGATCGATTGTTTTTGCATCCTTTAGACAAACCAAGCAAGCGTGGATCCCGTCGAGTACGACGGACGTGAGGGGTGCTAATACCTTCCCCTTGCGTAACCGACTCCCGAATCCAGGATTTGGTTGCGATGACCATTCCTTTCCCATCTTTGCGGTAGGTTTACTTCGAGCGTTTCCTTTCCCTCCTTTGGGATAAATAACGCACGGTGGCGACTCTTCTGTTCAGCCGGCGCCGATTTTCGCAGTAGCGACACACCCATTTTAATTATTTAGTCTTTTTGGTATTATTTTATTTTGGTGTGTCCTTATGTGGGGGTGTGTCTAAGTTCGTTGGTGGGTGCCCTTAGACTGTAAGGATTATTTAATAACTATAGAATTTGATAGTAATAGAATATAATTAATAGTGGTGAGAATTTAATAATTAATAATAATAATAATAATAATAATAATAATAATATTATTATTATTATTATTATTATTATTATTATTATTGGAATAAGTAATAAAAGGGAATTTTGGGAGAAGAAGAGAAAGAGAACACGATAAACAGTTTGGGGAGAAAGAGTAAAGAGGAAGAGCAAGGAGGAAGAGAGGAAGGCTAGGGTTGCCAAATTCTTCAAGATTCCTCAACAATCTGAGCAATTAATCGAGGTAAGGGGGAGAAACTGATTGGGATTGGTATTTACATGAACTGGGTAGAGGGGATTCCTTAACCCCATAGGGATTTTGAGAAGCATGATTTGTATGTTGATGAATTGGTGAATATGTGTTTATAATTGTTACTGTTATGATGAATTTCGTGTACATTGATGTGTTTATGAGTATTGCTGCCATTGATGGAATTGGACATGTGCTGTTGTGAGATTGGTGAGGTTCTGTGTAACTTCTGCAGTAGTAGTGATGAACACGAATATTGGTTCCAGAGAGAAAGTTTAAGGGAGAAAATGATTAGAGTAGTGTGTGATAGTTGTAGTAATGATAGGGCAGAGGATAGATGGATGAGTAGAAGTTTATGTAGGGAGAAAACCCTAGATTTGAAATTGTGGATTAATGGTGAATGAGTAGAAGTTCATGTAGGAAGAAAATCCATAGAATACTCATGATTTAGTGGATTTTCGAGTTTGGTGAATACCCTAATATGCGGGGATTGATTGTGGTAGCAAAGAGGGAAGGGTTGGTGAAAAATACAATTTTCTGCTTAATTTTTCGAAAACACACAGTAAGCAATCGATTGCACTAGTACAGCAATCGATTGCACAGCAAAACAGAGGCTAAAATGTGAAAAATTGGGTCAAGCAATCGATTTCACTAATACAGCAATCGATTGCATGCTGTATAAAAGTTGAAAATTGGAAATTTCTGTTCCGACGATTTTGGCCATAACTTTTAATCCGTAAGTCGGTTTTAGTTCCCGTTCGAAGCGTTGGAAAGCTAATGAATAGATCTATAACATAGTATAGATGATATAATTAGTTTCCAAATATTTTTATATCCAATATGTTGGGGAGTCATTGTTTAATTAAATCTTAACTAAAACATGGATTAATTGAGATGATTTACTGATTATTTACTTGGTGCTAAAAGGGGAAATTGTGTAGTATTGAATATTAATTGAAATAATGAAATTGGTGGTGTGATATATGTATGAGGTACGGTGGTGTGATCAGGAGGATCGTGTGACTTTAATTAAAATGATTAATTGATGAACAATACGTATGTATGATGTATGGTGATGTGATCAGGGGATCGTGTGCGCTTAGTGTGCTTGGATTTAGTTGTTGTACATTGGTGTGTATGATTTGATTTGATTATGCAATGGTTTATGTTAGGATATTGAAATGATTAAATTGGTGTGTAATATGTATATATTGTATGGTGATGTGATCAGAGGATCGTGTGCACTTAGTGTGCTTGAGTTCATTTATTGTGCATTTGGTGGTATGCATATCATGGTGTTTGGTGGGATGAATCATTGCTCAAGAGGAGTGTATGTGATTCATCCGTACTCCATTGCGGAGAATGGTGGGGATAGATCATGGCCAAGGACGGGTGTATGTGATCTATCCGGGATTCGATTGAATGAACCAATGAGTCGGTATCGCATGCATGGTGTTGAGTTGCATAATTGCATTATGGTGTGTTGTGTTGATGTTGGACAGTAGGTCGTGTTTGATGAATGTTGGGTGATGAATTATATGATTACTACCTTTATTTCATGTACTGTATTACCAATAATTTTGATCATGTTTTCTCACCCCTTTGTTGTTGTTGTGGTCTGTGCTTCTTCGGAGGTATAGACAATCCAGGTACTTAGCTAGTTTGGATAGTGGTGTGCGAGTCAAGTTGTAGGATGCTCTGATACGTAACACGGGATCTGGGCGTTTAATTGCTTCATGTTGAATTGTTTTATTTCCTGTGACGTATCAAGTTTGGTGAACCTTTTAATGAATGTTTTTGTGTGATTTGGCGGATGGTCGTGAATGTTGACTAAGGATAATTTCCGCTGTTTTATTTTGAAAACCATCTAATGATGAGTATGTTGAATTATTTGGATGTGATATCCCACTTTTGAAAGGAAACTCTGATGTTTAATTGAAATATTTGTATTTTATTTAATTTTGGGAAGTGGAGTGTTACAATTGGTATTAGAGAAGGTCGATCCGTCCGGCTAGTGTAGTAGTTGAGTCTGTCCTTAGGATAGAGGTTATGTACCTTTTAACCTTGTGTTGTTATTATTAAGCAGTATGGCAGGAAGGGATGATGCTGCTTTGGCTGCCGCTATGCAAGCAATGGCGCAGGTGGTTGCTAATCAGAACCAAGCTGCGGGGGCGCAATTTGGCGATTTAGCACAGTTTCGAAATAATAAGCCACCGGCATTTGAAGGAGGAATTCTGGATCCTGAAGTTGCACAGAGGTGGCTGAAGGCAATTGAGAAAATTTTCAGAACGATGGGTTGTAGTGATGAGCAAAAAGTGAAGTTTGGTACTCACATGTTGGAAGGTGAAACTGAGGCTTGGTGGGACAACAGACGCCAGAGACTGGAGACTGCATGAGTAGGATGAAATAAGTGGGGAGAAAATTGTGCTTCTCCCAGATGCTTCAAGTGTGGAGTGATGGCTCAGTGTGTTGTTAAACCCTACTATAGTTTGACGGGATCATGTTGGAGGGAATAAATGTGTCTTGCAAGGTTAGATGGTGTGTACAATCTGAGACCATTGGTCCCTATTCTGCTAATAGATGGCACTCTACAGGTATTTATTGAAGCTCAACATGTTGAGATTAACTATATTTACAATATTCTTCATATAGCGGAGTAGATCATAAGTTAGATTTATTTTCAGGTATACTTTATGAAGCAAGAGGTTTACATCAAGAAGCATTGAAATCATATAGAAAAGCATTGGATTTTGATGTTCTGAGTTTGATATCAACAGTTTGTGTTCTGAGAAAACTTGGTGGGCAATCATCATGTTCAATTGTTAGAAGTCTTCTCATTGAGGCATTAAGGCTTGACAGAACAAACTCATCTGCATGGTACAATCTTGCACTTGTTTACAAAGATGATTTGGAAACATCAGCATTGGAGGCTGCTGAATGCTTTGAGGCAGCGGTTTTTCTTGATGAATCTTGTCCCGTTGAACCCTTTAGATAACACATTCTTTTCTTGTCTTTTTTTTTTTTTTTTTGATGTGCTTGTAAAGTTTGTTTAACCTAGCTAGTCCTATAAAAGTTGCTGCTTTAACCCCTATAAAGATCTAATAAACTATCACAATAACGTAAATTTTGTATGAATATGACCTTAGTACTTATAAAAGAAATGGTGATAAAGTGATGTGTGGGGTACGTTTGTTTTAACTTTTATATACCAGAAATGTTGCATCACGGTGAATGGAATCTCGTATGCAGAGGCACATAACTACTGGGATTCTCCAAAGTCACTGTGTATGCAATAAACAGTAAATTATTCATCAAAATTAATTGGCAATTCCTAAATTGTAAGTTTCACACAATTTACAAAATATTAAATTGTTCTCTAAAATCAAATAGTTTTCTTTAAAATGTTTATATTAAATTTTAAAGACTCTAAATATACAAAATATCAGTACTTAAATTTATCATTATTAAAAATTAAGTAGACCTGTTTGAGATATTAATGCTTCCTATATTATAAACATATTAAAATTCCAAAATAGATGTTCTAAGATAAAGGATCTTAAATTATGTGGACCCAAATTGTTTTCAACGGTTAAAATTTTAAAACCCAAAATTGTGGTTTGCCGTGAAAAAAAAGTGTCAAATAACAAGTTGAAACAACTAAATTAAAACTTTTCACAGCAATATTAAAAAACACTAAACTTATTAGTCATAGCAATTAGATACTTTTAAAGCTATTAATACACGATTGAATTTATGAAATATGGGGTGAAAAGGACAATGGCAAGTATGGAAAGAAATTTCAACGACCTAGATTATCATGTTACTACCTACTTAAAGTGAAAGTAAATTTTACGCGCTACTCCCTACCTCTACCTCTACTAAAACATTTGGCGAAAACTGTGACACAAATTTGATGTTCACAATAACAGCTTATAAAAGCATCAAAATTAATCACATGTAACAGCTGATATTTCATGCCAGGGAGAATCGATTATTTAACTCTGACAACTTTGAACATTTAATATGCATGCTCAAGATTCTTTTTTTTTTTTGGTTCTAAAAAGATTTAATTGTTTTAGGACCATGATAAAGATTCTATTCTTAGGAATAAACAATAACAAAGAGGAATCCACCTGATACAAGTCCAGTTACACACACATTCAGTTAACACCACAAGAATTCCATAAGCATGACTTTGGAAGTTGTATATAATGCACTACATCCACATTATGTACATCAGGTCCCTTTCCTTGATTAAAACTGGCAATTCACCTCTGGTTTTCCCTGCGCCGGACATACTTTGTTTTATCATTATATCTTGGTCTGTCATGGTGCCTTTGTGGCTGTGGCTCCACCCTTCTCTGTCTTTCAGGTGGTCTCTGAACAATCTCTCCATTCACATATAATTCAGCTGCACCATCATAATTTCAAAATAATTATTAGCCTGGGTAGACACGAACAAAACTAAAAAGAAGAAAATCCAACAATACACGGTATAGCTAGAGCAAGTAAGCAGGAAAGATATGTAGAAACAGTAACTCAGATAAAGCTAAAACCAAATGTAGAAACAGTATAACTAAGAAAATCCAAGATGGACTACTGAGAAACATATTCCATGTTATTGATTATTGCTTTCCAAGTGTGTAACTAGAAGAAGAACAATATGACAATAATTTCCTTTACACAAGACATTTCAATATAAATGTCAAAAACCAGAGACTTGTATCTACATAGTTTAGAAATAAAAAGGTAAACATTTCAATATTGTTTGCCAAGTGATTTAATGTATCACTACAAAATCTGCGAAGCAACAGAACAGGTAATGAGTGGATTTTTCAAGTCCATTAGCATTCAAAGCTAGTCATTACCAGTTGGAATGAGAGATAACTTTGACAAGATCGAAAAGAAGTGAACCCTAACAAACTAAGGTAAAACAGTTCAAGTATAAAATTTAAAAAAGCACTAAATCCTTACCACCATAGTCCTTGTACTCTGGATCAACATACGAATCAGGGAGGACAAACAGAACTCCGGGCAACCCTGCACAAATCAAAACAACAATACAATACACGTTGCTTCATAAATCTTTTATTTTTATTGAAATGCTTATTCACAGAGTAATAGTGAAATACCTTCCAGCTTATTAGAAGTCTCCTCGTCAATCTCACAGCCAAATCCAAAGTACCTCTCACAAGATACATTGTAAATCTTCTTCTTAGCTTCCTCCTCGCTGAAAACCAAATTACCAAAATTGAAAAACAAAAGCCAAAAACATGTAGAAACAGTAACTCAGATCAAGCTAAAACCAAATTTAGGTATTCAAAACATACATTTGTACAACAGAACTGAAGATCTAATGCGTAAATTTTAACAGCAAGAATAAAAACCTAAATAAATGAGCATAAAAAGTGATGTACCTTCCGAGAATTTTGGCAAGGGTTTGGACGTAAGCATCAATCATCTGTTGCTTGGTAGCACCTTCACCGCCGGGTTTGTCCATAACGATGAGCCAGTGGTTGTAATCGCAACCAGGGAAGAGTGGGGCCATCTCAGTAGGAGGTCGGTCGCTGAAGGAGGAAGAGGAGGAGGACCCCGAGTTTAGCGGCGAATAGGACGAGTAACCGGCGCGGCTCACTCCGAAATGGGCTGTCGGAGTAAGCGACTGGAGTATGGCTTGGGACACAGGGAGGATAAAACGACGGGATGTGAGGGATGAAGGTTTAGACAGTGCGCCGGCGGCGGAAGTGGTGGTGGACAAAATGCGCATTGTGAAATGCGTGGATAGGCGTGTGAAGGAAGAAGCGACAGCTCTCGCCATAATGGATCGGAGGGAGAACGAAGGGAAATGAGGGTTTTTCGAGATTAGGGTTTTTGCTGTTTCACTGTATGTTTAAATATCTCATGTCATATGGAGCATTTGACAAAGAGAAATATTTATTTTTGCAATGTGATTATTCTATAAGTGATTAACTCTTTTGTCTTTTTATTAAATGTTCATAAGTGATTAACTCTTTTGAATAAAAGATTCAATTGTTGGATATTTGAATGGTGTGATCTTAAAAATATGATTTTGAAAAACTTTACAGATTTAAATAAAAGTGTAAAAACATTTTAAATATTTAAGCAGTGCAAAATAAAATAGTAAAAAATAAATTGCAGAAATAAAGAAATAAAGAATTAAGGGAGATAGAAGAACATCAAGAATTATATAGGTTCAGATAAGAAACGACTTAGTCATATTTTCAAGAATTAATATTGAGAGTATTCAATAAACTTTGAGAGTTTTTAGTAGGTAATACTCTCGAACCGCCTTGTACAAGAAAAATGGTTGCTTCTAACATAAACATTAAGACTTAGGATAAAGCAATTAAAGTATTATCTTCCAAACGGTGGATTGAAGTGGTTAGTCCTCTTTTCACAAACGGTAGATCGAAACTGTTAGTCTTCTTTCCACACGAATCTTGAAGTGATTAGTCTTCAAGCTTCTAAACAAACCTTGTAAGCTTTTATCGCGAGTTAAGCTCACAAACCTTAAACTTTGATTTTAAACGGGCTAACTAATAACCTGAGAGATTTTAACATTGAGCTAATCTCAGACCTTATCCAAACTTTTATCACGGGTTAAGCTTTACCCTAACATTGATTTTATCCTCTGACTAACCAAGAACCTGATGAAAGCTTTTATCACGAGTTGAGCTTTTGAAGCTAAATTGAGACTGAATCACATAAATCCCTTATATTTTCTAAGGTGCATTCTTTTCTTGTTTGATTTGATAAACTTTTAATAATAATCGTCCGGAGAACCCGTAGGTATTGGATCCTACACCCTTGTTATTGCTTCTTACCCCTTTATGTAGTTTTTAAACCGTGTTGGTTTTTAGTCATGTGGATGATTGGCTTCAGACCCATATGATTCCTCTTTTCCACATGTTAGGCACCCCTAATGTTTCAGCACCCCCTTCCCTTTTTGTTTTTTTGAATTTTGATTTGTTTTACTTTTTACTATTGGTTTTTTGTGTGTGTTTAATATTAAGTTTTTAATAATCTTTGCTAATACTTCATTAATATCTTGTTAAATTTAATTTTTCTTGATTATTTTTTTTATTTCTACTTTGATTTTCATTTTCTCTTTTCGTCCCGATTCCATCTTCAATTCTTGGTCGATGAAAATCTAAGAATTATGGATTTACAATGTATCGATAAAAATTCATGGTTAAGATTAAACCGCTTTCTACTTTGACTTTATTTCTCTTTTCTTCTCGATTCTCATTATTGTTTTTATTTCATTTTCGATCGATGAAGTCTTTAGATTTGTAAACGTTGATTTATCGAGGTTGATAACCTTCATTATGTCAATTATGTGGAAAATGACCATAGGGGTCATTTTCTATACTTTGGGATCGTGATATGCTACCTTCGATTAATTGATACGAGTTTATGATTAAGACGAGTTCCCCCTTTTTTGGTCTGTGCGACACGATTACATTGGAGAATGATCCTCAATATCATTTCTCTATCTTGTTTTTAGCACGAATATCAATTTGCGTGACCTCCTATAGTTCGACTTTTTTCATAAATCGAGCTACGACGGTTTAACGCTACATTTATCTCGACTCAATTCACAAATCAACTAATGACTAACTTTTACTTTCCGTCAACATATTCTTGCTTTACTTTTCCATCAATATACAATTGTTTTATTTTCAGTCGATATTATTTTGATTTTATTATCTTGTTCACATACTTGTTAATATTATCTTGATTTTATTGTTGTGGATATTATCTTGGTTATATTATTATATATCTTGTCATATTATTGATAATTGTTCATATTCATGTTCATATTCATCTCATATTCATACATATTCGAAAACACTTATCGAAATAATGAAATCCTAAGTTGGTGGAATGTTGGATCATTGGACTTTGTCAGAAACCCTAGTTGTGAGTTTTTTCTGACTTTTGCTCAAGGCTTAGTTTAGGACACTTTGCACACACACGACTTCCTCTTGGGCTACCTGGCAATGAACCCTTTTATTTCGTGTAATCCCGTGTAACTTACATGTACCCCTTTCACATTCCGATGTACGTATTCGTATTTCTTTGATTGTGGTTTATCTTCTAGGAGCGTCCTTAGGGATTAGCGTAGACTAAATTGTTTTCAAACTAATTCTCGATTCGTCATCGAGCCATTTTTAAACACACTCCGTAAGTCGAGTGCTCGTCCGCATTCGTCCTCAACCTATCGCACACACTTTCACATTTCATCGTAGTTTGGTTATTAGGAGCACCCTCAGGGACTAGTGTCGTTTCTCACAACCTAACCCTTGATTCGTCGTCAAGCCGGTTACATTTTCAACCAAACCCTCGACTCACCACGATTTTGCATGCAAATATAAGTTAAACCCTTGACCCAACATCAAGTGGATTTTCACAATCAAACTATCAATACAATTAACAATTATTTAATTCTTGTCAAGGTGAAAAGAGGGGGATTGAGCCTTTGATCTCCCTTCAGTTGTTTGGATGTGGGTTATCTTACTCGTGTGTGAGCAATTGACGCCACTAAAAACATTTTCAACTTGACTATATTCAACCATCATCCAACCACTCATTATTCAAACATCATTCAAATGCAAATTCTTTTCAAGATGAAAAAGAGAGAGAGTCGAGTCTTTGACTCACTCTCTCGATTACTTGGGTCCGAGGAACCTTTCTTAAGCTACGAGTAATCGTCATCCGTACCAAACGTCAAACCATTCAACCCTCTCTTTTCATGGTCGTCTCCATGAACTACAGACACTCTGATTCTTCATTATCATCTGAATGTGAGATACTTAGGCACAAGATTGCGATGATCTTGGTGAGCATACTTCTATCTTTCTCTATTATTTCGTCTACCTTCCCTCCATCTTTTGTTTTCCCCATCCTTTTCCCGTAGTCGAACTACGAGAGCTATGATTTCTCATTCTTGTCTGAATGAGCATACGTAGGCACTAGGGCCCCAATCCTTGGCGAGCTCCCTATCCCATAACCACCCATTTCCCCTTAGCATCTTTATCCTTTTACCATACCGTTTCATATTTATCATTGAGAAGAAAACAAACGAGCTTAGCTAACATTCATTACAATTCAAATTAAGAGGTTCCTGTTGAGTACAACGAGCGTGAGGGGTGCTAATACCTTCCCCTTGTGTAACCGACTCCCCAACACGGAACGTTGGTTGCAACGACCTTGTTCCTTTCCATACATTTTAAAAGGTTCTCTTGATATTTTCCTTTCTCATATCTTCAGGATAAATAAATTTCGGTGGCGACTCTGTCGAACCACATTTTTGCGCCTTTAACGCGAGGGTCGTATGTTCGAATGAATTTTCGAGGTACAACAAATCCCTTTTAAAGTGACCGGTTTTCTAACAATTAAAACATTTGACCTTTGAGTTGTCAGACCTCTTTGATTTGGACATCCATTTACGCTCACCTCCTCCTCTTGACACATTTAAGTCTTCACCACTATCTTTAATCTTCAAATCTTTTGACTTTGAAAATTCTTTGGATTTCACCGCCATCTGGACTTCATCCAAAGTAATAGTACTTTCTTACCATAAAGAAGGGCATCCTTAAAGTGCTCAAAGGATCTGGGTAATAAACATAAGAGGAGCAAAGCCTTGTCCACATCATCAATCTTCCCTTCAATATTCTCAAGATCATCGATAATCTTGTGAAATTCTATGAGATTCTCAACTATGGATTTATTTCTCCATCATTCGGAATGAATAAAGTTGTTGTTTCAGATACAACCTATGAGCCAAAGACTTTTTCCTATACAATGGTTCAAGTTTTGCCCACATAGCAACCGCAATTTGCTCCCCGACGACTTCTCTTAGAACTTTATCCCCGAGGCAAAAGATAATGGCACTCCTAGCCTTATCCACCATCTCGGTATTTTGTACCTGTGTAAGCCCTGCAGGCATTAATGCTTTATTCTTCAAAGCATCGATACACTTCTCTTGAATTAAAATTGCTTGCATCTTAATTTCACAACCCGAAATTGTTGTTACCGGAAAATTTCTCGATCTGCCATCTACTAACCATGGTGCTCACTTGTTAATAATATATCTTTGCTCCACACTCACTGCACCACTTGTTGTGAATTACGACAAAATTCAATATCAATTTGTGAGACAAAGAACAATAGCAACCAAAATAAATGGTCTACAACAATAGTAATTTGTACACAGATGATATAATAGAATAAGGTAAGAAAAAACTGAAGGTTTGTTTACCACGTTCGATCAAACGATCTACTCTGGGGGAGAGAACAACTCTCCAATTCATTATACTCATAAATTTATTACAAGACATTACAAATGAGTTACAAGAAAATAGCCTTCGCCTTACGGTTCTCAAGAACAACCCTGAAGGCGCCCAAGAACAACCCTATTTTCAACCCAAGTGTTCCCTACCTCTCCAACTCTCAATATATGAATCACTCAAACCCAAGGTGTAATCCAAGGTTTTCTTTGTGCGTAGCTGAAACCCTATGTTATACCTTTAAACCCTTGGTCTCCCTTGTTGGTGAAAACTCTAAGATTGTCACACACCAAACATATAAGAGATACATATTCATAATAGCAAATGCCTAACAAACAAGTCCCAAAATCACATGGACAACACTATTCATCATACGGATGTCACTGTTCATCAGTACGGATAGCACTATTCACCATAGGGATGACACTATTCACTGCCCAGATTTTTTTCCTCGACTTTTCGTCCGACTTTCTAAAACTTCTGATTTTTGTGGTAAATGCAATCTTCAAAATATGTTTTCTTTCTCTTCGTCAACAAAGGTTTTAAGGCACATTTAAAACACAAACTTATGCCTCTAAAAATAAATATTGATAATGAAAAGATGAAAGAAAATAGAAGTTTAAATGAGTACTTTAACATACTCACTAAAGGAATTTTCATGGAGATACAATTGAAGATCGAAGAAATGTGGATAAAATTTTAATTAGCTTGATTGAAAATTTAATCCTTTGGTGGATGATATAGAAGAAACTAAGGATTTGTCAACCATGACTATCCAAGGGTTGATGGGGTTATTTAGATCCTATGAGCAAAGGTTGTCAGAACACAATGAAAATTCAGTTGAAAGCACGTCTCAATACAAGGTCATCATTCAATCAAATAATGATAAATTGGTATTCCAAAATAATGATGAGTCTTCTAGAGGTGGAAAATTGGCTAGAGGTTGAGGAAGAGGCGAAAACTCCTGTGGAAGAGGAAGAGAAACCTATGGAGGACGAGGAAAATTTAGAGGTTCAAATGAATGGTGTGACATATTCAATAAGAACACTCATGAAGAGAAATAATGTTGGAACAAAGGTAAGTCACAATGTCCTAATTGCAAAAGTTTCAGGCATATGTAGAAAGATTGTCGCCTATAAAATCAATATCATGTATCATTTGCAGAATAAAAACACAATGAATTCAACTTGTTCTTTTCTTGTCATAAAGCAACTTAAGAGTATAAAAATGTGTGGTACTTCGACAACGAGTGTAGAAATCATATGACAAGAGATAAATATGCTCTCATGCACATGAATCTCACATTTGGCTCCAAAGTTAAATTAGGCAATGGAGAATATGTTAGAGTTGAAGGCAAAGGAAACATTAGAGTTGCAACAAGCAAGGATGAAAGGTAATTCCTGATACTCTTTATCTCCCTAAGTTAGATGAAAATTTATTGAGCATTAGATAACTATTAGAGCATGATTATTCTCTTTAATTTGAGAATCAAGAGTGCGTTTATTCAAAAAGAAGAGTTTTTGTTGTTGTAAAAATGACCAAAAGCAAAAACTTTCCACTTTCTCTTAATTATGAGAAACATATAAGCTTGATGTCTAGAAAATAAGGCGACTCTTATATATAGTCCAAGAGACTTGGAAACTTAAACTATAACAACCTCACTTTGCTTTCTCAAAAGAATATGGTGTTCGGGTTGCCAATAATGGAAAAGAAACACAGAGTATGCAAACAATGTTTACTTGGAAAAAATCATCAACGACCATTTCCTAAGGAAGGAGTGAGGAGAGCTAATGAAGTGATGGATTTTGAAAATTCTAACAGCACACGATGGATGTTATTGTGGAAGTTATGACATCCACTGTAACATAGACTACTGCAGTTAATAATAAGCTGTAAAGATAAGCAGTAAATAACACAGTAATTGTTTACCCAGTTTAATGTCAACAACACTTACATCTGGGGGCTACCAAGCCAGGGAGGAAATTCACTATCAGTAGAATCAATTCAAAGCCAAACAACCAGCTTGCACTTCTCACTTAATCTCTACCCAATGACACTTCATCCTAGAGACACTCTTGACCTGAGTATACCCACTCACTCCCCCTCAATCACCTCAGTGATATCCAATTACAATTATAGCAAATATGAAGACTCACTTCACACACAACTTGATCCTGCTTCACAGCTTTGATCAAGTGACACACACTTTTGCTTCATAGCTTTGAGTGACACAACAGCTTAGAAACTACATAACCAATGCAACACACAGTTGCTTGGTGAATAAATATTCCTAAGACACAATTCACGTGAATAACATAACCTTCTTCACTCACAAGGACTCTTTAATTAGCACTCTCTAATCTTCTCCCAAGAGCTGCTCTTCTAGGATTGCTCCTTCTATTATTTATAGCAGCAGTCAGACCTTGGGCCTGGGTGCATAAATTAGGTTTTCCATGACAAACCCTATTCTTTAATTACCTGCACGTTTGCCTAATTAATTCAGGGACATTTTAGTACTCTCAAAGCTTCTAAAATGTTTCCTGACTTCCAGCTTGAGCTACTGATTAATTTCCTGATTTCCAGCTGCCAGAAAATTAATCTGCTCGCTTGATGTCATACGACCAAAGTCATGACATTATGTATGACATCTAGCTTATCTTAACATTTGCTAAGTAAACTTACCCTGCACATTCCATGTTATGTATGCACTACCATCAGTCATGACATACATACATACTCTAATGTTTTGCCACAAAATGCAGCCAATCAAGAGCACTTACAAACTCCCCCTTTGGCAAATTTTTGGCTAAAACACTCTGTTCTTGTACCACAGATTTTCACACAGCAAAAGACTTATCATGTGTCCTGTCATGCAGGAAAGTCATTATCTCAACACATTCTCAGAGTCCTCACAGTTACCTCTCAGCCCTGTTATGACTCACCTTGTCAACCATCTGTTAGTTACCACTACATATGTCACACTTTGCTAAGTGAGTAACATATAGAGTTACTCCTTTTCAACTGATGCAGCTTATCAGTTGAACACTTCACCTGCACACCCTGCAGTCATATACACAAACATCCAACATGTGGATGACTAGACATTCAGAATGACATTTTGAAGTCACACACATAGACTCTCAAACATCTTGTTAGGATCACACATTGTTAGATACTTCCTAGTTCTAACATGCATTCCTAGCAGCATATACATCAACACATTACTAACAACACCAGCAGCTGTTATCACATATATCATCAGCAGCACCTGTGGTCATACCTGTAAGTATGATAATCTCATATGCACAATGGTACATATACTCTAGCATCTTCACCTATTCTTCCACCTGTTGTTATATCTAACATTCTCTTCCCCTTTTTAGCCACAAATTAAGATCCAACTAAAGAGTTAGCATAGATCATAATAGGTACCTTTACAATTGTTAGGGGTTACATTACAACAAAACTGCTCATAAAGAGCATCACAAATTTCAGGTTGTCACATAATCCTCACAGAATTCTAATCAAAACACAAGCAGCAGCAGCCCCTCTTCCTACAGTAACCTAGTAATAAGTAGTCTGTGTTACACAGCAGGCTAGGACATCAATCTTCTTCTTCAGCTGAACTGGACTTGTCTTCCTCAGTTTCTTCAGTGCTTTCTTCTCTATCATTAGTGCTTTCTTCTGAGCTGTCAACAACTTCCTCAGTTGCAGCTTGCTGATCATCAACATCCTCATTATTGGCTCCATCAGTGAGTTCAGCATCCTCTTCTTGCTCAAGAGATTTCAGCAGTGTTTCAAGAGTTTGTTTCCTTGCATCCAATTCCTTGCATGTTTCTTTAATTATTGCCATCACTTCAGTTTTTCTGGTTTTGAGACCCCTTTTTGGATGTCTCTGAGGGTGTCATGACAATGTTTGGAACATGAGTTCCTTGAAACAGCTTGTGATGGAAGGCTAAGGGAGCTTCTCTTTTGCTTGCTACATCACTATTCTTGAGGATATTTGGGTATTGTGCAAATATAATTCCACAAATGAGCGAAGAGAAATGTTATGGGTCCTTTTACACTATAGCTACCAACATGCTTCATAGTCTGATCAAAGATGTAAGAGCCATAATCCATTTTGGTCTTGGTCCCCACAATATAGATAACTCTCCCCAGGATAGTGGCCACTAATGATTTGTGATTAGTTGGCCCCTAGTTTGCAGCACCAATCTTGTGCAGCACATCATATTTCACACTTAGTTTGCTGGCAGCAAGCTTCCCTTTTGATGGCCACTTTCTGACTTGATTTCCAGTAATGACTTGGCACATTTTGTTGTCAGAGATGGTTAACTCAGGCTGAACTTCATTTGATGTTCCAAGGAAGCTGTTGATGATGGTGGGAGTGAAGGTGACACCATTTCCTCTAACATAGACCTTCCCAAACTCAGTGGATTTTCTATCAGCACATTCATCTGATAAATTTACTATGAATTCTTTGACCAGAATTTCATAGCATTGAGAGAACTGCGTTACAGTTTTCATCAAACTAGCATCAAAGATGAGGGCCATGATTTCCTTGTTTTCAAGAGCATTTTGTGCAAGCTCTCTCTCCAGGGCCAACCTCTTTTAGTATACATATTTTCATCTGTTAACACACGATGGACACTGAAAAGAGATGTTGTCAATTGGCACTTCAGGGACATTTGTAGCAAGTTTGCTGGTAGAAGGTTTCTTCTTAGATTGGATGTCAGTGACATCAACAGCAACATTAGACTCTGTCTCTGATTCTGAACTTGATTCAACCTTCCTCCTTTTTGTAGTCACTTTGCTCCAATCCTTGGAGGGTCCAACCTGAGTCCTCTTTGTTCCAGCCTTCTTTGTGGAGATGTCTTGCTTAGCAGTCTTTTCAACAGTATTTTTCTTGGGGAAACTTTGGTTAGCAACATTTTTCCCTTTCCTTGACATAAGCCTTTTGGCTATGCTTGGATTGAGCCTTGCTATGAGGTCATTGTTAGAGTATTCATCTAGGTCTACCAACTCAGTATCTTTAGTGCCCTGCGTATCATCACCCAATTTCTCAGCACCTTCACCCTTGTTTTTCTCTTTTGATGTGTGGTCTTTCAAAGTTTTAACATAGTGAGAAACATTAGCTTGATCATTCTGGTTGTGATCAGTCCTCTTATTGGTAGGTGGAAAGGGTATGTTAAGAGTGCTAGCTACCATATCAGCAATTTTAAGGTGGGTCTGTCTAGCTTCTTCTTCATTTAGGTCATCATATGTAGTAGTAGGAGGAGCTTGACCTGAACCAAGGTTTTTAAGTCTTCTTGCATGCAACTTTGTAGGTTTCTTTACCAACAATCCTTCAGGTGTCATCATACGCAATGGAGCTATATTAAGAACCTCATTAGGATTTGAATCATTGTTGCTAGTGTTCATTTTGGAGGTTGGCTTTGAATGTTGTGACATGATTGAGGGCTTTGATTAAAAGAGGAAGATTTTTTTGTGCTTGGTTGAACTGGTATGGGAGCTGAACAGCTTGAGGTGAAACCAAGAGTAGAGAAAATGTGTCATATAAGTGGTAATGAGATATGATTGCCCAATAGGAGGGATTTTACCTTTTTGATTTATCAATAAAAGATTAAATTTCAAAAAGTAATTCCCTATTATGTTTAATTGCTATAACTCATTTTTAGAGGACCTCAATCTTTGTAATGATTTTTTAAATTGAGGGTCCTTGCCACTTCTTGTAACCATATTAGTATTGTTTAGGACATAATCACCAGATTTTACACAAGCCTCTTGACCTTGACACCACTTACCTCTAAGACTGTCTTCCTTGAACTCAGCAGAGCTCTTTTGGAAGGTATCCTTGATGTCACAGAACAAGGTCATGACATCCGGAGTGACATTGCTTCTTTTCTGCAGAGTAGCTTCCATGGACTCCATCAGGTTCCAATATATCCTATCTAGCTTTACTTGATGTCCAATCTTTGGGTGTCCCTTCTTGTCTTGCCTCTCCACATGACTTTTCTTACATCTTGTCCTTCTTTCTGAAGAATACTTTGCAGGTGCTCTTGCTAATGAGTTGGACCTGGTCCTTTCTATTTTTAGAGGTTGTCTTTCTTTCTCCAGCCAAACTTGGTCCTTATTTTTCTTATTGATCAATCCAATTATGTTACTTATGGGCTCCCATAGGTAACAATTATTCTTGGACCTAGATCCCCTCATTTCTTCCTCACCTTTTTCATTTATGACCACACACTTATCCTTGGGGAAGTGAACTTTTAAACCTTGATCACATAGTTGACTTATGCTTATTAGATTAACAGTTAGTCCTTTAACCAGCAAGACATCCTTCAATTCTGGAGCTGATAAAGGGAATCTTATTTCCTTTAATCTTATTTCCTGTGGGTTGTTAGTTTGTTTCAGGATTTACCACCAGACAACTCACCGTTACGCCACTAAAGGGAATCAACGCAGGATAATGGAACAAATGCAAGCTGAGATGCAGGAGCTTCGAGACAGGATGACTCAATTTATGGATCTGATGCAGGGTGTGGCAAATGGCCAGGAGCAACTGAGGACTCTGGTCTAACCATTGATTTCTAGAGTTGATGTGAATGGTGTGCTTCATGGAGGTACTGCTGCTAATCCTCCTATGCACGATGGTGGTACGCCTTATGCCAACACCGGTCCTACAGTGGTTTTCCCTGCGGGCGGAGGCAATCAAACTCAAATTCCTATTCCTATTCCCACATGCACTATGCATGGCAACAACGTTCCTCAGTGGGATGAAGATTAACAGGATGATGTGTTCTCAATGAGGGATATTGAGGGAGAGCTACCGGCTGAAGCTGATAAGAGATTCAAGATGCTGGAGGATAAGATGAAGAGCTACGAGAATCAGAATTCCATGGGCTTAGACATGGCTAATTTGGGACTTATCCCAGATTTGGAGGTACCGCTGAAGTTTAAAGTCTCAAACTTTGATAAGTACAAAGGAACCACTTGCCCAAGAGTTCACCTTCGCTCGTATTACCGTAAAATGTCTGCTTACTCGGATGATGAAAAATTGTTGATGCATTTTTTCCAAGATAGTGTATCTGGACCCTCTTTGGAGTGGTATATGAGCTTGGAGCCTGTTAATATCCACAATTGGAGAGATTTAGCTGAAGCCTTCGTTAAGCACTACCAGTATAATAGTGATCTTGCACCGAATAGGGTCCAACTGCAGAACCTTTCGCAGAAGAGCAACGAGTGCTTCAAAGAATACGCCCAGAGGTGGCGTGAGCTAGCAGCTAGGGTGCAACCTCCCATGGTGGAGCGAGAATTGATCGATATGTTTGTTGCTACGGTGCCAGGCGTTTATTATGAGAAGCTTATCCGCAACATGTCTGAGAGTTTTTCTGATCTGATTATCACTGGGGAGAGAGTAGAGAATGATATTAAGCTGGGGAAGATTCATGCTGGTGAAGGATCCACATCTAGTGAAGGGAGAAAGATTTTTGGGAACAAAAATAAAGAAGGAGAGACTAATGTTGTGTCCAGTTTTCGTGCGAGAAGTAGAAATCATCATCCATTTCAATATCGTCAGCAGCAACAGCAGGTTGCAAGTATCACAATTCCTGTAGTTCCTCAACAACAATAACCTTAACAACAGAATCAGCAGAACTATGCTCCACGAAGATTTCAGGATTGGGGTCGGTGGTGAATAGGCAGTTTGATACACCTCCGATGCCTTATTCTCAATTGCTTCAAACTTTTCTACAGTTGCAGTTAATTCAAAAGAGAACTCTAGCTCCCTTGACAGGGGCACCACCACCCGAGTACGACACCAATGCTCGATGCGAGTTCCACTATGGGGCACCAGGGCACAATATTGATAACTGCAAGGCGTTTAAGCAGAGAGTCCAAGATCTCATAGATAATAAAGCTATAAATTTCTCTCACGATGCACCCAATGTCGTGCAGAACCCTATGCCAAACCATGGGCCGGCTGGGGTTAGTGCTATCATCGAATATGAGAGTTTGGATCTGATAACCGATGTCAATGAGCTGAAGACACCATTAAAGTTTGTAAAAGACAAGTTGCTAAAGGGAGGGATATTCCCGGGCTGTGAAGAGGTTTGTGCTGAATGTTTGAGCCATCCTAAGGGATGTGATAATTTGAAGAGCTGTATTCAGAAGATGGTGGATGACCGGGTATTGCAATTTGACAGAGTTGTTGAGAAAGAGACTGTTGAAATAGTAGCTGAAGAGAGGAATGAGGTTGCAACAATCTCGATTCCATATAAGACCATTACTATTTCCGCGCCTCTAAGGCCGCCAACTATTATCATCACTAAAGCAGGTCCCGTGTCGTATGAAAGTACTAGAGCGATTTCGTGGAACTACGGAGCTGAAGTGTACTGTAACGGGCAGAAACAGGAGTTGAAGAGCTTACCAGCGGGTTCTGTGGATAATTTAGCTGGAGCTGGTGGAATTACTCGAAGCGGAAGGGTGTTCTTGTCACCTGAAGTTATCGCTAATAGAGCTAATAAAGGAAAAGGAAAAGCAGTTGAGGAAAATTCTCAGTTTGGGGAGAAGTAATCTTTGTTAAAGGATGTGGAGGAATTCATGAGATTGATAAGGAAAAGTGACTACAAGATCGTGGATCACTTGCAACAGACTCCTTCCAAGATATCCATCATATCCTTGTTGTTGTGTTCAGAAGCGCACATGAATGCTTTATTGAGAATCTTGAATACCGCCTATGTACCACAAGAGATATCGCTGAACCAACTCGAAGGGGTTGTGGCACATGTGAATGTAGGTAATGGGCTAGGTTTCACCGACTTGGATTTGACTCCCAAGGAGAGGAATCACAACTGTGCGCTACACATATCTATCGAATGCCGGGGAGCTGTTATGTCTCGTGTCCTGGTTGATACCGGATCATCTTTAAATGTACTTCTGAAGAAGGCGCTGATGAAATTGGACACCCGTGGTATAATGTGTACGCCAAGTGACCTAGTAGTGCGTGCTTTTGATGGGACCCAGAGGTCTGTATTCGGAGAGTTGACGCTGCCAATTCAAGTTGGTCCCGAAGGGTTTGACGCTGTATTCTATATTATGGACATTCAGCCAGCCTATAGTTGTCTGCTGGGACGTCCCTGGATTCACTCAGCAGGAGCTGTAACGTCCATGCTGCACCAAAAATTGAAGTATATGGTGGGGGGCAGCATTGTCACTGTCTGCGGAGAGGAAGATATAATGATCAGTCACTTATCTTCATTCAAGTACGTCTAAGTGGATGGTGAGATCCATGAGACTTTATGTTAAGCCTTTGAGACGGTACAGATTAAAGACAAAGCACCGGCAGTGAGTAAAGCGCCCGAAGTGGCCATGTCGCCCTTCAAAGAGGCCCAGGTTGTGGTGAATGCGGGGGCATCTCATGGTTGAGGTCAAGTGCTGGATATACCCAACAAGCAGGACAAATTCGGTTTGGGATATAGCCCATCTTCTTTCTCCCAGAGCGCGCCGCTCTATAAAGGGCCTGTCCGGTTTACCAGTGGCGGTATTATCTTCGAGCATATCAACGACATATCAGATGATGAAGAAGGGGACAACGACTGTGACATGGACGCTTGGATCAAGCCATGTACCCCGGGACAAAGCCTGAACAACTGGTTTGTCGAAGAAATCATCCAAGTGATGACAGAACAGTAATGATTTGTTTTTCTGATTATTGTATAACCATATATTCTACCCGGAGCATAGCGGTATTTTGCTTCAGGGCCTATATGTTTATGCTTGAACATCTTTTTTATCAATTAATCAAAGGACGTTTTTCTGCATTCAAATGTTGTGATCCTTGTCTTTCATATTTTGTTTTTAACAATAAAATGACAATGTGGTTTGTGCTTATTTTTCATACCATTTTAAGCATTTAGTCATCATCATTGCAGGATTCACATTGTCAATGACACTGATCCAGGACCTTCTATGACTCGCTTTGACTTTGATAATCCGATATTTCAAGCCAAAGAAGAGATTGATGAGGATGAAGACTTACCAGAAGAGCTAGCCAGACTTTTGAAATAGGAAGACAAAATCATTTTGCCTCATCAAGAAGAGATCAAGATCATCAACTTGGGTACCGACGAAGTTAGAAGGGATGTCAGGATAGGGGCTGCATTGCAGAGTGATATCAAGCAAAGGCTGATTGAGATGCTTCGTGAGTATAGTAATATCTTTGCTTGGTCATACGAAGACATGCCCGGGCTTGACACAGACATCGTGGTTCATCGCTTTCTGTTGCGTGAAGAGTGTCCGCCAGTCAAGGAGAAGCTTAGGAGGACTAGACCAGACATGGCTGTGAAAATTAAAGAGGAAATCCAGAAGCAGTTGGACGCAGGATTTCTCACCGTGACAACTTACCCTCTGTGGGTCGCTAACATCGTACATGTACCTAAGAAGGATGGTAAGGTACGGATGTATGTTGACTACAGAGATTTGAATAAAGCGAGCCCAAAGGATGATTTTCCGCTCCCTCACATTGATGTATTGGTTGATAATACTGCTCAGTATTCCGTGTTTTCCTTCATGGACGGTTTTTTGGGCTATAATCAGATTAAAATGGCACCGGAGGATGGAGAAAACAACATTTATCACGCCGTGGGGGACTTTTTGTTACAAGGTGATGCCTTTTGGGTTGAAAAACGCAGGGGCAACCTATCAGCGGGCAACGGTGACTCTCTTTCATGATATGATTCATCATGAGATTGAAGTATATGTTAATGACATGATTGCAAAGTCCCAGACAAAGGGGGAGCATCTGGTCAATTTGTTGAAGTTGTTTGAGAGGCTCAGGAAATTTAGGTTGAGGTTGAATCCGAATAAGTGCACCTTCGGGGTGAGGTCGGGAAAGCTGTTAGGGTTCATTGTTAGTGAGAAAGGAATCGAGGTCGATCCTGCAAAGATAAAAGCTATTCAAAATATGCCAGCGCCTAAAACAGAAAAAGAGGTTTGTGGTTTCTTGGGGAGATTGAACTACATTGCTCGGTTCATATCTCATCTCACAGCCATGTGTCAACCCATGTTCAAATTGCTAAAGAAAGATCAGGTGGTCGTATGGAATGAAAATTGCCAAAGGGCATTTGATAAAATAAAAGAATATTTGCAGGAGCCTCGATACTGATACCTCCAGTAGCTGGAAGGCCATTAATCATGTACTTAACGGTTCTTGAGAACATCATGGGTTGTGTTCTCGGTCAACACGACGAGACGGGAAGAAAAGAGCATGCAATATACTATCTGAGTAAAACGTTCAAAGAATGTGAGTCCCGTTACTCAATGCTGGAGAAAATATGTTGCGCACTCGCTTGGGCTGCCAAATGCCTAAGGCAGTATATGCTGAATCATACAACCATGCTAATTTTGAAGATGGATCCGATTAAATACGTCTTTGAAAAGCAAGCACTTTCGGGGAGAATTGTCAGATGGCAGATGGTACTGACAGAGTATGATATTCAATATGTTTCCCAGAAAGCTATCAAGGGAAGTGTTTTGTTAGAGTATCTTGCTGAATAACCAATTAATGATTTTCAACCGATGAAATTTGAATTTCCTGACGAAGACATCATGTTTCTAAAGATGAATGACTACGATGAGCCATTACCGGATGAAGGTCCGGAGAAGGGTTCTCAATGGCAAATGATATTTGATGGCGCTGTTAACTCATATGGTAGAGGAATTGGGGCAATTATCACAACTCCTCATGGTTCTCATATCCTCTTCACTGCCAGGTTAACATTTCCCTGTACCAAAAATGAAGCCGAATACGAAGCGTGCATCATGGGTTTGGAGGAAACCATTGATCTGAGGATCAAGAATCTGGATGTGTATGGCGATTTAGTGCTAGTTGTTAATAAGATCAAGGGAGAACGGGAAACCCGACAACCTAATCTGATTCCTTACATGAATTATGCAAGGAGGTTGTTACCTTTCTTTGACAAGGTAGAGTTTCAGCATGTGCCGCGAGCAGAAAATCAGGTTTTAGATGCTCTGGCAACGCTATCTTCGATGTACAAAGTGAATTATTGGAACGATGCTCCAAGAATCATCATCTCGCGCCTTGATAGGCTGGTGTTCGTGTTCGCAATAGAAGAAGTTGCTGATGGCAAGCCATGGTTTTATGACATCCAGAATTTCCTTAAGAACCAAGAGTATCCGCTAGGGGCGTCGACCCGGGATAAGAAGACTCTGAAAAGGTTGTCTGAGAACTTCTACCTGAACCAGGCGAGTGTGCTCTATAGGAGAAACTATGACTTGGTGTTATTGAGATGCATGGAAGGAAAAGAAGCAAGTTTGCTTATGGAAGAGGTTCACGAAGGTACCTTTGGTACACATGTCGGCAGACATGCCATGTCTCGAAAGCTGTTACGAGTAGGGTATTATTGGTTGACTATGGAGTCAGATTGTTTCAAATATGCAAAGAAGTGTCATAAATGCCAGATTTATGCAGACAAGATGCATGTGCCGCCGAGTCCGTTGAATGTTATGGCGTCCTCGTGGCCCTTCTCCATGTGGGTGTTGCACCCTAAAATTTGACCAACCGGTGCCACTTTCGGTTTATGATTCGACGCATTTCACATTCGCATTTGCATATTGCATATAGCGCATTTCTTCAATCATGGTGATTTTATCGGGATTACAGCCCTGCTGTCGCTTTTTGGGTATCTCAGACCGGTTCGGATAATTGGGTTTATTTTGAGAAGTCGCGCGCTTCCTGAGTGTTTTCAGTTTATGCAGTGATTTTTGAGATTTTTGGTGTCCGGGTTACTGTTTGCTTCGATCTGGTCTCGCGCTCTCTTTTATGTTGGTTATTTGCATTTGTCTGCATTTTTTAGGATTTAATAGCCTTTTGTGGATTTTAGATAGGCTTTTTAGATTTTTCTAGAATTTAAATAGATTTTTTATATTTTTAATAGGCTTCATAGATTTTCTAGAATTTAAATAGTTTTTTTTTATATTTTTAATAGTTTTAAATCATTTTTAGAATTTATAGAGTTTTTAATAGGTTAATAAGCTTTTTTTAATAGTTTCAATAGAATATAATAGATTTTTCTTTTATTAGTTTTAAATAGAATTTTAATAGATATTATAGGATTTAATATTTTTTAGATATAGATTTAATAGAGTTTATTTTTAATATAGGTTTAATTTTTGTTAGATATTAATTTCCTTTATTAGGTTTAATATAGGTTAATAGTTTTTTTATAGATATTAATAGATATTAGTTTTAGTTTAATATAGAATTTAATTAGATGTTAATTCTTTTTTTTTGTTTAATAGAGTTTAACTAGATTTTAATCATCTTTTAGATTTAATTAGGATTTAATTAGTTTAATTAGAGTTTAATATTAGTTAGGTTTTAATTGAGTTTGCTAGAATTAATTAGAGTAGTTTAATTTTCATTTAGATTTAATTGTAGTTTTAATTAGTTAATTAGGTTTAGGCTTTAATTAGTTTTTAATTAGGTTTAATCCATTTTTAATTCAGATTTTTGGGTTTTTTAATATCATTTTCGTTGGGCCAGTATCATGGTGGAGGCCCATTCTATCTCAGTCCATCATTTTTGTCCATTTTTTTTGTCCAGAAAATGCCAGGTGTCGTATATATACCAGGACACGCGTTCAATCAGAAGGACCCCACCTCATTTTTCACTTCACTCAGAAATCTCCCAGAATTTGCCACATCACGTTCTCCACTATCTCTCTCCAGTTCCACGTGGCTTTCATGCATCACTCGTCATTGCCACTTGTTTGACGCCAACCTTCATCGGTTGCATGGCCGGCGGCCATGCAACCACCGTCCCCAACCTCGCCGGCCACCACCAACTAACTTTCGGCCAACCCTAACCAACCTTCAACTGTCTCTGACCACCTCCCTCCGCCGTGAACTTCACCGGAAAACTCAAAGAACCCAGAATCTTCATCGTTTTCGCATGATCTTCATCTTTCTCCTCTCGTCTCCGTCCTCTGATCATCATCATCATCAATATCGATGATCATATTTTTCCAGAAATCCACAAGATCATCAACCATCCATAAACACCATACTTTTCCAGAATCGATTGAATCTTCGTACGAGTTCTTCATCAACGAGTTGTGTTCATCAAGAGCTTCAACAGAACTCAAAAGATCTTCATCAAAAGACTATCAACAAATTTCCAGATTTGGCGTAGAAGATCCTCGCGCGATCTTTTAGTTTCTTCCAGAAGTTCTTGGAGATACAACATCATCATCCTCTTCGTAGTATTCATCACCAGAAATCCCCAGAAAATCATCGGTGTTCTTCAACCGCATCCCAAGAACATCCATCCAACTTATCATCAACACACATTACTTTTCCAGAAGCTTCCAAGATCTTCACCGTCTCGTCTCCAGAAACCTTCGCCAAGATTTTCCTCTTTGTTCATCACTCCTCAAGAGCATCGTCCGTCAAATTCTCCGAAGGCCATCTTCATAAGATCTTCAAAGATTCATCAATAATCTTCGTAGATCGCCATCTCCAGTATCTCCAGAATGTTCGACAAGGAACCCATCCACGGAGCTTCGTCAACGATTCGTGGATCTGCTTTATCATACCTTCAAATCTCCAAAGAACTGCTTCAAGAACCTTCGTCCGAGCGTCACCACAAGGATATTCCACAATTTTTGAGAGGTGATGAGGGAGTGTTTGTGAGATTGAGAACGAGAGTTGAAGAAGAGTGAGGCTGAGAAAGGTTGAGAGAGGATCAGAGAGAGACGGAGATGAGAGAGTTGGAGAAAGGAGGAAACGTCGTTCTGTGAACAGTAACAAGAAGGAATTAGGGTTTTGCTTTGTTCTGAACATTGGACGTGGATTGTTAGTGGGCCTCTCAAAGCCCAATGAACTTCGCTAAGCACCTCACCCCTCTGTTTCATCACTACACCCCCTCCGTTTTTTCTTTGTTGAAGAATATTGGGCTGGGCCCAACGAGTTTTTTCCTGGCTCGCAACCCCGTTTACACTTACAACACCCCCTCCCCTGGTTTCCTTATTTTCTGAACTGGTGCATTGGGCTGGGCCCATGTTGCTTCTGTTTTTGTTTTTTTACTTAACACATCCCCTTGTACTGGTGTACCCCCCCTCTCGTATTTTCCTTTTCTTTTTTTACTTTTTTTTCATTTGGTTAGTTTCAAAAAAGAGAAAAATATGGAAAAAGAACGTGAAAAATATTTTGGAAAAAAGAAATATGAAAAGAAGTGAGAAAAAGAATATTGGAATAAAAGAAATGAAAAAAGAAGAGAATAGTGAAAAAGAATAGTGAAAAAGAAAGTGTGAAAAAGAAAAGAGTATGTGAAAAAATATTGAAAAGAATATGTGGAAAAAGAATATTTGAAGAAAAGAAGAGAAAAGAATAATACTTGAAAAAGAATATAAAAAAATATTACTTTGTAGAATTAATATTTTTCTTTTAGAATAGACAATTTTTCATAGAGTTTATTTTACCCCTTTTAGAGATAGTTTTTTGAAGTCCACTTGTTAGGGGACTATTTTCCATTTGATTTTCCATTATAGATGGATAGGATAGTATTTTCTAGGAGTTTATTTCCCGCATTCAATCATTGTAACCATTTTTCAGAATATCAATAAAACGAGATTTGAGTTGTGGTCCCGAAAGTAGCCGAACTACAGCTGCTTTGATTTCTCGTGCCAGACGAGAATATGTAGGCATAGGATGCGATATCCTAGCGAGCACACTAACAACTAACCTTTTGTTCTCTCGCTGCTGTGCGATCGAGACTTTCCCGCTGACGACTGATGTTATCCCTTTCTCTTGCCCGAGTGCATTTGAGACCAGACCGTAGTTTTAATTCCCATAGGTCCCCATACCTTTAAAACCAGTTTAATTTCTCACGCCTGTGTAGGAACACCCAATTTAGCCGTAGTTAGCCTGAACTACGACAGCTCTGATCTTCCATGAAGTGTGGAAGTACGTAGGCACAAGACGCGAGGTCTTGGCGAGCCAATTTCCCTGTAGTTTCCCGAACTACGTTGACTCTGACTTTCTCTCTTGAGAATACGTAGGCATAGAGTGCGACGCTCTATCGAGTCAATTCCCTTCCGTTTAGATTTAGCAGCCGTATATAGATTGTTTTTGCATCCTTTAGACAACCCAAGCAAGCGTGGATCCCGTCGAGTACGACGGACGTGAGGGGTGCTAATACCTTCCCCTTGCGTAACCGACTCTCGAATCCAGGTTTTGGTTGCGACGACCATACCTTTTCCCATTTTTTGCGAGGTTTACTTCGAGCGTTTCCTTTCCCTCCGTTGGGATAAATAACGCACGGTGGCGACTCTTCTGTCAGCCGGCGCCGATTTTCGCAGTAGCGACAACTGGCGACTCTGCTGGGGACCCAACGTGCCCTGGCTGCTAAGGACTGCGATAGTTCCTTATGCATGTGGGATCCAACGTCCCCTAAGAGAGTCAATCCTAGCGCTTGTTTGCTTGTCTTTTGGGTGTTTATTTCTTTATCGCTATTATCTGTTGCCGTTGTGCTGGGGAGGGTGATATTTTGAGTGATAGCCGGACCTGGGCTGCTTGAGTATGCATTTAGACGTAGTTGTGAAGATTAGTGGGCGAACCTGTCTGCTGAGCAGGCAAGAGTTCCCCACGAAATTCGCGCTCAGACGAGGTTCTCTCCGAGGTGCTTCTTTCCGGTCCTGAGGATCTGAGAGGAGTCCAGACGTGAGGATTGTCGACTCTGGGGACCGATCAATTGGAAGTCAGCTAAGTGAGGCCTCTTCATGAGATGACGATGCCACTCCTTCTGGGAATCGTATCATTCCTCATGAAAGTCTGTGACGCTGATGACCGCATAGTATGTCGTGCCTTAGGTCCATACCCGTGAGTGGGGTTTTTTTTTGAGAGAACCTTGACTTCCAGACTACCAGCTATCTTGGCTTCTCTTTTAGAGAGAACGTACTCCGTCGGCTGTGCAGCAGCATTTAGCGCTTGTTGTGGGGGTTGTGATCCCGTGTTTGTTGCATTGCATTGCATTTGCATAAGCATTTTTGCATCATATTGCATAGCATTTCTCCAGTTAGCCAGAGTTCTGATCCAGCCTTTGTTTCTTGAAGGTGAGTGTAACACCCCCTTTCTATACCCCCAAATTAATCAAATAAATCAATTAGGCACTTAGAAAATTTATTTCATCAGAGTGTAATTAAAACATGGTATATAAGAGGCGCATCACATTATCATGAAATTAAACACATATGATACCTGCTCAAAATAGATATGCAACAATGGGTAACCCACATCTCAATATTTAGAATAAAAGCGGAAACATCCAAATATTGAATCAATCACATTCATAAAGGTATATACAACCATCAGTTAATTCATGCTTTACAACATATCCACAGCAGATACATACACATATGTATCACAAAAGAATCAAAACAAATGTAACTCCAAAAGAGTCAAAGGCTTCCTAACTACCCAGATGTTACATATCAGAGCCATTGACCAAAAAGAATGAAGACATCGCTTCACAAAAAGAACCTCCAGCTTCCTACTCTGCAATGCCTCATAGAGCATTATAAAACAGCAGAAGGGTGAGAAACAACATCATAACAGTTAATGCATAAAATTGTATATATACATAACTCCATAATTATACAAGTTATACTCAAATTATGTTCTCACCACATTAAGCATATACAATTAATCATGCCTCTACACATGCTCATAAACATTCACTATATGTTCCTCCAAACAATCATATATAACATACACAATTATATTCATTCAACAAGTGCATCATACACAGATGACTCATGCAACTCATAGAGACCGACACACGACTCTATGCAGATGCAAATGCGGTACCGACTCATTCAACAAATTCCCTAAGGAATCGAGTATTCAGCAGATCCTCCACGGGATCAAGTACTCAGCAGATTCTCCACGGAATCAAATATTCATCAGATTCTCCACGGAATCGAATATTCAGCAGATCCTCCACGGGATCAAGTACTCAGCAGATTCTCCACGGAATCAAATACTCTAGCCAATCCTCCACGGGATTACATGTTATGACCGATTCTCCGAGGAATCACACAATGCAACCGATTCTCCAAGGAATCACACAATGCAACCGATTCTCCAAGGAATCAAATATAACCATCGTATCATACGAGGTTCTGCAAATCCTCTGAGGGATCAATCGACACAAAAATGCATACTATGCTCACAAACATATTCATTGCATTTATCACATACATAGCATATATCTATCATGCATTCACATTATACACCATTCCACACATGGTTTACACACATATCAGCCTATCAATGCGTTTCTATTCAATTCGAGCAAATACACAAGATTATCAAATATTCAAGATTTATCATTTACTCTACAATCTAGGATTCACGCCTTTCGGCCACCCACAGCACGACATGTCAAAACAGTTCACACATCAATCATTCATATAGGCATTAATCATAATTGAATCAACCAAACATCATGCATTGAACAAACAGCAAAACAAAATAACACTGCCAGGTTCGCCAACCTTCGCCTGGCGAAGCCACGCAGCGAATGCTCGCTGGCCTTCGCCTGGCGAACTCCCCAGCGAAGTCCACTGGGAGTAATTCTGGAATTACTCGCTGAGGCTCGCTACCCACTCGCCTGGCGAACCTTCGCCAACTCACCTCGCCTGGCGAACTTGCCAGCGAATACAGGGTATTAGCTTCTGACTTGCTTCGCTACAGCTCGCTGGGCTTCGCCTGGCGAAGCTTCGCTGCCATTCGCCTGGCGAACTTACGAAGACAGAACTTCCATGGCTGTCTCAAAGCCCAAACTCCACACAACCAACCGATTAAATCCAAACCGGTCACAGTAGCACAACCCAACCATCACCCGACTAAACTACATCGTCTAATCCGATTTCTAACCGATTAAAACCTCATTCTACTCACAAACCAACTTCTAACCTAAGTGGAAAAAGAGTAGAAACTCTACAAAATCCACACACATACACATACAATCATATACATTAAAGGGATGATGGAGTTTCACACCCTTACCGATCGATTGCAAGCTTTGGTGATGATCCCTTGATGATTCTAGGTTTTCCTCTCCACTTTCTCTTCTCTTTCTCTTCTCCTCTTTTCTTTCTCTTGTTTTTTCTTCTTATGTTACTATCTTTCTTCCTTTTTTCCTCTCTTATTCTATTTCTATCTCTATTTCTATCTCTATTTCTTTCCTCTCAAATTCTTTCCAACACTTACCAATCAATTCTCACACTAAAGTGCTAAATGTCTAAAATGCCCTTTTTACTCTAATTCCCCGAAAACTCTCTGAATCGGTAAAATAGATAAAATAAGCAAACACCACATAATAACAATATATAATTTCTCAATTTAAACAAACATCAATTAAATAAATTAAAAGACTCAACAATTAATGGGAATTCAGAATCGGGGCGTTACAGTGAGTACCCAGAGTTTGGATTGAGCAACTGTTGATTGTCAGAAGACGACCAAGGGGTTGGAACAGACTTGAGCAGATTTGAGAATCAAGCAGTGTAGTTAGTTAAAGGTAATTGTTAGCTATGTCTGAAGGCAATTTCCAGTCTCCTAACACCTTGACAGGGTTTACTATGACGTCCAACCCTCGGTATGATTCTATGGAAGACTTCCCGCAAGCGAACAACGTTACTGCAGACCAAGTTGTACAGCCTACTGTTGAGAACCGAGATCGACATGAGCAGTTTGTTGCCCGAAATGAACGTCCTCCTCCTGTTAACAATCAAGGTGCTGTTTTCCCTGAGAGGAATCCACGCAGAGATATCCCGATAGCCAGGACTGTAAACTCAAGAGCTCTTGAAGGTGATAGAAGGCTCCGAGTATTGGAAGAAAGAGTTAAAGCTTTGAAGGTCAAAGATGCTGTTAACCTGAATGCTGCAGATATGTGTTTGGTTCCTGACCTGGTGTTGCCTTATAAGTTCAAAGTGCCGAGATTTGAAAAGTACACGGGAGATAGCTGTCCGAAGCAACATTTGATGATGTTCTGTCGAAGAATGACTTCGTTTGTGCGAGATGACAAATTGATGATCCATTGCTTTCAAGATAGTCTGACTGGGGCATCTTTGAGGTGGTATATGCAGTTAGAGAGCAATCAGATTCGATCATGGGTGGATTTAGCCAGAGCTTTCCTGAAGCAATACGATTACAACCTGGATATGGCTCCTAGTCTCGTACATCTGCAAGAATTATCTCGGGCGGAGAATGAATCATTCAGAGGGTATGTGCAAAGATGGAAAGAATTGGCTGCTAGTGTTCAACCACCGCTTCAGGAAAGAGAAATGGTTGACCTCTTCTTAGGTACTCTGAAAGGCCATTATTACGACAAATTGTTCGGTTGCACAAGCTTTGTGGGCCTGATGAGAATGGGGGAGCTTGTTGAGAGAGGACTCAAGAGTGGAAAGCTTCGAGATGCTCCTTATATCCCAGTTGATAAGAATGAGTCAGTTGTCAGTTCTCAAGAAGAGTGGGAAGAAGTAAATGACGTCGTCTCAGAATCTCTAGCATCTCAGGATCAGTTTTCAGATACTTCAAGTCAATGGTCATCCTGTCGTCGATCGCGTCAGCATGCCCAACGAAGACCAAGGAAACCTGAAAGGCAGTTTACTCAGCTACCGGTGTCATACAGTCAGTTGTTGCCAGATCTGGTCAGAAGTGGATTGATAGTGCCGAAATAGACTAATCCAGTGATTCCACCTTATCCTCCAGGTTTTGATGCCAGCGCCCGCTGTGAGTACCATGTTGGGGCACAGGGGCATTCAACAAATGATTGTAAGGTGCTTAGAAGCCAGGTTCAGGATCTGTTAGACTCTAACCGGATTTTCATCGCGCCCCAGGGTTTTGTTCAGATTAACGATTCTCCGTCATCCAGTGGTGTGGGTTCGTCAGTTAATGTCATGGAAGACTCCACGGGAAGTGTGTGTTCTGAAGAATGTCAAACAGAGAATTCAGTTGAATATGGGAGAAGTTTCTAGAGGTTTCTATGCCGGGTGTCGCATCTGTTTTCTCTGCCTAACCCGTTTAGCTTCTGTGCATCAGTGTTTGCTGACCACCACCAGGATTGTTGGCTGGGGTCATTGTATTCGTACTCATTTGTGCTTACATGCTGCTTTTGTTGGTTGTACATGTGTGGGAGGTGTTCGTCTGGGTGCTTATAGCTTGAGTTTCTCTTTGTCTTGTCTTGAATATGTGTTTGCTTTCTGCATTGCATTATCATTTAACAGGTACATCAGAATCGTGGGTCTTATTTCCTCATCATTCAGTTTGTTGCAGGAGTTCCTTCAGAGATATGGAATAGAATCAGGTTGAATTGATTGAAGTCCGAAGCCAGCTGGGGCAGATGATGAGAGACATGCAAGAGATGCGTCTGGAGCAAAAGATCCTCAAAGAGGAAAATAGTCAGCTGAAGACCCAAATGAGCTTGATCATGGAAGTAGTCAAGAATGTGCTTAGGAAAGGGGATGATCAGCTATTTGAAGCCGCAGTGAAGGAGCTCGTGCCACCTATGCCTGTGGAACCTGAGCTTAACGAACGTGTTGACAGACATCAGCAAGTATAACAAAGGGTACATCCGGCTCAACAGAGGATTCAGGAGGGGAGGCCAAAGAGGGTATTTGAGGCGCCACCTTCAACGTATGCTGAGCTCTTTCAGACTTTATTGAGGTTTAAAATGGTTGAAAAGAGAACGTTGGACCCACCCACAGAAGCGCTTCCTTATGGGTACGATACCAGCAAGCAATGTGAATTTCATTCTGGGGCACTCGGACACGACATCGAGGGTTGTCATGCTTTTAAGCACAATGTTCAAGACCTGATTGACTCGAAAGATATTGAATTCACGCCAAGCGGTGTAGCTGTACGTATTGCTCCTGTCTCAGTTGATGTTAAGATGACGGATGTTTCTAAAGCTGCAGTAGGTCAGAAACGTATCCTGGACTCCATGGTGTCAGAATCTCCATGCCCACAACTGTTGCCTATTCCTGGGGCAGATCTGAGAAAGAAGATGGCTAAGCATAAGGAGTGCCTTAATCAGTACGGTGGAAGTCAAGAAACCGATGTTGTATTTGCTACGAAGGTTGTTCAACAGTCAACCCGATACCAGCGACGACAGCAACGATCTCAACAGTGGCACAGGCAACAGCATCCCAATCAGCGAAGAGCTCAAAATCAGAGGCCGGTGAGGGTATTTAGTGTGCCTCCGATGCCATATGCCGAACTTCTTCAGGTGTTGCTACGATTACAGTTGGTTGAGAAGAGGAAGTTAGCCCCGCTGACAGGTACGCCTCCAGCAGGGTATGATATCAATGAGCACTGTGATTTCCATTCAGGAGCACCGGGGCATAACATTGAAGATTGTCTGGCCTTCAAGCACAAGGTGCAGGACCTACTTGATAGTGCAACAATCAACTTCGGGCAGGAAGGGCCCAAAATCATCTGAATGAGGAGGAAGGGCTCTATAATTTGGTTGGGTCGCTGAAAGCAGATCAGGACAGCATCGAGTTGCCTCTAATAACTGATTGCGAAGATGGCTGGTTCAGCAGCAGGACAAATGTGAAAGCCCGGTTCTCGGAAGCTGGCATTTTTCTTTGTTTTATCTTGTCATTTCTTTACGTTTGTAGTTTCTTTCCTGTTTAAATTGCAATCTTGTTCGTAAAACTTGTTGTTTTCATTCAATTGATGATAATGAAATAAATATGCATGTTTTGATTAAGTCCATTTGTGTTCACTAATTGTTTTTACAAATGTCCAACGCTTGGTTAAGAAGGATCTGAGGAGGATGACAAAATGAACGACATGCAACTTCCAATATTGTATGCTTTTGAGATAAAACCTGCTGATGATGTACACGCATTGCTTCAAATCCCTAAACACTGGTGATATAAGGAAGATAATCCCTTGTCAACCCCTTTGAGCCTAGTAGTAGGAGTTCTTTCTGAAAACGAAAAACCCTCCATTTTTAACCTGGGGCAGGGTAGGTGTTAGCTAATTTGGCCGAGCGTTCAAGTTGCAAAAGGAGTGTCCATTCGAGGATCAATCACACCTTTAGAGGTCGTGCCTAAAAAACCACAATGGTTAAATCAAGAGTGAGACAATCACATTATTCTCCAATGAGTCACGCAACCAGTGTCACACGACTTGTTCGGAAAAAGAGAAAAAAAAAAGGAGAATCAAAAGCCCGCTAAGTCAAAGCTCCAAAGCAAATGACTTAGGCAAAAATGAGGGTATCCTGCTGGACTTAAAAAATCAAAAGAGACTCCAAAGAGTCAGTCCAGGCAAAAGTTAGGGATAAGAAAACGAGAAAAGGAGGAAGAAAAGGATTAAAAAAGAAAAATCCTCAAATCAAATACGAGTCGTGTGACCTTAAGTGTCAAAGACGAAAAGTGAGTAACTGTCACTCCAAAAGTTTCTCGAACTATCGCTCCTATCTTTCAGCCTCTGAGAGGTGAGCGCTAAGGTCGAATTAGATGAACGTAGAATGGGAGAACATCAAGGAGAATGGGTGGGTTAAAATAAACTTTGAGCCTTTATCCTTTCCTTCAAAACCGTGAACCTGACCACGTTATAACCTTCAAAAGTCCTAATTGAAGTAGGTTTGTTTCGAAAGCATACTTCGGTAAAGATTGCGTCGAAACTAACTCCTAAAAGGGTTCCTCTTACCATGTCAGTACTGATGTTGATATTCTTGATAAATGTTTTATGCATTATATGCCATAAATTGTTTTCCCTTTTCCCAGTGAACAGATTGGATGTCAAAGCTGTCATATGCGTTGCATTAGTATATCTTTCATGCATAACAACTTGTTTTACTTGCGAGTAAGCGCTTGACAGCAGGAAAGTTTTCTATAATGGAAGGTATGACCAGGATAGAATGCAGAACACCCGAATGCTCCGCTAGCCAGGGCAAGCAACATCCAGTGATCCCCAGTCAAGTCAGCCGTTCGAAGTCAGTTATCCTGGGGCAATCAGGTTGAGATTCGGTAAATATCTCGTAGTCAGGGGCACTACTCTGAATCAGATAATCAGGGGCAAAGTCATTGCAGTCAGGGGCAGGCCATCTTAAGAGCGCAGAAGTTATTCTTTATTCGGGAAGCATTTGATGTGAAGTATCTCTCCGAAGTTCAGAATGCTGGGGCATTCCATATCAGACCATCAGGGTACAGATTTTCAGATTTCCTTTTGAGGGCTATCACCACAAGAGATCCCGCAGGCTGGGGCATATCAGAAGCGAAGGGATTGTTCTTCTCCGTATCATCAGAGTTATTCAGAGCTGTTCGAGCAGATTCAGCCAATTTTCGAGGGCGAGACGAATGTTGGGAAGTCGTGTTACTATCCCTTGACTCTTCAACCAGAAAGCTGTGTATTCAGACAGAATGTTCTCCAGCGTCAGTTGTACCTGACCCATCACAGATAGCCTAAAAGCCCAAATCCATGTTGGCAATCACTGTGAGGCCTATCCGTGTAGGCGCATCGGTTTCCAAATCCAATCTTCGTCAGTATGCAGGAAGACTCCGTCTATTTTCTCCAGCAAAGCCCAATTTTTCATTGGCACGGGTAAGCTATCCCCAGGGAGTCCAATCATACTTGGCACATCTGTTATTCCCCAGCGGAGTTGATTTCACTCTTCCAGCATTTATTTTGCTGGAATAATTCTGTGATATCCGGTTTATCCCCAGCAAAGTTGGCTTCGTCTTCAGCATTTATTTTGCTGAAGTGGTTTTCTGTACCCGATTTTCTCCAGCAGCCCGAGCCTGCATTAGCATATTGCATACATCATCATATTTGCATCATACTTGCATTTCATTTTCAAAATGCGTAGCATTTCCATCCTGAATGGAACATTACGTCCTAGAAAGATTCAAACATATGCATATGCATACGAAGCATAAGCCAGGTTTTCTATCAGCCTCATATGGCACGTGAATTACTCTGTGATTAGTTCAGGGGCATTCATCCAGCAGCAGTGTTCAGGCAATTCAGCAGTTTATTCGTATTTCAGATCATACAACAGTTATGCTTTGATCAATCAGTCATCTGGTATCGACAGACTTTCCTTCCCGTCAATTCATATTGACGATGTGTTCCTCCAATAAGTGGATTTCTCCGTCTATCATTAGACGTCTTGAGTTCGAATATGGCTTTCTTCCCGTCTATCAGTAGACGATGTGAAGTTTCGGGTGATTTGTTTCCAGTGGGGTTTCAAGATGGGGTTTCTCTAGCAAGTGGTTTTCTTCCCGTCTATTAGTAGACAATGTGAAGTTTCAGGTGATTTTTCAGCGGGTTTCTTATCGTCAGATCACACAGATGGTGTGTTTCCCCAGCGAGTCTTCTCCGGCTACCTTTAGATGTTGAGAGGTTTCAAAGCGATCTTTCGGATAGTGGTTTTCTTTCTGTTTATTGGATGAGATGACATTTCAAGAGGGATTTTCTGACCGTCAATCCTTATTGACGTCGAGGCTCTTTTAAGAAAGCTTGGTTTTCCTGATTGTCGATTCTTATTGACGACATGGTTCTGTGAAGGTGGTTTTCTTCCCGTCGGTCCTTACTGATGATGTGGCCCCTTTAAGGATATTGTTCTTTCCATCAGTTCCCGTAGACGAAAGGATTCTGAAGTTTGAGGGATGGTGTTGAAGTGCGTATAGGTGTCTTTCCGTCTATCATTAGACGATGTGAGTATCGATTTGGGTGTCTTCCCGTCTATCCTTAGACGATGTGAGTATGGATCAAAGGTGTCTTCCCGTCTATCCTTAAACGATGTGAGTATGGATTTTGGGTGTCTTTCCGTCTATCCTTAGACGATGTGAGTATTGATTCTTTCTTTCAGGATGGGTGTCTTTCCGTCTATCCTTAGACGATGTGAGTATTGAATTTTTCCTTCGGGATGGGTGTCTTTCCGTCTATCATTAGACGATGTGAGTATGGATCAAGGGTGTCTTCCCGTCTATCCTTAGACGATGTGAGTATGGATTTTGGGTGTCTTTCCGTCTATCCTTAGACGACGTGAGTATGGATTTTGGGTGTCTTTCCGTCTATCCTTAGACGATGTGAGTATCGATTTAGGTGTCTTTCCGTCTATCCTTAGACGATGTGAGTATTGAATTTTTCCTTCGGGATGGGTGTCTTTCCGTCTATCCTTAGACGATGTGAGTATGGATTATGGGTGTCTTTCCGTCTATCCTTAGACGATGTGAGTATTGAAGTTTTCCTTCGGGATGTGGGTGTCTTTCCGTCTATCCTTAGACGATGTGAGTATGGATTCAGGGTGTCTTTCCGTCTATCCTTAGACGATGTGAGTATTGAAGTTTTCCTTCGGGATGGGTGTCTTTCCGTCTATCCTTAGACGATGTGAGTATTGAAGTTTTCCTTGGATGGGTGTCTTTCCGTCTATCTTTAGACGATGTGAGTATATTTCTCTTCCTGTCTATTAGTAGGCAATGTGAGAAGATCAGGTGTTTTGTTGCAACCCTCGGGTTTGTTATCTGTGGTATCACGCGGGTAGCGAGCATTAAAATCAGGAGTTCTTTACCAGATGATTGACCAGTGTGTTGCCGTGACGACTGGGTTCGGTTCTGGATTTTATTCCCCAAGCAGTTTTACAGTATATTCTCACGGTTGGCAAATTTTCGGGTTTATTTGGTATTCAACCGCCTCGTACCTCTGAATGTTTGAAGGCTGCGCGCTCTTCAACCCTTCAGGTCCAAGTCGCTTGAATAGGGGCAACTGTTGCACCCTAAAATTTGACCAACCGGTGCCACTTTCGGTTTATGCTTCGACGCATTTCGCATTCGCATTTGCATATTGCATATAGCGCATTTCTTCAATCATAGTGATTTTATCGGGATTACAGCCCTGCTGTCGCTTTTCGGGTATCTCAGATCGGTTCGGATAATTGGGTTTATTTTGAGAAGTCGCGCGCTTCCTGGGTGTTTTCAGTTTATGCAGTGATTTTTGAGATTTTTGGTGTCCGGGTTACTGTTTGCTTCGATCTGGTCTCGCGCTCTCTTTTATGTTGGTTATTTGCATTTGTCTGCATTTTTTAGGATTTAATAGCCTTTTGTGGATTTTAGATAGGCTTTTTAGATTTTTCTAGAATTTAAATAGATTTTTTATATTTTTAATAGGCTTCATAGATTTTCTAGAATTTAAATAGTTTTTTTTTATATTTTTAATAGTTTTAAATCATTTTTAGAATTTATAGAGTTTTTAATAGGTTAATAAGCTTTTTTTAATAGTTTTAATAGAATATAATAGATTTTTCTTTTATTAGTTTTAAATAGAATTTTAATAGATATTATAGGATTTAATAGTTTTTAGATATAGATTTAATAGAGTTTATTTTTAATATAGGTTTAATTTCTGTTAGATATTAATTTCCTTTATTAGGTTTAATATAGGTTAATAGTTTTTTTATAGATATTAATAGATATTAGTTTTAGTTTAATATAGAATTTAATTAGATGTTAATTCTTTTTTTTTTGTTTAATAGAGTTTAACTAGATTTTAATCATCTTTTAGATTTAATTAGGATTTAATTAGTTTAATTAGAGTTTAATATTAGTTAGGTTTTAATTGAGTTTGTTAGAATTAATTAGGGTAGTTTAATTTTCATTTAGATTTAATTGTAGTTTTAATTAGTTAATTAGGTTTAGGCTTTAATTAGTTTTTAATTAGGTTTAATCCATTTTTAATTCAGATTTTTGGGTTTTTTAATATCATTTTCGTTGGGCCAGTATCATGGTGGAGGCCCATTCTATCTCAGTCCATCATTTTTGTCCATTTTTTTTGTCCAGAAAATGCCAGGTGTCGTATATATACCAGGACACGCGTTCAATCAGAAGGACCCCACCTCATTTTTCACTTCACTCAGAAATCTCCCAGAATTTGCCACATCACGTTCTCCACTATCTCTCCCCAGTTCCACGTGGCTTTCATGCATCACTCGCCATTGCCACTTGTCTGACGCTAACCTTCACCGGTTGCATGGCCGACGGCCATGCAACCACCGTCCCCAACCTCGCTGGCCACCACCAACTAACTTCCGGCCAACCCTAACCAACCTCCAACTGTCTCCGACCACCTCCCTCCGCCGTGAACTTCACCGGAAAACTCAAAGAACCCAGAATCTTCATCGTTTTCGCATGATCTTCATCTTTCTCCTCTCGTCTCCGTCCTCTGATCATCATCATCATCAATATCGATGATCATATTTTTCCAGAAATCCACAAGATCATCAACCATCCATAAACACCATACTTTTCCAGAATCGATTGAATCTTCGTACGAGTTCTTCATCAACGAGTTGTGTTCATCAAGAGCTTCAACAGAACTCAAAAGATCTTCATCAAAAGACTATCAACAAATTTCCAGATTTGGCGTAGAAGATCCTCGCGCGATCTTTTAGTTTCTTCTAGAAGTTCTTGGAGATACAACATCATCATCCTCTTCGTAGTATTCATCACCAGAAATCCCCAGAAAATCATCGGTGTTCTTCAACCGCATCCCAAGAACATCCATCCAACTTATCATCAACACACGTTACTTTTCCAGAAGCTTCCAAGATCTTCACCGTCTCGTCTCCAGAAACCTTCGCCAAGATTTTCCTCTTTGTTCATCACTCCTCAAGAGCATCGTTCGTCAAATTCTCTGAAGGCCATCTTCATAAGATCTTCAAAGATTCATCAATAATCTTCGTAGATCGCCATCTGCAGTATCTCCAGAATGTTCGACAAGGAACCCATCCACGGAGCTTCGTCAACGATTCGTGGATCTGCTTCATCATACCTTCAAATCTTCAGAGAACTGCTTCAAGAACCTTCGTCCGAGCGTCACCACAAGGATATTCCACAATTTTTGAGAGGTGATGAGGGAGTGTTTGTGAGATTGAGAACGAGAGTTGAAGGAGAGTGAGGCTGAGAAAGGTTGAGAGAGGATCAGAGAGAGACGGAGATGAGAGAGTTGGAGAAAGGAGGAAACGCCGTTCTGTGAACAGTAACAAGAAGGAATTAGGGTTTTGCTTTGTTCTGAACATTGGACGTGGATTGTTAGTGGGCCTCTCAAAGCCCAATGAACTTCGCTAAGCACCGCACCCCTCTGTTTCATCACTACACCCCCTCCGTTTTTTCTTTGTTGAAGAATATTGGGCTGGGCCCAACGAGTTTTTTCCTGGCTCGCACCCTCGTTTTCACTTACAACACCCCCTCCCCTGGTTTCCTTATTTTCTGAACTGGTGCATTGGGCTGGGCCCATGTTGCTTCTGCTTTTGTTTTTTTTACTTAACACATCCCCTTGTACTGGCGTACCCCCCCCCCCCCCCCCCCCCTCTTGTATTTTCCTTTTCTTTTTTTACTTTTTTTTTTCATTTGGTTAGTTTCAAAAAAGAGAAAAATATGGAAAAAGAATGTGAAAAATATTTTGGAAAAAAGAAATATGAAAAGAAGTGAGAAAAAGAATATTGGAATAAAAGAAATAAAAAAAGAAGAGAATAGTGAAAAAGAATAGTGAAAAAGAAAGTGTGAAAAAGAAAAGAGTATGTGAAAAAATATTGAAAAGAATATGTGGAAAAAGAATATTTGAAGAAAAGAAGAGAAAAGAATAATACTTGAAAAAGAATATAAAAAAATATTACTTTGTAGAATTAATATTTTTCTTTTAGAATAGACAATTTTTCATAGAGTTTATTTTACCCCTTTTAGAGATAGTTTTTTGAAGTCCACTTGTTAGGGGACTATTTTCCATTTGATTTTCCATTATAGATGGATAGGATAGTATTTTCTAGGAGTTTATTTCCCGCATTCAATCATTGTAACCATTTTTCAGAATATCAATAAAACGAGATTTGAGCTGTGGTCCCGAAAGTAGCCGAACTACAGCTGCTCTGATTTCTCGTGCCAGACGAGAATATGTAGGCATAGGATGCGATATCCTAGCGAGCACACTAACAACTAACCTTTTGTTCTCTCGCTGTTGTGCGATCGAGACTTTCCCACTGACGACTGATGTTATCCCTTTCTCTTGCCCGAGTGCATTTGAGACCAGACCGTAGTTTTAATTCCCATAGGTCCCCATACCTTTAAAACCAATTTAATTTCTCACGCCTGTGTAAGAACACCCAGTTTAGCCGTAGTTAGCCTGAACTACGACAACTCTGATCTTCCATGCAGTGTGGAAGTACGTAGGCACAAGACGCGAGGTCTTGGCGAGCCAATTTCCCTGTAGTTTCCCGAAGTACGTTGACTCTGACTTTCTCTCTTGAGAATACGTAGGCATAGAGTGCGACGCTCTATCGAGTCAATTCCCTTCCGTTTAGATTTAGCAGCCGTATATAGATTGTTTTTGCATCCTTTAGACAACCCAAGCAAGCGTGGATCCCGTCGAGTACGACGGACGTGAGGGGTGCTAATACCTTCCCCTTGCGTAACCGACTCCCGAATCCAGGTTTTGGTTGCGACGACCATACCTTTTCCCATTTTTTGCAAGGTTTACTTCGAGCGTTTCCTTTCCCTCCGTTGGGATAAATAACGCACGGTGGCGACTCTTCTGTCAGTCGGCGCCGATTTTCGCAGTAGCGACAGTGGGGCATTGACATGATTGACAATATTGAGCCAACCGTATCCAATGGACATCGTTTCATCTTGGTAGCCATTGATTACTTTACCAAATGGGTAGAAGCAGCTTTGTATGCTAATGCACTAAGCAAGTGGTAGCCCGACTCATAAAGAAGAACATCATCTGTCGCTATGGAGTGCCTGAGCGAATCATTACTGATAATGGTTCAAACTTGAACAATAAGATGATGAAGGAACTGTGCCAGAGTTTCAAAATCGAGCATCACAACTCATATCCCTATTGTCCGAAGATGAACAACATTGTTGAATCGGCCAATAAGAATATCAAGAAGATAGTGCAGAAAATGGTTGTAACCTACAAAGATTGGCATGAGATGTTACCCTTTGCTTTGCACGGATATCGTACTACGATACGCACTTCAACTGGGGCAACACCTTTCTCACTGGTGTATGGTATGGAAGTTGTCCTACCATTAGAAGTCGAGATTCCTTCTTTAAGAGTTCTGGTCGACGTCAAGCTTGATGAGGCAGAATGAGTGAAGAATATATTGAATCAGCTTAGCCTGATGAATGAGAAGAGGCTAGCGTCTATTGCATACAGTCGGTTGTATCAGAGCCGGATGAAGAAAGCTTTCGACAAGAAGGTGCACCCTCAAAGCTTTCAGACGGACGATCTAGTGCTGAAAAAGATTTTCCCTCCACAAACAAATCACAGGGGTAAATTGACTCCTAACTATAAAGGTTCGTATGTTGTGAGAAAGGTTTTCTCTGGAGGAGCCTTGTTGTTGTCAACCATGGATGATGAAGATTTCACATCCCTTGTGAACGCAGACGCAGTTAAAAAATACTTTGCTTAAAGAGACCCGCTGGAAAGAAAAAGAATATCCAGGCAAAAATGAGGCATCCCGACGAACCATAAAAAGATTGGGTTCGGGCAAAAATTAGGGATAAAATGAAAAGATGTAAACCTGCAAAGTTGAAAACCTGGAAAGGCGACTTTGGCAAAAATGGGTATCCCGGTGAATTGAAAACCGCAAGGGCGATTCAAGAAAAAGTTAGGGATTTGAAAAACAAATGACTGCGGTCTGCATATCGAACTTTAGAGATTAGTGGATTAAGGGAGGACCTGAGGGCCGTTTATCCGAATCAATCTCTTCAGAAGACGAAGCGTCGGAAAAGCATCGAAGTCATGCGAGTCATAGATGGATCAACTCATGGTGTTCGTTTGTGCCATATTGCCGATATTTTTGTATATTTCTGTGCATATCTATATATTTGTTTGCAGCTTCCTCTTTTCAGGGGTTGCATCTGTTGTAAAATCTGCCTATTTACAGGCCAATTGTCAATAAACATATATTATTCAGTAAATTGATTACTTTGCTTTGTTTTTACTGTTTTGTTTGTTAAAAATGCCCGATGTTTTGATAAACTTGCACATACATAAACTTGCAGGCTCCAGCCAATAATCATTCAAACTTTGATTTATTGGAACAATGTCACGGATGATAACCGAGATAGTTCCTTTTGTGCAGGATATCTTGTCTGTTTGTTAGTTTTTTGCAGGGTCGTTACCTTTGGGGCAATTTTGTCAGAGGCGTATCTCCGGTAGGATCACCACTTCCCTAGTGAAATCCCCAACAGAGAAAGCGTGTAGTAGAGACTCGCTCATCCTTAGCAGGTGGAGTTAGTGAAGCTCTATCCCCATTAGAGTTTCTACAGGTTGAGTGAGCAAGTGGCATGTGTACACCTATCTCCAACAGATTGTCTGTACACACCCATCCCTCAACAGTTCAGACCGAGGTCTCCAACCGAGTAAGCTCATTCCCCAGAAGGGTCGAGTTTGATATGCTCCATGCAAGTCAGGTATGTACCATTATTACCAGCAGACGTTAGGTAATGCCTATACTCCCCAGCGAGTCAATATTGGATTTTCTTTCCACTAGGCAGGTGTGGAACTTTTCCCAGCAGCGAAGCAAATTCATGATTTTGTTTCCCCGCAGAGTTTGAATAGGTGGTTTTGTATCCCCTCAGAGTTTGGATTGCTGAATCAATCCCCAAGCATAGGTTGAAGTTGTTTCCCTTATTTCTTATTCCCCAGCGAAGTCGGTAGCGATTACCCTTCCTTAGTGTCGCTACTGCGAAAATCGAGGCCGACAAAACAGAAGAGTCGCCACCTTTCGTTATTTATCCCTCAGAACGGGAAAGGAAACAATCGGAAAAACCTGAAGAAAAGGTATAAGACAAGGTCGTCGCAACCATTGTCTGGATTCGGGAGTCGGTTACGCGAGGGGAAGGTATTAACACCCCTCACGTCCATCGTACTTGATGGGATCCATGCTTGTTGTGTTTATCTGACGGGTTGATTTTATCTATCTACACTAAAAGTCTGGTCTGAAAAGAAAAGAAATGACTCGGCAGAACACAAAAGTTCTATGCCTACGTATTCTCGTCTGGAACGAGAAATCAGAGTTAACGTAGTTCGCCTAACTATGGGTAAAAGGGGGGGAAGGTTGCTTGCCGAGATATCGCATCTCGTGCCTACGTACTTTCATACGACATGAAAGATCAGAGCAAATGTAGTTCGGGCAACGAAGAACACTGGTTTGTTCAACATCTTTTATCCAAGTAAAGTTAACAATCAGTTCCAGCAGTTGGTGTTTGCAGCTCGACCTTTGGAGACTTAGGCGTTACCGTTTGCAATAGAACTGAAAGTTAACAGAATTTTCCTTTAAGAAAAGGGTTTTCCTGATTAAGGGTCCAAGAGGACAAAAAGGATTTGAATGTTTGTTTTTGCAGTGTTTTACGGAAGAAGTGAATTGAGTTCTGTTTGTAACTCGTGTTGCACTAAAGACTTGGACTTGAGAGTGAATGCGTCGCATGTCACCCAAAGGGTACCACACTAAACACTCGAGTTACGTGAGGGAAACCCTCCCATAACTCTTTCTCAAGTAGCATAAGGCTCGTAACGCACAACACGTGTTAACCTTTATTAAGTGTTTTAAATGTATTCGAAGATGAGAAGAGAAACAGACTCTCTACAGGGAAACTGACTCGATCCTACAGTTATCATGCAATATTCGTCCTACGGTTGTGGTTAAAAGGGAAACTAACTAATGTTATCATGCATGGTTAGAATCCTAATGTCTGTCATAACTTCTCTTGAATAAGAGAAGTCAGAGTTCCTAGAGGAACATGGCAATGGAAACAACAGTAAACAGAAAAACTGTACAAGAAAGATTACTGTAAACAAATTGATGTAAATAAAATGCATGCAATGCATCACACAAGCAGAAGAAGCCAAGCTCAAATTCTAAACAAACAAGGCACAAAGGCCACACACCACACAGGCAAGGGAGCTGAGCTCTACCAAATACCAGCAAGCAAAGCCACACAGTAAAAATACAAGCAGAAGGAGTCCCACTCAACTTCTAATGCAATACAAGCAAGGGGAGAAGCTCAACCCTTAGGATGCTCTTAGGCCTATGATCATCTACATGAAGCCTAAATCTAATGCAACACTCGAAGCAAGTCACATCAATACAGCAAAGCAATCCAGCAAAACAGACAGGCAAGAAAGCAAAACAACAGCTTCACAACAAAGCCACTCTCTGACAGCAATCCAGTCTACAATTTGTAAATCAAACTTCAAGCTCAAGCCAACTTCAAAAGAAGGAATAGAGTGCTCCATCTTCATGCTTTAACAATGCTCTAACAAGGAAAGGAATCAACAAGATGAAGGTATGATGATGGGAAGCATGATGTATACCAAAGGTATCCATCATGGCACTCAACCATGCATCCATGAAAAGTATCCTCAAAAGTTCTACTCATCATGACATGCCATACATCCCTCCAAAGGAGAGATGAGATTTCATGTAAGGAATTTGCATCATAGGATAGTATGGAAGGCAAGTGAAACCAACCATGTTTGTTTGAAGGAAAAAACTACTTCTAAAGCTCTCTCCTAAAAACCCTAATCTTATAAGCTACAAAAAGCTAACAAAAAGAAAAGAAAAGCTCCAAGACAAGCTCCACCATCCACTCCACAAAAGATTCATCATGCCCATGACATCCTCCAATAAGAACCAGAAGCCAAAAATGCAAGCAAAGCCCACTTTGAGTCCATTCCAAAACAATCACCAAGGTTGAAGCACCAAATGAACAATTAACTTGACTATTCTATCTAAAATAGCAAATTACATCCTAAAAATCTAATTATTTTTCTATGGAAACATGCATTTGTCAATGACCTATAGTCCAAAAATCAGGGCCTATTTCAACTTCTAAGTCCTCTAATAAAATCTTAAGGTGAAAGGTATCAAGGGAAACCATTAATGGGGAAAGGCTCTAAACCTACCTCTAAATCAGAAGCTATGGTTGTCTAAAAAATGTGAGAAAATTCCTATGAGAGCATACATCTATAACCCAACCGCAAGCCAAATCTCAAAACAAAATTCCAAACCAATTGCAAAAACAAAAATCAACAAACAAACAGAGGTATCAGTTATGCACAATAATGGACATTAGCACAAAAGAAAAATTGTAACTAATTCAGATTAAATCCTAAAAATGTAAAATCAACTCCTAAAATTTCCTAAGACATTCAAGAACCATAGGAAAAACTTTCATAATTTTCTAATGAGTTTTACTATTTTTAAATTAATTAATCCAAACAGGCATTAAAACAGAAAAATAATAAGAAAAAAGAAAAAAGAAAGAAATAAGGAAAATAAAGAAAATAATGGAAATAATGGAAACTGGCAAGGGTAGGATTCGAACAGGGGTGAGCACGGTCTCCCCCGCGCTCCAAAACGGCGTCGTTTTGCCGGCCAGCCATGTGGCGCGCTGCTGGCGCTCGGATTGCATGACCAAGTCTTCTCTCTTCGCAGCGATCGGACGGCTGGTGGCTGTCTTCTCCATTTCAAATTTTTCTGCATGATGAACAGTAGCCCGCGCTACAGTACCGGCCGACCATGGACATGAATTTCCGGCAAATTTGCACAATCGTAACTCTCTCAATATTTAACCGTTTTGCACGAAATTTTAGTCAAACTTGAAGGAAAAATTACAAGGATTCCGAATATGCTCTTAGATTCCGTCAAAACTCCACGTACATAGAGATAAATCAACAGAAAGCAAACATGTCCAACCGAAAAGTGTCTCTAAATCTCAATTTATTAATCCTAAAATCATCTACAAGTCTTCTCGATCCTAACCGCATGAATATTCTGATCTAACTCATCCTAAAACTATAGGAAAATTGAGATTTACATACCGGCTTCGGAGCTTCGAACAGAGGTAGTTAGAACACGTTTCTTGCTTCCAAAATCTCCAGATTCCTTCAATGAAGTGCAAGAAAGATGATCCAATCTTCAATTTGATCTGAAAATGGCTTGAATCCGAAAAACGAATCTCATTTGCTTGCTTGAAACTTGAAGTGCAATCTCTCAATTCAGCTCCAATGAATCACCAATCTCTATCCAATTTCGTTTTTGAACATTTATAGAACACAAAGGAACCTTTTAGAGGCCCAGTCCAAGCCCAATCCAAAAGATCCAAATCCAAAATTTTCTCCAAAAACTTGATTATGGTGAAAACGAAAATGGCTCAATTCCTTGCCTTGGAAGCTTCTAGTAGCTTGCATAAACCATCTTGAATGTAATTGAATCAAGTGCAGCTTTCAATTTGGCTTTGTGAAGGATTTCTTGTGATGTTGCTTATTTATGAAGAAACATGTCAAAACACCATGAATTATGAGTCCATTGAAAATTCTAGAATTGCCAATGTTTCTAAATCATCATTTCTGATCAAATTGAGTGGTCATTTGGCATATTTTGTGCACATAACAATTTATTTGAATTTCCCGCCAAATAATGCCTTTAATTTCTCTTCTTTCAAACCACTTCAAGTTAACTCTTACTATGGACCAAATCAATTCACCATGAGCTCTTGGTTGACCTAAAAACCATAGTTGAACAAGTTCCATGTTAAACAAAACTTCGTTTGAAGTGTGCAAGTGGGAGATTTTGACCTATGATTGAAAATGGCCTATAATATCACTTTCCCAAAATACCCCTGCCTTGTAAAGCTTGTAATTTGAGCTCCACAAATCAGAATGGGGACTTCTATAACTTTCTGAAAAGATAAGATCATGAGGAAAATCTTTCATGTTTATCAAAGGGTCAGGTGAAACTTCCTTCTAGGTCAAAAATAGCTTGGAAGTCAGATGATTTTCACAGAAAAATTCCAGATGCATCTGAGGACCTGTAACTTGTCTGTCTCATAACTTGAGTTCTACAAATCATATGGATGACTTCTAGTACTCAAATTAAAGGTATGAACATCCTATACAAGTCTCATGCTTGGCCCAAAGTCATATGAGTCTTTTATCTTGATTTACATGGCTTGGAAGTTTGGCACTAAACAGGGGATTCTACCCTAGGAACCTTGACTTAACAACTTCAGCCATTCTTGATTCTTCTCAACTTGATCTTGAAACAACCTCTCATATGCCTCAACATATCATTTCATGATCTCAATGACCTAGAAGTAGGCTTTGATCTTCTCCAATTGCTCATTTTGACCTAGGATTAACCAGACGAAACCCTAGTGACACCAACTTCCATTGTGGCTCTTGTACATGCTACAAACATTTGATTGAGCTCTGCCTTGATCCTCTAGGAACTCCATGAGCTCTATCCATATATCACATCCACCTCCAAGGCTTCACAACCCTCTGATGGCCTTCAAAAGGCTCCCCAGTTAGGAGATGAACCTTGTCGCTACTGCGAAAATCGGCGCCGACTATGACAGAAGAGTCGCCACCGTGCGTTATTGATGCCACAGGAGGGAAAGGAAACGCTCAGAGTAAACCTAACGCAAAACGGGAAAGGAATGGTCATCACAACTAAATCCTGGATTCGGGAGTCGGTTACGCAAGGGGAAGGTATTAGCATCCCTCACGTCTGTCGTACTCGACGGGATCCACGCTTGTTTTCTAGTACGGATTGTTATTCTATCTACACTAAAGGTCTGGGTTAAAAATAAAAGAAAATGACTCGGCAAAGTATCGTACTTTATGCCTACATATTCCCGTCTGAAACGAGAAATCAGAGTCAACGTAGTTCGCCTAACTACGGAAAAGGAGGGAAGGTTGCTCGCTAGGATACGACATCCTATGCCTACGTACTTTCATACAGCATGAAAGATCAGAGCAAACATAGTTCGGGCCACGGATGACACAAGTCTGTCTTGATTGTTTTTATCCTTCTGAAAAAGGTTTTCTTCTGATTACGGGTCCAAGCGGACAAAAATGACACTTTGATTGGTTTTCAGTCTTTTACGCAAGAACTGTCTTTTATTGATGTTTAAAATCTTATTGTATTTTGAATGATTTTTGAGATAGAAGAGAAAGAACTCTAAAACCTAGGGTTTGAAATGGGAATCAAAACTACCCTAATGTTATCATACATGGATGAACACCTAAGGTCTGTCATATTTCTCTCTTGCGTAGAGAGAAACAGAGATTCTAGGGGATAAACGGAAAAGAAACAGCATATATACAGTAAAGCAGTAAAATGCATGAGATGCAGCAATACAAGCGAGGCAAGGGAGTCCCACTCAACCTCGAACCTGGGAAAACAATAGGCAAAGTGAAACAGCTTCACTTCGAACCTAAGGGGCAAGCTGAACAAGCCAACAATCAATACAGTAAAAGAAAAATAAAACCCCAAAACCAGCTCTGACAGCACACCAGCTCCTACAGCAACAACTTTGAAAAACATCAAACTCTGACAGTTGATTAACTGCAAAACATTAACATCTTCAAATGAACCCCAAAATCAACTCTTCAATGATCCCCTACACTCCAAGCAACACCAAGCCTGAGCAAGCAATGAACCCCAACAGTTGACAGCTTCAGACAACAGTAAAACCCTACTCCAACAGTTGAGCAGCTTTGACATGAACAGGTATCATCTTTATCAATCTTCAAGGCAATGAATTTCTTCTTATCTACAATGGCTTCTTTCTTCAAGGTAAGCACTCCAGAAGAGAATCACTTAACAAAATAAGTTGAATGCTAAACAGCTTATTGACAATCAAAGGAAGCCTATAAGTGTTTATCATCACAAGAGTCTGGTTCCCTCAAAGTTTTACTGCTAAGATAAGCCACTTATCCCTCTAAAGGAGGGATGTGAATATCTTAGAAGGACTTTTAGTCATTGGGAGGAATGGAAGCACAAGATGCTTTCCATGTTTGTGGAAGAATTCAGTCTAATCTAAGGCTCTCCCTATTTTTCCTATCTCCTAAGTCTTCAAAAACCATCTGCCAGGAAAGGAATCTTCATGCATCAAGCTCTCTCCCTTGTCTTAAATCATCATTCAAGGTCTTCATTAGCTCCAACAAGCAAAACTCAAGCCCCAAACCTAATAGAAATGCCCAAAACCCAACAACAAAGCAACATCCCAAGTGGGAAACACACCAATATCAACCAAATTGCAAAAATCAAGTAAAATGGTAAAACTCACTATAAAATCCTAAATTAATTTCTAAGGGACCCTAATTATGTACCCTATACCCCATATAAACCCCAAGACCTGAATCAATTTTAAAACCCCAAAACTATGCCCTAAACTGCACCTAATTGTTGTGAAACCCTAATCCTGATCACCCTAGAGTTCATGGTTCAAACTATCCTAAATTAAATCACAAAAATGTGATAAAATTCCAGGGGGAAACTAATACTCTAATATAACCATAGCAAAAAGAATTACATCAAAATGTGAAATACAATGACCATACTAAATTCAGCAAGTAACATATACCAAGTGAAAATGAAATAAATGCCATAAAATGTAAAAATGCACCAGAAAATAAAAAATGAATGAAATGCCAATTTTATTCTCTTATAATTTTCTTGACGTTTTTATGAAAATGAGGGAGAAAATCCTATGTAAAAATAACAATTTTTCAATTTGTTATGATTTATTTACTAAAATATATGCAAACATGAAAATCAATTAAAAATAAAAGAACAGGTGTGGTAAATAGCAATTATTTACAGTTCACAAAGGGAATTAGGCTCAGGAGGGGGGTGCCAATAGTCAGCGCGCTGGGCCCCATACTACTTCAGAAAAAACATTAAAAAACCAAGAAAAATGAACAAACGGGGGGGGGGGGGGGGTGGCGAATAGCAAATATTTACCTTGTTATTCAGATCGGGCCCCAGACTGGGGGTGTGATTAACAAATCTATCTGGGCCCAAAACAAGAAACACACAGGGAGAAGGGGTGCCAATAGGAAAGATAGGGGTATGATCAGTAAAACACCACAATGGGCCTGAGCCCGAATCCACTCTAATCTCAGCCTTACCAAGCAAAAACCCTAATCCTATCTCCATTCTCCCACTATTCATCGCCCTCCCCAGATAGCCCTAGCGGCGCAATCTCGCCTTCCCTAACCTCTCTCCCTCTGAAATCAACTTTCTCACACAAAATCACTCAACAATCCTCGTTCTAAATCCATCCTCTAACATTGCTCACCAGAAACCCCACGCTATCACCAACTACTACTCAAAACTCGGTTCAAACCACCCTTCCCTAACCTAACCTCGCTCAACCAAAACCTTAGTTCATAAACTAAAAAATATCAAGCCAGAAAATTCAGAATGGAACCTGGAGGAGACTCAAACAGCGCAGAAGCTGGATCTGGGATGAAGCCTGAAGCAACTTCTGGAAACTTGAAGGTACGGAGAACTACGGAGGTGGCGTCGTTCGCGTGATGGAGATCAACAAAGATCTTGAACAGAAGGAAGTTTTGATGGCGTTCTTTGAGGAATCTGAAGAAAAATCTGGAACAGACGAAGGATCTTGACGAGTGTTCTTGAGCTGCGGCTATCTGGAGATACAGATAAACGAAGAAGAATCTTGAAGTTGTTGGAAAAACGTGAAGAACACGCTCAAAGATCTTGAAGGATCTATGAAGGTTCTATGAAGGACTTGTGGAAATTGAAGAACACGTTTGAAGATTGTTCTTGGAGATTTTCTGGTGATTTGATGAAGATTCCGATGAATTTTCAGGCGACCTCTTGAGTCTCCGATGAGGAACTTGATGGAAGAGTGGAGAAGATCGATGATGTTTGGATGAGTTTTCTGGGAAATTTCAGTTTCCGACGAGCTTACCAAACTCCGGCGATCAGTTGCGGCGGTGAAAAATATCTTCGGCGATGTCTCCGGCCTTTTGCATGGCCGGCGGCGAGGGTTGTTGAGTGGGAGACAGGTGGTAGTGAGTGTGGCTGTGGTGGGGCCTGAAACGGATAAGTGGCGTTGAGGGAGAGTGAGGGAGTAACACGTGGGGTCAGAGAGAGAGAAGTGGAGTGTGTGCTGGCAGAATTCTGTGAGTGGTGAGTGATGAGTGAAGGTGAGATAATACTTAGAAGGGGGGTTGAATAAGTATGGAAAACTAATACTTGAAAATAATCACACAATTATTTTTATCCTGGTTCGTTAAACAACTACTCCAGTCCACCCTTCCAGAGTGATTTGCCTTTCTCAACAAGGACTTAATCCACTATTAAATCAAACTGATTACAATAGTATCACCTAAGAACTATAGTTCTTAGTCTTCTCAAGAGCTACTGATTCACACTGAATCCTCTTAAGGAATATCCTTTATAAACAATGTAAATTAAATACAAGAGTTTTTAATGCTTCTATAAAGCTATAATCACAACAGTGATTTTTCTCTTAAGTTTAAGTACAATGAGATTCTATGAAGAATAAGAATGAGAGCTTATAGAATAATGTGATTTCTTTTCAGCAAGCGTGTAACTGAAGAATGAAGTGAGGAACTCCTTTTATAGGCAGCTGAATCATGCACGTTGAAAAGAGAGTCTCAAAAGGTCTGAGCCTTTTTGTCTTCACATGCACTGACCTTTCCTTGAAATAGATGGCACAGATAAATCCTTTTTGTCTGTGTAAGTGTGTCTAGCACAAATAAGGAAAGAGACGTTGAATAGTTCCAACGGATATATTCTTGAAAATACTTCTTCAGTTTCAGCAAGTTCTTCAGAGTCTGAATGGATCAGAGTCTTCTGATGAGTTTCAGAACTATGCTGTATCAGAGTCTTCTGCAGCGTGTGTGCTTCTAGCGTGTTGATCATCAGAGCATCTTGACACAGAACTTCAGTACATGGCAGCGTAGGTACTTTCAGAAACTTCTGTAGATCAATGCTTTGAGAAACTCTTCAATCAATATTCTTCTATACTTCTGATGCTTCAGCTTCAGATGCTTCTGATTATCTTCAGATGCTTCTGACTCAGAATGTTCTGGAGCTTCTTGCTTCAGATCCTTCTGGAGACTACGCTCAGGATCTTCTGTAAGGAGCAAGCAGATTCTTCTGTAAGGTGCATCTGGCGCTTCAGAGTCAGAACAACTTCTTGTATTCAAGGCAGATTTGCTTCTAGAGAGTTAATATAATTTTAATCTACAGTAAAACGCTCAAACAAATTTTAGAGTATATAATTCTTAAATATAAATTTCCTAACAGTTATCATCAAAACAAAGAGTAATTATTAAGAACCAATTTGTGTTCTAACAATGAGGTGGCTAACCAAGAGAGGGACACGCGTGGCACCTACTTATATGACAAGTGGCAAAATTCTGGACCTTGACTGGGCCCTGATTATTGGACACCTGGCCCATCAATGGATAAACCCTGATTAAGGACTTAAAACATGATTAATTAATGATTACATGAATTAAACTCAAAGACCTAATTAAACCCTAAAAAACAAAACGAAATTAATAATAAAAAAACCCTAATTAATCCAAAAAAACAAAATTAACCCTAATTAACCCATTTAAAACAGAAAAAGATTATTTAATATCTAGAAATTTATTTAAAATCCCAATTAAACCTATAAAATCAATAAAAAAAAATCTAATAAAATCTATAAAAAAACCTATTAAATTTTATATTGAAAACTTTATCACTATTTATTAAACCAAAATCTCACATTATTATACTCCCTTTTTTTAAACTATATCAAAAAACTATTAAAAAAAAATCTAAAATCTATATTAGAATCTATATTAAACTACTCTATTTAATGATAAAAAAACTAATATATAAAATGCTAAAAATCTATTAAATTCTATTAAAAACAGATGTTCTTTCAGCTTAGAGCTTTGCATCATCAGAACAGATGTTCTTCAGATTAGAATCTACAGTGTTGAATCTATTCAGAAATCCTTTCCAGATGATTTCAGTCTCATTTGCATCCATAGTTTCAGAACATCTTTTCTGAACAGTACCTAAAGACATCTGTATTTCTTGCAAAAACGTTTGAAATAAATGTTCAATATTAAGTCTGGGTGGAGGTTTAAGCAAGGTTTCCAGAGTCATCTGTTTAGGTTTTGGAGTTGGTGGTATCAATGATTTTGGAATGGAAATCAGAGGAGGGGGAACATATGGAAAGAATGGAATTTCTGGTTTCTGAGGAAGGGATCTGTTTAAAGCATTAAGCAGATTTGGTTGAGGTCTTGTGCGTGGGTAAACAACATCAAAGAATGCATTAGAGTATGGTACGAAAGCAGAGTTTGATGGTTTATCAGATGCAACTGTGTTGTCAGATGCAGGATGCAGAGCTGAAACAACAGCTTTACCAGATGTAGCAGATATGGGGGCTAAGGATCCTTCATTTTCCATAGATTTAATATATGAAAGGATTACAGATGGAAGGGTTGGTTTGAGTTTAGGTCTCAGAGGTTTCAAGGGTTCAGAGGGCTCAACTCTATCATAAAAATCTTTAAGTTTGAAACCATAAGATAAATTATGATACAGAGAGGACACTTGGGCACAAGATATTCTAGATGATGATGGATTAGAAGTAGGAACAATCATCTCAGATGAAGGTACAGGTGGAGGCATAGGTTCTGGAATGGTAGTTTTGGTAGGTACAGATGATTCAGGTTCAGGGTCATGAACAGGGTATTTGTCAGATGGATTAATCAGAAAGTCAGGATGAATTTTTGATTCAGATGAATTTGAAGATGTTTCAGGTGTACAAGAGGTAGAAGAAACTTGAAACAATGTTTTTAATGGAGTGATATCAAGAACTTCTGTCTCAGGGATATGAGATGGTTCTGAAGGAATATCAGGTTGTTGAGATGGTGGTTCAGATGAAACAGGAGCAGAAGTTACTTTAGAGGGTTCAGAAGTAACAGTTGCTACAGGTTCAGAAGATTGAATAGGTGATGGTGGAATGACATATTCTTTTTGTGGTTGATCTTCTGTGGTTTGTTTTTCTGGATGATCAGGAGATTTTGGTTGATTTTCTGTTTGTGGTTGAGCAGAGTTTTGTTTATCAGAATTTTTTGGTAGTTCTGATGGTTGTGGTTCTGTTTGTTGTGATTCTGTTGGTTGTGGAACAGTTGGTTGTGGTTCTGTAGGTTATGAACGTGGAGTGAAGTGTTTGATGTGTAATTTAGGTTGAGGTGGTTTTGATACAGAAGCAGTGGGTTGTTTCTGAGGTGAGACAGAACTGGGGGCAACAACAGATGTTGTTTGAGTGACAGGGGGTTTGGGAACAGACTTAATAGAAGAATCATTTATAACAATATTTTTAGAAGTAACAGAAGCTTTAGTACCTTTGAGTTTAATCCTCTTAGCAGAGACAACTTCTCCAGAATCTTTTCTCTTCAGAAGATTCTTGGGTTTCTCAGCAATCTTAGCCTTCTTCTTGACAGGTTCAGATTCTGCTACAGGTTGAGGTCTTTTCCTCTGAAGTGGAACTTCTGCTTCTTCTTCTTCTTCTCCTGCATCTGGCAGGGGTTGCTTCACAAGTTGAAACACATTTGCTGGAACAGGCACTCCTTCCCTTTTACATTCCTCTATATACATCAGAACAATGTGTCTAGGTTCTTCAGCAAAGAATAGAGGGAAATCTGATACTGGAATCCTTTTATTCAGATCAGACATGTTTAACTTCTTTGGAGCAGTGGTAAGTTCATCTACAATCTTGAGTCTCAGAAGGCTCTTAGCGTTCAGAGGCTTTCCCATAATGAACTCTAGTTCCTCTGTTACACCAGCATCATACAGAGCAGCCACTAAACCATTTTCAGTGAGAAGATCTGAGAGCAACCTTCCAAAAGGTATCCAATTCCTGATCTTCTGGTTCTTTTCTTTCACAGATTCTCTGGATGCATTTATGTGATTCCACAGATGCATGAACAATAAGTAAGGAAGATCTACCTTATTACTCTGACTAAGGCAGTACATAAAATAGATCTGTTCATTGTTGACATAATCTGGGGAATTTGTTGACTTTCTGTGATGTATGCATCCCATGAAGATCTTGGCCCAGATCTTGTAATCTGGCTTCAGATCTTTGAATCTGTTAGAGGCTTGTCCAGCAGTCATAACCTCTTCATAGACTTCATCCATATCAACACGCCCAACTGGCAGATGTGAAACACCATCTGTTTCTTCATAACCAATCAATTTTCTAATCAGATCCTCTGTGATGATGATCTCCTTTCCCAGCACAGATGATAGAATAAACTTTGGATACACAGATGCATGAATCCAGAATTCCTTAACAAGCAGAGGGTAAACTGGTCCAAATAGTCTATCAAAGTATTTCACCCAACCTTGAGCTCTAACAATGGAGCGAAAATCAAACCCATTTTCAGCCAAAGAATCAAATTCAACCATGGATTCACACAACACTTCTAACTTTTCAACAGGTGTGAAAAGAGTTCTCTGTGGAGGAATGTATGGATTAGCACCTAGATTATCTGAAGTCACAGCAGCCATTGTTGATTGAAACTGAGCAGTTGTTGATGAAGAAGACGCCATTGAAGAATGCTTTTTAGAACACTTAGGTTTTGAGTTTTTGTGAAGAGAGAACAAGAGATGAAAATGCATATAAATTCTGAGATTGAAAAGTGTGAAAGTGAATACACTTCAAGTATTTATACTAAACACATAGGCACACCAAGAGACAGAAATAAAGCACGTTTGAGCAGCATTAAATGAAAAGAATAAATTCATTTCAAATAATAAATGCTTCTGACAGATTTGGGGGAAAACCAAGAATTTTACTATTCAAATTTCACCTCAAATGTCTTTTCAGTTGTCCACACGCCACCTCTTCAGATTTTGTGGGACACGTGTTTGCTTGCATGCTGTTCTGAATTCTCTCAAGAAATGAAACGTTAGCCACGTTCAGATCTTCTAAAGATGGTCAGTTCAGATTTTCACATCAGAAATAATAATCAGAATAGAATAAATGAACAGAAGAAATACTTCAGATCATTAAACATTTTGCATCTGAGAGGTTGCTTCTGATAAATATTACTCTGGACAAAAATCCATACAAATATTTTTCAGAATGAACTTAAATCTATCTTCAGCAAGGGGTTTTGTAAAAATATCTGCCCATTGATGATCTGTATCAACAAAGGCTAAATTTATGATTCCCTTCTGAACATAGTCTCTGATGAAATGATGTTTAATTTCTATATGTTTTGCCTTAGAATGCAAGATTGGATTTTTTGACAAACATATAGCAGAAGTATTATCACAAAAGATAGAAAGATTACTCTCATAGATTTGATAATCTTCTAATTGACTCTTCATCCAGAGCATCTGAGTACAACATCCAGCAGCAGCAATGTATTCTGCCTCTGTAGTTGATAGTGCTATGGTAGGTTGCTTCTTGCTGTACCATGAGATCAGATGACTTCCAAGAAACTGACAGCTTCCAGAAGTGCTTTTACGTTCAACTCTGTCTCCAGCATAGTCAGCATCACATAATCCAACTAATGAAAATTCATCAGATCTTCTGTAACACAAACCCATGTTAGCAGTACCTTTCAGATACCTTAGAATCCTCTTAACAGCTGTTAAGTGTGATTCTCTAGGATCTGATTGGAATCTAGCACATAAGCAGACACTAAACAGAATATCTGGTCTTGAAGCAGTCAAGTATAGAAGAGATCCTATCATACCTCTGTAGAGTTTTTGATCTACCTTCTTACTTACCTCTTCCTTACCTAGAGTGCTTGTAGGATGCATTGGAGTCTTTTCCATTTTGCTATCAACCATGTTGAACTTCTTCAGAAGCTCTTTAACATACTTGGTTTGATGTATGTAGGTGCACTCTGGAGTCTGATTGACTTGGATTCCCAAGAAGAATCTCAATTCTCCCATCATGCTCATTTCAAATTCTTCCTGCATACATTTAGCAAACTCCTTTCCAAGCGTAATATTTGTTGATCCAAAAATAATGTCATCTACATAAATTTGACAAATCAACAGATCTTTCTTAACAGTTTTACAGAATAAAGTTGTATCCACTTTTCCTCTGATAAAATTTTTCTTCAGAAGGAAGTTGCTCAACCTCTCATACCAAGCTCTGGGAGCTTGTTTTAATCCATATAGAGATTTCTTTAATTTGAAAACATGATCTGGAAAATTTTCATTTTCAAAACCAGGAGGTTGGTGGACATATACTTCTTCTTCTATAATGCCATTAAGAAAGGCACTTTTAACATCCATCTGATACAAAGTGATGTTATTCTGTGCAGCAAAAGAAATAAGAAGGCGTATAGATTCTAACCTTGCCACTGGAGCATATGTCTCAGTGTAATCAATACCTTCTTGCTGACTGTATCCTTGAGCAACCAGCCTTGCCTTATTCCTTTCTACTTCTCCCTTTTCATTCAGCTTATTTCTGAAGACCCATTTTGTTCCAATAATATTGAATCCTTTAGGTCTAGGAACCAGATCCCACACTTCATTTCTGGTGAATTTATTCAGCTCTTCTTGCATAGCTATAATCCATTCATTATCTTCCAGAGCCTCATCTACAAATGTTGGTTCTATTATTGACACTAAGCCAAATAAAGAAGATTCAGAAGTTCTGAGAAATGATCTTGTCCTTATTGGATCATCTTTCTTTCCAATTATCACATCTTCTGGATGAGAAGATTTGATTCTGGAAGAAGATCCTCTGACAGTTGGTCTTTCAGAAATTTGCAAGTTGTTTAGTTGAGAAGTCAAAGGTGTAGCATCTGGAGTTGCTTCAGATTCTTTGATATTTGCCTTTTCTGCCTCTGAGCCTTCAGAGTCTGTGAGAATCACTTCTCTATCTGCAGAACTTTCAAACTGCTTTGGCTTTTCAGAGCCAAGCTTATCATCAAATCTAACATGAATAGATTCTTCAACAATCTGTGTTTCAGTATTGAATACTCTGTAGCCTTTAGAGCGTTCAGAATAACCAAGCATGAAACACTTCTGTGCTTTGGAATCAAACTTGTTCAGATTATCTTTAGTATTAAGCATATAACAAATACATCCAAAAGGACGGAAATAAGAAATGTTAGGCTTTTTGTTTCTCCACAATTCATAGGGAGTCTTTTCCAGAAGAGGTCTTACAGACACTCTGTTCTGAATATAACAAGCTGTGTTAATTGCTTCTGCCCAAAAATGTTTTGCCAGATTTGTCTCATTGATCATGGTTCTGGCCATTTCTTGCAATGTTCTATTTTTCCTCTCTACAACTCCATTTTGTTGTGGAGTTCTAGGGCAGGAGAAATCATGTGCAATGCCTTTTTCAGAAAAATATTTTTCAAAATATTTATTTTCAAATTCTCCACCATGATCACTTCTGACTTTAATAATTTTGGAATCTTTTTCAGTCTGGACTTGATTGCAGAAGTCAAAGAACACAGAATGAGACTCATCCTTGTGTTTTAGAAACTTTACCCATGTCCATCTGCTGTAGTCATCTACAATGACTAACCCATACTTCTTGCCTCTGATGGATGCAGTTTTCACTGGTCCAAACAGATCAATGTGAAGTAATTCCAATGGTCTGGAGGTAGACACAACATTTTTTGATTTAAAATGAGATTTTGAAAATTTACCTCTTTGACATGCTTCACACAGAGCATCTGAGTTGAACTTCAACTTAGGAAGTCCTCTGACCAGATTGAGTTTATTAATCTGAGATATACGTCTCATATTAATATACCCCAATCTTCTATGCCAGACCCATTGCTCATCATTCACAGATAAGAGGCATTTCACATTTTGAACTTTAAGTTCTGAAAGGTTAATTTTATAAATGTTGTGTTTCCTCTTTCCACTGAATAGGATAGAGCCATCCTTTTGACATACAGCTTTGCAACATTTTTGATTAAAGATTATATCATAACCATTGTCACTTAATTGACTTATGGACAATAGATTATGTTTTAATCCTTCAACTAACAGAACATTAGTAATAGAGGGAAGCTTACCATTTCCAATAGTGCCAGATCCAATGATCTTGCCCTTCTGGTTCCCTCCAAACTTCACGTCCCCTCCAGATCTAAGTTCCAGGCTTTGGAACATAGACCTTTCTCCTGTCATGTGTCGTGAGCATCCAGAGTCCAGGTACCATGATTGGTGTCCTGACTTTGCTGCTAAGAACATCTCTTCTGCATCATCATCAGATTCTGATTCTGATTCATATCCAGAGGTACCTTCCTCTTGATCCTCTGTCCTGGCCATCAGTGCAACGTTTGCACATTCTTCTTCTGATTCAGAAGATGACTCACACTCATCTGAGTCATCCCATGTTGCCATCAGAACCTTTTTCTTCTTGTTGAACTTCTTCTTAGGTTTTTCTTTCAGAAGTTTAGGGCAGTCATTCTTGTAGTGCCCAGGTTCTTTGCACTCATAGCACACCACTTCTTTCTTGGCAGATCTTTTGTGACTAGAAGATTCCTTTCTGTTGTCAGATCTTCTGAAGTTGTTAAACTTCTTTCCCTTGTGCTTCCAGAGTTTGTTAATCCTTCTGGACAGCATGGACAACTCATCTTCTTCTTCAGAAGAAGATTCTTCAGAGCTTTCTTGAATGACCTGCAAAGCTTTAGCAGTTTTGTTAGATTTTAAAGCTATGGATTTACCTTTATCTTTCTTCTGGGGTTCATCTTCCTCCAGCTCAATTTCATGGCTTCTCAAAGAACTGATAAGTTCTTCTAAGGAGATCTTGTTCAGATCTTTTCCCATCTTTAATGCAGTCACCATTGGTCTCCATCTGGTGGGAAGACTTCTGATGATTTTCTTGACATGATCTGACGTTGAGTAGCCCTTGTCCAGAACTTTCAGACCAACTGTAAGAATCTGAAATCTAGAAAACATAGTTTCTACATTTTCAGAGTCTTCCATTTTAAATGCCTCATACTTCTGTATGAGCGCCAGAGCCTTTGTCTCTTTAACCTGAGAGTTTCCCTCATGAGTCATTTTGAGTGATTCAAACATGTCATGAGCAGTATCTCTGTTAGTAATCTTCTCATACTCAGTATGAGAGATTGCATTAAGCAATATAGTTCTGGCTTTGTGGTGATTCTTGAAATCTCTTTTCTGCACTTCAGTCATTGATTTTCTATCAATCTTTTTGCCATCCTCACCAGTAGGATGTTCATATCCATCAATGACCAAATCCCAAAGATCAGCATCATACCCAAGAAAGAAACTTTCTATTCTATCTTTCCAATAGTCAAATTTTTCTCCATCAAACATTGGAGGTTTGGTACTGATCCTATCCCTCTCTTCATATTTATTGTTGATATTTGACATTGAATTATCAGCCATGATAACAAATAAATATATTGATCAAAGTATATCTCCTCTGGATCTTTACTGACACTGTTAAGTGATAGCACACTCAGAACCGGAGCTCTGATGCCAACTAAAGGTGAGATAATACTTAGAAGGGGGGGTTGAATAAGTATGGAAAATTAATACTTGAAAATAATCACACAATTATTTTTATCCTGGTTCGTTAAACAACTACTCCAGTCCACCCTTCCAGAGTGATTTGCCTTTCTCAAAAAGGACTTAATCCACTATTAAATCAAACTGATTACAATAGTATCACCTAAGAACTACAGTTCTTAGTCTTCTCAAGAGCTACTGATTCACACTGAATCCTCTTAAGGAATATCCTTTACAAACAATGTAAATTAAATACAAGAGTTTTTAATGCTTCTATAAAGCTATAATCACAACAGTGATTTTTCTCTTAAGTTTAAGTACAATGAGATTCTATGAAGAATAAGAATGAGAGCTTATAGAATAATGTGATTTCTTTTCAGCAAGCGTGTAACTGAAGAATGAAGTGAGGAACTCCTTTTATAGGCAGCTGAATCATGCACGTTGAAAAGAGAGTCTCAAAAGGTCTGAGCCTTTTTGTCTTCACATGCACTGACCTTTCCTTGAAATAGATGGCACAGATAAATCCTTTTTGTCTGTGTAAGTGTGTCTAGCACAAATAAGGAAAGAGACGTTGAATAGTTACAACGAATATATTCTTGAAAATACTTCTTCAGTTTCAGCAAGTTCTTCAGAGTCTGAATGGATCAGAGTCTTCTGATGAGTTTCAGAACTATGCTGTATCAGAGTCTTCTGCAGCGTGTGTGCTTCTAGCGTGTTGATCATCAGAGCATCTTGACACAGAACTTCAGTACATGGAAGCGTAGGTACTTTCAGAAACTTCTGTAGATCAATGCTTTGAGAAACTCTTCAATCAATATTCTTCTATACTTCTGATGCTTCAGCTTCAGATGCTTCTGATTATCTTCAGATGCTTCTGACTCAGAATGTTCTGGAGCTTCTTGCTTCAGATCCTTCTGGAGACTACGCTCAGGATCTTCTGTAAGGAGCAAGCAGATTCTTCTGTAAGGTGCATCTGGCGCTTCAGAGTCAGAACAGCTTCTTGTATTCAAGGCAGATTTGCTTCTAGAGAGTTAATATAATTTTAATCTGCAGTAAAACTCTCAAACAAATTTTAGAGTATATAATTCTTAAATATAAATTTCCTAACAGTTATCATCAAAACAAAGAGTAATTATTAAGAACCAATCTGTGTTCTAACAATGAGGTGGCTAACCAAGAGAGGGACACGCGTGGCACCTACTTATATGACAAGTGGCAAAATTCTGGACCTTGACTGGGCCCTGATTATTGGACACCTGGCCCATCAATGGATAAACCCTGATTAAGGACTTAAAACGTGATTAATTAATGATTACATGAATTAAACTCAAAGACCTAATTAAACCCTAAAAAACAAAACGAAATTAATAATAAAAAAACCCTAATTAATCCAAAAAAACAAAATTAACCCTAATTAACCCATTTAAAACAGAAAAAGATTATTTAATATCTAGAAATTTATTTAAAATCCCAATTAAACCTATAAAATCAATAAAAAAAAATCTAATAAAATCTATAGAAAAACCTATTAAATTTTATATTGAAAACTTTATCACTATTTATTAAACCAAAATCTCACATTATTATACTCCCTTTTTTTAAACTATATCAAAAAACTATTAAAAAAAAAATCTAAAATCTATATTAGAATCTATATTAAACTACTCTATTTAATGATAAAAAAACTAATATCTAAAATGCTAAAAATCTATTAAATTCTATTTAAAAAATCTATTTAATGAATCTAAAATATCTATTAAAATCTATTAAATTCTATTAAAAAAATCTATTTAATGAATCTAAAATATCTATTAAAATCTATTAAAGAAAATATCTATTTAAAAATCTAAAAGAAATCTATTAAAATCTATAGGAAAATATCTATTTAAAAATCTAAAAGAAATCTATTAAAATCTATAGGAAAATATCTATTTAATTCTACTAAAAAATATTAACCTATTTAATATCTAAAAACAAATAAATCTATTAAAAAAACTATTAAAATGCATTAAAAATCTAGAAAATAAAAGAAAAAAAATCTAAAAATGCCATGAAGCCGATTAAATCGATTAGAGGACAATTGCGCAACTCTAGCGAAACCCGGGCACTGAGATGGTCTAAAACACAGGGAACGAGCACCAATTCTTAAAAGACACTTATTCAAACCGGCCTGAACTGCCTGAAACGCCAGGGGCTGCAATCCCGATAAAACCAATCTGACTGAGAAAATTGCAATGCATGCAGTATGCGAATGCGAATGCAAAATGCGTCGAAACATAAACCAGATATGGGAACCGGTTGGTCAAATTTTGGGGTGCAACAAACCCCATATAAGCAACTGAACTTCTCAAGGACACAACCCACTGACTAATGACCTTGGTAACTTCTTAAGCTTGAATAAAAACTCTGGTTAGGCTCTTTTAGACATAAACCACACTTGATCCTCTGCTAAATGAAGGATGTTATGCTATGAAAATGCTAGAACTATGCTAGAACAATGTTATGCTATGCAGTGAAACATAAACCAAATGATAAAAAGGTTGGGCAAATTTTGGGGTGCAACAGCTGCCCCTATTCAAGCGGCTTGGACCCGACTGGAGGAAAGCGAACGACTTTCAAACACTCGAGGTAGAAGACGGTTGAATACCAAAGAACCCGGGAATTTTCCAACCGCAGAAATAAACTGCGCAAACTGCTTGGGAAACAATATCCAGAAAAATGAGTATGGTTGTCACGACAACAACTGATCCATCATCTTGACAAAGAACATTTGATTCATCATCAACCACCTGCGTGACGCCACAGGTTTTGAATCAACAAACTGGATTGACACCACCAATCCTACCGAAATATATCGCAATAAGCGACACCGTCCAAAGACCGTATCTAAATATCATCCTCGACCTTCCATTTTCGAAGAAGCGGGAAAATCACTGAATTACAACGCGAACCGTTGAACCATCACGTCAACCTTCCGAAGAAACGGGTAAAATGTCGAACCATCACGTCAACCTTCTAGTTTCGAAGAAGCGGGCCAAGCACTAAATGAAAGTGCGAACTGTCAAACCATCACGTCGACCGTTGAATCATCTCGTCAACCTTCCATTTCCGAAGAAGCGGGCAAAGCACTAAATAAAAGTGCGAACTGTCGAACCATTACGTCGACTGTTGAACCATCACGTCAACCAAGGCGCGAACTGTCGAACCATCACGTTGACCGTTGAACCATCACATCAACCTTCCATTTCCGAAGAAGCGGGCAAAGCACTACTCAAAGCGCGAGCTGTCGAACCATCATGTCGACCGTTGAACCATCACGTCAACCTTCCATTTCCGAAGAAGCGGGCAAAGCACTAAATAAAAGCGCGAACTGTCGAACCATCACATCAACCTTTCGTTTGCAAGGAAACGAGCATACGCTAAATAAAAGCGAGAGCTGTCGAACCATCACGTCGACCGTTGAACCATCTCATCAACCTTTCGTTTACAAGGAAACGAGCATACGCTAAATAGAAGCGAGAGTTGTCGAACCATCACGTCGACCGTTGAACCATCACGTCAACCTTTCGTTTACAAGGAAACGAGCATACGCTAAATAAAAGCGAGAGCTGTCGAACCATCCCGTCGACCATTGAACCATCTCATCAACCTTTCGTTTACAAGGAAACGAGCATACGCTAAATAGAAGCGAGAGCTGTCGAACCATCACGTCGACCGTTGAACCATCACGTTAACCTTTCGTTTACAAGGAAACGAGCATTCGCTAAATAAAAGCGAGAGCTGTCGAACCATCACGTCAACCATTGAACCATCACGTCAACCTTTCGTTTACAAGGAAACGAGCATACGCTAAATAAAAGCGAGTCGGGCATCCGAAGACTTGAACATACAACTCTGTAGGGAAATTCTGACGACAGCCGCCAAACACCTATTTCGACAACAGGTAACAACTTCAAGATTTTCAAAACTGATGTACGGCAGTCTGAAGGAAATTCCGCTAGGGAAGACGAGAAACTTAACCAAGCAACTCGGTGGGGAAACATTCTTCCGGGGAAATCACGGGTAACAACTCTGACAGTTCAAACCATGAAATCCTTTAATGTTGATGTAACAGCAACCTGAGAAGAACTCCACTGGGGCAAGAGCAACTTAACCAAGCAACTCTGCTAGGGGAGCATATGATAGGACGAATGCTATCATCGCGTACCTCGCGCCACAAATCTGAATATCTGGACACCTTCCTGAACAATAATCTCAATTATCTGCAGGGAAACACACCTGAAAACAAAGAGGTAATCAACCTGGCTTATGTTTCAAAATGCATATGTTTGACAATGGCGTAATGCTCCATACAACATGGAAATGCTACGTATTTGAGTAGATGTAAATATGATGATATATGCAAATGCAAAGAGGTGCTCCGGCAAAATAAATGCTGAAGACAAAGCTAAATCCGCTGGGGATAACCGGGTATCATAGACATATTCCAGCAAAATAAATGCTGGAAAGGTGAAACCAACTCCGTTGAGGATAACCATCCTGCTGGGGAATGACTCACAAGCTCGACATTACGAACTCTATTGAGGATGATCATCCTATCGGAGGAAAAACAACCTGCTGGAGAACAGAAAAGACGGTCCTGTACGGGGATGATCCTTTCAAACCACTGATCACCTGACCATGCTCTGTGGGGATTAAATATCCTGCTGAGGATACTCAGCTGGGAATCGATTTGCATACTCTGATTGTACTCTGCGAGGACTCTCTCTGGGGAGTAAATACGCTCATAACCAACCACCGGGAATGCACGCCCCGCTGGGTACATCAATCTTGACCCACTGGGGATGACTTTATCCTACCGAATAAGTCCATCTTGAATCGTTGAGGATAATATGATCCTGCTCCGATGCAATCCTAACTCTCCTGGGGATAAAAACTTCGACTTCCGTCTGCCAGGAATGAAAAGCCAATTCCGCCTGCTGGGAGGAATAGGTTTCACATAAATCCTGCTCTGGCTAGGGAACACGATCCCTTGGATATCTGCTGTAAAGGTGACAACCCTACAAAAAACGAACGAACACAAGACATTCTACACAAAAGGAATTATCTTGGTTAGTATCTGTGACAACTATTCAGTTAATTCAAAGTTTTAACAATCATTGGTCGAGGCCTGCAAGCTTGTGCATATGTAAGTTTATCAAAAACATCGGCGTTTTCCATAAACAAAACAGTAAAAGTTAAAAACAAGAATTAAACATCAAGTAATGAATAGTATGTTTTATTGATAACGGCCTGTAAATAGGCAAAGTTTGTACATCGGATGCAACTCCTGAAAAGAGGAAGTTACGCAAAAGCGAATGCAAATATGTACAAAAATACAAAAGAGAAGATTGTATACATGTTGGCAACGTGGTACAGACGAACACCATGAGCTGATCCTCCTATGACTCGCCTGACTCTGACACTTTCCCGATGCTCCGTCCTCGGAAGAGATTGTTTTGGATAATCGACCCTCGGGTACTCCCAAACCACTAAGCAATGCAGTATCAAACTCGGACCGCAGTCATTTTCTTTTCAATCCCTAACTTTTGCCTGAATCTCCCTTTGCGGGTTTTCAATTCACCGGGATACCCTTTTTTGCCGAAGTCACCTTCTCAGGTTTTCGACTTCGCGGGTGTACATCTTTTCAATTTTATCCCTAATTTTTGCCCGAACCTTATCCTTTTCTTGGTTCGCCGGGATGCCCCATTTTTGCCTGGACTCTCTTTTTTCTGTCCAGCGGGTCTCTTTTAAGCAAAGTATTTTTTAACTGCGTCCGAGTTCACAGAGGATGAAAAATCTTTGCCATCCATGGTGGACAATAGTAAGGCTCCTCCAGAGAAGACCTTTCGCACGATGTATGGACCTTCATAGTTGGGAGTCCATTTGCCCCTGTGATTTGATTGTGGTGGGAGAATCTTCTTTAGCACAAGATCGCCCGTTTGAAAGCTTCGAGGGCACACCTTCTTGTTGAAAGCTTTCTTCATCCGGCTCTCGTATAACCGACCATATGCGATAGATGCAAGTCTCTTCTCATCCATCAAACTGAGCTGATTCAGCCTATTCCTTACCCATTCTGCCTCATCAAGTTGGACATCAAACAATACTCTCAAGGAAAGGATCTCAACTTCTAATGGTAGGACGACCTCCATACCATACACCAATGAGAAAGGTGTTGCCCCGATTGATGTGCGTACCATCGTACAATAACCGTGCAAAGCGAAGAGCAACATCTCGTGCCAGTCTTTGTATGTCACAACCATCTTCTGAACTATCTTCTTGATGTTCTTATTGGCCGCCTCAACGGTGCCGTTCATCTTGGGCCGATAGGGAGATGAATTATGATGCTCAATCTTGAAATTCTGGCACAATTCTTTCATCATTTTATTATTCAAGTTTGAACCATTGTCAGTAATGATTCTTTCAGGAATGCCGTAGCGACAAATGATATCCTTTTTGATAAATCAGGATACTACTTGCTTGGTAACATTAGCGTAAGACGCTGCTTCCACCCATTTGGTGAAGTAATCGATAGCTACCAAGATGAACCGGTGTCCATTGGAGGCGGTGGGCTCAATTTTCCCAATCATATCAATGCCCCACATGGAGAAAGGCCACGGGGACGCCATAACGTTCAAAGGGCTCGGCGGCACCTGAATCATGTTTGCATAAATCTGGCATTTATGGCATTTCTTTGCAAACTTAAAACAGTCTATTTCCATTGTTATCCAATAATATCCTGCTCGCAACAATTCCCGAGACATAGCGTGTCCGCCGGCATGTGTACCAAAGGTACCCTCATGGACCTCTTCCATGAGCAAATTAGCTTCTTTCTCATCCACACACCGTAGAAGCACCAAATCATGGTTCCTTCTGTACAACACACCATCTGGATTTAAATAGAAATTGCCAGCCAATCTCCTAAGAGTCTTCTGATCGCGACTGGATGCCCCAACGGGATACTCCTGGTTCTTTAGGAAATTCTGGATATCAAAATACCACGGCTTGCCATCGGAAGCTTCATCAATGGCGAATATGAAGGCGGGCCTGTCAAGGCGAGAAATAACAATTCTGGGAGCCTCGTTCCAGAAATTAACTTTGTACATGGAAGACAATGTCGCAAGAGCGTCAGCCATCTGGTTCTCTGCCCACGACACGTGGTGAAACTCCACCTTGTAGAAGAAAGGTTGCAACCTCCTTGCATAGTTCATGTAAGGTACCAGATTAGGTTGATGAGTCTCCCATTCTCCTTTAATTTGATTCACAACCAGCACAGAATCTCCGTACACATCCAGATTTTTGATTCTTAAATCAATAGCCTCCTTAAGGCCCATGATGCACGCTTCGTATTCGGCTTCATTATTGGTTACTAGAAATGTCAACCTGGCAGTGAACGGGATATGCGTCCCATGGGGACTAGTAATGATTGCCCCTATTCCACTTCAATATGAATTGACAGCACCGTCGAAGATCAATTGCCATTAGGAACCCAGTTCGGGACCTTCGTCATGCAATGGCTCTTCACAATCTTTCATCTTTAGGTACATGATATCCTCGTCAGGAAAATCAAACCTCATTGGCTGGTAATCATCAATTGGCTGCTCGGCAAGGTACTCTGACAGAACGCTACCTTTGATAGCCTTTTGAGAAACATACTGTATATCGTACTCTGTCAATACCATCTGCCATCGGGAAATCCTTCCGGAAAGTGCCTGCTTTTCGAAGACATATTTAATCAGATCCATCTTCGAAATCAGCATGGTTGTATGATTCATCATGTATTGTCTCAGACGTTTGGCAGCCCAAGCAAGTGCACAACACGTCTTTTCGAGCATAGAGTATCGAGACTCACAATCCGTGAACTTTTTACTCAAATAATAAATCGCATGCTCTTCCCGTCCAGTCTCGTCGTGTTGACCGAGAACACAACCCATACTGTTCTCAAGAACTGTCAAATACATAATCAATGGTCTCCTGGCTACTGGGGGTATCAAAATTGGAGGTTCCTGCAAATACTCTTTTATTTTTTCAAATGCCTTATGGCAATTCTCATTCCAGACCACCGCTTGATCTTTCTTCAACAACTTGAATAATGGTTCGCACGTGGTTGTAAGGTGAGATATGAACCGAGCGATGTAGTTCAATCTCCCCAAAAAGCCACGAACTTCTTTCTCCGTTTTCGGTGCTGGCATTTCTTGTATAGCTTTTATCTTTGCAGGATCAACCTCAATTCCTTTTTCGCTAACAATGAACCCCAATAGCTTACCAGATCTCACCCCGAAGGTGCACTTATTAGGATTCAGCCTCAGCCTGAATTTCCTAAGCCTCTTGAACAACTTCAAAAGATTGACCAGATGCTCTTCCTCCGTCTGGGACTTGGCAATCATATCGTCAACATAGACTTCGATCTCTTTATGCATCATGTCATGAAAGAGTGTTGTCATAGCTCGCTGATATGTTGCCCCAACGTTCTTCAAACCAAAGGGCATCACCTTGTAGCAGAACGTTCCCCACAGGGTAATAAAAGTTGTTTTCTCCATATCCTTCGGCGCCATTTTTATCTGATTATAGCCTGAAAAGCCGTCCATGAAGGAAAACACTGAAAATTGAGTTGTATTATCAACCAATACATCAATATGAGGAAGCGGGAAATCATCCTTTGGGCTCGCCTTATTCAAATCTCTGTAATCAACACACATCTGCACCTTACCGTCTTTCTTCGGTACAGGTACTATATTAGCGACCCAAGAAGGATACGTCGTCACAGCAAGAAAACCAGCGTCCCACTGTTTCTGCACTTCCTCCTTAATTTTCACAGCCATATCTGGTCGAGTTCTCCTGAGTTTCTGTTTAATCGGCGGACATTCTTCTCGCAACGGCAAACGGTGAACCACCATATCAATATCCAGCCCGGAGATATCTTCATAAGACCAAGCAAAGATATCACTATACTCTCGAAGCATCTCGATAAGCCTTTACTTGATATCACTCTGCAGTGCAGCCCCTATACGAATATTCCTGACACATTCCTCGGACCCCAAGTTAATGACTTCAATTTCCTCCTGATGAGGCAGAATAACCCTCTCTTCTTGCTACAACAACCGAGTCAGCTCTTCTGATAAGTCACTATCCTCAACAATCTCTTCTTCGGCTTGAAAGATCGGGTGCTCAAAGTCGAAGCGAGTCATAGGAAGTTCTTGGTCGGTGTCATCTGAAATTATGTGAGTCATGCGAGAAAAATGGTTAAACGCTTCAAATGATATGCAAACAAAGCACATAACCACGTTGCCATTTTATTGCTAAAAATAAAACAGAAAGACAAGGATCACAACATTTGTATGAAAAACTCCTTTATTCAATGATTAAGCAAAGCATACACATAAGCAAGTAGGCCTTGGAATAAAATCGCTATGCCCCAGGTAGGACATAGGATTGTACAATAATTGGAAAACAAAGCATTACTGTTTCGTTGTCACTTGGATAACATCCTGGATTGACCAGTTGCATAAGCTCTGCCCTGGTACGCTGGGTCTGATCCAAGTATCCATATCGCAATCACTGTCTCCGTCTTCAGCATCGGACACATCATTGATTCTCTCGTAGCTGACTCCTCCAGGAGTAAATATCACTGGCCCTCTGAACCTCGGTGCGCTTTGTGGGGAAGATGACGATGATGGGCGGTACCCCAACCCAAATTTTTCCTGCTTGACAGGAATATCCAGGACTTGACCCCACCTCTTGGTCTCTCCGGTCTGCACCACTGCCTGGGCTTCCTTATACGAAGACATGGCCACTTCCGGCCCTTTACTGCTCACAGGAGCTTCACCCTTAATCTTCACTCCTTCGAAGGCTTGGCACAACGTCTCGTGGATTTCTCCGTCCACTTCGACGTATTTGAAGGATGATAAATGACTGACCAGAATGTCCTCTTCACCACACACAGTAACAATACTGCCATCAACCATATATTTCAGCTTTTGGTGAAGCGTGGATGTCACAGCTCCGGCGGAATGGATCCACGGTCTTCCAAGTAGACAACTGTACGCTGGTTGGATATCCATAATATAGAACACGGTGTCAAATACTTCTGGACCCACTTGAATTGGCAACGTCAGCGCCCCAAATACAGACCTCCGGGTTCCATCAAACGCTCTTACTACCAGATCACTGGGCGTGCAAATTATTCCTCGAGTATCCAATTTCAACAGTGCCTTCTTAGGCAACACATTTAGGGATGACCCGGTATCAACAAGAACATGGGACATGACAGTGCCCCTGCACTCAACTGAAATGTGCAAAGCATTATTATGGTCGCGACCTCTAGGTGTCAAGTCAAAATCAGTAAACCCCCAAACCGTGCCCCGCATTCACATGGGCCATTACCCCCTAAAGTTGATTAACAGAAATCTCCTAGGGTACGAAGGACGTCTCAAGCACTTTCAACAGGGCGTTCCGGTGAGCCTCGGAATACAGCAATAAAGACAAAATTGAGATTTTTGAAGGAGTTTGCTGTAAATAATCAATGATCTTGTAATCACTCTTTCGAATTAGCCTCATAAACTCCTCCACGTCTTTATTCAATGGTCCTTTCTCCTTTTCCAGGGAAGGTCCACTCTCATTCACCTTGCATTTACCCTTCGCAATTCTTTCTGCTTCTACTTCTGGCGAAGTAAAGATTCTTCCACTACGGGTCATACCGCCCGCTCCTACCAGATTGCCAACTGATCCTGTCGCGGTGAAATTTGGATACCAAACTATTGATTAGTTTAAATCTCTAATTCATTTGCAACCGAACTTTGATTTGTCCAAAGGAAGGGATAAAGATTGAAATTACCACAATGCAATGCAAATGCAAGGTTTAGAGAGTTATAGGTTCGGGGGTTGGTTAAACTTAGGGAAGGTGCTAGCATCCTAAGTTTCTGTAGTACTCTATAGGAACCTCTTGTTTTATGTTGTTTATTGCTAAGTGTTTATCTGCTTAAAGGTTAAAAGATCTAGGGGTTTATTTCTAAGTATACTCGATAAGATATCGCATCTTATGCCTACATATCCTTACGGGAGTGGAATCAGAGTATTTGTAGTTCCCCTAAAGGGTTAGAGGAGTTCTTTGACTGTGGTCAAAGTTCCTACGGGTTTAGGGTAGTTGTTTGATTGATTTTAGGAGAAAAGACGAGTTGTCATTTTAAGGGAGATTTAACCGCCACAAGGTGTAGAAAAATAGTCTTTGTATCGTCTTAAGAGAAGGACTCAAGTACTCGGATAGGGATCAACGAGGTACGCCTCTCTTAAGGAAAAGTTCCTACGGTATTGATTGTATTTTTGTGGGGTGGAGATTCTATCTCGCTTAAGATGATTAACATCTTTCTCTATTGTTTGAATGTTTGAATATTGTATGTTGAATTGTATTGTTTTCCTATGTTGTAAAAGATAAAGAACGGTCCTTCCTATAGGGGTAGGATCTATCTTAAGCGATCAACTTGAATGGGATCAAGGATCGTGTGGGGAGAATGATGCAAATGTGAATGCATACGCACGATTGTTGAGATCATGCGCAGATTCTTCCTTTGGACGGAATGCGATGCAAATGTAAATGCGATAAAGTAAATATGATAATGAAAATTACTGTAAGGTAAATTGTGGAAATGATAAAGAAAGCGAATAAGTAAATCGTTCACATACGCATGAAAGCGCTGAAGTGTGTGAGAGTGAATGTGTAAGAGCGGGTAAAGATAAAACAAACATATGAATGAAAGCGCTAGGTGTACATGTGTGAGCTGTGGATAAATAACAAGCGAAAATAATAGAGGGCAAATAAACAAACATACACATACGCATGAAAGCGCTGAAGTGTGTGAGAGTGAATGTGTCGTGAATGTGAGTGTACACGATTGAATTGGATTTTTACGCTGTTGATTGACTTTAATTGGTTAAATTGATTATTTTAGGCGGATTGTTTTCTTGAGAAAAGTTGGATTGACTTAGGTTGATTTTTTCTTTTAGTGAATTTGATTTTAAGAGTTTAGTTGATTAAAGAGATTAACTTAAGAGTTTGAATATTATTACAAAAAGGTAAATTAAATTGTTGAAGTTAAGTTAGTTAGAAAAAGGATTTTAATTTATCACCCACCAATTATAAAATAATTTTGCCCTTTGCTTTTAATAAATAGTATTGTCTTAAATGTTTAAATAAGTTTTATTGAAGGTTTTTTTTTTCATTATTGAATAAAAAAGTTTTAATATTATAAAAGTTAATTAAAGAAACTTTTACTAACAAGGTGAAATGGGTTTAACATATATAATAAAATAAATAAGTTAATTTAAAAAGTTAATATTTTAATTTATAAAAGGTTGATTAATTGGATTTAAAGATTAGACAAATAAGTTATTAATTAATATGAATAATTAAAAGATTGATTAAATAAATAAATAAAAACGGGTTTACATAATAAAGATTATTTTAAAGTTAACTAACTAGTTAATCAAAAGGGTTTAAGGTGATGATTAAAAAAGACTGTTAATTAAAACATAAGATTGATTAAATAATAAAAAAACGATTAGTGATGGTGCGTGGGTTAACGGTGATTAGCATGAGTATAGTGTAGTGAGTGTGTGATGAATGTGCAAGCTGCAAAAACACGATTGAAACCAACACGCGAACAAAACAAAGGGGAACGGTGAGGAGCGACGGAACCCTAAGTCCCCTTCGTTCCCAAATTGGGTTCTCAGCACTCTCATCCTCCTCTCTCCAATCGTGATCGGTTTCCTTCTCTATTCGTCGCTCGTTTGGACCTGAAACAACAAACAAAACATCAATCGTGCAATAGCATATATAAGGATAGGGGATTACCGAAGGTTTGAGTGATAGCGGCGGCTGGTGATGAAGCTCCATCGGTTGGTGTTTGCGGAGGCGTCGAAAGTGGTTTCAACGATGGAAGAAAGATAAGTTCCATCTCCTTTCAATATGTGCTTCGAATTGGCTCTGTGGTAACTTTGATTTCGCGATAACTTTTTTTTTCTCTTGATCTCTTCTTCTACTGACCTCCTTATATAGGCTTCGAATGCGAGATTTCTTGTGTTAAAATCGTCTTGAATGCTTGATTAGATTTCCTATTTGGTTATAGACATAATTCGAAATCTTTCCTCTTTCGCCCCCAATTTCGTTTAATGCTTGTTAATGAAATCTTAATCTCTGAGTTGTGTATCAAATCTGTCTACATGTTTATCCGTCCAGATTCAATGTTTTTGAGGATTTGGATAGGATCTTTTTCGAATCTTTTTCTCTCACGCGGGTATCTTCTTTGATTTGATTTGCTAACTTGGATTTGGGATTTGGCAGGTGCGGATAATGATTGAGTTTGGACCCAGAGAAGTTAACAGCCCAGAGTAACAACAACTTAATTTTTGGTATCTGACATGCTTTGCACAGAGCTTCGGCCAATACGTTGTAATGAACTTCTGATACTCTTTGGTGACGGTTCCCATGGAAATGCTGGTGAAGATGAGTAACAACTTCAAATGTCTCTTTGCGAACAAGTTGAATGCAGAGCATGCTGTTCTGTTGTTGGTTGCAGCTTGTGGCATGTTAGTTGTATCCTGGAGTTGCTTGTTGCGAACCTGTTATTGTTGATACCTTAACTGATGCAGCTTGTGTGAAACTGATACCTGCTGCTATTATTGCTAATTTTCCTCTTCTTCTTTCAGGTTGTTACTGATCAGTTCAGAATCCGCTGGTCTTAGCTTTGGCGCCGAGAAAAGTATAATGGTGATGATGACATGGTGGTCTGAACCATGAGCCAGGATTGTCGTTGCTTTTGAAATCTTTGTTGTCTTTGAACTAATGTTGAGAGCTGTTCTAAAAATGGTTGCCTCGTTTGTCTGTATTTGATTCCTTCGATGTTCGGTAGGAAGTTGATGACGACCTTGATTATTGTCCTCCTGGCTGCTCGAATTTTAGCCCGATGATGGGTTTAAGCTGAGGGCTACATTTGTCTTGATTTCCCATTCTTGGACCTTGTATCATACTTGCAATGGTTGATCCTTGTATTGCTGTTGTGAATGCTTGTTTGTAATTGCCATTGTTTATTGTTTTTGGATCATGCTGCTGTTACATGCCATTTTCTTGCAGATGGTGACTCGTAGGTGCTTACACAATGTGACAGGAATCTGGTGGTCATTGTCTTGAGATGTTTGTTTTAGTTGCTCTGCTGCAGGTGTGAGAGTCTACTGGCTGCAGTTTGTCGAAAGACTTTTTATCCTTGTGTGCCAAGGCGTGCTTGCAACTAATGCACTTGCGAATGATGCCTCTGATAAATGCCTGTTGTTTGAATTTTTTTATGATGAATACTCGAGCTGTTAGAAACATACTGATGACCTTCCTCTTCTTCTTTCAGGGATGAATATAAGTTGGAGGTTGCCGGTCTTGTGCCATCGGCGAGAAGGGTGTAACGGTGATGATGGCTTATTAGTCTGAACCGTGAAGAAAAGAATGTTGTTGCTCATTTGTGTTTCACATTGCTGAACCGTCTGCTTAGTTGCCTTTCGCGCTCGAGTTCCCAAATCTTCGATGTTCGGTAGGAAGCTGGTGGCAGCTTTGGTTTGCCGCCCTTTTGGCCACTCGAAGTTTAGCCCGATGATGAACTCAAGATGCTGAGGGCTGAAATGATCAATTATCTCTTCTCTTTTAACTTTGTCTTTCACTTTTCTTTCACGGTATCCGTGTATTAGTTGTGTTTTACAGGCTGTGTCGGGGTTGCGTGTTTGATACCGTTCTGAAGACTTTTGTTGATTGCTTCTGTTTTCTGTTATGAATGTTGTGTCTTGTTCTGATGCAGGTGATTCGGTGTAGGTGCTCATGATGATAAGGAAAAGGTTCGGATTTAGAGTGAAGCCCTGCTCATCTTTGTTTGTAACTCGTTTTGATGTCATGATTGTAAGGTAACAACCATCCTCCCTAACCATTCTCTTTTGCTTCATGTTTGGTAATAATTCTTTTTCTCAGATGTCGCTTTTGGCTCAGAGTTAATGGAGCTATCTGTTATGCGGAAATTCACTTTCCTTGGCTGCTGTTGATGTATGAACTGCTGCGTTGATGCGTATCCGTTGTGTTGACCGCTGTCGCTGATGTTGCAGGCTAAATTGGTGGTTGAGTCAAATGATACTTCATCTCTTTTTTAGGACCTTTGAAAAGTGTTGACTTAATGGAGTTGGAATTGTAGAAACTTATGATTGTAACCTGGATAAATCTTTACTTGTACAAATAATGAATACCTCATATATCATAAATAAAATACTTTGTAATCCATATTTATTGTAGTTGAATTATTTTGGCGCTCGTAAAGTACTCCGCTGATGTAGTAGTCGTATACAAACCAAGGGCTACGATATTGCCATATGGTTAAACCGTGTGAGGTTTTCATGAGTCGCATTTGCCTTGAGGATCAAACTTAGTAAGGTCTAGCGCACTTCTATGCAAATAATTCAACTCCCGTAGCCCTTTCGCCAATTGAATTTCAATCTCTCATCTTACAATGCGCTTGTATCGTAAAAACCCATCATGAAAATGGATCTTGCAATGTCAACTATATGAAGTTTTCCAGTAACCCAAATAAATTGAATCTGTCACTACAACTTGCAAATCTTCAATAACCTGTGACTTTGGCTCTTATGAGATTCCATCTCGTGCAGCCTATGTCTTTATTTCAGAATGCGACAACTTAGTAATATGAACTTAATCCTGGGCTTGAATATGATGAGCTCCCCACGGTAGAATAAGATCCACTTCTTTGCGCAACCATCTAGACTGTATTTAATTATTGGGGCCGAGTAAAAGTCATTGAGTCCACATCAGCTCGTGAGCTTTGTTGTAAACTTTGGTCAAACTTGGCTCGAGATTTGATAAACCATATGAGGATTTTCTTGGACTTATCACCGGTTAGTTAATACACCTGCACGAGCTGGTTAGCCATGATGAACATATATACGATAGTAAAAGATAATGCACAAGAAAATGCACGACGAAGGTGGGATCTTAAGGTCAAAAATTAGGGGGTGACAGATGTCCCTATTTAAGTTACTCTTATTCGGAGATATGGAGATCGAAATCTTCGTCTCGACGAGATAAGAGGGACTTAAATACAAATATAGCACAAATTTTTGGCCGTAAGAAGCCACCGAATGCGTATGGTACGCAATGATATGAGAATGCGAGACACGGGTCCTGTGAGGAAAAGACATCACAGGGGAACAACTAGACGCGACACGCGGGAAAAACAGGCTTAACAAAGGAGACTCCACGGGGAAAGATTGACAATCACAAAGTGTTTGTAAATATGTTGTGAAGAACTTGGAAGAGAAATCCTCTTGAGGAATCTACTGTATATGTCAAATGTAATTGATTCAAGATATCATCTGGAGAAGTCTACTGCGAGACTTGTAAATTTTCGAGAATACTTTTGCCAAAGTGTGCACTGTTAAAAACTGTAAGGAATCTACTGCCGAGATTCTGTGTTGAAGTTTGTTGGAGAAATACTTCTGACGAAGCCTTCTGGAAATCTACTGCCGAGATTAACCAGGAAATGAAATAGAACCACCTACTGCCGAGGTCTTCTGGGAATCTACTCCCGAGATTAACCAGGAACTGTAATAGAACTACCTACTGCCGAGGTCTTCTGGGAATCTACTGCCGAGATTAACCAGGAACTGAAATAGGACTACCTACTGCCGAGGTCTCCTTGGAATCTACTGCCGAGATTAACCAGGAACTGTAATAGAACTACCTACTGCCGAGGTCTTCTGGGAATCTAGTGCCGAGATTAACCAGGAACTGTAATAGAACTACCTACTGCTGAGGTCTTCTAGGAATCTACTGTCGAGATTAACCAGGAAATAAAAGATGTTCGAATGACTGTCGTTGTAGACGGTAGATGTTGTTGTAGATTGTAGTTGTCGTTGTAGACTATAGTTGTAAATTGTTGTTGTCAATGTAGATGTAGTTCGTTGTAGAACTTGTAGGTGTAATTTGTAGATGTAGATGTAGTCTGTAGTGTAGAGCTTCACCGGGGATCTTCGGAAGAGATGTGAGCCGGTTGTACGTCTTCTCAAATAAAGAGAGACTAAACTTCTTCGACTTCTTCGGGGAGATGTCACTTGGGGGAAGTAAACTCGTGTGATGAACTCGCTGGGGAATACATTCCTGAGGAGCATCCTAGTTGTTGTAAAAATGTGTGAATTCTCAAATAAAGAGAAATATCTGTAAGGTTTTCCATTTACCAAGTTGATAATCACTGGAGATGGATAAACTGTCTTGTGGAGGCTATCATTTGTCGTTTTGAATAAGATCTTGATCGAAACGAGTTGCTCAAATAAAGAGATAGATGTTCGAGAAAATCCTATGATGCTATTGTTGAAGAAATGTCTGTCTTTATGAATATTCGTCCTGGGGAATAGGGTGCAAAATAAATGCACACTTAATCCATGTTCCGAGGTTAGAGATGTCCACGATGTGATTGCCAAAAAAACGAAGTTCGATTCGGGAAGTAGCCGAAAAGAAACTGTCGAGCAAGACTCGACCATCGAGGTATGAACTCAAGTGGAATTGTACTAAAATAACCATCTTCCGTGAGGGTTAAATTTCATGGGGGGAAATGAAACATTGTGCTTTTTCTGCTTAGGGTCGACAAATCTATTTTGGAGGGATAAGACACACCCAAACACCTAGGGATAACTATAGCCAAAGCGATGGAATAAAGCAAAAACAAAGGATGCAAAGAAATGCACATGCTATGCTGCCTACTTATATGCTATGCGTCTGCTCATGCTGACAAGACAAATAGAAAGAGGTGACCAGAGATGAAATAAACATCTCGGGATAAACATCTCGATTAATCTTCGAAGATAGAAGTATCACCGGGGATAGGCGGAGAGCCGAATATGGGATCACACCCCTGCTTCAGGGCTTCAAATTTTCTCTTGGGGAATAGAAAACCTTCCACTTGGGGATGTAACATCTTGATAAGTTCGAAAGGTTGTATGGATTTGTAGACGTAGGTATCCAAATTGAAGCTTCATAGAGGATAAAATAAATACCCTGGGTCATCGTAGTTGTTGAACATGTCGGAGTTGAGTTTCCTGGAGATGAAATAAACATCCGCTTCGCTTCAAAGTTTCAAATGCCCCAAGTCACATGGATCAGAAAAATATCTCGAGAGGATTTTATAGAAAACATGATGTCCAAATGCCCCACTGTTTTCAAACTCTCTGAGAGATTCGCCGAATCTCGACGTAACTGCCCCTGATTGACGGTATACCGAGTCTTCCAATTTGTGCTTTAGATGAAGCCAAACTCGTACGGATCAAACTTCTTGAAAAATAAATTGCCCCAGGTTGGCAAGGTCTTCAAGTCCATCAAAGTCCGTTTGTAATCTTTCTAAGATATCAAGCGATTTTAGCAAGTCAGAAATGTTAATTCTAAAATGGGTAATGCAACACGCGTTTGTCTTGAAGTTTTGAAAAGAGATATCACAATAACTGGTGACCGAAATCACTAGTTAGGATATAAATTAAAATTATTTATAAAGCCGATTTAATTTGAGCATAGCTCAAGGAGTCAGGAAACAATATCTCATTGCGTATGCTTTCGAACTAAACCTTACTTCAATTGGGACTTTGAAGGGTCGTATATGGGCTTTAGTTTATGACTTGTAAAGCAGAGGAATAAAGGGTTAGTATATTTGTGCCCACCCCATTTTTGAAAGATGTTCATTATTTTTTTATATTACCCTGCCCCAGGCTAAAACGAGGTCTCAGTTTGGGAGAAAAAACAAATCTTTTCTCGAGGCTTGAAGAAGGGTTAACTATTTTGGTGTTTAGATGGTTGGAAAAATGCCTTACATCATCAGTAGGGTTTTTATTCGAAGCATACAACAAGAAATCATGCGTTTCACTTCATCACCCTCCTTCCAATTCTTCACCAAAGTGAGAAAAATTGGGTAAAGTTGGCATTATAAATTATTTTGAGAAACAATTTGAGTGAAAACGAATGGATTTCTTCAAGACAAACACTTATTGCATTACTTATTCAAAATAACAAGTTCTTACATGCCAAAAATACTTTTAATCAAAGAAACACAAGCACCAAAGCAAAAATAAAGTACAAAGTCGGACAAGTCTTTCTTTATTATGCCTTGAAATGGAGATGTGTAGTCTTCTGATAACCTTGGATCATGTTCTCAGAGGATGAACCATGTTGAGGTCAGGATTAGGATCTCCGAAGGATAAAATTCCGCCTTTAACCAATTCTTGAACGTCTGCCTTCAAACCATAGCAGCTCTCAATATCGTGGCCAGGAGCACCTTGATGATATGGGCAAAATTTGTCAACTTTGTACCAGTACGGGAGTTTCTCAGGTACTTTAGGTGGAGCTTTTGTTTGGATGTGACCTCTCTGAATCAAAACTAGAAACAGGTCAGCATATTTCACAGGGATGGGATCAAACCGCTGAATTCCCTCTCTTGGAGTGTCCAGAGGCATCCTCTGATACCTTCTCCGAAGCCGTCGATTCTGTGGTTGATCTGGAGAAGCCAACTTTTGCTTAGGAGGTGGTTGTTGTTCGCGCTGAGCGGGCATTGCATACTGATGTTGAGGACGGGGTACCGGAGCTATGAATTCTCTGGAAGGTCCACTGTCATCTTCATTGTCTGGGGCTATACCTAAATTGTGATGGTATTGTTTCACAAAAGCAACAACTAAGTCTTCCCAAGACTGAATGTGGTTACTTTGCAGCTTCATGTACCACGTCAAGGATGTCCCACATAAACTCTCTTGAAAGCAGTGAATCATCAACTTGTCGTTGTCAATATAAGCAGTCATCTTTCGACAAAACATTGTCAAGTGGTATTTTGGACAGCTGATACCCTTGTAGATTTCGAAGACAAACATCTTGAACTTTGGAGGAATAATTACACCTGGAACTAAACATAGTTCATGAGCACCAAGACCTGATGCGGTAGCTCCTCTCATCATCTTCACTTGTTCTTTGAGACCACGAAGTTCTTTCTCCATTTCTATGAATCTAGGATCATCCGTTCCTTTCTCAGTAGGAGTGTTCTGGGGGTCAACAAACAGGTTGTCTTGCAAAGGTTGAAGTTGCACAGGAACATCCACTTGTTGCACAAAGTCGTCGAAGGAATAGTCGAATGTCGAATCAGTCCTTACTCTGAAGCTAGTCATGTGATCCATATCTTCTTTGCTATCCTTCAATAATACTTCGAGCTTGGTCAAATGGGCGAGATGTCAACTGGCAGACAAAGACAGAAAGACGGATGAGGACACAACGGATAAGAGACACATGCATATGCTAAAATGCTAGATGCTATGCAAAATGCAGGATGAAACTTCAAGAAACTCAAGTTATTTTCGGTATTATAACGTTGGATAAAAGACTTATTTTATTTTGAGGGGCATTACAAAGCAAAGTACTCTTTTAAGAGTTTATTACATTGAACCAAAAGCAAAAGAGAAACTCGAAGATCTAATCCCTATGCTCCTTCTATGCGCGAAGTTCTTCTTCTAACTGGTTAATGCATTCTTGTAATTCGGCCTTCTCATTGATGAGTCGATCTACACATTCTTTCCAAGCCACAGTAGCTGGGGGAAGATTATCACTGGTGACAGCTCTTGAAGAGGTGTGAGAGGAAAATAAATCCTCTCGCGCCTTCCTTTTCCTTGCAAGTTCTACTTCTGGCAGCCTCCGGGACTTCTCTTTCTCTACCTTGAGCGTGAAAAACTTGTTCCTCCAAGCGGCTTTCAGTTTTCGAGCCTCATCCAAAGCAGCCCTCAATTGATCTACTTTGCTAACATCAAACCAATCAGGTTCATGAAAAGCTAATACCATGGGCTCATGAAAAGGGAACAACCTTTTGAGGTCGAGAGCTCTTTCTCGCACCCAATGTAAATATTCTTCAAAGACAGCACAATTGGGGTATCCTAAAGCAGCTTTTCCTTCCTTATTGATGTATCTCCATGCATAAATTATGACGGTCTTCAGGTCTGGATCTTCTCCTTCCTTGAGAAAGATCCCTTCTAACAGAGTCTGGTCAGGTACCTCAATCATGGGGTGCCCAAATTGGAGACGAGGCAGAGCAGGGTTGTAACTTATGCATCCTTCTCTCCCAACGAGTGGTATGTTAGTAAATCCTCCGATGCTATGGATCATAAATGTACCTCCATAGGTAGGATCGTACCACACAATGTCAGAGTGAGTAAGTGCCATAACTATCTCGGACCAATGAGGTGACTCTTCCTCTTCCCAAATAGACGGGTGTCGAGTTAGGCGAGCAATGAACCATAAATACAGCAGAGCGGTACAATAAACGATATATCCCCCTCCCTCGGCATTCTTTGAATGGATAGAGTCATATGTGTCAGCTAACAAAGTAGGGACTGGATTCTTGAGTATGAATAGTTTAATCGCATCCATATCAACGAAATCATCGATCTTTGGGAACCAGAAAATCCCATAGACCACCAGAGCAAAGGTGGCTTCCAAGATAAGGACTTCCTTTCTTTCAGCATGGTAACGGACTTTTTCAATCAAGAAGTCAGCGGGGAATCCAAGGACTCCTTCCTTGGTGGTTAAGTGCGCTTGAACATCTGCCAAGCTGAGATGAGTAGCGTTGGAAATTTCTTGGTGACTGGGTACATCCTCCTGGCCGGTGAATATAGGTCGGGCCGTCACATGCATCCTTAAGAAGTCAGAATACTCTTCCAGAGTCGGCATCAACTGGTAGTCCGGGAAAGTGAAAAAATGGTACAACGGATCATAAAACTGAACAAGAGTCTCCAACAACCCTTCTTTCATCTTGAGTTCGAGATAACAGAAGACTTCCCCATATTCTGCTGCGAAGGCGTAACGGTTCTCGATGAGATCTGCTAGTTCTCTCAAGCTTTCAATGTTAGGGTTCTGAAAAGTGTACTCCAATGCTTCTCTTTTGAAATCCATGGTTACAATACCTGAGAAATAAAATTGAGTTTCTTGAAATGAATAAAGAAAGAATGCAATGCAAGATGAGTAGGACTTCATGGGATCCCAACTATTTATAAACATTGCGGTAAAAGAAAACATTTTTATTAATTTTTGGAACGGAATACAAATAATTGCTTTTAAAAGTCCCAAATAAATAGCTAAATAAAAGCTAGTAAAGACGCTAAAGAAGTTTCAAATTCTGCTGCTTGAGCTGCTCTTCTAATTGCGTCTTCTCACGGATAAGGTTGTCCATAATCAGCTTCCAAATAGTGCATTGTGGGTCGGAGGAAAATAAATCCTCCATGACTTTCCTCTTCTTGCAGGGGAGTAACTCTTCATCCTTCAACTGTAGCTGTTTTTGGAGTTCATCTTTCTCTTTCTGAAGTTCATCAATCTCTGCAATAGACACTAGATACTTGTTCTTCCATGACTCCAACTCATGTTGTGACTTCTTCAAAGCAACCTCTAACTTCTCAGCTTCGGACATAAAGACATAAATGGGCTCCCTTCTCGGAGGTATAGGGTCTTGACGAGAATAGGGCATTCTTAATTTGATTGCTCTCTCTCTCTAACCCATTGAAGATATGGCTCCAAGGACACACAATTAAGTTTCCCAAGGCTTTTCTTCCCTTTCTTGTGCAAATGTTTCCATGCGGCTAGAATATTGTCTCGAAGTTCTTTGTCATCCCTAAAGAAAATGCTCTCCACTTGAACACTCTTAGGTGGTTCCTTCAACGGAAATTCCAACTGTCGACGAGCTAAGACTGGATTGTAACTGATCCCTCCATTAAAACTGAGTAACGGTACATTAGCAAAGTCACCACAACCATCCATAATTAAAGTTCCATCATATGCTCGGTTGTACCAATTAATGTCTGAATGGGTCAAGCCATAACCCTCGGAGACCAAAGTTCCTTGCCAACATTTGTAAAGGAACTAGACTTCGGTAGATGCAAAATAAACCACTTGTAAAGTAAAGGTACACATCAAGTAATCATCCCTCCACCACGAAGGTTTCGGAGATGTATGGAGTGATATGTATTACCCAACAGAGTTGGTACTGGGTTGTTCTTCAAAAAGATCTTAGTTGCATTAAGGTCAACAAACCCTTCAAAACTTGGGAACAAGAATACTCCATAGATGAGTAAGGCGAAGATTGCTTCGAATGGAGCCTTATTCTTATAATCGGCATAAAACATAGCTTTGCTGATTAGGAACTTCGTAGTCAATCCAAAAATACCACCTTTACTAATCAAGTTTCCTTTGACATCAGATACCTTTAGATAAAGAGCCTTAGCAATATCTCTTTCTTCAGGGTCCTTCTCCAAGAAAGGGAAAGGAGATTCTTATAAGATAGGTAGGCCAACCAAAAAGGAGTACTCTTCTAATGTAGGTAACAATTGAAAATCTGGGAAGGTAAAACAGTGATAAAGGGGATCATAAAACTGTAGTAGAGTGGCCAGAAGTCCTTCATTTACTGGGCGGCCCAATAAAGATATCAGCTTCCCATAATTGTTCTTGAACTCTTCTTGATCTTTGATAAGGCCCCACAACTTCTTTAGGTCATCCAATTTGGGACTTTTAAAAGTGTATTTCAGAGTGTGCCTTCTATTGGGATCCATAGTACCCTACAATGTTCATAAACAAAAGTAAATCCCATGAAGTCCAATGCGGTATGATGTTTTATGAATGCAACAAAAACAAGTAAACACATAGATGCACAAAGATAAATAAACAAAAGGGGGATCCCAGGTTTGCGACGAGCATGGAGCCAAAGGGTATACCCATTCCAAGGACATGTACTAAAGATTGATTGTACCTGCGGAACAAGGTTCTAATAAGGTTCCCAAAGTCCTTAGCTCATCTTTCGGATATTATCAACTTCCCAAGTACTCGGTGGTTAATAATATTCTCAAGAGAACTTCTTTTGAGTGTAGCATCGCGTAGCACTATTTCGGGTGTACTCCCTCATAGCCTCGCACTACGTCCTAATAAAGGCCAAAGTAGAGTTAAGGTAACTAAGGTCCTCAATATCATAGGCTCCAACATCGAATATAGTGCATGTTTTCACGATTAAGAACTCGTTCAACAATATAATTTTCGAGAGGGCCTCAATTGAGCGTGATTTTCAAGTCAGCTTAGTCGGGATTCCACCCCCTATAAGCCTCTTTAAACATATCACTATCCTATCTTAAGTTCACTAAAGTCCGGGTGTAGGACTTTGTCTCACCACTCAAAAGTATCATCCCAAAGGTAATAAACAAACAAGTAAACAATTATACAAATATAAAGCAATAAACAAGTGAAAAATGAGATAGGGAAACCCACTGAAGGATCCCCAGTGAAGTTGCCATTTCTGTCGCGGTGAAATTTGGATACCAAACTATTGATTAGTTTGAATCTCTAATTCATTTGCAACCGAACTTTGATTTGTCCAAAGGAAGGGATAAAGATCAAAATTCCCACAATGCAATGCAAATGCAAGGTTTAGAGAGTTATAGGTTCGGGGGTTGGTTAAACTTAGGGAAGGTGCTAGCATCCTAAGTTTCTGTAATACTCTACAGGAACCTCTTGTTTTATGTTGTTTATTGCTAAGTGTTTATCTGCTTAAAGGTTAAAAGACCTAGGGGTTTATTTCTAAGTATACTCGATAAGATATCGCATCTTATGCCTACATATCCTTACGGGAGTGGAATCAGAGTATTTGTAGTTCCCCTAAAGGGTTAGAGGAGTTCTTTGACTGTGGTCAAAGTTCCTACAGGTTTAGGGTAGTTGTTTGGTTGATTTTAGGAGAAAAGACGAGTTGTCATTTTAAGGGAGATTTAACCGCCACAAGGTGTAGAAAAATAGTCTTTGCATCGTCTTAAGAGAAGGGCTTAAGTACTCGGATAGGGATCAACGAGGTACGCCTCTCTTAAGGCAAAGTTCCTACGGTATTGATTGTATTGTTGTAGGGTGGAGATTCTATGTCGCTTAAGATGATTAACATTTTTCTCTATTGTTTGAATGTTTGAATATTGTATGTTGAATTGTATTATTTTCCTATGTTTTAAAAGATAAAGAACGGTCCTTCCTATAGGGGTAGGATCTATCTTAAGCGATCAACTTGAATGGGATCAAGGATCGTGTGGGGAGAATGATGCAAATGTGAATGCATACGCACGATTGTTGAGATCATGCGCAGATTCTTCCTTTGGACGGAATGCGATGCAAATGTAAATGCGATAATGTAAATATGATAATGAAAATTACTGTAAGATAAATTGCGGAAATAATAAAGAAGGCGAATAAATAAATCGTCCACATACGCATGAAAGCGCTGAAGTGTGTGAGAGTGAATGTGTAAGAGCGGATAAAGATAAAACAAACATACGCATGAAAGCGCTAGGTGTACAAGTGTGAGCTGTGGATAAATAACAAGCGGAAATAATAGAGGGCAAATAAACAAACATACACATACGCATGAAAGCGCTGAAGTGTGTGAGAGTGAATGTATCGTGAATGTGAGTGTACACGATTGAATTGGATTTTTACGCTGTTGATTTACTTTAATTGGTTAAATTGATTATTTTAGGCGGATTGTTTTCTTGAGAAAAGTTGGATTGACTTAGGTTGATTTTTTTTTTAGTGAATTTGATTTTAAGAGTTTAGTTGATTAAAGAGATTAACTTAAGAGTTTGAATATTATTACAAAAAGGTAAATTAAATTGTTGAAGTTAAGTTAGTTAGAAAAAGGATTTTAATTTATCACCCACCAATTATAAAATAATTTTGCTCTTTGCTTTTAATAAATAGTATTGTCTTAAATGTTTAAATAAGTTTTATTGAAGGTTTTTTTTTTCATTATTGAATAAAAAAGTTTTAATATTATAAAAGTTAATTAAAGAAACTTTTACTAACAAGGTGAAATGGGTTTAACATATATAATAAAATAAATAAGTTAATTTAAAAAGTTAATATTTTAATTTATAAAAGGTTGATTAATTGGGTTTAAAGATTAGACAAATAAGTTATTAATTAATATGAATAATTAAAAGATTGATTAAATAAATAAATAAAAACTGGTTTACATAATAAAGATTATTTTAAAGTTAACTAACTAGTTAATCAAAAGGGTTTGAGGTGATGATTAAAAAAGACTGTTAATTAAAACATAAGATTGATTAAATAATAAAAAAACGATTAGTGATGGCGCGTGGGTTAACGGTGATTAGCATGAGTATAGTGTAGTGAGTGTGTGATGAATGTGCAAGCTGCAAAAACACGATTGAAACCAACACGCGAACAAAACAAAGGGGAACAGTGAGGAGCGACGGAACCCTAAGTCCCTTTCGTTCCCAAATTGGGTTCTCAGCACTCTCATCCTCCTCTCTCCAATCGTGATTGGTTTCCTTCTCTATTCATCGCTCGTTTGGACCTGAAACAACAAATAAAACATCAATCATGCAATAGCATAGATAAGGATAGGGGATTACCGAAGGTTTGAGTGATAGAGGCGGCTGGTGATGAAGCTCCGCCGGTTGGTGTTTGCGGCGGCGTCGAAAGTGGTTTCAACGATGGAAGAAAGATAAGTTCCCTCTCCTTTCAATCTGTGCTTCGAATTGGCTATGTGGTAACTTTGATTTCGCGATAACTTTTTTTTCCTCTTGATCTCTTCTTCTACTGACCTCCTTATATAGGCTTCGAATGCGAGATTTCTTGTGTTAAAATCGTCTTGAATGCTTGATTGGATTTCCTATTTGGTTATAGACAGAATTCGAAATCTTTCCTCTTTCGCCCCCAATTTCGTTTAATGCTTGTTAATGAAATCTTAATCTCTGAGTTGTGTATCAAATCTGTCTACATGTTTATCTGTCCAGATTCAATGTTTTTGAGGATTTGGATAGGATCTTTTTCGAATCTTTTTCTCTCACGCGGGTATATTCTTTAATTTGATTTGCTAACTTGGATTTGGGATTTGGCAGGTGCGGATAATGATTGAGTTTGGGCCCAGAGAAGTTAACAGCCCAGAGTAACAACAACTCAATTTTTGGTATCTGACACGCTTTGCACAGAGCTTCGGCCAATACGTTGTAATGAACTTCTGATACTCTTTGGTGACGATTCCCATGGAAATGCTGGTGAAGATGAGTAACAACTTCAAATGTCTCTTTGCGAACAAGTTGAATGCAGGGCATGTTGTTCTGTTGTTGGTTGCAGCTTGTGGCATGTTAGTTGTAGCCTGGAGTTGCTTGTTGCGAACCTGTTATTGTTGATACCTTAACTGATGCAGCTTGTGTGAAACTGATACCTGCTGCTATTATTGCTAATTTTCCTCTTCTTCTTTCAGGTTGTTACTGATCAGTTCAGAATCCGCTGGTCTTAGCTTTGGCGCCGAGAAAAGTATAATGGTGATGATGACATGGTGGTCTGAACCATGAGCCAGGATTGTCGTTGCTTTTGAAATCTTTGTTGTCTTCGAACTAATGTTGAGAGCTGTTCTGAAAATGGTTGCCTCGTTTGTCTATATTTGATTCCTTCGATGTTCGGTAGGAAGTTGACGACGACCTTGATTATTGTCCTCCTGGCCGCTCAAATTTTAGCCCGATGATGGGTTTAAGCTGAGGGCTACATTTGTCTTGATTTTCCATTCTTGGACCCTGTATCATACTTGCAATGGTTGATCTGTATTTTGTTGTTGTGAATGCTTATTTGTAATTGCCATTGTTTGTTGTTTTTGGATCATGCTGCTGTTACTTGCCATTTTCTTGCAGATGGTGACTCGTAGGTGCTTACATAATGTGACAGGAATCTGGTGGTCATTGTCTTGAGATGTTTGTTTTAGTTGCTCTGTTGCAGGTGTGAGAGTCTACTGGCTGCAGTTTGTCGAAAGACTTGTTATCCTTGCGTTCCAAGGCGTGCTTGCAATTAATGCACTTGCGAATGATGCCTCTAATAAATGCCTGTTGTTTGAATTTTTTTTATGATAAATACTCGAGTTGTTAGAAACATATTGATGACCTTCCTCTTCTTCTTTCATGGATGAACATAAGTTGGAGGTTGTCGGTCTTGTGCCATCGGCGAGAAAGGTGTAACGGTGATGATGGCTTATTGGTCTGAACCGTGAAGAAAATAATGTTGTTGCTCATTTGTGTTTCACATTGCTGAACCGTCTGCTTAGTTGCCTTTCGCGCTCGAGTTCCCAAATCTTCGATGTTCGATAGGAAGCTGGTGGCAGCTTTGATTTGCCGCCCTTTTGGCCACTCGAAGTTTAGCCCGATGATGAACTCAAGATGCTGAGGGCTGAAATGATCAATTATCTCTTCTCTTTTAACTTTGTCTTTCACTTTTCTTTCACGGTGTCCGCGTATTAGTTGTGTTTTGCAGGCTGTGTCGGGGTTGCGTGTTTGATACCGTTCTGAAGACATTTGTTGATTGCTTCTGATTTCTGTTATGAATGTTGTGTCTTGTTCTGATGCAGGTGATTCAGTGTAGGTGTTCATGATGATAAGGAAAAGGTTCGGATTTAGAGTGAAGCCCTGCTCATCTTTGTTTGTAACTCGTTTTGATGTCATGATTGTAAGGTAACAACCATCCTCCCTAACCATTCTCTTTTGCTTCATGTTTGGTAATAATTCTTTTTCTCAGATGTCGCTTTTGGCTCAGAGTTAATGGAGCTATCTGTTATGCGGAAATTCGCTTTCCTTGGCTGCTATTGATGTATAAACTGCTGTGTTGATGCGTATCCGTTGTGTTGACCGATGTCGCTGATGTTGCAGGCCAAATTGGTGGTTGAGTCAAATGATACTTCATCTCTTTTTTAGGACCTTTGAAAAGTGTTGACTTAATGGAGTTGGAATTGTAGAAACTTATGATTGTAACCTGGATAAATCTTTACTTGTACAAATAATGAATACCTCATATATCACAAATAAAATACTTTGTAATCCATATTTGTTGTAGTTGAATTATTTTAGCGCTCGTAAAGTACTCCGCTGATGTAGTAGTCGTATACAAACCGAGGGCTACGATATTTCCATATGGTTAAACCGTGTGAGGTTTTCATGAGCCGCATTTGCCTTGAGGATCAAACTTAGTGAGGTCTAGCGCACTTCTATGCAAATAATTCAACTCCCGTAGCCCTTTCGCCAATTGAATTTCAATCTCTCATCTTACAATGCGCTTGTATCGTAAAAACCCATCATGAAAATGGATCTTGCAATGTCAACTATATGAAGTTTTCCAGTAACCCAAATAAATTGAATCTGTAACACCCCACTTTCCAAAATCAATTAAATTAATAAACATCATAAATAAACATCAGAGTACTTCTCCCCAGTGGGATATCACATAAAATCAACATTTCCTTTATAAAAGGTTTTCCTCCAAAATACAGCGGAATATAAAAAAAATATTAAAATCCAATCAAAGTTTGATACGTTCACAGGAAAATAAAATATAAGTTCTTCAGAAAACAAATAAAAGCGCCCAAGTCCCGTGCTACGTATCAGAGCATCCTAGACTCGACTGTCACACCATAATCCAAGCTAGCTAAGTACCTGGATTATCTGTACTTCCGGAGAAGCACAGACACAACAACAGCAAAGGGGTGAGAAATCATGATCAAAAATATAATGGTAATGTAATACATGTAAATAAGGCAGTAAAACACACCAACACATCAATTATTCACCCCAACAACGCCAATCACGAACCTACTGTTCAAATTACAATATAACATATTATAATGCAAAAATGCAACTCAACACCATGCATGCGGTACCGACTCATTGGTTCATTCAATCGAACCTGGATAGATCACTTACGCTCCTCCTGAGACATAATCTATCCCCCACCATTCTCCACAAAGGAGTACGGATGAATCACTTACGCTCCTCCTGAGACATGATTCATCCCACCAAATCACCATGATATGCAAGACACCAATGCATAACTATTATATTTTGGCACACTAAGTGCACACGATCCTCCTGATCATATCATCATACATCAATGCAAATGTATAGATATATTACACCAACACCATATAAAGCAATCAGATGGTAAACAAATTCATACTATAACACCAGATATAACTACATCCCACCACTCGGGGATACTCGATCCTCCTGATCACTACACACCTATACATCAACTAATTGCTCACCAACAATATTAAGGGAAACACGTGTCATCACCAAGTACACAAGTTAAATCCCACACTCATCATTTTCACACTGCAACAAGGCTAAAAGGGTCACACGAGACCAACGCTCGAATCCAAAACATCACAAAAATTCATTTGGTTCTGCTACGTTCGCTGGCATTCGCCAGGCGAACCCTTCTGGCGAACCTTCGCTGGCATTCGCCATGCGAAGTTCTGGTGTTTTTAGTCTGGGACTTGATTTTTGAATTATTCGCTGCCCCTTCGCCTCAGCTCGCCAGGCGAACTCTCGCCTCCCTTCGCCAGGCGAAGCTTCGCCAACATTCGCCAGGCGAAGCCCAGCGAATACTGCGATTCATCAGTTTCCTCACAATTCTGCAGTGCTATCCTAGGCCAAATTATGCCTATCATCTCAACTCAGATTCCCAGCCTATTCTAGTACCAATCTTGCCTATTACCGTAAACAATCGGTTTCTAATTCCTATTCCCAAAATCATCACCTAAACACTATCGATACCTCAAAAGCCATACAGAACTTTCCCTAAAAACCGTAAAACACCCTATATGCCCTATATGCCAAATCAACCAAAAACAACAATTCATTAACGATTACTATACAATTAACAACAATCATCATCAATCATAACATATCAATATATATTATTATATATCGATCAATTTCCTACGGGGTTAAGGAATCCCCAACTACCCTATACATGTATAAACCATTCCCAATCAAGTTTCTCCCCCCTTACCTTATCAATTGGTTGATCGATAGAAATCCTCCTAGAATTGGTCTCTTGGCCTTCCCCTTTTCTCTTCCGTTCTTCGTTCCCTTTTTCCTTCGCTCTTTTTCCTTTCTTTCGTTCTTTTTCTCAATTTCTAAAATGTATCGTACCACTCTCCCCACCCCTTCACATTCTATTTTCTTTATTAAATCTAATCCCAATTAATAAAATAACTTAATAAAATAATACAATATTATTATTAATACTAATAATATTATAATACTATAATACTATTAATAATAATAATAAATATAATACTAATATCATTATTTCACCAAAATAATAATAATATTAATAATATTAAATATAATAAATATAATAATAATAATAACACCCCCACCAATGTTACTATTATTTTTATATTATTATATTTCACACCAAAATACCACCAATAGTCCTACCACATTAGGGACACCCACCAAACATAATCAAATACACCCCCACCAAAGGGCACACCAACATATAATATTTAAAATAATAATAAAATGACTAAATAATTAAAATGGGTGTTACAACTCTCCCCCACTTCAATTATTTTTGTCCTCGAAAATTACCCGATGGAAATAGCTCCGGATACGCTTCTCGCATCCTGCTTTCCAACTCCCAGGTCACACTGCCTCCTGCAGCTCCTCCCCAAGCTACCTTCACCAAAGGTATTTCCTTCCCTCGGAGCTGTTTCATCTTACGGTCTTCGATCCTCAACGGCATCGTTTCAACAGTAAGATTCTCCCGAACCTGAACATCATCTCTCTGAATCACATGAGATGGATCAGAAACATACTTTCGCAATTGCGACACATGAAACACATCATGTAAGTTCGACAACTCAGGCGGCAACGCCACCCTATAAGCCACAACACCAATTCTCTGCAAAATTTCATAAGGTCCAATAAACTTAGGATCTAGCTTCTTAGACTTCAACGCACGACCCACACCGGTCATCGGATTAACTCTTAGGAATACGTGGTCACCTACACTGAATTCCAACTCTTTCCTCCGATTATCATGATAACTTTTCTGCCTACTTTGAGACACTTTCATTTTCTCACGAATCATCTGAATTGTCTCAGTAGTCTGCTGTACAATTTATGGTCCCAGCACCACATTCTCACCAGTTTCATACCAACACAGAGGAGTCCTACACCTCCTCCCATACAAAGCTTCAAACGGTGCCATTCCGATACTAGAATGGTAACTGTTATTGTACGTGAACTCAATCAACGGTAAATGAGTATTCCACGCACCACCCTTTTCCAATACACAAGCTCTCAACAAATCCTTAAGCGACTGAATAGTCCTCTCTGACTGACCATCAGTTTGCGGGTGATAAGCTGAACTCAACTTCAACTTAGTTCCCAAAGCTTCCTGTAAGCTTTTCCAAAATTCCGAAGTAAATCGCGGATCTCTATCTGATACAATACTGGACGGGACACCATGTCACTTCACAATTACCCGAATATAAATCTCCGCCAGCTTCGTCAACGGAAAACTAATATTGATCGGCACAAAGTGTGCAGACTTCGTCAATCGATCCACAATCACCCATATAACATCAAAACCTCTCGCCGTATTCGGCAAACCCGTAACAAAATCCATAGTAATGCAACCCCATTTCCAAACCGGAATCTCTAATGGTTGCATAAATCCAGAAGGTCTCTGGTGTTCCACCTTCGACTTCTGACACGTCAAACAAGCATACACAAATTGAGCAATGTCTCTTTTCATACCAGACCACCAAAATAATTTCTTCAAATCATGGTACATTTTCGTAGCTCCCGGGTGGATACTCAGGCTATACGGTGTCCTTCACTCAAAATCAACTTTTTCAATTCCTCATCATTTGGTACACAAATCCTGCCTCTAAATCTTAATACACCTGTACTATCCAATTTAAAGTCACTATCGGAGTCACTTCCGACTCCAGGCATCAAATCTACCAATTTCACATCCAACTTCTGATTTTCTCTAATCATATCCAAGAAGTCATTATTTACCTGCAACATACCCAACTTTACACTATCTGCAGTAGTCTCACAGACGATGCTCAAATCTCTAAATTGTTCAATTAACTCAATTTCTTTCACCATCAGAGCTGCCATATGAATTGCTTTCCTACTCAAAGCATCTGCCACTACATTGGCCTTTCCTGGATGATAACTCAAACTGAAGTCATAATCCTTCAAAAATTCCAACCATCTTCTCTGCCTCATATTCAGCTCTTTCTGATCAAACAGGTATCTCAGACTCTTATGATCACTAAACACTTCAAATCTTGAACCATATAAATAGTGTCTCCAGATTTTCAACACAAAAACAACCGCAGCTAATTCAAGATCATGAGTCAGATAATTTTGCTCATGCACTCTCAATTGCCGCGATGCATATGCTACTACTTTACCATTTTGCATCAGAACCCCGCCTAATCCCATCTTAGACGCATCACAGTACACCACAAATGGTTCACTCGAAGTCGGTAACACTAACACCGGTGCCGTAGTCAATCTCTTTTTCAACTCTTCAAAACTTTCTTCACAAGCAGCATCCCATACAAAAACTTGGTTCTTTCTCGTCAACTGAGTTAATGGCAACGCCAAATTAGAGAACCCTTCAATACACCTGCGGTAATAACCGGCTAACCCCAAAAAGCTTCTAATCTCTGTCGCTGTCTTCGGCGGTTCCCACTGCAATACTGCACTTACTTTTGACGGATCCACCGCTATTCCATCTTCAGATATTACATGCCCCAAGAAGCTTACTTTCTTCAACCAAAAGTCACACTTTGACAGTTTAGCAAATAATTTATTTTCCTTCAACACTTGCAAGGCAATTCTCAGATGTCCTGCATGCTCTTCATCAGATTTAGAATAAATTAATATATCATCAATAAACACTACAATAAACTGATCCAAGTAAGAATGGAAAATTCTGTTCATATACTCCATAAATATTCCCGGCGCATTAGTCACTCCAAACGGCATTACAGCATATTCGTAATGTCCATATCGAGTCCTAAAGGCAGTCTTCTGAATATCACCTTCTTTTACTCTTATCTGATGATAACCCGATCTTAAGTCGATCTTACTAAATACACGAGCTCCCACCAGCTGGTCCATCAAATCATCAATCCTAGGTAGAGGATACTTATTCTTAATAGTCACTTTATTCAATTGACGGTAATCGATGCACAGACGCATACTACCATCCTTCTTCTTCACCAACAACGCTGGAGCTCCCCACGGCGATACACTTGGTCTAATAAACTTTCTATCCAACAATTCTGCAATCTGAGACTTCAACTCAGCCAATTCCACTGCAGACTCCTGTACGGCGCCATAGAAATAGGTCTCGTACCAGGAACAAGATCAATACCAAATTCTACTTCTCGCGTCGGAGGCAATTCCGTAATGTCGTCAGGAAACACTTCCGGAAATTCATTCACCACTCCTAATTCCTCCATTGGCACTTTGTTATCCACCGATAAAGTTGCAAATAAAGCAAACACTCTAGTTTCATCTTCCAATAAGGCCCTCAATTCTTTATTAGACAAAGAACTTGCCACAGCTTCCTCTTCAGGGGTCAGGAACAACAATTCCTTCCGAAAACAATCGATGTAGACTCGGTTGAACTCTAACCAGTTCATACCCAGAATAACATCCAACTTACCAAGTGGTAGACAAATCAGATGCACTCCAAATTCTCTACCGAAAATAGTCAGCGGACACTTCAGGCATACCAAAGAAGTAGTCACTGAACCTATAGAGGGTGTCTCAATAGTCATCCGTCTCTCCAGAGTGGACGACACCAAACCTATCCTCTCTACACAATCTACAGAAATAAACGAGTGCGTTGCACCCGTATCAATAATAGCAATCAAAGGAATATTATTGATAATACAAGTACCTCTGATCACACGCTCATCACTGGCAGCTTGAGTTCCTGCCAAGGCAAACACTTTTCCACCAGCCGGAGACGTTTGAGGCTTCTTTGGCTTCTCACAATGTGTACTGATGTGACCCTTCTCACCACAGTTATAACAGGTCGGCATAGTTGCTCTGCAGTCAGCTATCACATGACCTGGTTTCCCACACTTAAAACATTTCTTGGCTTCATTAGGACAATCATTAGCACGGTGTCCCATACCACCGCACCGAAAACATTTCCCTTCAGCAGATGCTCTCCCATCTCGAGGCTTCTTATCAACAACAGCTTTACGTTTTCCCTTATCAGCAGTAACACTATAAGGAGTACCACTAAACCTCTGCTTACCCTTACGGTCATTAACAGCTTTGTAGTGCGCAATCCTTGCTCGGTTATCGTTATCATAGATTCTGCTCCTGCTTACCAGCTCAGGATAGCTCCTGATCTTCTGACAAGCAATCCCCAACTTAATCTCTGGACGCAGTCCATTCTCAAACTTTAAGCACTTAGAGGTCATTGCCCCCTCCACATTGTAGTGGGGACAATAGTGCACCAGCTCCTTAAACTTGGCAGCATATTCTGCTACAATCAAAATACCCTGTTTCAGCTCTAAGAATTCAATTTCCTTAGCGCTTCGGATATCTTCCGGGAAATACTTCTCCAGAAAACCTTTCCGAACCACCTCCCAAGTAATGGCAGTTCCAGCAGCTTCCAACCTTTGGCGACTATTGTCCCACCAGGCTTTAGCCTCACTCTCCAGCATGTGAGTACCAAACCTCACCTTTTGTTCATCGCTACATTCCATAGTCCTGAAGATCTTTTCAATTGCCTTCAGCCACTTCTGAGCAGCTTCAGGGTCCAGAATTCCTCCTTCAAATGTTGGCGGCTTGTTGCTCTGAAACTGCGCCAAACTCCTGAATTGGGCATCTGCAGTTTGATTCTGATTAGCAACCGCCTGCGCCATTGCTTGCATAGCAGCAGCCAATGCAGCATCGTTCCTTTCTGCCATACTTCTCAAAAAGAACAACACCAGGTTAAAAGATATTCAACTACATCATAGAGGACAAATTCAACTCGACTCAACAACACTGGCCGGACGGACCGACCTGCTTTGATACCAATTGTAACACCCCACTTTCCAAAATCAATTAAATTAATAAACATCATAAATAAACATCAGAGTACTTCTCCCCAGTGGGATATCACATAAAATCAACATTTCCTTTATAAAAGGTTTTCCTCCAAAATACAGCGGAATATAAAAAAAATATTAAAATCCAATCAAAGTTTGATACGTTCACAGGAAAATAAAATATAAGTTCTTCAGAAAACAAATAAAAGCGCCCAAGTCCCGTGCTACGTATCAGAGCATCCTAGACTCGACTGTCACACCATAATCCAAGCTAGCTAAGTACCTGGATTATCTGTACTTCCGGAGAAGTACAGACACAACAACAACAAAGGGGTGAGAAATCATGATAAAAAATATAATGGTAATGTAATACATGTAAATAAGGCAGTAAAACACACCAACACATCAATTATTCACCCCAACAACTCCAATCACGAACCTACTGTTCAAATTACAATATAACATATTATAATGCAAAAATGCAACTCAACACCATGCATGCGGTACCGACTCATTGGTTCATTCAATCGAACCTGGATAGATCACTTACGCTCCTCCTGAGACATGATCTATCCCCCACCATTCTCCACAAAGGATTACGGATGAATCACTTACGCTCCTCCTGAGACATGATTCATCCCACCAAATCACCATGATATGCAAGACACCAATGCATAACTATTATATTCTGGCACACTAAGTGCACACGATCCTCCTGATCATATCATCATACATCAATGCAAATGTATAGATATATTACACCAACACCATATAAAGCAATCAGATGGTAAACAAATTCATACTATAACACCAGATATAACTACATCCCACCACTCGGGGATACTCGATCCTCCTGATCACTACACACCTATACATCAACTAATTGCTCACCAAAAATATTAAGGGAAACACATGCCATCACCAAGTACACAAGTTAAATCCCACACTCATCATTTTCACACTGCAACAAGGCTAAAAGGGTCACACGAGACCAACGCTCGAATCCAAAACATCACAAAAATTCATTTGGTTCTGCTACGTTCGCTGGCATTCGCCAGGCGAGCCCTTCTGGCGAACCTTCGCTGGCATTCGCCAGGCGAAGTTCTGGTGTTTTTAGTCTGGGACTTGATTTTTGAATTATTCGCTGCCCCTTCGCCTCAGCTCGCCAGGCGAACTCTCGCCTCCCTTCGCCAGGCGAAGCTTCGCCAACATTCGCCAGGCGAAGCCCAGCGAATACTGCGATTCATCAGTTTCCTCACAATTCTGCAGTGCTATCCTAGGCCAAATTATGCCTATCATCTCAACTCAGATTCCCAGCCTATTCTAGTACCAATCTTGCCTATTACCGTAAACAATCGGTTTCTAATTCCTATTCCCAAAATCATCACCTAAACACTATCGATACCTCAAAAGCCATACAGAACTTTCCCTAAAAATCGTAAAACACCCTATATTCCCTATATGCCAAATCAACCAAAAACAACAATTCATTAACGATTACTATACAATTAACAACAATCATCATCAATCATAACATATCAATATATATTATTATATATCGATCAATTTCCTACGGGGTTAAGGAATCCCCAACTACCCTATACATGTATAAACCATTCCCAATCAAGTTTCTCCCCCCTTACCTTATCAATTGGTTGATCGATAGAAATCCTCCTAGAATTGGTCTCTTGGCCTTCCCCTTTTCTCTTCCGTTCTTCGTTCCCTTTTTCCTTCGCTCTTTTTCCTTTCTTTCGTTCTTTTTCTCAATTTCTAAAATATATCGTACCACTCTCCCCACCCCTTCACATTCTATTTTCTTTATTAAATCTAATCCCAATTAATAAAATAATACAATATTATTATTAATACTAATAATATTATAATACTATAATACTATTAATAATAATAATAATAATAAATATAATACTAATATCATTATTTCACCAAAATAATAATAATATTAATAATATTAACAAATATAATAATAATAATAATAACACCCCCACCAATGTTACTATTATTTTTATATTATTATATTTCACACCAAAATACCACCAATAGTCCTCCCACAATAGGGACACCCACCAAACATCATCAAATACACCCCCACCAAAGGGCACACCAACATATAATATTTAAAATAATAATAAAATGACTAAATAATTAAAATGGGTGTTACAGAATCCGTCACTACAACTTGCAAATCTTCAATAACCTGTGACTTTGGCTCTTATGAGATTCCGTCTCGTGCAGCCTATGTCTTTATTTCAGAATGCGACAACTTAGTAATATGAACTTAATCCTGGGCTTGAATATGATGAGCTCCCCACGGTAGAATAAGATCCACTTCTTTGCGCAACCATCTAGACTGTCTTTAATTATTGGGGCCGAGTAAAAGTCATTGAGTCCACATCAGCTCGTGAGCTTTGTTGTAAACTTTGGTCAAACTTGGCTCGAGATTTGATAAACCATATGAGGATTTTCTTGGACTTGTCACCGGTTAGTTAATACACTTGCACGAGCTGGTTAGCCATGATGAACACATATACGATAGTAAAAGATAATGCACAAGAAAATGCACGACAAAGGTGGGATCTTAAGGTCAAAAATTAGGGGGTGACAGATCCCACCGACAGATCATCCAGATTAATTCTCTCACCATTACAATACACTTCTGCTCCATAACTCCAAGGGACGACCTTGGTGCTCTCATACGGAATGGGTTTTTCTTTAGTGATGGTGATAATCGGCCGCTTGGCAGGCGCCGATATCGTGACAGACTTGAATGGTATCGTAACAGTGGCAATCTCACCCTGCTCTTCGACCATTGCCTCGACAGGCTTCTCCTTGGCAGCAATGCGATCAAATTGTAACGTACCCTCATCAATCAGACTCTGAATTCCGCTTTTCAAACTATCGCAACCCTCAGGCCGAGTTGAACAATCTACACAACCCTCATCACATCCGGGGTAAACTCCCCCTTTCAACAAACGACTTTTCACGCAACCCAGAGGTGTCTTTAGTTCCTCCACATTCACAACCAGATCTAACTCTGCATCTGTCAGAATAGCATTCGCTCCCGCTACCCCATGCTTTGGCATTAGTTGTTGTACAATATTGGGTCCTTCCGTACCGAAATTTATAGCAGTGCTATCAAGTAAATCTTGCACCTTGTGTTTGAAAGCCTGACAATTTTCAATATTATGACCAGGTGCCCCGGAATGAAATTCACAATGCTCATTGGCGTTATACCCATATGGAGGTGTGCCCGTCGGCGGGGCCAAGGTTCTTTTCTCAACCAATTGTAATCTTAACAAAGTCTGAAGAAGTTCAGCGTACGATACTGGAGGTACATCAAATATCCTTTTCGGCCTTTGATTCTGAACTCTTCGCTGATTAGTATTCTGCTGCCTCGACTGCTGCTGAGGTTGTTGCTGCTGTTGTTGCGGTGCAGGGATTGTTACGCTAGCAACTTGTTGCTGCATACGCCAGCTTTGACTCCTATTCTTCTTTCGAGCGCTATACACTGAGTTAGTATCTCCTTGTTTTTTACTACCAAAAGCCTTCTTACTACCTCCAGCCGAGGTTGATTCACCAGCCTGAATCTTACCAATCTTAATTTCATTCTCAATTCGCTCACCCATCAGAATCAAGTCAAAGAAATTGCTCATCAAACAATTAAGAAGTTTATCGTAATACAACCCTGAAAACGTACCCACGAAGATATCTATCAACTCTCTCTCCACCATGGGAGGATGCACCCTTGCAGCCAGCTCGCGCCATCTCTGGGCGTATTCTTTGAAGCTTTCACCAGTCTTTTGGGAGAGATTCTGCAATTGAACCCTATTCGGCGCCAGATCACTGTTATATTGGTAGTGCCTCACGAAGGCTTCGGCCAGTTCTTTCCAACTTCCAATTTGAGTAGGTTCTAAACCCATGTACCATTCCAATGGCGGCCCAGACAGACTATCCTGAAAGAAGTGCATTAACATTTTTTCATCGTTGGAGTAAGCGGACATTCTTCTGTAATAAGATCGCACGTGCACTCTAGGACACGTGTCTCCCTTATATTTATCAAATGCAGGAGCCTTAAACTTGAGTGGCACCCTCAGCCCAGGAACCAATCCCATGTTTTCCATATCCAATCCCACAGAATTCTGGTTGGCTATCCCTTTCATCTGCTCTTCTAGCATCTTGATCCTGCGATCATTTTCAGTAGGCCTCTCATAACCCATGCCTTGGCCAGAAAAAGCATCTTCTTGGCGGTCTTCACCCTAATAAGGACCCCCATTGTTGTACCCAGCGTACGCAGCGTCGCGACCATGACCATTATGAAAGAACCTGGGGTCATACCTCAGATTACTGAGCTTTTGATTAGCAGCAGCTGGCCCAAAGCCAGTATTGTAGGCACCCATTCCATAACCATTGTTACTCACGGTTCTAAACCCTTGATTACCAAATCCAACATTGGCACCACCAGCATTGCCAAAACCCATATTTACACTAGCAAAGCCTGTATTACCATTAACCATGTTCACACCGGTATTCCCAGCACCAGCGTTGAAACCAGCGTTACCATTGCCAACAACGTTCCCATTGGTTTCCAAGTTACCGTTCCTATTACCAGCATTCCCATTACCAGCCACGAGACCATTCTCACCAGCGTCAAGACCGACCACTGGTACAGCATCACCAGCCTGAGAAGTTTCACCATGAGGAAGATTAGCAGCCGTACCCCCATGTAGCACACTGTTGCTATCAACTCGTGCAATCAGCGGCTACACGAGAGTCTGGAGTTGTTCTTGGCCCTTAGCCACGGTCTCCATCACCTACATAAACTGAGCCATACAGTCACGCATCTCCTGCATCTCTTCCTGCATCTGGTCCATGACTTTCTTACAGTTGCTTCTGGTTGAATAACAATGAGTTCGGTGCTCGGCAATCCTGAAATAACCTGAACAGAGATGCAGGAGATAAGATAAGCAATTCAAAGGTACCTGGAATGCAAAAGCAAACATGTACATATGCAACAGGTAAATTCCACCCCCCCCCCCCCCCCCCCCCCCCCCCCCCCGCGATTCTAGTTCCAAGGAAGAATCCATAACGATAATGGAGCCCATACAGACAAGCAATCGAATTAGAAATCCTCATATATAAACAATGAGCCAAATAGGAAGCGTACAAAATACAATTGAGTACAGAACTGAGAAGACCTCGGTCGACAAGCCTGGCGATGGTCAAATACAATCAATATAACAAGGTACAAAGGGAAATATCAAAGCTAGTCAAGACGGATGACGGGCCCAGAAATCCTCCAATAATCTCAACGTCTCAGGATGGCCTGGTTTAGAGAGTAGTCCCTGTATAAGCAACTTCTACTGGACAATAGTCGACTGCAAACTCCTAGCATCCTCTATATAAGTACCCTGGCCAAAACATGCGTCAAGCTTGCATCTTTTGAAATCCTCCCTAAGCTTACAACTCTTCAGCTCTTTGACCATATCACTCAACTTGTGCTCAGCATCTCGTCTCAGTGACGACTCTTCCGCAATCTTTGCCTCTTCGGCGTTAAGCTGCGTCTTTAGCTTGGAAATCTGCACATTCAACTTATCTTCCCGCTCTTTGCGACTAGTAAGCGTTGTAAGAGCACAGATTGTGTCTTAGTTATATCTCTATATTTTGATGATAACACTTATAAATTTTGTATTCAAGAATTATATACTCTAAACGTGTTCTAGATTGTTTGCTACAGGCACTAAAGATAATTATCCTAAGAAAGCAAATTAAGATCTGAACAATGTTATTATGAAAGGCTTCATAAGTTCAAGAGCATCTTAAGTGAAGATCTGAACGCTGCTCTCAGAAGAATCTGACTACTGTCTCTTGAAGATTCTGAAGCAGGAGCCTCTAAAGCATAGAAGACTCTGCTCTGATAGATTTACACGCTCAAGCACATAAGCTGCACATACTCTGATTCAACTCAATCTGAAGAACATCCAAGACTCTGAAGATCCAGATGATCTCTAGTCTGGAGACTCTGAAGATTCAGACTCTAATGTTGAAAGCTGAACTTACTTTGAAGAAGATTTAAATATGTACGTTGGTTTATCTCAACAGCTCTTTCCTATTTTGTGCTAGACACAAGGACACAGACAAAAAGGTTTTATCTGTGCATTCCATTCTAAGGAAAGTTTTCTGCAAGTGAAGACAAAAGGCATCAGGCTTGTTTCAGCACAGCCTCCAATGTGTAGACAAAAGGCTTCAGGCTTTTCTGCACAGCCTTCAACGTAACAAGACTTCTTGGATCTTAGTGCCTATATAAAGAAGTCCACTCCATCTTCTTTAGTATCGAACTTCTAGCAAAATCACTCATCAAAGCAAATATCTCAAAAGCTCATATTATTTTATTTTGCTTTAACTTCGTTCTTAAGTTAAGAGAAATATCACAGTTGTGATAACAGCTTATTAGAAGCATTCTTACTCTTGTAAAAGTTTTACATTGTTTGTAAAAGGTTTTCCTTAAGAGGATCCAGTTGGGATCAGTTGCTCTTGAGAAGACTAAGAACAGTTGTTCTTAGGTGTTGCTATTTGTAATCTGTTTGATTTAAATAGTGGATTAAGTCCTTGACAGAGAAAGGCAAATCACTCTTGAGAGGGTGGACTGGAGTAGTTGTATTCAACGAACCAGGATAAAAATATCTGTGTTCAAATCTTTGTTTTTTAGTCTTACTTATTCAACCCCCCCTTCTAAGTAATTTTCTCACCTTCAGTTGGCATCAGAGCTCCGGTTCTGCGTGTGCTCCACTTAACCGTGACAGTTAAAGATCCAGTGAGAAAGATACTTTGATATTTGTTTGGTTGTCAATATGGATACATCTACATCAACTTACAACAACAAATATGAAGGAGATAGGATCAGTACCAAGCCACCCATGTTTGATGGGGAAAAATTTGACTATTGGAAAGATAGAATAGAAAGTTTTTTCCTTGGGTATGATGCTGATCTTTGGGATATGGTCATTGATGGATATGAACATCCTACTGATGAGGATGGCAAAAAGATTGATAGAAAATCAATGACTGAAGTACAGAAAAGAGATTTCAAGAATCACCACAAAGCCAGAACTATATTGCTTAATGCAATCTCTCATACTGAGTATGAGAAGATTACAAACAGAGATACTGCTCATGACATGTTTGAGTCACTCAAAATGACTCATGAGGGAAAATCTCAGGTTAAAGAGACCAAGGCGCTGGCGCTCATACAGAAGTATGAGGCATTTAAAATGGAAGAGTCTGAAAATGTAGAAACTATGTTTTCTAGATTTCAGATTCTTACAGCTGGTCTGAAAGTTCTGGATAAGGGCTACTCAACGTCAGATCATGTCAAGAAGATCATCAGAAGTCTTCCCACCAGATGGAGACCAATGGTGACCGCATTGAAGATGGCAAAAGATCTGAACAAGATCTCTTTAGAAGAACTTATCAGTTCTTTGAGAAGCCATGAAATTGAGCTGGAGGAAGATGAACCTCAGAAGAAAGATAAAGGTAAATCCATAGCTTTAAAATCTAACAAACCTGTTAAAGCTTTGCAGGTAAAAGAAGAAAGCTCTGAAGAATCTTCTTCTGAAGAAGAAGATGAACTGTCCATGCTTTCCAGAAGAATCAACAAGCTCTGGAAGCACAAGGGAAAGAAGTTTAACAACTTCAGAAAAGCTGACCACAGGAAGGAATCTTCTGGACACAGAAGATCTAGAAAGAAAGAGGTCACATGCTATGAATGCAAGGAACTTGGGCATTACAAAAATGACTGCCCCAAACTTCTCAAGGAGAAACCCAAGAGAAAGTTTGATAAAAAGAAGAAGGTTCTTATGGCAACTTGGGATGATTCAGATGAATCTGAATCTGAATCTGAAGCAGAAGAAGAGTGTGCCAACATGGCATTAATGGCTGGAATAGAAGATCAGAATGAAGAATTATCATCTGAATCTGAGTCAGACTCTGACTCTGACGCTGAAGAGGTAATGTCTAAACTTACCAAAGAAGAACTTATAAAGGTGTTATCTGAAGTTTTGAAAAGCTATAATAATATCAAACTAAAAAACAAGAAGCTGAAAAGCAATCTTGAATCTGAGATTGATAATCTGAAAACAGAACTTGTTGAGCAGAGAGAAATAAATATAAAAATCAAAAATGATTTGGAAATTGCCCAACAAGAATCTGACTCTGAAGCTAAGTCATCTGAAAATATTTTGGAAAAATATGACTCTAGTTTTCAGAGGTTCCTCACTAAAAGCATAGACAGAAGCAAGATGGCTTCTATGATCTATGGAGTTAGTAGGAATAAAAGAAAGGGAATTGGATTTCAATCTTCTTCTCTTGAAAAAGATGTAAGACCAATACCTGTAGATGATCTGATCATTAAGATAACTCCTTTATACTCTAATTTTAAATTTGGTCATTTAAATGATATTAAACACACGAGCTCTGAAAAGAATACTCATGTGTTTAGATCTAAGGCAAGTCTAAACAAAAACTATGTTGAAAAACAAAAGTTTAGACAAACCTACAAGGCAACTAACCCTAAAGGACCCAAGAAGATCTGGGTACCTAAAGACAAAATAATCCCTGTTGCAGATGTCCTTAGCAGCAAAGTCAGGACACCAATCATGGTACCTGGACTCTGGATGCTCACGACACATGACGGGAGAAAGGTCTATGTTCCAAAGTCTGGAACTTAGATCTGGAGGGGACGTGAAATTTGGAGGGAACCAGAAGGGCAAGATCATTGGCTCTGGAACAATAGGTAATGGCAACCTACCCTCTATTTCTAATGCTCTGTTAGTTGAAGGATTGAAACATAATCTATTGTCCATAAGTCAATTAAGTGACAATGGTTATGATATAATCTTTAATCAAAAATGTTGCAAAGCTGTATGTCAAAAGGATGGTTCTATCCTATTCAATGGAAAGAGGAAACACAACATTTATAAAATTAACCTTTCAGAACTTAAAGTTCAAAATGTAAAATGCCTCTTATCTGTGAATGATGAGCAATGGGTCTGGCATAGAAGATTGGGGCATATTAATATGAGACGTATATCTCAGATTAATAAACTCAATCTGGTCAGAGGACTTCCTAAGTTGAAGTTCAACTCAGATGCTCTGTGTGAAGCATGTCAAAGAGGTAAATTTTCAAAATCTCATTTTAAATCAAAAAATGTTGTTTCTACCTCCAGACCATTGGAATTACTTCACATTGATCTGTTTGGACCAGTGAAAACTGCATCCATCAGAGGCAAGAAGTATGGGTTAGTCATTGTAGATGACTACAGCAGATGGACATGGGTAAAGTTTCTAAAACACAAGGATGAGTCTCATTCTGTGTTCTTTGACTTCTGCAATCAAGTACAGACTGAAAAAGATTGTAAAATTATTAAATTCAGAAGTGATCATGGTGGAGAATTTGAAAATAAACATTTTGAAAAATATTTTTCTGAAAAAGGCATTGCACATGATTTCTCCTGCCCTATAACTCCACAACAAAATGGAGTTGTAGAGAGGAAAAATAGAACATTGCAAGAAATGGCCAGAACCATGATCAACGAGACAAATCTGGCAAAATATTTCTGGGTAGAAGCAATTAACACAGCTTGTTATATTCAGAACAGAGTGTCTGTAAGACCTCTTCTGAAAAAGACTCCCTATGAATTGTGGAGAAACAGAAAGCCTAACATTGCTTATTTTCATCCTTTTGGATGTATTTGTTATATGCTTAATACTAAAGATAATCTGAACAAGTTTGATTCCAAAGCACAGAAGTGTTTCATGCTTGGTTATTCTGAACGCTCTAAAGGCTACAGAGTATTCAATACTGAAACACAGATTGTGGAAGAATCTATTCATGTCAGATTTGATGATAAGCTTGGCTTTGAAAAGCCAAAGCAGTTTGAAAGTTCTGCAGATAGAGAAGTAATTCTCACAGAATCTGAAGGCTCAGAGGCAGAAAAGGCAAAGAACAAAGAATCTGACGCAACCCCAGATGCTACACCTTTGACCTTCCAACTAAACAACTTGCATATTTCTGAAAGACCAACTGTCAGAGGATCTTCTTCCAGAATCAAAGCTTCTCATCCAAAAGATGTGATAATTGGAAAGAAAGATGATCCTATAAGGACAAGATCATTTCTCAGAAATTCTGAATCTTCCTTATTTGGCTTAGTGTCAATGATAGAACCAACATCTGTAGATGAGGCTCTGGAAGATAATGAATGGATTATAGCTATGCAAGAAGAGCTGAATCAATTCACCAGAAATGAAGTTTGGGATCTGGTTCCTAGACCTAAAGGATTCAATGTCATTGGAACAAAATGGGTCTTCAGGAATAAGCTGAATGAAAAGGGAGAGGTAGAAAGGAATAAGGCAAGGCTGGTTGCTCAAGGATACAGTCAACAAGAAGGTATTGATTACACTGAGACATATGCTCCAGTGGCAAGGTTAGAATCTATTCGTCTTCTTATTTCATTTGCTGCACAGAATAACATCACTCTGTATCAGATGGATGTTAAAAGTGCTTTTCTTAATGGTATTATAGAAGAAGAAGTATATGTCCACCAACCTCCTGGTTTTGAAAGTGAAAACTTTCCAGATCATGTTTTCAAATTAAAAAAATCCCTTTATGGATTAAAACAAGCTCCCAGAGCTTGGTATGAGAGGTTGAGCAACTTCCTTCTGAAGAAAAATTTTATCAGAGGAAAAGTGGATACAACTTTATTCTGTAAAACTGTTAAGAAAGATATGTTAATTTGTCAAATTTATGTAGATGACATTATTTTTGGATCAACAAATATTACGCTTGGAAAGGAGTTTGCTAAATGTAAGCAGGAAGAATTTGAAATGAGCATGATGGGAGAATTGAGATTCTTCTTGGGAATCCAAGTCAATCAGACTCCAGAGTGTACCTACATACATCAAACCAAATATGTTAAAGAGCTTCTGAAGAAGTTCAACATGGTTGATAGCAAAATGGCAAAGACTCCAATGCATCCTACAAGCACTCTAGGTAAGGAAGAGGTAAGTAAGAAGGTAGATCAAAAACTCTACAGAGGTATGATAGGATCTCTTCTATACTTGACTGCTTCTAGACCAGATATTCTGTTTAGTGTCTGCTTATGTGCGAGATTCCAATCAGATCCTAGAGAATCACACTTAACAGCTGTTAAGAGGATTCTAAGGTATCTGAAAGGTACTGCTAACATGGGTTTGTGTTACAGAAGATCTGATGAATTTTCATTAGTTGGATTCTGTGATGCTGACTATGCTGGAGACAGAGTTGAACGTAAGAGCACTTCTGGAAGCTGTCAGTTTCTAGGAAGTCATCTGATCTCATGGTACAGCAAGAAGCAACCTACCATAGCACTATCAACTACAGAGGCAGAATACATTGCTGCTGCTGGATGTTGTACTCAGATGCTCTGGATGAAGAGTCAATTAGAAGATTATCAAATCTATGAGAGTAATCTTTCTATCTTCTGTGATAATACTTCTGCTATATGTTTGTCAAAAAATCCAATCTTGCATTCTAAGGCAAAACATATAGAAATTAAACATCACTTCATCAGAGACTATGTTCAGAAGGGTGTAATTAATTTAGCTTTTGTTGATACAGATCATCAATGGGCTGATATTTTCACAAAACCCCTTGCTGAAGATAGATTTAAGTTCATTCTGAAAAATATTTGTATGGATTTTTGTCCAGAGTAATATTTATCAGAGGCAACCTCTCAGATGCAAAATGTTTAATGATCTGAAGTATTTCATTTGTCTGTTTGTTCATTTATTTTCATTCAATTTTTTTTGTGTGAAACTCTGAACTAACAAGCTCAGAAGATCTGAAAGTTGGAAACGTTTCATTTCTTGAGAGACATCAGATGCGCCAGCAAAGCAAACACGTGTCACTCAATATCTGAAAAGATGGAGTGCTCAACTGAATTGACGTTTGAGGTATTGCTTTGAAAATCTCACTTTTCTTGGTTTTCCCCCCAGTTGTCATAAATTTAATATGAAATGATTATTTTTCATTAAATGTTGTCCAAACGTGCATAAGTGTCTTTTGTGTGCCCTATGCTTGATTATTGGTTATCTATATATATCACCTATCACACTATTTTCACACTTTCCACATTCACTTCATTCATGCGTTTCTGTTCTCTTTTCAATCTCTACCAAAACCCTAAACCTAAACCAAGATCCTCTTCTTCTTCAATGGCGTCTACTTCAAACACTGCTGCAAAACCCAACAAGACTATAATGTACAAAGAACCAGAACGAACCTTATTCACTCCAGTGGCTGATCTGGAGGTGCTCTGTGAAAGCTTCATTGATCTTGATTCGTTAAAGGAAAATGGGTTCGACCTCATTTCTGCCATTAAAGCTCAAGGTTGGGAAAAATACTTTGAAAGACTAATGGGTCCTGTATTTCCATCACTGGTAAAGGAATTTTGGATTCATGCAAGCGCTGGTCCCAAGTTTATTCATTCCTCGGTTCTTGGAATGGAGATAGTTATTACTGAAAAACTGATCAGACAACTGTTCAGTTATACTGAATCTGATGGAGTTTCAAATCTTGCTTCTTCTCGCATTGATATGGCTAGGGTTTATGAAGAAGTTACTATAGCTGGAATGCCATCAAGTAAGGTTAAAGATTTGAAACCCATTTATAGGATCTGGGCAAAAATCTTTATGAGTACATTTTTTCACAGAAAACCATCCAACTCACCAGACTATGTGAGTTCGGAACATTTGTATTTCATGTACTGCATTAGCAAAAATGTCAAAGTGGATCTACCGTATCTTATCTTCAGTCATTTACTAACTCATGTCAAAGAAACCAGAGAGGAAGTAAGAGCTAAAGCTGGTAAAGTTAGGACGTGGATACCCCTGGGAAGATTGATTTCAGACATCCTTATTGAGAACAAGCTGGTACAGCATCTGACAGATGCGAAGATTACAGAAGATCTGACTTACATCATTGGCTCTGAAATAAATGGACTCAATCTGAAAAGGATGAAAATCATTTCAGAATTGAAAGGACAACTAAGGAAGATCAACTCTGAAGAGGTTCAAGGCAGAAGAATTCCTGTGGAAGACTTTCCACTATTCAGTGCAGATGAACCTAAGGAATTTGTCTGGCTGTACATTACTGAATGTCTAAAGGAAGGAATTCCTCTACCTGCTAATCTTGTTCAGAAGCCAGGAGAAGAATTGCCCAATCAGATGAAGGAAAGGCGTAGTAAGAGGAAAGCTGACGAAGGATCCGTTCAGAAGAAGAGAAAAGCATCTGAAGCTTCAAGAAAGAAGAAGAGAGAAGGAAAGAAAGCCAGAATCAGTCCTAGAGAAGCCACTCTGGAAGAGATCAGAGACACCATTCAACAGGTATTAGCATCTGATCCTACACCTACTGTTCATTCACCCCTGTCTTCACCACAACTCTCTCCAAACCTTATACAAAGAACTTCCAAATCCAAACAGTCTGTCAATATTTCATCTGAACCACTCTCCTCTGAACCAGTAAACTTACAATCATCTCCTGTACCAATTCCATCTGAACCACAACCTCAAACAATTCAAACAGAAATTCCACCACCAGAACCAACTCAACCAGAAAACTCTCCAACAGTAACTCCACAACCAACTTTGTCACAACCAGAGAATCCCCAATTAGAGACTCTCCAACCAGAAACAATTATTTCAGAATAAAACCAACCAGAGACTGTTCAAACTGAACACTCTGAACAAACAATTCCCTCAGAAGATCCAAATCTTTCTGACAATATTCTTGATATTCAACCCCTCAACCAATCTATTATAATTTCTTCAACATCTGTTCACTCAGATGAATCTTCTGATTCATCTGATTCATCTGAATGTGATTCAGAATCACTCAAACAAGCTCGCTCTGAAAGTGTTATGAAGAAACATCTTAACATTGCCTTGTTTCATACCCCACCAAACTCTCCATCTCATCAACAACCATCTGAAACTCAACCTTCTGACACTCAAACATCTGGAAACCAAACCATTCCTCAACCACCTGAAACCATTCCATCTGAAAATCAGGCTTTTCCTCAACCATCTGAACTCCCTCAATCTGACATCCACACATCTCAACCACCATCACCTCAACCACAACCATTTGAACCTACTCCTGTCAACACCCCTAATCCTTTTTCCTCTGGACAGTCTGAACAGTCAGATCTAGGATCATGTGTTAATGCTATGTTTGATATTTTCAAAAAGGAGTTAGATTCTGAATATGATCGTGTTAAGGCTGTATGCATGTCTAGTTTGGATCCCATTGTTTCGAATACTGCTTGGAAGCGCTTCATCTGGATGTTCAACAAAGTTGCCTTAAAAGTTAGAGCTAAATGCTCTAAGCTTGCTAAGACTAAATTTGCAGAATTAATCAAGGTAACTCTGATGAACATGCCTCCTCCTCCTCCTGTATTACTTTTGGAAGCTGCTCCTCCAGTAGTTCCTGAATCTGAAATGGTTGAACAAGCTTCTGTTGAAAACCAATCTGAAGGGAACCCTGCTGCTACTGCATCTGCTCCGTCTTCATCTGTGGTTGCAGAACTTGTGAATGATGTGAAGGATATAAAGGACTGGATGATCAAGCAAGAAAAGACAACTGTTGAAATCAAGACCTGGATGTCTAAGCAAGAAGAGTCAGCTGCCAAGATGACAGAGCTTCTGACCCTTATTGCCTCTCGCCAAACCTAGTTTTATTTGTTGTTTTGCACATGAACTGCTTTTGCTGTCTGTTTGTTTTTGTTGTGTTATGTGTTTTGGCATCTGCCTGTTTGATTGAGAACTTTGGTTTGTTTTGATTGCATGATAACTTGTTTTGCTCCTATATGATTCTTTTCTTCTATATCTTTCTGTCTTTGAAAATCTTTTTGATTATGACAAAAAGGGGGAGAAAAAGAGAAACTGAATGTTCAACCTATAAGCAATTACTAAAACTGAAATTCAGACAATTTATTAACTTACTTTGAACTTAAGTCTTTCAGATTACATTGATATATCTGACATAATTCTTTGAAGTTACCCTGAGACTGTGTCAACCAGAACCTGATCCTCTAAAGAAAATCTGAGTATTCAATCAACTCTGATAACTCTGATATCTTACTCTGATACATTTATTCTGAAAGAGAATTCATGCAAGATGATAACCAGACGCTCTGACTAAAGGAAGTCATATGTATCTGGCATCAAGATTTGACTCTGAACTCTTTCATCAGGCTCTGAATCTGAAATATACTTAATCAGAAAGGGAAGTATTCTATTCTATTGAAGTATTTATTTCAGGGGGAGATTGTTAATCTCAGGGGGAGTTTCTAATTCTTACTCTTTATTGAACAAAATTTCTCATGTTTTGTCATCATCAAAAAGGGGGAGATTGTAAGAGCACAGATTGTGTCTTAGTTATATCTCTATATTTTGATGATAACACTTATAAATTTTGTATTCAAGAATTATATACTCTAAACGTGTTCTAGATTGTTTGCTACAGGCACTAAAGATAATTATCCTAAGAAAGCAAATTAAGATCTGAACAATGTTATTATGAAAGGCTTCATAAGTTCAAGAGCATCTTAAGTGAAGATCTGAACGCTGCTCTCAGAAGAATCTGACTACTGTCTCTTGAAGATTCTGAAGTAGGAGCCTCTAAAGCATAGAAGACTCTGCTCTGATAGATTTACACGCTCAAGCACACAAGCTGCACATACTCTGATTCAGCTCAATCTGAAGAACATCCAAGACTCTGAAGATCCAGATGATCTCTAGTCTGGAGACTCTGAAGATTCAGACTCTAATGTTGAAAGCTGAACTTACTTTGAAGAAGATTTAAATATGTACGTTGGTTTATCTCAACAGCTCTTTCCTATTTTGTGCTAGACACAAGGACACAGACAAAAAGGTTTTATCTGTGCATTCCATTCTGAGGAAAGTTTTCTGCAAGTGAAGACAAAAGGCATCAGGCTTGTTTCAGCACAGCCTCCAATGTGTAGACAAAAGGCTTCAGGCTTTTCTGCACAGCCTTCAACGTAACAAGACTTCTTGGATCTTAGTGCCTATATAAAGAAGTCCACTCCATCTTCTTTAGTATCGAACTTCTAGCAAAATCACTCATCAAAGCAAATCTCTCAAAAGCTCCTATTATTTTATTTTGCTTTAACTTCGTTCTTAAGTTAAGAGAAATATCACAGTTGTGATAACAGCTTATTAGAAGCATTCTTACTCTTGTAAAAGTTTTACATTATTTGTAAAAGGTTTTCCTTAAGAGGATCCAGTTGGGATCAGTTGCTTTTGAGAAGACTAAGAACAGTTGTTCTTAGGTGTTGCTATTTGTAATCTGTTTGATTTAAATAGTGGATTAAGTCCTTGACAGAGAAAGGCAAATCACTCTTGAGAGGGTGGACTGGAGTAGTTGTATTCAACGAACCAGGATAAAAATATCTGTGTTCAAATCTTTGTTTTTTAGTCTTACTTATTCAACCCCCCCCCCCCCTTCTAAGTAATTTTTTCACCTTCAAGCGTGGCATTCCACAATGATTCCCATTTGGAGATTTGCATATACACTTTGTCTAAACTTTCTTTCTTAGTAGCCAGCACACTACTAACAGCCTTCATGTCTAGACCCAGTTTCTCTCTCTTGTTGATCTCTGCAGTCAGTTCTGTACCCATCCTGTTCACTACTTCTGTCTGCCTTCTCAAAGCGTAGGTGGCCTCAGTCTTCTCATGTCGGAGTTGGAAGATTTCTTTCTCTAGCTCTTCGTTTGCTTTCTGCAATTCTTCCTTTTCAGCCAAGAGCGTATTGTACTTCTCAATCTCCACAGTAGTGGGTTCTTCAATCACTAGAGGATATAAAGGTTCTGTAGCAGGAAACGGAATCAAAGACTTTTCAGCTATTTCACGGATCCAGAGCCGATAAGGATTATAAGCTTGACTGTCACTCTTGCCTAGCAAGGCTTTCCCTCTTCTGTGAACATTACCCCAAGCATGCTTCAACCTAACCAGGATGTCTGATTCTAATAAGCCCGTGAGATACAGAGATTCCTGTATCTCGTCTTCAGCAGGAGGACCATTCAACACGTAACCAAACTGTCTCACAAGCAAAGCAGGGTTATAGTTGATACAACTTTTCCGTCCAATCAGCAGGACATTTGGAAAACCACTGGAACTATAGATAATGTCGGCCCCAGCATAATCCAGCCAGCCCATACAATATTCTCAGCAGATAGACCCATCAATCTAGAAGACCACTCCACAGTACTGGCAATATCAATAAATGGTCCTGTCTTCGGAAGGTGACTGGAGAACCATTTGTACAATAGAGGCACGCAGCAGGAGACGTTCTTACCCCTATGTTTCTCATTCTTATAGTGAATAGAATGATAGACGTCTCCCAAGAAGGTAGGCACTGGATTCTTTGAAGCCAGAATGAAAAATGCATCTGAGTCTACAAAATCAGGCAAGTTGGGAAACAAGATGACCCCATAGATGCATACAGCCAAGATAGCATTAAATACAATCCAACACCCGTCTTTCGCACATTGTGCAGCTTTATCAACCAAGAAGGACAAATGAAACCCATATGATCCATTAAGCTTAACCAATTTCCCTGAAAATTCAGAAGCATCCAGACTGACAACTTCATCTAGCTTAGCCAGATCAGGCTCAGGATCATCGTGAACAAACGGCATCTGGTTCAACACCCGGACTCCCAGCAGAGCGGAGAATTCCTCCAAAGTAGGTGCCAAAACATAGTCAGGAAACAGAAAACATCTCAACTGAGGCTCATAGAACTGCATCAATGCATAAAGTTCATTCAACTCAAATACAGAAGGCTTGCACACCAGACTAAGCAGTTTCCCATATGACTCTCTGAATTCAACCCTTACTTTCTGATCAGCCAGAGTAACCAACTTCAATAGAGAACTGATATCAGGAGAAGGCAACTTATAAGCAACAGTCTTCTTGAGGGACTCCATGTCAGGCAATAAGAGAACACTAGAACCTGAGGGGAAATCACACCTGAAACACAGATACATGTTAATGAGATGCATACATGAAAATGCAAATGTATATGCAAATAGAGGATCAAGTGTGTGTTGTGCTGTAGCAATAATAATCAGAAGCCTGATGTTCTGTAGCTTGAGAATAACCAGAGCTTCGCATCAGAAATACCAATCACAAAAGGAACCTTTGTACCACAATCACACTGACAAAGAAGAACCTGGTAATTTGGAGATTATGGTTTCCTGCAAACCCCCATCCCACTCACAGGTATGAACTTATCTCGCCGAAGAGGTATGGCATCCTATGCGGTCATCAGCGTCACAGACTTTCAAGAGCGATGATACGATACCCAGAAGGTGTGGCATCATCATCTCTTGAAGCGGCCTCACTTAGCTGAATCCCAATTGATCGGTCCCCAGAGTCGACAATCCTCGGGTCAGACAACTTGTTGAGCCCAAAGGGCCAGGCAAGAAGCATCAAAGAGAATCTCGTCCGAGCGCGAATTTCGTAGCAAGCTGGTGCATGCAAAGCATGCAGGCTTTACCATTAATCTCCACTTCTAAGTCTATATGCACTCTCAAGCCTAGGTCCGACTTATCTCTCAAAGTAACACCCCTCCCCAACACAACAACAATAATATAGTACGGAAAGTAAATACAGAAAGATAAAGCACATATATACAACACCCAAGAAAACAAGCAAGCGCTAGGATTGACTCGCATAGGGAACCGTTGGAGTCCCCAGCAGAGTCGCCAGCTGTCGCTACTGCGAAAATCGAGGCCAGTAAAACAGAAGAGTCGCCACCTTTCGTTATTTATCCCTCAGAACGGGAAAGGAAACGATCGGAAAAAACCTGACAAAAAGGTATAAGACAAGGTCGTCGCAACCATTGTCTGGATTCGGGAGTCGGTTACGCGAGGGGAAGGTATTAGCACCCCTCACGTCCATCGTACTCGATGAGATCCACGCTTGTTGTGTTTATCTGACGGGTTGATTTTATCTATCTACGCTAAAAGTCTGGTCTGAAAAGAAAAGAAATGACTCGGCAGAACATAGCAGTTTTATGCCTACGTATTCCCGTCTGGAACGAGAAATCAGAGTCAACGTAGTTCGCCTAACTACGGGTAAAAGAGGGGGAAGGTTGCTCGCCGAGATATTGCATCTCGTGCCTACGTACTTTCATACGGCATGAAAGATCAAAGTAAACATAGTTCGGGCAACGAAGAACACTAGTTTGTTCAACATCTTTTATCCAAGTAAAGTTAACAATCAGTTCCAGCAGTTGGTGTTTGCAGCTCGACCTTTGGAGACTTAGGCCTTACCGTTTGCGATAGAACTGAAAGTTAACAAAACTTTCCTTTAAGAAAAGGGTTTTCCTGATTAAGGGTCCAAAAGGACAAAAAGGATTTGAATGTTTGTTTTTGCAGTCTTTTACAGAAGAAGTGAATTGAGTTCTGTTTGTAACTCGTGTTGCACTAAAGACTTGGACTTGAGAGTGAATGCGTCGCATGTCACCCAAAGGATACCACACTAAACACTCGAGTTACGTGAGGGAAACCCTCCCATAACTCTTTCTCAAGTAGCATAAGGCTCGTAACGCACAACACGTGTTAACCTTTATTAAGTGTTTTAAATGTATTCGAAGATGAGAAGAGAAACAGACTCTCTACAGGGAAACTGACTCGATCCTACAGTTATCATGCAATATTCGTCCTACGGTTGTGGTTAAAAGGGAAACTAACTAATGTTATCATGCATGGTTAGAATCCTAATGTCTGTCATAACTTCTCTTGAATAAGAGAAGTCAAAGTTCCTAGGGGAACATGGCAATGGAAACAACAGTAAACAGAAAAACTGTACAAGAAAGATTACTGTAAATAAATTACTGTAAATAAAATGCATGCAATGCATCACACAAGCAGAAGGAGCCAAGCTCAACTTCTAAACAAACAAGGCACAAAGGCCACACACCACACAGGCAAGGGAGCTGAGCTCTACCAAATACCAGCAAGCAAAGCCACACAGTAAAAATACAAGCAGAAGGAGTCCTACTCAATTTCTAATGCAATACAAGCAAGGGGAGAAGCTCAACCCTTAGGATGCTCTTAGGCCTATGATCATCTACATGAAGCCTAAATCTAATGCAACACTCCAAGCAAGTCACATCAATACAGCAAAGCAATCCATCAAAACAAACAGGTAAGAAAGCAAAACTACAGCTTCATAGCAAAGCCACTCTCTGACAGCAATCTAGTCTACAGTCTGTAAATCAAACTTCAAGCTCAAGCCAACTTCAAAAGAAGGAATAGAGTGCTTCATCTTCATGCTTTAAAAATGCTCCAACAAGGAAAGGAATCAACATGATGAAGGTATGATGATGGGAAGCATGATGTATACCAAAGGTATCCATCATGGCACTCAACCATGCATCCATGAAAAGTATCCTTAAAAGTTCTACTCATCATGACATGCCATACATCCCTCTAAAGGAGAGATGAGCTTTCATGTGAGGACTTTGCATCATAGGATAGGATGGAAGGCAAGTGAAACCAACCATGTTTGTTTGAAGGAAAAAACTACTTCTAAAGCTCTCTCCTAAAAACCCTAATCTTATAAGCTACAAAAAGCTAACAAAAAGAAAAGAAAAGCTCCAAGACAAGCTCCACCAGCCACTCCACAAAAGATTCATCATGCCCATGACATCCTCCAATAAGAACCAGAAGCCCAACATGCAAGAAAAGCCCACTTTGAGTCCATTCCAAAACAATCACCAAGGTTGAAGCACCAAATGAACAATCAACTTGAATATTCTATCTAAAATAGCAAATTACATCCTAAAAATCTAATTATTTTTCTATGGAAACATGCATTTGTCAATGACCTATAGTCCAAAAATCAGGGCCTAATTCAACTTCTAAGTCCTCTAATAAAATCCTAAGGTGAAAGGTATCAAGGGAAACCATTAATGGGGAAAGGCTCTAAACCTACCTCTAAATCAGAAGCTATGGTTGTCTAAAAAATGTGAGAAAATTCCTATGGGAGCATACATCTGTAACCTAACAGCCAGCCAAATCTCAAAACAAAATTCCAAACCAATTGCAAGAACAAAAATCAACAAACAGAGGTATCAGTTATGCACAACAATGGACATTAGCACAAAAGAAAAATTGTAACTAATTCAGATTAAGTCCTAAAAATGTAAAATCAACTCCTAAAATTTCCTAAGACATTCAAGAACCATAGGAAAAATTTTCATAATTTTCTAATGAGTTTTACTATTTTTAAACTAATTAATCCAAACAGGCATTAAAACAGAAAAATAATAAGAAAAAAGAAAAAAGAAAGAAATAAGGAAAATAAAGAAAATAATGGAAATAATGGAAACTGGCCAGGGTAGGATTCGAACAGGGGTGAGCACGTTGCTTTTCTGCGCTCCAAAACAGCGTCGTTTTGCCGGCCAGCCATGTGGCGCGCTGCTGGCGCTCGGATTGCATGACCAAGTCTTCTCTCTTCGCAGCGATCGGACGGCTGGTGGCTGTCTTCTCCATTTCAAATTTTTCCGCATGATGAACAGTAGCCCGCGCTACAGTACTGGCCGGCCATGGACATGAATTTCTGGCAACTTTGCACAATCGTAACTCTCTTAATATTTAACCGTTTCGCACGAAATTTTAGTCAAACTTAAAGGAAAAGTTACAAGGATTCCAAATATGCTCTTAGATTCCATCAAAACTCCACGTACAGAGAGATAAATCAATAGCAAGAAAACATGTCCAACCGAAAAGTGTCTCTAAATCTCAATTTATTAATCCTAAAATCATCTACAAGTCTTCCCGATCCTAACTGCATGAATATTCTGATCTAACTCATCCTAAAACTATAGGAAAATTGAGATTTACATACCAGCTTCGGAGCTTCGAACGGAGGTAGTTAGAACACATTTCTTGCTTCCAAAATCTCCAGATTCCTTCAATGACAGCTGAAAGTTCATTTTTTTAGCAACTTTGAGAGGCTTTTTGACCAAGTTCCTTTAGGAATTTGAAACTCATGAAAACATGAATGTTTTAGATCTATTTGAGGGCTTTCTAAAAAGTACTAGCACATATCAAAAGGATTTGTGAGCTGAAAGTTATGGTTATGACAAGTTGGTGATTTCACACTTTAGTCCCACATTGTCCAAAGTTTAAAAATCATTCCTTTGATCAAACTGGCCAACCTCAGCCCTTGGATGATATTATTTCTGATATGTAGAGATTATGAGGCACAAAAATGAGAAGATTATGCAGAAGAGGTGAATTCTCCAAGTTTGCAAGTTGCCTTGCAACTTGCATTTAAAAATGATTAAACGAAGCAAGAGGTGTAAAGTGAAATATGCCACCACCATCAAGCTATGCCCTCTAGCCTGCATTTATCCCTTTCAAAATCATCATTTTGCTTGACTATTGGGCTTACCTATCTGCCAATAAAACCCCTTTGTGGAGGTTTGATCCAAAAGTGTAAAACCTTTCTTTCATGTGAAGAAATCTCCAAATCTGCCCCCTCTTTTCATTTGCCTATAAAAGGGAGCCCTCATCACTTCATTTTCCATACAATATTGATTCTAAAAACCAGAGAAAGCTCAAGCCTTGGATCTTTCACACCTTACTCCAAAAATCACAAAATCACAAAATTGCCAAAAGCTTCAAAAATCTGTCTTGGTACATTTGCTGCCAAACTCATTTCTCCCCATTCAAACACCCCAACAATCATCCACACAATCTTTAAATGTGATATAGAAGGTGTCCAAGACCTTAAACCATTCAAAAACCTCACCATTCAAAAAGTCAACTTCCATACCAAGTTACTTTGACCAAAAGCCATAAAATCAGCCAAAAATGGTTCTATGCATTTGCTTGGTGTTATAATCACTCAAACACCTCTCATATATCATTTCTCAACTGTCTAAAGTGTTAAAGATCATTGGTGGAGTTTATTTCTCCAACTGTCTCAAAGATTGCATTCTTGCTTCAAAAAGAAGAAAGCTTCAAAGCTAGTGTTATTTGGAAGTCTCTCTGGGTTTCTTGGTGTTCTAACCTACTCAACACAGCCCACTAGAGGTATGTAAACACTCCATTCTTGCTTTATACCATGATTCCATGATTTGTCATTTTGAGTTCATTATGTGAAAATATGTCATGTATGTGTCTTGTGCATAAATTCTGTCATGACAAGGAGTGGCTGTTTGATTGGTTTGAGACACCTTTAAAATCATGAACATGTTGGATATGTAGGTTTGTTTAGAGCTGTTTACATCTGGTTGGCTTGATCATTCACAAAATGCCATACTTTGCATATTAATGCCTTGAACATGCTAGTTTTGGTTAAAGGCTAAAGTTGTTTTAAGTTTAAGCTCAGAATCATTCCCTCATGCATTTATGACTTGTGTGTGCTATTGGTTTGATTTAAACATGATTGGAAATTGATTTGAGAATTTTCATGAACAAAGAACCCAAAATTGCAGCTTGTATGCAATCTCTCATGACAGCCATCCTTAAACCATTTTGTGTGCACAACTTTGTTCAATAACATGTGTGTGAGCTATGTACATAGCTGGTTTGATCAAAATATGCAGAACTTGGATTTGAACTGTTCTTACTTTCCATCAAAATGCCAATTTTTGCAACTCTGTTATCATTCCTTGTAGCAGCTTGATTCTGGTTTCAAATTGTGCTTAAAATCACTCAATATCATGAATATGAGGTGTGTATGTGACTGAATTGGTCTGAAATTGTTTTGAATTGAAATTGAACATGCTCATGCATCAATACTTACCAAACTTGCATTTAGAGTATCATTTCTCATGACAGTCTGGTTCTAGCCTTTCTCTGTGTTTGAAGTCATTTAAAAGTATGTATATAATGTGTATGTATGCTTATCTTGGTCATAATATGCCCAGAACCTGTTTTGAACCTTGTCATGCATACTTTTAAACCTCAAAATGCAGCCCATATGCCATTTTCAACTGTGACTTATTTTGAAAACATTTGTATGTTTGAACATGATTGTTAATGTATATAAGAGGTGTACACATAGGTTAAATGATCAAATGCACACAAAGATTGAAACTGAATTTCTCATGCTTTCCAAAAACACCAAAGATGCAGTTGGTATACCAATTTTCATACTAGTCAATTTGAAGCCACTTTCCTTGCTTGAACTTATTTGTTTACATGTATGTATGGTGTTGTCGCACCTCGAAAAATCACAGAGACATTTCAGAGAAACGACGCTCGCGCGAAAGGCGCGGAAATGCGGTTCGACAGAATCGCCACCGAACTTTATTTTTCCCGAATAAACGGGAGAGGAAAATATCGAGAAAACCTCTTAAAACAAAAAGGATAGGAACAGGGCTGTCGCAACCAAGTTCCGGGTTCGGGAGTCGGTTACGCGAGGGGAAGGTATTAGCACCCCTCACGTCTGTCGTACTCGACGGGAACCTCTTAAGGTATTTGTGGAGAGTGTTGTATAGATTTGGTTGTTTTCTTCTCGTTGATAAAGGTAGAATTGGTAAGGTAAAAGGTTAAAGACGCTAAGGAGAGATGGGTGGTTAGAAGATAGGGTGCTCTCCAAGGATTGGGGCCCTTGTGCCTACGTATGCTCATTTGGACGAGAATGAGAAATCAGAGCTTCGTAGTTCAACTACGGGAAAGGTTGGGAAAAGTTGTGGGAGGAATAATGGAGGAAGATAGAAGTGTGCTCGCCAAGATCATCGCAATCTTGTGCCTACGTATCTTGTATTCAAGAATGAATAAAGAATCAGAGCGTCCGTAGTTCGTGGTAACACTACAAGAAAAAAGGAGATTTACGACACTTGAGTTGCGACAGTTATCACAAAACCGTCTTTATTCTTGGATTGCGACGGTTGTCACGACAGTTAGGGTCAACTGTCGTAGATTTTTTACGACAGTTATCAAAAAACCGTCCTTATTCCTGGACTACGATAGTTCTTACGACGGTTTGAGCCAACCGTCGCAGATTTTTTAGACATGTTATATAAAATAATGCGACAGTTACCAAAGAACCGCCCTCTTTCCACACTCGCGACAATTAAGGCGAACTGTCGCAATTGCTTTCGCCAATCATAATCACTATTTTTTCATTCCTTTTATTTTCCACTTTTTCTTTCATTTTTATTTTCTAACCTTTTTAATTTTATTAATTAATTTAATAAATCATTATTATAATTAATATAATTTTCATGACAATGTAGCTTAATAATAATTATTATAATTATTATAATTAATTTAATAAATAATTATTTTCTGTTTTATTATACAAATAGTTAACTTTTATTAAAATTAATTTTGGTAACAATTTTATCCTAGTGTCTACATCCGATCCAATTTTCCGAAGACAAAATTGGATCAAGAACGGGAACATGGAAATCTTATAGACAAGCAATCGATCCTAGGCTAAAAGACATCACAAGCTATCATTAGGCAATGCATCAAGATTAAGGTAGTAATAAATAGATAAATTTACAAAATTCAACCGAGAAGATAACAACTAATTTGATTAAAAAACCTGATCAATTCTAAATGAAGACCAACGAAAAAATAATCAACGTTAACTCAAGAAATTAATCACAAATTTAATCTAACAGTTAATCCTAGATTTAGATGAAGGATTCATCCTACATTCAAATCAGTATCATGAATATAATTAAAAATTAACCATAACTTTTAATTGAAAACAAATCACCAATTATCAATCAATTATTCGCAAATTGTGGATCAATGAACCACCAATTATTAAAAAATAAAAAACTTAAAAAAAAAAACAATCCAACAATAAAAAGGTGTAAAAAAAAGAAGGTGGTGTTTTTTTACAAAAGCCTCCAAGCCTCTCCTTTCTCTCTCTCCTGTGAAACTAACCATTCCTCCCCATTCCCTCTGTCGTGCATAAATTGAAGGTTAAATATCCATTCTCCCTTTCACGCTCCAGCTTCCTCTCAATTCAATCACCATGCTCTCACTCTCTCTCGTCACGATTCGTATACGACTCGTCTTTCCTCCGCATTTGCGTTTCGGAAACTCACCGGGATAACATTTCAACATCGTGCCATGGCCTGTTGGTCGGCGACGGCTAGAATAACACTGTGCTCCTCTCTCTTTTGTCTCAATCTATCACACTATGCTCTCAACGAACAATTGCAGATTACGGCGAAAAACGAAGAAGTTTCGAAGTTGAAGAAAAGGAATTACCTGATGTCATACGAAACAAATGGTACAAATTCGACCTTTCTATCTCTAATTTCGGTCTGCTTCCATTGCTATAGCGAGTCGTGACTTTCGATCGCATTCAATTGATGTTAATGGATATTGCACGTGCTGCAGTTGATTTGACTTTGTCTTTGTATTGCTCTGTATTTCAAACTGTATGTCTCCCCCCTGTGCGTGTAAACTTCTGATAACTGCTATGCTGTTAGTGTATGTGATATTTTTCATGTGAATTCTCTTTCTTTTCTCACTGTGTGCATGCATGTTCTAATATTCTTGTTGTGTTTTTGATCTTCTTTGACGTGTGTGTAATATGGATCTTCTGATTTTTTGTGAGTGGCCTTGTAATTTTCCAAATCATGGGATTGTGCCTTCACTGCTATATGCTTTTCATCGGTATGTGAGTGTTTGTGATGTGTAGATAGTTTTTTGTATCTGCTCATTTTTTCTCACTCTGTGTATTATTTTCTTCTTTTTCTTCCCTGCTGTGTGCGTATGTTGGTCTTATATAGGTACATGATGGACTCTTCAGGATACTATCATCCTATTTCTAGGGAAATAAGGTGTGACTTTACTAATTATGTATTTTCGATTTTATTCTGGGTGCAGTTGCCATCACAGCTTTATGTTATCAAATGTTCTTTTGTGCTCTCGTTAGTAAGTGGAGCTTTAATTCATGTTGTATTCTTATATTGCGCCTTTCTTTTTGTTGTTTACTCTGAAAATAGACAGGGCTTATGGGAAAGTCTCTTATTGAGCTCCAATCCACAAAAGCAGATGTTCTTCCTGCACACAAGGTAAAAGGGTGATTTTCTTTTATCTGTCTTCTGTTACTGGTTGAGTTGACCAATTTCCCTAGGGTTTATTTAGCAATGTATTTTATAAGCCTACTTTATTGTATGCAATGCATAGTTTACCTTTTCTTTTGCCTTTTTGTTATGCCATAAAACAAAAGCGTTTTCTGGCACTGATAAGGATTAAGGCCTGTAATACCCCAAATTTTGCCCTGAGATTTAGTCGCATTTCATTGTATTTCGCATCGCACGTTGACTAACCACTAACGGGTTGTGCAGTTGGTCGATTTTTGCAGGAAAACGTCATGTGGTGCGCTTTTAAGTCCATGAAGGTTAAAACAATCATTTGTTTGCAGTTGGCCGTCAATTTACGAATTTTGAGCTGTGGTCAGGAAAGTTGGGCCGTTAAATTTGGTTGGTTGGAATTGTTTGATTGTGAAAGATTTGAGGAGGTCAGAATAACTCGATCCAAGCTAGTGAATTGAAGTTATCCAAAAAATATGATCGCTTGAGTTTTTCGGATAAAGGTGTTTACTTGAATTATCGGAAGGTTTAATCGGGAGCTACGTCGAAGATGAGATTAGTCGGACAAATTGGATGAATCGGGAATTATTACTTCATAATTAAATTACTTTCATTTCATGGTTAAATTTTTTTATTTTTATATCTTAAATTACTTTCATTTCATTGTTAAAATTTTTAATTTTATATCTTAAATTAATGGTTAAATCAATTTTATTTCTATTTTAAATTCATTTCATTTTTAAATCAATCATGTTTCACTTTTTAAATTAATTTCATTTTTAAATCGATCATTATTGTAGTTTTAAAAATCAATTTCATTTTTATTCCATTTTTTTGTTATCCTTGTTTTTATTTCATTTTTAAATCATATTTTATTTCATTCTCATTCCACTTTTTAGTTAATATCAAAAATAATAATTATGATAATAAGGGTTTAAGTTTACAATATGTTAAAATAAAGAATTTTATTAATAATAATAATAATTCTTTACAAAAAAAATATAAAACATAAAATTACAAAAAATATAAAATTACATAAAAAATACAATTCCTAAGTCCTATCTGAATCTCCGACTTCCTTCGACGTCCTTCCGACTATCCATTTCCGAACCTGCAAACAAAACAAACAAATAAAATTTAATCGTTAGTTTCGATACCCTCAGAACAGTGTCATCATCGGGTTCGATTCTCGGCCAATGGCCTATCCGGCAGTTTTCTGTTCTTATCTAAGGCACCGAAAGAGGAAGAGGAAAAGTGGTTTCGAAATAAGTTTTTGGTCAAAAGAGATTATTTGAAAAGCCAATTCGAGAAGTGATTTTTTCTCAAGAGGATGGTTTTCCCGTTAGGACCTTAACTCCAATCCTCCGAAAAAATATCAATTCTAACAAACCGACAAGATCAAACAAGTCTAACAAAACTGACAAGCAAAACAAGTCCAAGTCCAGTAAACCAGTTCTTTCTGAAAAACCAGTTCAGAAATGTTCAAATCAGTTCAAAGCAAGTTGAACCATAAAAGACCAGTTCAGAAACCAGAAAAAAAAAAAAAAAAAACCAGTTCAGAAACCAGAATCACCAACGACCACAAATCCAGCCCAAAACAAACAATAACCGAATCAAGCCATGAATCTGAATTCAACCTGAAAGATCTCCTGAAAATTAGCCACAATACTAATCAAAACCGTAAACACATTTTGAAAGATCATCAAACGGTTTCTCCTGAAAAATTTCCGCAAATCACCGTTGAGGCTGCAAAAACAAATGAAATAAACTCAAACCCAGCTAATCCTGCGAAATCGCAGATTCTGCCATCATTTTCGCAACCATTTCAGCCAACAATTTCGTGACCTAGATCATATCGAAGCCCACAAATCAAGTCCAGGCACCTCATATAAATATCATCTGAAACGGATCCGCAAAGGAGACCAGAAAACGGCGACCGAAAGAAGACGGTTCAGGGAAGCATTTCGCTCCATCATCACTACCATCCTGAGAATTGAAAGAAGAAGAGGACTTTTCGTGCAAACCGAAGCTCGCGGCGCTATCGGACGCGGAAAGGGACTCAGAAACATCATCAAGGTTTCATCACCGTCGCCGTCGAGAGAGTAAAAAGACTTATCGGATCGCTCCAAACTCATCAAAAGAGTAAGCAATCTGATTTCCTTTTTTTGCCGTTGGGTTTTGTTTTTGTGATTTTTCTTTCAGGTGACCAGGAAGAAGCAGATAGATACATGCAAGCAATAAAGAACGAGAGGGAAGAAGCTTCGGTACCCCGGCCATGGCGGCAGCGGCGCCCTCACGAAGAAGAAGAGGTTTCCCAGAGAAACCTAAAGCAACTGAATAAAGACCACACAATCCGCCTTTCCTCTCTTATCTTTCACTGTCTTTAATTCATTATTTTTCTGACTTTTCATCTTTTTATTTTTATGTCTTTATTTTTTATTTTTCTTATTTTGCATTTAAATTGTCATTGGTAGTTAATTTAATTTATTAGCTATTTAAACCTTTAAAAAAAACTCTGTTCATATAGTAAGAAACTCAAATCTTTTTTTTTTTTAACATAAAAACTTTTTTATAATTGAAACTTGAAAACATTTTGATAATTAAAGGCTTAATCTTTTTTTTTTTAACTCAACTTTTTAAAAATGTAAATATTATAACTTTAAGTTGACATGTTCCTTTTTTCTTTAAATGAGGTGAATCATTAAGATTAACTCTAAAAAAAAAAAGAATGAAAATTTAATCTCCTTTAAAACCAATCATTAACCTTTTAATCCCATTGAAAATCTTCAAAAAATCTCTAATTTTTTTTTAGTCAAAAAACAAAACTTAGCGTTAGAGTTAAAACATTAAAAATAAAGCATTTTAAATTACAACAAAAAAATCAAAACAAACCTTTTTCATCAAAAATCTAAAAAATCAAAACAAATTTTTGTAATTAAATTCAAACAAATTTCTCATTAAAAACATTAAGGTCCAATTAACTTCTCCTTGTAAATACAAAAATTAAAATTTAAAAAGTTTTTCTCTTAATTAAATATTGGTCTTTTTTTTCAAAACTTAGGTTAACTTTCCTTTTAAATAAAAACTCAAAAACAAAAATAATAATTGGCATTTTAATATCTCTTCTTAATGATTTTTATGAAAACTTAATGTAGATCAAGGTTTTATTAAAATTTAATGTAAATCAATTCTTTATTTAAACTTAACTTGAATCAAATTTTTAAACTTAATGTAATACTCTTTTATTAAAATTTAATTTTAAAACAAAAGAAAACACTTAAAACTTTTTCTAAATTAAAACTTTTTTTAACTCATCTTTAAAACTTAAAATTTAAAAGCATTTCTAAAACTAAAATCATTTTTATTTAAAATTAACCAAATTTTTTTTAAAAAAAATAAATATAAAACTTATAATTAAAAACCATTTTTTTTATAACTTGTAATTAGTTTTTTAATAACTTGTAATTATATTTTTCTGATAACTAATAGGTAAGAATATTTTGATAACTCATAGTTACTAAACATTTTTTATAACTTATAGTTAGCCTTTCTTTTTTAATTAATTATTTTAATAAAAATTCAAAAATAAAGAGCTCTTGATGCAGGTCGTATAAGTCTCATTCGATCTTCAGTTAGCCTGTTTCATCTCTGCTGGATAATCCACTATTTTATTCATGTTTCTGATTTTTGGTTGTAATTATGAGAGTAATTGTCGCAGTTATTTATTCTTTGCATTTTGGGAATTTGTAATTTACGCGAGTGATCATCGCGATGCTTTTTTTTACCGCTTTCTTTATTTTTCCGCACTTTAATTCGGCCGAATAGTAATTTGTCGTATTTTGCATGTTTTTACCTATGAAACTAAGGTTATTGACTCGGCGGTCAAACTGTTAATCCTAATTCCTTCGGAGGGATTCTTATTGACTCGGCGGTCAAACTGTTAATCCTAATTCCTTCGGAGGGATTCTAACGGTAAAAACATGCAAAATACGACAAATTACTATTCGGCCGAATTAAAGTGCGGAAAAATAAAGAAAGCGGTAAAAAAAAGCATCGCGATGATCACTCGCGTAAATTACAAATTCCCAAAATGCAAAGAATAAATAACTGCGACAATTACTCTCATAATTACAACCAAAAATCAGAAACATGAATAAAATAGTGGATTATCCAGCAGAGATGAAACAGGCTAACTGAAGATCGAATGAGACTTATACGACCTGCATCAAGAGCTCTTTATTTTTGAATTTTTATTAAAATAATTAATTAAAAAAGAAAGGCTAACTATAAGTTATAAAAAATGTTTAGTAACTATGAGTTATCAAAATATTCTTACCTATTAGTTATCAGAAAAATATAATTACAAGTTATTAAAAAACTAATTACAAGTTATAAAAAAAATGGTTTTTAATTATAAGTTTTATATTTATTTTTTTTAAAAAAAATTTGGTTAATTTTAAATAAAAATGATTTTAGTTTTAGAAATGCTTTTAAATTTTAAGTTTTAAAGATGAGTTAAAAAAAGTTTTAATTTAGAAAAAGTTTTAAGTGTTTTCTTTTGTTTTAAAATTAAATTTTAATAAAAGAGTATTACATTAAGTTTAAAAATTTGATTCAAGTTAAGTTTAAATAAAGAATTGATTTACATTAAATTTTAATAAAACCTTGATCTACATTAAGTTTTCATAAAAATCATTAAGAAGAGATATTAAAATGCCAATTATTATTTTTGTTTTTGAGTTTTTATTTAAAAGGAAAGTTAACCTAAGTTTTGAAAAAAAAGACCAATATTTAATTAAGAGAAAAACTTTTTAAATTTTAATTTTTGTATTTACAAGGAGAAGTTAATTGGACCTTAATGTTTTTAATGAGAAATTTGTTTGAATTTAATTACAAAAATTTGTTTTGATTTTTTAGATTTTTGATGAAAAAGGTTTGTTTTGATTTTTTTGTTGTAATTTAAAATGCTTTATTTTTAATGTTTTAACTCTAACGCTAAGTTTTGTTTTTTGACTAAAAAAAAATTAGAGATTTTTTGAAGATTTTCAATGGGATTAAAAGGTTAATGATTGGTTTTAAAGGAGATTAAATTTTCATTCTTTTTTTTTTTAGAGTTAATCTTAATGATTCACCTCATTTAAAGAAAAAAGGAACATGTCAACTTAAAGTTATAATATTTACATTTTTAAAAAGTTGAGTTAAAAAAAAAAAGATTAAGCCTTTAATTATCAAAATGTTTTCAAGTTTCAATTATAAAAAAGTTTTTATGTTAAAAAAAAAAAAAAGATTTGAGTTTCTTACTATATGAACAGAGTTTTTTTTAAAGGTTTAAATAGCTAATAAATTAAATTAACTACCAATGACAATTTAAATGCAAAATAAGAAAAATAAAAAATAAAGACATAAAAATAAAAAGATGAAAAGTCAGAAAAATAATGAATTAAAGACAGTGAAAGATAAGAGAGGAAAGGCGGATTGTGTGGTCTTTATTCAGTTGCTTTAGGTTTCTCTGGGAAACCTCTTCTTCTTCGTGAGGGCGCCGCTGCCGCCATGGCCGGGGTACCGAAGCTTCTTCCCTCTCGTTCTTTATTGCTTGCATGTATCTATCTGCTTCTTCCTGGTCACCTGAAAGAAAAATCACAAAAACAAAACCCAACGGCAAAAAAAGGAAATCAGATTGCTTACTCTTTTGATGAGTTTGGAGCGATCCGATAAGTCTTTTTACTCTCTCGACGGCGACGGTGATGAAACCTTGATGATGTTTCTGAGTCCCTTTCCGCGTCCGATAGCGCCGCGAGCTTCGGTTTGCACGAAAAGTCCTCTTCTTCTTTCAATTCTCAGGATGGTAGTGATGATGGAGCGAAATGCTTCCCTGAACCGTCTTCTTTCGGTCGCCGTTTTCTGGTCTCCTTTGCGGATCCGTTTCAGATGATATTTATATGAGGTGTCTGGACTTGATTTGTGGGCTTCGATATGATCTAGGTCACGAAATTGTTGGCTGAAATGGTTGCGAAAATGATGGCAGAATCTGCGATTTCGCAGGATTAGCTGGGTTTGAGTTTATTTCATTTGTTTTTGCAGCCTCAACGGTGATTTGCGGAAATTTTTCAGGAGAAACCGTTTGATGATCTTTCAAAATGTGTTTACGGTTTTGATTAGTATTGTGGCTAATTTTCAGGAGATCTTTCAGGTTGAATTCAGATTCATGGCTTGATTCGGTTATTGTTTGTTTTGGGCTGGATTTGTGGTCGTTGGTGATTCTGGTTTCTGAACTGGTTTTTTTTTTTTTTTCTGGTTTCTGAACTGGTCTTTTATGGTTCAACTTGCTTTGAACTGATTTGAACATTTCTGAACTGGTTTTTCAGAAAGAACTGGTTTACTGGACTTGGACTTGTTTTGCTTGTCAGTTTTGTTAGACTTGTTTGATCTTGTCGGTTTGTTAGAATTGATATTTTTTCGGAGGATTGGAGTTAAGGTCCTAACGGGAAAACCATCCTCTTGAGAAAAAATCACTTCTCGAATTGGCTTTTCAAATAATCTCTTTTGACCAAAAACTTATTTCGAAACCACTTTTCCTCTTCCTCTTTCGGTGCCTTAGATAAGAACAGAAAACTGCCGGATAGGCCATTGGCCGAGAATCGAACCCGATGATGACACTGTTCTGAGGGTATCGAAACTAACGATTAAATTTTATTTGTTTGTTTTGTTTGCAGGTTCGGAAATGGATAGTCGGAAGGACGTCGAAGGAAGTCGGAGATTCAGATAGGACTTAGGAATTGTATTTTTTATGTAATTTTATATTTTTTGTAATTTTATGTTTTATATTTTTTTTGTAAAGAATTATTATTATTATTAATAAAATTCTTTATTTTAACATATTGTAAACTTAAACCCTTATTATCATAATTATTATTTTTGATATTAACTAAAAAGTGGAATGAGAATGAAATAAAATATGATTTAAAAATGAAATAAAAACAAGGATAACAAAAAAATGGAATAAAAATGAAATTGATTTTTAAAACTACAATAATGATCGATTTAAAAATGAAATTAATTTAAAAAGTTAAACATGATTGATTTAAAAATGAAATGAATTTAAAATAGAAATAAAATTGATTTAACCATTAATTTAAGATATAAAATTAAAAATTTTAACAATGAAATGAAAGTAATTTAAGATATAAAAATAAAAAAATTTAACCATGAAATGAAAGTAATTTAATTATGAAGTAATAATTCCCGATTCATCCAATTTGTCCGACTAATCTCATCTTCGACGTAGCTCCCGATTAAACCTTCCGATAATTCAAGTAAACACCTTTATCCGAAAAACTCAAGCGATCATATTTTTTGGATAACTTAAATTCACTAGCTTGGATCGAGTTATTCTGACCTCCTCAAATCTTTCACAATCAAACAATTCCAACCAACCAAATTTAACGGCCCAACTTTCCTGACCACAGCTCAAAATTCGTAAATTGACGGCCAACTGCAAACAAATGATTGTTTTAACCTTCATGGACTTAAAAGCGCACCACATGACGTTTTCCTGCAAAAATCGACCAACTGCACAACCCGTTAGTGGTTAGTCAACGTGCGATGCGAAATACAATGAAATGCGACTAAATCTCAGGGCAAAATTTGGGGTATTACAGTTGCCCCAATTTAAATGGCTTCACCGGATGATTTGAGTGACAGAGGCTCGAGAAATCATGGTGAAAGGGATTTAAATATAGATAACCGAAAATTTTGCCCTTAGATGCAGCGACATGCAATGTTATGGACAAAACGGAAATGAACTACAATGCTGACAATGCCATGAATTTAGTATGGTGCGTATGATGGAATGGTAAATGCAGAGATGCAGACAACACAATGACACCGGGGAAAGACGCGACGAACGAACCACATTGGGAATACGACGCACTGGGTGACAGCACGACACTGGGGAATTCTAAAGTGATAGTCAACTGGTGCGAGTACGACCAATTATCACTTTAGGACAAGGAATGGTAAGAGCGGGATCCTCAATGGAGATGGCACCGGCGAGACGGCTTCCACTGGGGGAATTTAAGAGTAATCATCAACAGGTTCAGGCGTGACCGGCTGATACTCTAGAGTAAGAAAATAAAACTGGATCTGGACGACTGTAGGATCGATTAATAAGATGTTGGAGCATTGAGAAAAGAATAACATCCGAGCTTCTGTAAACTTTCCCTCGTGACAGGATCAAACAGAATTTAGGAATCCGTAGAAAATATACAGGGTAAAACCGGCTGTATGCCAAAATAAATGGTCTTAAATGGGAAACGCCCTAATAAGCTTTCTCGAGAGAGAACTGCCACTTATCGTTGGAAGGGACTTATATGCCAAACGGGATAAGCTCTCAAATAAAGAGACTGCTGCTTATCTGTGGATAATAAATCGATTGATAATATAAACTTCTTCACGTCTCAAGTCTGTGCTCCCTGGACATGATTCAGTTTCTTCTTTTTCTAAAGGGTAAACTGAACTTCCTCATACTTCAAGATTCACACTCTCCTGAATATGATTCTGCTCCTTCTTTTACTAAAGGGTAAACTGAACTTCCTCATACTTCAAGATTCACACTCTCCTGAATATGATTATGCTCCTTCTTTTACTAAAGGGTAAACTGAACTTCCTCATACTTCAAGATTCACACTCTCCTGAATATGATTCCGCTCAAACCTCCCACTTCTTTAAAATGATACGGGAAATGGAAACCAAACTGCTCGCTGGAGATGGCCATTTGCTGTAAGTCATAACAAAGGTAGGATAAGCTTCTCGGGAGAGAAATGCCGCTTATTTGCAAGAGTGGCAATAATAAGCTTCTCGGGTGAGAACTGCTTATAGAGGTGGTAACAGGTAATGTAAATTATAAAGAAAGTTGTGATGATGGCAAACATCTAGATCACTGAGTGATAGCAGGTAACATAAATTGTAAAGAAGGTCGTGATGATGGCAAACATCTAGATCACTGTAATGTAAATTGTCAAGGATGTTGTGATGATGGCAAACATCTAGATCACTGTAATGTAATAATGAGCTCCTTGTATGAGAAGATCAATTGTAGAGTGTATTGTAAAGTGTAAGGTAAGTGATAAGCTCCTCGGCTGGGAACTGTTGCTTGTCTGTTGTGTAATGTAGGGATAAGCTTCTCAGGCGAGAACTGTCGCATATCTGCAAAGGATTGTAAATGCTTTTCTTGAAAGATAGCGTAAAATAAATGCACATCCAGGTAGGTTCGACGACCGACAGGACTGAAATTCAATCTAGAATTGGGATAGAAAGAACTATCAAACAAGACTCCATTGAGGAAATGAACTCGAATGGGGACTACCTTATCTTAACGCGGAAAGGTAACGGAAATAACCATGTCCACGAGGGTTGAACTCTATGGGGAAACTGGAAACAAATAGGTATTTTATGCTTAGGGCTGACAATCTACTTGGAGAGAGCGGACAAACCCAGTTACTCGGCGGTAACGACAAGGATGACGATAAATAGCAAGCATGCAAATGCTAATGTGTATGCCAAAGTGTATACGAATGTGTATGTTCATGTGTATGACAATGAAATGAAAATGAGTATATAATGTTCATGCTTATGCTTATGCTGACAAAACAGATGAGAGAGGAGACATGAGATGAAATAAACATCTCGACAGGAATACCCGGTGACCTCTGCAACAACACATCTATTAGAGGATACGAATAGTTGATGGTAAGACCGAATCTGGATTCAAAGTTAAAATTTCCCTGGGGAGAAAATCTCATGACTTCCACATGGGGATGCGATACGACTTCACCGGAGAGCATGATGCCCTGACTTCAACTGGGGATTCATGACCTCCGCATGGGGATAAGATGTCATGACTTCACGTGAGGGATTGCTATCATGAACCATAATCAGCTCAAGAACTCTTGGATCATATACTTTCGGGGATAAAATAAATATCCACTGTATGGGGAAAGTGTGGAGCTAGGCAGCTTCATGGAGATAGTGTAGCAACTTCCTGGGAAAAGTACCTCGGCTTCCTGGGGAAAAGGTATATCCGACTGGGGATAAGATATATTACTTCCCTGCGGAGAGTTCATCAGACTTACTGGGGAGAAATCAACAGACATTCCTGGGGAAGGTATCTTGACCTCTTGGGGAGAATATGGCAGTCTCCTGGGAAGTATTTCCTGAGGAAAGTAAGGCAATTTCACTGAGGAACAGATAATTCTGCTGAGAATGGAGTTCAAAAACATATATCACTTGGAGGATACCGGGGATATCTCTGCAGTCATGAGAGTCACTGGGGATTTATCGGATGGATCCCAAAAGTGTTGTCAGCTTAAAATCTCGCTAGGGACTGTTACTGGGAAGATGCTGGTATGATCTCTGCTGTCTTGGAGATTACCGGCTCGGTGCAAAATGTCGTCGGCTTAAAGTCTCGCTGGGGACTGTGTCGGTTTAAAGTCTCTCTGGGGACTGTCAGTTTAAAGTCTCTTTGGGGACTGCTTTGAGGCAATGGTTAAGATGTAGATTCTTCAACGATGAGATTTACTGGGGAATGAAGACCGTCGGGAGTAAAATCCATCGGGTGGATGAAGAATGTCGTGAAACGAAGCTAACTTTGATCTCAATGGACTTTGTCGTAGTCACCATTTTGAAAGTATCATGCCCTAGAGTACTTGCCTTATGAGGAAAAGTCATCTCAAGAGGATTTTACAGAGAAACATAGAGTCTAATTGCCCCACTATTTTCAAACTCTTGGAGAGATTTGTCGGATCTCGACGTAACTGGCTCAGATTGACGGTGTCATGACTGAGTCTTCAAAAATAGCTCTTAAGAATGGCAGGCTCGCATTGATGAGAAAACTGGAAATCATCTGCCCCTGTTTAGCAGGATCTGTGACATCTCTATGTAAGTTTCTAAGATATCAGGCAAAACCGACACGCGTGAAATGCTATCTTGAAACTATCAATGCAACAATATATTTGTCTTGAAATTTTTGTTTTTGAAAAAGATATCGCTGTAACTCGTGACCGAAATCACTAGTTAGGATATAAGTTTAATTTATAATGCCAACATGAGTTTTTGAGCATAGCTCGTAGGAGTCAGGAAACGCTATCTCGCCGAGTATGCTTTCAAGAGAATTCCTACTTCAATTAGGTCTTTAAAAGGTTGTATCATGGCTTGGTTCACGGTTTAAGAAACAAAGGATAAAGGCTCAAAGTTTGATTGTACCCACCCCTCTTCGTGATGTTCTCCAATCCTAATTCAGTTAGTTGGATACGAACACTCATATCTCAATCGGATTTGATATGGTCGAGAACTTATCAATGCTTCAGACAATGGCAGTCATTTACCTATTTTGGTGTTCGATCAACACGACTTTGTATTTATTGGGGATTCTTTATTTTGTTTTTATTTTTCGTTCCCTAACTTTTGCCTGGACAACGCCTTTTGGCTTTTTGACTTTGTAGTCCAGCGGGATGCCCCAGTTTTGCCTAAGTCTACTTCATAGGTTTTGACTTAGCGGGCTGTATGTATAATGTTTTTGTTGACTAAGTCGTGTGACTCTTTTGAAAGGCTTGTGTCTGCCCTACTCTTTTAGTAGTAAAGGGATAGTCATTGACTTCTAACTTCCTAAGATGTTAGGGATAGAATGGATCCTCGAAGGTTCGCTCCTCCTTTTTGAGAGTCTGAGTGCTCAATCGATTTAACTGAAAAACTACCCCGCCCCAGGTTAAAATAAGGGTTTTAATTGGGAAAAGAAGAAAACTCCTACTTCAAGGCTCAAAGGGGTTAAAGAGGGGTTATCATTCTTATGTCTCCATTGTTTGGGATTTGAAACAATGCCTTACATCATCAGCAGGTTTCAATTGGAAGCATACGACAAGAGATTTGACGTTTTTGGTTCATCATCCTCCTTCTAACTTTCTATCAAAGCAAGAGATCGGGTAAAATTGGCATTATAAGTTTATGAAAAAATATTTTGAATGAGTGAAACGAATGGATTTATTCAAGACAAACATGCATTGCATCAATTATTCCAAAATAAACAAGTTCGTACATGATAATTATGCTTAATCAAAGAAAATAAACATATAAATAATCAAAATGTAATGTCTCAAAGTCCTTCAAGATGTGTTTATGAAGTTTTTGCATCTGAGACCGGCATGGTAGTGGTGATTTCCTTTGGCGCAGCCCCACTCGAATGAGTCGCCTTGCTTGCCCCAGCTAGATCGGTCAATGCTTCAGTATCAGTCTTCGAATCTTCCTTCAGACTAACTTTCCCAGATTCTTGGTCAATCATGGTCAAATTATCTGGAGGACTGCTGAAATGAAATGGACTAGGCTTCTGAATAAATATTGGCTTTGGCATATTCACAGGAGAAGTAACTGGCTGAGATATGTTGAAAACCTTGAGAGGAGTCTTGATCTTTGGCTGAGGATCATCAAAAGACAATATCTTCTGTTCCAACAAATCTATGACAATGCTCTTGAGCGCGTAACAACCTTCCAAATCGTGACCAGACGCACCCTCATGAAATAAACAATGAGTGGCGGCGTTGTAATTGACAGGTACCGGATTGGGAGGTGGACCCAAAGTTCGGGTAACAACTAGACCTTGTTGCACTAAGAAAGGATACAACTCAGTGAACGTCATTGGGATCGGAGGACAAGGCTTGTATGGTCTCCTATTTTGACGAGGTATCATCTCTTCTGATGGTTGGCACACGGGAGCGTTGGGCACTCGTTGACAGTTGACAGGAGCTTGTGCAGGCTGATAAACAGGAGGTTGTTGATAAATCGGATGCTGATAGACCGGAGTCGGTTGCACAGGCTGATATGTAGGAAATTGCTGACTAAAAGGAGGTGCAACAGTAGCTACATAGGATTGTGGAGCATACTGAACTGGATAACGTTGAACATAATTCTGCTGAGGTTGCCAAGGTTGATGAGTAGCCATCGAGCGATTCCTCGGACATGTAGGTCCTTTATGGTGGTCAACGCTCGGAGTTTTGCACTTCGGAGGAGTAACTCGTCGAACTGGTTGAGCAATGGTAGGATGCACCAAACTGGGTTGAGAACCATGAGGAGGTATGTTCTCAACAGTAACAGCTGGGTGAGAACCCACAACAGTGTTGGTAATCTCAGAAACAACAGTAGGTTGATTATCCATCTTCACCTTAAGGGCTTGCAGCATCTCCATAATCTGCCCTACACTTCCTCGAAGATCTTCGAGTTCATGGCTGACACGGTCGATCTCTTGAGCTTGTTCTTCCATCCTTTTTCGTGCTTGGTCTCTAGTGTTGTACTGATGCGGAGGACCCAGGGTGACGAAACTAGCAGGCGAGAGAACCGAGTATGAGAAACCGAGAGACACATGCAATGCAAAATATGATGCTACAATGCAAAATGATTTCATGGAATTCAAATATTTACGAATATTGCAGAATACCAAAACTTTATTTATTATTTTTGAATAATGGATTACAAACAATATTCTTAGAAAAGTCTCGGCATAATAGCTAATAATGACCCTAAGGAAGCTTTTTGTTCTGCCCCTTGCTCTGCTCTTCGGGCTAGGCCTTTTTGAGGATGAGCCTATCTTCAAAAGGTAAATCGAGAGTTAGAGGAAAATAAATCCTTCATCAAAACCAAGAAATGGTACGTTGGAAAAGTCTTCACAATTGTTGGTGATTAGTGTCCTTGATGTCGGATGACTTCGAGCATATGGCTTTAGCAACGGTCTTGTCCTTTAGGGTCTTTCTTCGAGAAAAGGAAAGGAAGACTCCTTCAGAATAGGTAACCCCACCAATTGAGAGTACTCTTCTAGGGCAGGCAAGAGCTGGTACTCGAGGGATGTAAGGAAAAGATAATCTGGATCCTAGAACTGTAACAAAGTCGAAAGGAAACCTTTGTCTACTTGAGGTTTCAACAAAAATAACGGCCTTCCATACTTGTTTCTGGATCCTTTGTTGATCTTGAACCAAAGTTCCTAGCTTCCTTAGGTTATCTAACTAAAGTCCTTTAAAAGAATATCTCAAAGTTTTTTTTTTGTTTTTTTTTGTAATCCATGGTATCCTGCAATATTCATAAATAAAATTTGAATTACATGACATGTGATGCAATGTGATGTCTTATGGATGCAATGCATATATACAAAGTCCTAGGTTAAAGGTATATGCAAGGAGTTAGGGTCTACCCATTCCAATAGGTATGTACTAAGGTTAGTTTTACCTGCAGAACAAGGGTTCTAAAGCAGTTCCCAAAGTCATCAATCCATCTTTCGGATATTATCAATTTCCCGATTAACTCGGTGATTAATAATATTCTCAAGAGAATCTCTTTTGAGTGTAGTATCGCGTAGCAACCATTTTGGAATTACTCCCTCATAGTTCCCGCACTACGTCCTAGATAAGGCCAAAGTGGTGTTAAGGTACTACGGTCCCCAGTATCACAGACTCCAATCGACCATGGAAAAAGTTTTCACGATTACTCGTTCAACCGAACCATTTTCGAAAGGGTCTCAACTGAGTGGTGATTCTCAAGTCAGCTTGGTCGGGATTCCACTCCCTATAAGCCTCGTCGAATATATCACCTTCCTATAATAATGTCACTCAAGTCCGGGTGTAGGACTTATCTCACAACAAAATAGATACCCCCCAAGCAAGGTACAATATGAATATATTATATACAAGAAAACAAATAATAAAATAAATAGCATGCAATAAACAAGGTAGGGATAACCCTTAAAATTATGGCATTCCCCAGTGAAGTCGCCATTTTCTGTTGCGGTGGAAATAGGATATCAAACTATTAATTAGTTTGAATCACAATTCTTCATTCACAACCGCTCTTTGATTTATCCGAAGGAAAAGGTCAAAAGAGGGAAAAACCTATTTTTGCATCGTAAACACAATGCGGGGAGAGACCTAGGTAAGGGGTTGGTTAAGCTTAGGGAAGGTACTAGCACCCTAAACTTCTGTAGTATTCTACAGGAACCTTTCGTTTATTGTACGCTTTTTTATTTTTATTCATTATCTGCTTTAATATATATTGAGCTAAGGGATAGTGTGACCTAAATACCTAAGGGTTAGTCCTAAGTTTACTCGGCAAGACATCGCATCTTGTGCCTACGTATCCTGGATAGGGAATGGAATCAGAGTAATCGTAGTTCCCCTCGAAAGGGAGGTTAGAAAGTCTTGACTATGGTCAAGGTTTCAAAGGGGAGTAAACATATCTTAAGGACACACTTACGTGGAGTTGTTGAACTCCTATTTTCTAGGTTGAATTTGTAAATTGCAATGAAAGGGTAAATTAAGAATTCCACGGCGGGAAACCCTAAACAGAGCACGGCGGCTCTTTGACCTAAAAGCTAGGGTAAAGGGTATTTTCGTCCACGGCGGGACACCTGAACTAATTAGGGTTTTGAAATGGTTGAAACTAAGGTTATTGACTCGGCGGTCAAACTGTTAATCCTAATTCCTTCGGAGGGATTCTAACGGTAAAAACATGCAAAATACGACAAATTACTATTCGGCCGAATTAAAGTGCGGAAAAATAAAGAAAGCGGTAAAAAAAAGCATCGAATGAGACTTATACGACCTGCATCAAGAGCTCTTTATTTTTGAATTTTTATTAAAATAATTAATTAAAAAAGAAAGGCTAACTATAAGTTATAAAAAATGTTTAGTAACTATGAGTTATCAAAATATTCTTACCTATTAGTTATCAGAAAAATATAATTACAAGTTATTAAAAAACTAATTACAAGTTATAAAAAAAATGGTTTTTAATTATAAGTTTTATATTTATTTTTTTTAAAAAAAATTTGGTTAATTTTAAATAAAAATGATTTTAGTTTTAGAAATGCTTTTAAATTTTAAGTTTTAAAGATGAGTTAAAAAAAGTTTTAATTTAGAAAAAGTTTTAAGTGTTTTCTTTTGTTTTAAAATTAAATTTTAATAAAAGAGTATTACATTAAGTTTAAAAATTTGATTCAAGTTAAGTTTAAATAAAGAATTGATTTACATTAAATTTTAATAAAACCTTGATCTACATTAAGTTTTCATAAAAATCATTAAGAAGAGATATTAAAATGCCAATTATTATTTTTGTTTTTGAGTTTTTATTTAAAAGGAAAGTTAACCTAAGTTTTGAAAAAAAAGACCAATATTTAATTAAGAGAAAAACTTTTTAAATTTTAATTTTTGTATTTACAAGGAGAAGTTAATTGGACCTTAATGTTTTTAATGAGAAATTTGTTTGAATTTAATTACAAAAATTTGTTTTGATTTTTTAGATTTTTGATGAAAAAGGTTTGTTTTGATTTTTTTGTTGTAATTTAAAATGCTTTATTTTTAATGTTTTAACTCTAACGCTAAGTTTTGTTTTTTGACTAAAAAAAAATTAGAGATTTTTTGAAGATTTTCAATGGGATTAAAAGGTTAATGATTGGTTTTAAAGGAGATTAAATTTTCATTCTTTTTTTTTTTAGAGTTAATCTTAATGATTCACCTCATTTAAAGAAAAAAGGAACATGTCAACTTAAAGTTATAATATTTACATTTTTAAAAAGTTGAGTTAAAAAAAAAAAGATTAAGCCTTTAATTATCAAAATGTTTTCAAGTTTCAATTATAAAAAAGTTTTTATGTTAAAAAAAAAAAAGATTTGAGTTTCTTACTATATGAACAGAGTTTTTTTTTAAGGTTTAAATAGCTAATAAATTAAATTAACTACCAATGACAATTTAAATGCAAAATAAGAAAAATAAAAAATAAAGACATAAAAATAAAAAGATGAAAAGTCAGAAAAATAATGAATTAAAGACAGTGAAAGATAAGAGAGGAAAGGCGGATTGTGTGGTCTTTATTCAGTTGCTTTAGGTTTCTCTGGGAAACCTCTTCTTCTTCGTGAGGGCGCCGCTGCCGCCATGGCCGGGGTACCGAAGCTTCTTCCCTCTCGTTCTTTATTGCTTGCATGTATCTATCTGCTTCTTCCTGGTCACCTGAAAGAAAAATCACAAAAACAAAACCCAACGGCAAAAAAAGGAAATCAGATTGCTTACTCTTTTGATGAGTTTGGAGCGATCCGATAAGTCTTTTTACTCTCTCGACGGCGACGGTGATGAAACCTTGATGATGTTTCTGAGTCCCTTTCCGCGTCCGATAGCGCCGCGAGCTTCGGTTTGCACGAAAAGTCCTCTTCTTCTTTCAATTCTCAGGATGGTAGTGATGATGGAGCGAAATGCTTCCCTGAACCGTCTTCTTTCGGTCGCCGTTTTCTGGTCTCCTTTGCGGATCCGTTTCAGATGATATTTATATGAGGTGCCTGGACTTGATTTGTGGGCTTCGATATGATCTAGGTCACGAAATTGTTGGCTGAAATGGTTGCGAAAATGATGGCAGAATCTGCGATTTCGCAGGATTAGCTGGGTTTGAGTTTATTTCATTTGTTTTTGCAGCCTCAACGGTGATTTGCGGAAATTTTTCAGGAGAAACCGTTTGATGATCTTTCAAAATGTGTTTACGGTTTTGATTAGTATTGTGGCTAATTTTCAGGAGATCTTTCAGGTTGAATTCAGATTCATGGCTTGATTCGGTTATTGTTTGTTTTGGGCTGGATTTGTGGTCGTTGGTGATTCTGGTTTCTGAACTGGTTTTTTTTTTTTTTTTTCTGGTTTCTGAACTGGTCTTTTATGGTTCAACTTGCTTTGAACTGATTTGAACATTTCTGAACTGGTTTTTCAGAAAGAACTGGTTTACTGGACTTGGACTTGTTTTGCTTGTCAGTTTTGTTAGACTTGTTTGATCTTGTCGGTTTGTTAGAATTGATATTTTTTCGGAGGATTGGAGTTAAGGTCCTAACGGGAAAACCATCCTCTTGAGAAAAAATCACTTCTCGAATTGGCTTTTCAAATAATCTCTTTTGACCAAAAACTTATTTCGAAACCACTTTTCCTCTTCCTCTTTCGGTGCCTTAGATAAGAACAGAAAACTGCCGGATAGGCCATTGGCCGAGAATCGAACCCGATGATGACACTGTTCTGAGGGTATCGAAACTAACGATTAAATTTTATTTGTTTGTTTTGTTTGCAGGTTCGGAAATGGATAGTCGGAAGGACGTCGAAGGAAGTCGGAGATTCAGATAGGACTTAGGAATTGTATTTTTTATGTAATTTTATATTTTTTGTAATTTTATGTTTTATATTTTTTTTGTAAAGAATTATTATTATTATTAATAAAATTCTTTATTTTAACATATTGTAAACTTAAACCCTTATTATCATAATTATTATTTTTGATATTAACTAAAAAGTGGAATGAGAATGAAATAAAATATGATTTAAAAATGAAATAAAAACAAGGATAACAAAAAAATGGAATAAAAATGAAATTGATTTTTAAAACTACAATAATGATCGATTTAAAAATGAAATTAATTTAAAAAGTGAAACATGATTGATTTAAAAATGAAATGAATTTAAAATAGAAATAAAATTGATTTAACCATTAATTTAAGATATAAAATTAAAAATTTTAACAATGAAATGAAAGTAATTTAAGATATAAAAATAAAAAAATTTAACCATGAAATGAAAGTAATTTAATTATGAAGTAATAATTCCCGATTCATCCAATTTGTCCGACTAATCTCATCTTCGACGTAGCTCCCGATTAAACCTTCCGATAATTCAAGTAAACACCTTTATCCGAAAAACTCAAGCGATCATATTTTTTGGATAACTTCAATTCACTAGTTTGGATCGAGTTATTCTGACCTCCTCAAATCTTTCACAATCAAACAATTCCAACCAACCAAATTTAACGGCCCAACTTTCCTGACCACAGCTCAAAATTCGTAAATTGACGGCCAACTGCAAACAAATGATTGTTTTAACCTTCATGGACTTAAAAGCGCACCACATGACGTTTTCCTGCAAAAATCGACCAACTGCACAACCCGTTAGTGGTTAGTCAACGTGCGATGCGAAATACAATGAAATGCGACTAAATCTCAGGGCAAAATTTGGGGTATTACAAGGCCATTTTCAATGCATTAAATCAATATTTTATTACTTTCATGAATTATTGAGTTATTTTTTTATGTGCAGTTTGGTACTCATGATGATGTTGTTGTTGTTTTAAAACTCAACAAGGCTGATTTAGGTTCTCCTGCTCTTGGGCAAGGTGTAGTTTATAGATTAAAGGTATCTGATTGGTTTTCTTTGGAAAAAGAAAAAAATTATTTCCCATGCCATTGGCTGCGGACATCTTGCCCTAATTTAACTTGCTTGTTTGGTGCAATTTCTAACAGGATTCATCAATTACTGTTGCTTTTGATGATATACCAGAAGATGGCTTAAACAGTTCCCTAAGGCTGGAAAAGGTTGCAAATAAGGTATGTTGATAAGCTCTTACTCCCTAGGTACTTCTTATTTCTTTTTGTTTAGGATAGTTTTGTGGTTTGATTATAAGATAATTTAACTACTAAAATGATATTCAGCACGTTTTGATATATACTATAACTGTATGTTTTTGTGAAATATATGAATTGCATTAAATAGGAACTTATTGTGATGCTCTGAATCTCACTTTTGGTTAGTTACTTAACTATTTTCTAGTGTGTTTTTGTAAACATACATGTTAGCATGTTATTTGGTTTTTTTTATCCATTTTTTACTCAATTACTTGCTCCTGGGTTCTTTTATACAGAAAATGTTTATCGTTCATCCACGTGACATATCACAGGATGAAAGAGGCATTAATACAGTTGAGTAAAGGTGTGCATAAGGGTCCTGCTTCTGATCTAATTCCTGTCTTGTTTGGGGAGAGGAAACCAAGAGTGTCCAAGAAGGATGTATCCTTCACTTCCATTAATAGAAATCTTGATCACTCTCAGGTGTGTAATCTAATTTCTTGCTTGGTCATTTTACTTTTCATTTTTTTTCTCCTAACAGTCGTCTATTTTATGTAATTAGTATAAATCATATTTCACAATTTTTTGCACAAATACCTCTATAATTCCTATAAGCCTCTTCTTTAAGGGAAATTTAAAGAATTGTAATTTAGGGACTTCATAAAGCATATCTTCAATTCTGAATCATTAACCACTTTCAGTGTTATCGGATATCTTCCACGGTGGATATCAGTGGTGGTTTTTTGGCTTTTCCGTCATAATCCACTACAACGGCGCCATAAAACAGATGTTATGGCGATATTTTGGTTCTTCACCATGGACTACCATCTTTTCTGAGGGTGTTGAACAAGGCCTGAAAAGGTAATTTTTTGAGAGAATTGTATATTATGTTTGCTTCATTTCATATGAATGATGTAAAGGTGAATTTTAAGATGAACTAAAGAATGAAATTCGTTTTTTGTAACTGCAGTCTATCAGAGGGAGGTATACCTCTGTGGTTTCTCATCATAGATGATGGCTGGCAACAGATTGAAAGTAAAGCAAAGGATCCTGGTTGTGTTGTGCAAGAAGGAGCACAATAAGAATTATGTGTTCTGCTATTGAGCTTTCTCACACTCTTCATCAAACTACATTTTCAGAGTTATGTGTTCCCAAAAATTAGATAGGTGCATATAACCTATTGGCTCCATCTTGTTGGGTAGTGTTAATGTTGAATAATCTAGATTGGGCTTGTCTGGATAAATGATCCACATGTCTGGATATACATTTTGTATATCTATATATGGTATTGTTTTACCATAATGATTGTTAATATATTTGTTTCGACATCATATCCTCCCTTTTCAACGTGAATTAGCCCGTTTCCATTAATCGGCATCATTGCTGGTTGATATAGTATTTTATTACAGGGGATCTAGGGACAAGACTTGGATGTCAATTATGTTATTAATTTTAGACTTTTGGTTTTCATTTCTTCTCCAGGCTCTCATGTATCCTTTGCTTATGGCATGTAAATCAATAAGTAACTTACGTAAAGCTGCAGCTCAGGAAGTTGTGGACAAAGTTTGGCAACACAGTGGTATACTTGTGGATCAGGTTTGACAATTATCCATTTTAAGTTTATGTTTGTCAGATTCTATCTTTTTCACCGAATGATGATTGTATCTACATGCCCAACTTGTATCAAAAGAGCTTATCAGAGTCGCTATTCTTTGGCACGAGCTATGGTATGAAGCACTCGAAGAAGCCAATCGTCTTTATGTTGGTGAACATAATATTGAAGGGATATTAAAGGTGTTGGAGCCACTGCATGAAATGCTTGAAGATGGTGCAATGAAAAACAATGCTACCACAAAGGTTTGATCATCTTTCACTACATAAAATTTATTATATTTACTTAGTTTTCTTATAATCCAAAATGATGTTTGTTCGGTCCTATTTTTCATATCATACTGGTTCAAATACTTCAGGAACATACTTGGTTCTTTACTTCTACAAAGTCTTGAAGTTTATTTTTATTTGTAACTTTCTTGCATGATTTATGCAGTATATCTTGTGAGTTGTTTATGTCACTGCTTTGTAACTATTGCTCTGTATGGTAGCATCTTTTCTTTGTATTTTTGTTCTATTTTTATTGGCTGCCAATATTTATTTGCTTATCTTTTTAGGAATCACAATGGTATTTCCCAAGCACACCTTCGTACTTTCCCTTAATTCACCAGTGTCGATATTTCATGAGACTTTAATGTTTTAATGTATTGTGCAATTTAAAGCTTGTCATTGCAACTGGTTTGGCTGGTATGCTTATGATTTATGCTTTATCTTTTTGCAGAAAATTCAAGATCAGGACTACCTTTGCATGATGTAAGAGGTTGGATCATCTACAAGGTTGGTAAAAATGGAGTGGAAACTACTGTAGAGAACAACTCACAAATGCCATAAAGTTTTATGTTATTGAATACTCTTTGAACACATAAGGTAAGCATGTACTCTTTAACATAGGTAATGATCGTTACTTCACCGATATTGGAACTGGTGTTACTGTGATTAATAATCTGACTCAAGTAAGTGCTTCTCAAGGTGTTGAAGATATCACTATCTTACACTCGGTTTTCAGTTTTTTCAATTTTGCCAGACTCCTTGGTGGAGGAGTTGTATCTAAACATTTTGTCAGGTAATTTTAACACTTACTATCAAGCTCGTATCTGATGAAATTTGAATAGATCTGAAATCGTTTATATTAACTTGATGTTATACTTTTGATTGCATCATATCACTTGATATTACGAACGATATTGCTATCAAATGCATTTGTGGTAGAAGTGTATGTACATCTTGTATTATAATTGGGGTTGTTGCTCTAACAAAATTGATGTATAACATTCTTCATTCTATAATGATGATGGTAAGGAAGTCATACTCATACTAACTGTATTGTGGTTATTGTATAGCTTTTACTTGCTGCTGAACAATTATAACAGTGCATCTTCCTAACGGGTTCATTGAAAAACTTAATCAATTTTATGACAGTATTATATCTCAATTAAGCTCCTCTAGAATTTCGTTAAGTTGGATATATAGATGGCTACTATATCTGGAATGCACAAGAAGAGTTAGGAAATTTAGTTAGGAACATGCTCAAACTTCTTTCTTATTGGTGCAGGTTACCAATTTTTATGCTACTAGTAGTCGATACGGCACTCCCGATGACTTCAAGCGGTTAGGAAAAACATGTTGCTGGATCATGTTTAGTATTGGACACTGAGACAGAAAAAACATGCTGCTGGATTATATTTTTGGCCTTACTTGAGTTCATTGAAATACAAGGATAATAGCTATAAACCCATGTCTACAAGGGTGACAATTGATACTCGGTGGACCTCAGAACAAAGATACATGAGCTATTAATAAGCTTTTGTTGGAGCATATGTATAATTGAGATTTTGAGCTTGTTTGTTCCTTAGAAAAGTAAAGTATTGTATTGATCTTTTCTACGCTGACTTTTCCTTTATTCGGAAACCTGTAAATGCGAATTGTGATTTGACTTTTTGAATAGGTAAACAGGGACAACACAAGTTTTGGGGAACGAGAATGTTCAAATATGGCGACATTGATACTAGAAAGGGGGTTGGTGAAGCCAAAAGATTAGCAGCAACTAGAAGACTACAAAACTGATTATGAAGGGCTCATGATGATACTAGAAGACCACAAGTGATTTTATTTATTTGTGCTAACTGAAAGTAATTTTTAAGCTTTTGTATATGTTCATGTCTATCCTCTAAGGCAAAATCATACCAAAGAATTCTTCAGCCATCGGTAGAAAATCTTAGATCATCACTTGGTGTGGAAAATTGGGCAGAATACCTTGGATCATCATAGGTTGTACATTATATTGATTATATTGTATATATCAAGTTATAGATTATGACATTTGATCATTTAGATATTCATAAGTATATATTTAGTAGAAAATATAATAAGTTATTTAGAAAAGTGATATAATGAAATATCAATTGTTTTTTAAGTTATATAAACTTATATATTTGTTATATGTGAGTCTTTATATATTTGATATACGTGAGTCTTTATATATTTGATATACGTGAGTCTTTATATAACAATAATAGTTTAAATTAAAAAAACTATTATAAAAAAAATGAGATGAAAGTAATTTAAATAAAAATATAATATTATAAAAAAAAATTTATAGATAAAATTACGACGGTTTAAACCGTCGCAACTAGCATAAATAATATTTAGAATTAGTAAATATAATTACGATGGTTGAAAACCGTCACAATATGGAGATTATGGCAGTTAGCTACCCGTCGTGAAAATAAATAATATTTAGAATTAGTAAATATAATTACGACGGTTGAAAACCGTCACAATATGCAGATTACGACAGTTAGCTACCCGTCGTGAAAATAAATAATATTTAGAATTAGTAAATATAATTACAACGGTTGAAAACCGTCACAATATGGAGATTACGACAGTTAGCTACCCGTCGTAAAAATAACGACGGTTTGTACGACAGTTTTCACAACCGTCGCAATACGGCCTCGCGACGCACGTTTCCGCGACGGGGTTGAAACCGTCGTAACTTACAAATTGCGACAGTTAAAACTGTCGTAATATGTCAAAATGAACCGTCACAATTTGTCAATTTTCTTGTAGTGTAACAACCACAAAAAGAAGATGGGGAAATGGGAGAAATGGGTAGAAGGTAGCTCGCCAAGATCATCGCAATCTTGTGCCTACGTATCTTACATTCAGACGAGAATGAAGAATCAGAGCAGTCGTAGTTCGTGGTAACAACCACAAAAAGACGAGGTTTGAAATGGGTTTGAAGCTGAGTTTGAGACGAAAGAGTGACTGACAAGCAACCCAAGAGCATGCCTCAAGAGCTTATCACTCAAGAATTCAAGGAATGCGAGATTCCAAGAACTCAATTCTTTCGGAAGTTGGGTTGAAAAGAGTTGGATATTTTGAAATAGAAAGAATGACTTAATAACAACTCAAGGGCACGCCTCGAGAGTTACTCATTCGAATATTCAAAGAATGCTAGATTCTAAGAGTATCCCTCTTTGGTAAGTTTTAAAAAAAAATTGTTTGTAAGAAGATTGAGTCGAAAGTGGAATGCGAGGCAAAAAGAGGTTGGTTTGAAAATGGCTCGACTACGTGTCGAAGATCTGATTGAAGATAGAACCGACTTGACGACGTGTCAAGGGTTAAGATTGTAAGGAGACGATATTATTCCCTAAGGGTGATCCTAATATCGGAACCACGAGGAATTGTGAAGTGTGTGCGAAATTTCGACGGTTGCGAATGCGGACGAGCACTCGACTTAGGAGAATGTTTGAAAATGTTTGAAAAAGTTAAAAGATTGAGTGAATAATAACTCAAGAGCGTGCCTCAAGAATTATTCACTCGAAGATCCAAAGAATGCTAGTTTCTAAGAACCTCCTTCTTTTGGAGTTTTAATCGAGAAAAATGTTTTGAAAATAATTTGGATTGAAATGAGGTATGAAAAGTGAGAATACGAGATAGGATTTTGAAAAGTATATGAGAAATGACGATTATTTGGTAAATGAGACGTCGGCCTCACAACTAATTAATCGGGGTATCATTTGGATGCTAGATCCTAACAACACCTTTTTCATTCGGAAAACGTTTGGATGAACAACAAAAATATCACACAGAATGCTAGATTCCTATGATATTATCTAAGGTGTACACCTTAATAATGTTTGTCCAAAAAATCCAAGAAGTGCTAGACTTCAAAGATTTAATTTGCTTTGAAAAAAATACTCGAGGTGAATCAAGGTTTGAATTTAAATTTTAAGCGTGTGCACTAGCAAAGTGGGTTAGTCTTCTAAGTGATCAATTAGAAGTAATTGATCAAATAGGTGTCACTGTAAGAAAGCCCAGGATTAAGCTTTAAAATATTGTGTATGGTGATCAAAGGTTGATGGCGAGGCTTTGAAAACACTCGACTTACATGGGTGAAAATGACTCGATACATCGAGAGTTTTATTATTTTGAAAATTGTTTTGAGGCTTTAAAGCATAAATGAGAAAATAATTATTACATTTGGAGGGAGAGAGGTACCTCGTTATCGAATGGGAGAAGACGGAACAACGAAGGTGTATAAACGAGCCGTGGTTTTGGAATCCCTTGATATTAGCCCAAACTTATCCAACAAAATCAAATGGTTCAAAGTTTATTAAATCATTTAATTATATTAATCCAAATTAATTATTAAAATTATTCGATTGAATCAAATAATTAGATTAATTAAAAATGATTAATAAAGTTAAATAATCAATTAATTGGGCTAATTATATTTAATTATCAAAATTATCCAACTAAACCGAATAATTAGTGTTAATTAAAAATAATTAACAAAATTAATTAATAAAACCACTATGTGCCCTTGATAATGCCTCAATATTACCGAAATCCATTTGAAACTCACAGTAGGTATGCCATGGATAATCAATAAGGCGTGTTGCAAATTCACCGACACATTATCCCGAAAATGACAATGATGTTTCGTAAGAGCCTTGAGTTGCTTTGTTTGAAATGGTTCAGGCTTGTTGAAATTGTAACAGAACTAAAAAAACAAATAAGAAAAATACAGGATATGCCTAATATATATTGAACTTTTTTAACAAAACAACCTGAATATTAACGACGTCACGTCGGATATTCGACAAAGTTTTAGAACGAAAACAACCACAAAATGCCTTAAAAACAAAGATAAATACATCGAATCTCCAGTAGCAATCAAGCCTAATTGGGTGCTGATACTATCGAACCAAAGGGTACGAAGATTTACCGACGCCGGCTTTGGATACGGATGATATTGCTCTGCGAACTCGTGTTGCGGCTACTCGACTTTCTGTTGCAGAATTAAGATGCTGCCGGTTCTAACTGCTGCTATGTGCCATTCGACTTCATATTGTTAATTGCGTAATCGAAATTCGGCGACGCTGTAACCTGCATAAAAATAAACAGCCCAAATAGAAATAGAAAACAGAATCATTGAAAATGAAATTCGCGTAAACAGAATTGAGTTGAAGATGTGACTGGATTGCTGTTGCTATCAATTGAGAGCATGGTGAAATGCATTGCGAATGCAGAACCGTTGTTATCGTAGTGTCGTTGTTGACGAGTCATCGCTGCGAGCTGAAAAGCTATTGAGCTAAAGGTCAGTAATCAAATGTTGAGTTGCTTTTGATAATGTTTTCATGAAGCCCTTTGACCTTGTTGAAATTTCAGCTGAGTTAATGTGACGCTTAGCTTGAATGTGTCGGCGTTGATGTCGGTAACTGCGGTTCTTGCTTCAAGTTATTTTTGATGAACTGCTGCTCTATGCACTTTGACTTCGTATTTCTGCTGTCGAAATTCAACGAAGTCGCAACCTGCACAGAATCTTCTTCAGCTCGGCATGACCACGACATTTATCCGCTTACCGACTTATGATGCCGAATCAAAAGGATCCAAACCTGTAAAAGAGAGAACACAATAAACAATATCCAAACAGCAACTGGGACAAATATCAATGTTAGAGCTATGGTATTGCTGTCAATGTCCATTTTGCTCTTCCGGTTTTGCATCTACAACCAACAGGTCGGGGTCTCTAAACCATTTCCATCGACTCAAGAACATTTTGAAGTGAAGTGAAATGAAGAAGATGATGTTGTCATCGAAAACTGAAAGTCGCGGAGCCTATGCGTACAATGATACTTCAAGCTCCTGCTGCATAATCTAAATTCTGCTGCATAATCCTGCACAAAATCAACAGCATAATCCTGCACAAAATCAACAGCCTACACCAAAATAGGAAATAGACACAGTGAAAATGAAATCCAAATCCACGACAACCAAGTTGAGTTAAACAACAGCTTGTCTGCGATTTATCCGTTTCTCTTAACAGCACCAATGGAGATTCTACCATCTTGTGGTGATGACTCCAAAGAAACTCGTTATCCAATTTTCGACACCGAAAATAATAACACTGTTGCCAAAAGCATTAAAGCTCAGTTGTGAATGGGTCAAACTTCTTACTGTTAGTTACTCATCAACCTGCAAAAAAAAAAAAAAAAACAGACAACTCAATATCGAATATTGCAGGCACGATGTGGTGTTGATGCGAGGTGCGCCCCTGTTGTCGCTATGACTGAGATACTCTTGCTGCCATTCATTTCTTGTCGCAGTTGTTGCAGAACTGTTATGTTGTCGTCGCAGCTGCAGTTGCTTATTACCGCACGTTCTTGCTGTTGTGGAACTACTAAATTATATGGATATGGTGTTGTCATGTTGAAATTGAATCGAACCAATATTGCTAATCACCTCTCAACTTGCACATAAATAGTCACACAAACAAGCAGTACTCTCAACCTGCACATAAATAGTCACACAAACAAGCAGTACAGGGAACCAAAACAAAAATTGAAATTAAAAGAGAGCAGTCTAGGCATATACATAAACTATGCTCTCCTCTTTCTGATGAATCAGCAACATAATACATACTGATGTACATCAGTAGAACATAGCATAATTGATTCAAATACAATGGTAGGTGGTAGCTGCAGGAGTTGTCGGCAAAACCGTTTTCTTGCCGAGTTAAGGTTATTGAAGTTGTTGTGAACTTAGATCGAAAACTTCGTTATTGCTCAAAATTGCAGCTGAACACTCAAGGTTGATGGTTTCAATCGAGTTGCCGCTGAAGCTGAAAATTTGCTTGTGTTGCCGCGAGTTGTTCCATGTTTCTTCCCTTTCATTCTCGCACCATCAGCTACATTTGTTGTTGTTCTTCTGCTAGAGCATAGTTAGCCGTTGAGTTGCAACATCATAAACACAAAATCGAAGTTTTTGTTGTAGAGTTGTTTGATGTCGAACTCAAATCAGAAACAAGGTGCCTCCAAATTCGGGTTCTTACTCCATCTTGACGCCTTGCCAAGATCCTTGAGATATTAAGGTTACCGGGAATGTTCGTAAAACATCATATACACCTCAAAGTTCAAACTGCCAATGCAGCAATATCTCTTCTCTTCACCGACGTCTTCACGGTGTCTTCATCACTACAGAAATTGGATTTAACCTGGAACTAATCTGTAGTAGTATTATTCACCGTAAAGCTACAACTTCTTGCTTCAGAACTTGAACACGTACACCTTTGGTTACTCTTGTTGCAGATTTCGTGCAGAACACACACAAGCAAAGCAAAGTGTGAAGCATTGTTAAGCATTAAGAGATTTAGAGCAGCGAAGCATGCCGGTAACAATGGCGGCGAGGTTTTTTTTTAGGAAGAAGATTAGGGTTTGATTGAAGTGGCGCCGGTTTGGTTTGTATTGAGGGAGGAGATGAAGCTTTGTTGGGTTATTTGCTGCAAACGAAGGTGAAATTGGAGAGGTTTTGCGGTGTTTAATCGGTGAGGAGAATGGTGAAGGTGAAGGGTTTGGCCGGATGATGATGAAGGTGATGGTTTGTGAGAGTGATTTTGGGGAAGAAGACGGTCGTACGGCTTAGGATTTGGGGTAACGGTCGTGCTTACACAGAGAAGAGGGTTAGGGTTTTTTCTCAGTTGGGATTGGGGGCCATTTAGAGTTTTTTTTAGAGGAGATAAACAGTCAATTTGGTCCCCCTCTTACACTCAATTCCCCCCTCTTTTTATACAGATGAAACCAAAACCCTAACGGGCCGTTAAATATGGGCCTCCCATCTGATCCCCTCAAATTCCCCTTTTTTTAATTTTCTTTTCATTATCTTATAATAAAACAAATACTAATAAAAAACCTAATAATTACAATATTTAATTAACATAATAAATTAATAAGTAGATATTAACAAAACAATTAAAAAAACAACCAATTGCAAGTGGGCACGTGTCTAAATAACCAGAAATTAAGCAAACAATGTAAAACAGAAAATAAAATCGAAAAGTGAAAATAATTGAAAATGGGTAGGACAAATTTAGGGTATGACAGGTGTGTATAAGGTTGGTTCAATCAGAAAATGCTTAGAACCATGAGTTAGAATTTCTCATGCCCTGCCAAATAACCAAAGTGCATTTTGGAAGACATATCTTGCTACAGTCTATTTTTAACTTCAAATTAGGTTTGAACATCCTTAGTAACCTATACTTGATGTGTGTATGTGATTAATTTGCCAAAACTATGCATTGAAATTGAACTGATATCCATCATGCATCTATATGTTAATTTTGCAACTCACATGTCAATTTGTATTACAGCCTGTTTTGGATCTATCTTTGTGCTCACAGTCATTCATCAGTGTATTTGTAATGTGTGTATATGGTTTGTTGGATTTGGAACTTGCTGAAATATGATCTTCATCTCAAAATGCATTTTCAACATTACACTTGCAATTACCATACCATTTCTCATTCTAACTGTGTTTAGCTTAAACAAACTGTGGGAATTCATCAAACATATCATTTGTAACCTGTTCAGGCCCTCACTTGATGTTAATAACAGTTGGTTCATGTTTTGAAAATCAAAATGCATATCAAAGTGTTCATTTGCATGTCCCTTTGAATTTTAAAATGTAGGCATATTTTGAGAAAACTAATTGTACCATCATACTCTTCATGAGATTCTAGGCAAGATTGATAAAAATTTCATCCCATTTGGTCGAGTATTGGAGGAGTTACGCATCAAAACGTATTTTGGAAATTTCACTTGTTTTTGCCTTGAAAATGCCCAGCTTGCTTTGAAAATTCGCCCTATATGGTTTTAGGGATGGCTTCATCAATGGATGTATAGCCACCCCAGTGGTAAGAACATTAGCCAAAACACGCCTTGCATGCCATGAACCTGGGTTTGACCCCTGAGGAGGACAACCCTTTTATTTATTTTTGTTATTTTTCATCCCATTTTCAAAAATTCATATCTCTCTCAATTTTATTCATTTTTCACCCATTCTTTTTGAATTTTGTTCATCTTGATGTCTACTTTCATGTCATATTTTTTATTTCCATGTTTGCCCAATTTTGCATCTCTTTTGACTATGTGCAAGTTATGTACGTTATGTGATCGTTTTCGCGTATGCAAATGAATTTTTCTTTTGATACTTATGATTGTTTGTGATACTTGTTTGCATTCATGTTCTTAAATGTTAGCTAACATGCTAGGACTTCATATCTGGTTGTTACCATGTTCATTTTACTTCATCTACTAAATACACTGAAGCTTGATCTTTTGTCACACTTCCTGCTTAATCAATAGCTTTGATTGTCATCAATGCATTTTCATTTTTTATCATTTCACATGCTCACTTAATGGTTGTCACCATGGATGCATGTTTATTATGTTGTTATCTTGTTCAAAATTTTCTTTCCCCCAAGTGACGAAGTTTGTTAACTCTCATCCAAGTTGCCTCTCCTGTCCCTCTCCAAAGGAAAAGATCTTTCCAATAACCCTTATGTTATGAATAACTCATTCACCCATTCCCTTGACTTTGTTAAGTCATTTTAACCTTAGTTTAGAAACTATTAGACTTTGCTTCAAGTCTAAGAAACCCACCTGTACTAGGAATGTTCTTCAACTAGAACCCTAGGATAGAGTTTGTCAACTCTATGTAAGAATCATCGTCATGATTTCTTACTTCCCCTTTTGAGTGTTACAATTTAGATTAGGGAGTTTTGTCAAACTCCACACAAACATTGTCATGTTTGTTCCCCCTTGAACCTTGATCATAATCAAGCGTTCTTCATCCCTTGTGAGGTGAACTACGATTGCTCTGATTCTATCCAAGTTAGGATACGTTGGCAGAAGACGCGACGTCTTTGCGAGCAAACTTAGTGTATATAACTTTAGGTTTCAATCTATACCTTTTCCCAATCCATAGTACATATCACACACTTAGCAAGCAATCAAACAAGAGGTTCCTGTAGAGTACTACAGATGCTTAGGGTGCTAACACCTTCCCTAGGTATAACCAACCCCCGATCCCCGAATCTCTTAGCGTTGTCGTTACATCGCGAAAAGGGTTTTTCTTTCTTTAGACCTTTCCTTTGGATAAAATAAAGTTCGGTTGTAAAAGAATTAAGATTCAAGTTAATTTAATATCTTGATATCCAATTTTCACCGCAACAGAAATGGCGACTTCACTGGGGGAGAGAAGTTTATTGTTTTGAGGGTTTAGCCTATCTTGTTTGACTACTTGCTATATTTGTGAATACTTGTAAAAATGTACATATGTGCCCTGTTGGATCTTGGGAAACTTTGAGTGGTGAGACAACACTATACCCGTGTTTGAGCGTACTTATGATAGGATGGTGGTATATTCAAGAAGGCTTATAGGGAGTTGATTCCCAACCAAGCTGACTTGAGAAAACCACCACTCAGTAGAGGCCCTTCTGAGAGTTAGTATTGTTGATCGAGTATTCGTGAAAACAATGCTACTTTCTACATGGGAGCCCGTGATACTGAGGACCTTTAGATTACCTTTTCCCCACTATGGCTTTATTAGGATGTAGTGTGATGACTATAAGGAAGTAATTCCAAAATAGTTGATACGCGATACTACACTTGGACGAGACTCTCTTGAGAATATTATCGACCACCAAGTATTTGGGAAATTGATAATATCCGAAAGATGGGTCGAGGACTCTGGGAACTCTTTTAGAACCTTGTTCTGCAGTTTTTGAAAGCCTTAGTACATACCTTTGGGATGGGTAGACCTTGGCTCCATGCTCATGTTCTCCAAACCAAAACCTTTATCTGTTTACCCATGTGTATATGTGAATTTGTGCTTACCTGTGTTTGTGCATTCATGCATTCATGAGCATAAAAATTTCATGGAACTCAGATCTCTTGTTTGTAAACATTAGGATCATCATGGATAGTGGAAAAAAGAAAACTATAAAGTACACTTACAAAAGTCCTAACTTGGATGACATATAAGGATTGAGCACTTTGATAACAGATCTAGAAGGATTCAAGAGCAGGTATGGGAACTTATTGTCATTATTGAGGGTAAAAAGGAAGATGGATCTGGGACTTCTCTCCACACTTCTCCAGTTTTATGATCCACTCTATCATTGTTTCACTTTTCCTGATTACCAGCTGGTACCTACACTTGAGGAATATTCTTGCTTGATTGGTTTGCCTATTCTTGAAGACTCTCATTTTCCAATCATGGAGAAGGACCCTAAGGAGGAAGAAATTGCTAAAGCTACACGTTTAGGATTGGTGGATATTCAGAAAAATATGGCTACTAAAGGAGGAGTATTTGGTTTGACTGCAGAGTTCTTGGTTGGGAAAGCCCAATACTATGCTGATCACTTGAGCATGGATACGTTTGAGGCCATCTTTGCCTTGCTCATTTATGGGATCTTCTTGTTTCTATATTTTGATAATTTTGTGGATTTCAACGCCATTAAGATTTTCTTAAAGAAAAACTCTGTGCCTACTTTGCTAGCTGACGCTTATCATTCTGTTCATCTGAGAAATTTTCATAAAGGAGGAATGGTCACCTGTTGTGTCCCTTTGTTATACAAGTGGTTTATTTCTCACTTACCTAAAGCTCATGCTTTTTGGAAAGAAGGTTGGTGGTCTCAGAAGGTTATGGCTCTTGCTCACTCTGATATTGATTGGTACAGCCGTAATTATGATGGGATAAAGGTCATTGACAGTTGTGGAAGTTTTGGTAACGTACCTCTTCTTGGTACCAATGGAGGAATCAGTTATAACCCTGTTCTCGCTCACCGACAGCTTGGATATCCTTTGAAGGACAAACTAAATATCGCTCATGTGGAGAATATTTTCTTTAAGGGAAGTTCAGAATTGAAAGGAGAAATTCTAAAGGCTTGGGGTCATGTACACAAGAAAGGAAAGGAAGACTTAGCGAAACCTAATTGCATCTCTCTCGAACCTTATCTCCAATGGGTCCGAAAGAGATCCATTCAGCTAAAGATGCCCTATCCTCAGCAGGCACCCATGGTGTTGAAGGAGGAACCCCCAATGATCTTTATGTCTGAAGAGGAGAAGTTGAAGATTGCTTTGAGAAAATCACAACAAACTGAAGTAGCCTGGAGGTACAAATACCAAGTGGCCATGGAAGAAAATGATGAACTACATAGACAACTTCAGATGAGGGATGAAGAAATGAGCGCTTGCAAGAAGAGAAAGGCGCAAGAAGAGTTATTTTATTCCAGCCATCAGTCAACTCCATGGAAGTTAATGGTGGACAAGCTCATTCTTGAGAAGACACAGATAGAAGAAGAACTCAAGAGGATCAAAGCAAGAAAGGACGTTTTTTAGAATATCTTGAGCTCTATGTTTAGGACTTTTGTAAGATGTACTATTTTGTAAAAACTTGAAAATCAATGAAATGAAATGATGTTTTGATCTGAGTTCCATGAAACCTTTGCCTTTGCATTTGCATTCTTATTAATTAATCATTCAGGGAACTAAAGATTGTTTTGCAGATATTATAGGATGGATTCTGGAAACAAAGTAGAGGTTGTGTTCCAAAGACCAAGATTGGAGAACTTGAAGAAACTGGGAAGTTTAGTAGAAGACCCCGAGGCATTCAGAGAGAAGTATGGGAATATGTTGTCTTTGTTGGAAGTTCAAGTATATGAAGAGATGTTATCTGCACTCGTGCAGTTCTATGACTCAACCTATCACTGTTTCACCTTTCCAGATTATCAGTTGCTACCAGCCTTGGAAGAATATTCCGCCCTGATGGGAGTAGGCGTCACTCCTAGACCATTTTCGGGAAGAGAAGGGACTCCTAATGAAAGAGCAGTTGCAGAGGCCGCGTATTTAGAGGTGGACAAGGTACGATCTCATATGATTGCTAAGGGAGGGTTGTATGGATTTCCAGCTATGTTCATATATGAAAAAGCTCAAAGCTATGCCTTGTCAAAGAATATTGAAGCATTTGAGGCCATCCTGGTTTTACTAATTTACAGACTGTTCTTGTTCTCGACTGCTAATGATTTTGTGGACGCAAATGCAATCAACCTTTTCTTAATCAGGAATCATGTACCTACCTTGTTGGCTGATATGTACTTTACCATCCACCATAGGAACCATTATAGAGTTGGACGGATTGAGTGTTGCACCGTTCTCCTGCACAAGTGGTTTATTTCGCACTTGCCAACAGCCCTCTGGGATAAGCAAAATGGGCTCTCGTGGACAGAAAAGCTGCTATTGCTCAAACACTCAGATATTAAGTGGTATGATCCTATGTATGAAGGGATTGCCATGATCCAAAGCTGTGGAGATTTCCCGAATGTACCGCTTATCAGCATTAATGGTTGCATCAGCTATAATCCTATTTTAGCTCGTCGCCAGTTGGGGCACCCAATGGAGGATGAACCAGACCCAGACTTTTTGAGAAGCTTCTACTTTGAAGAGGGGAAGAATCCCGCTTACAGGGCTCGAATTGTGTATGCTTAGCATTATGTCCACACGAGGGGAGTAACTGCCCTAGGTTACCACGACACTATTGTTTCAGAATCTTACTTATCGTGGGTAAAAGAAGCAGCGTTGAAGATGTTCTATACTCGCTTTGAGCCTGACTCACCCAAACCTACTCTCGTAGAAGAATTGAAAGCTGCTTTGGCAAAAGCTGAAAAAGAAGGAAAGACTTGGAGGGATAAGTATTTCAAGGCTATGCAAGAGAAGGAAGAACTTCGAGAGTTGATCCGTCAAGGTGGAAAGAGAAGTCAGCTAGAAGACGAAGGGCCATCCAACCAGAAGATCTGAAATCCTTTTATTTTCCGTTTTATTTCATCATGTATCTGTATTAAAGACTTGTATTTCAGTTTCAGAATCATTGTTGTAAAACTCTCAGTTGCTAATCTATGAAGACTTTTTGAATTTACTTGTTTCCCCATTGTTATAATTTTTGCAAATATTCTTTGGTTTCCTTGAATGATTAATTTTGCATTATTGCATTTTGCATTCATAAGCATTGCATGTGCATGTTCTTGTGTTGTGTCTCATCTCGCTGTCTTGTCTCCAGAAAAAATCACACTGAATCCTCAACACCGATACAACAGTCGAGCCCAAGCTCGCCTAAGAATGGAAGGATAGAATTTGGATGTGGACAGGATTGATAATGAACTTGGAGAGCTACGAGGAGGCATGGGGCAGATCATGGAAGCCCTACAAGTCATTCGTGCAAAGTTGGACACTCAAGCCACTGTTGTTTCTGAAATCACTAGCATAGCTGTAGAGCCGATCCCAACGGCAGTCACTGTTGCAAATATTCCACCATATGGGTTACCGCCTGGTTTCGTACCTCCACCAGTAGTCAATCAACAAGCGGTTCCTCTAGGGCCAGAAGTTCCTCAAGTTATTCCTACTTACACTCAGCCTTCTGTTCAGATTCAAGCGCGCCCTGTTTTTCATAATCCTCCACAAGTGTACGAAGGTCTTGATGGGTATGAAGAGGAGAGTGGACGACATGATAAGTTGAAAGAAAGTGTAGAGACTATTGGCAGGAAAGTCAGAGCAATGGAAGGAAATGACATCTTTGGTACTGATGCCATAGATATGTGCTTAGTGTCTGGATTGGTAATTCCGCCGAAATTCAAAGTTCCTAATTTTGATCAGTATTCTGGAGCTACTTGTCCTCGGATGCATCTGATTATGTATTACCGGAGAATGGTCGCTCATGTAGAAGACGATAAGTTAATGATTCATTGTTTCTAAGATAGTTTGAGAGGAGCTCCTGCTAAATGGTATTTGGGTTTGGACCAGTCTCGTATTCACAGTTTCCAAGACTTGGTCGATGCTTTTGTGAAACATTACAAGTACAACATGGATTTAGCCCCTGATAGAAGACAGTTACTGAGTATGTCACAGAAGAGTTCGGAATCTTTCAAAGAGTATGCACAAAGGTGGAGGGAAACTGCCTCTCAGATAGAACCTCCTTTGAGTGGAAAAAAGTTAACAGATTGGTTCGTCGATACAGTGAGACCGGAGTTTTATGAGAAGATGATCAGTAGTGTAACCGCAAATTTTTCTGATATAGTAGCAGTGGGGGTGAGGGTGGAGTTAGGATTGAAGAATGGAAAGGTGGCTAGTGGTTCCAGCAGTTCTGGTAACAACAATGTCAAGAAGTTCAGCAGTAATTTTTCATAAAAAGAAGGAAGGGGAAACAAATGCAGTGACCATGGGAAGAAAGAGTCGCACCTGGACACCACCTTATCAATAATATCAGCAACCTCAGCAAGGCTTTGTTCAGCAGCCTCAAGCAAGTTATGTTCAGCAATCCCAGCAACAACGACCAATGTATTCGTTGCAGTATGCCCAACAACCATATGTGGCAGCTGTAACTCCGGCTTTTAATCATCCTGTTCCCGGTTATCAGACAGTGCAGCCAGCACCCGTATATCAGCCAATTCAACAAGGGTATCAACGAGCGCCCAACGCTCCACCCTATCAGCAACATCATCAGCCGAGAGCTCAAAAACCCAGACAGAACTACCAGAATCGGAGACCAACAACAAAACCTCCACTCCCTCAGATACCGATGACTTACACAGAATTGTACCCCTCCTTAGTACAGCAGGGATTGGTAACAACACGGCCATTAAATCCAGACACTACATCTCCTCACTATAATCCAAACGCTCATTGTGCCTTTCACGAAGGCGCTGCCGGTCATAATTTAGAAGGTTATCTTGCTTTAAAACACCTGGTCAGGGAGTTGATAGAAAAGAAGATCTTGTCTTTTGATGATGTATCCTCAAATGATAAAAGTAATCCATTGCCGAATCATGGAGGGGTTAATACGGTAGAAGAAGTGTCGGATGAAAGGATGGTCTGAGGTGTGTCAGAGATCAAAACCCCGTTGAGGTTACTTCACGGGAAACTACTGAAAGCAGGATTGATAGAAGATACCCATAATGATTGTAAAGAATGTTCTCGTGATCCTAGAGGGTGTGACGAGGTACTAAGAGATATACAACGATTGATTTATGAGGGAGTGTTACAAGTATGTAGTAAGGTGAGGAAAAAAGAAGTTTCAGTAATTGAGCCTGTTTTTAATTTACCGAAGAAAGGTGAGAAAGTTCCAGTGTTTAAAATGACCAACAAAAGTATGAAGCCTGTTTTCAACAAGTCGGCTATCAATCAACCTCAACCGGTTATTATTCAGAAACCAAAATCATTTCCTTTTGAAAGCACAAAGGTCGTTCCATGGAAGTATGACATGACTGTGATAGACCGAGGATCCGGGAAGGTTAGTCAGAAAGAGACAGTAAAAGATGACCAAATAGACGTGACAAACATTGCAGGTACAAAACAAATGACCCGTAGTGGTCGAATCTATCAACCAAAGATGACAGTAGCCGCTCCAAAAGAGGTTACCCCTGCTGCGACGAAAGAAAAAGAGGTACCAGGTACTGAAGGAGACGACGAAGAATTCTTAAGGATTATTCGGAAAAGTGATTACAGTGTTATTGATCAGCTTCACCAAACCCCATCAAAGATGTCGATCTTGTCTCTCTTGATGAACTCTCCAGCTCACAGAGAAGCTCTGCAAAAAGTATTGAAGCAGACACATGTGACAAAAGATATAACTCTCGGCCAATTTGATTCAGTAATAGCCAACATTACAGCCTGTAACACCCTGAGCTTTAGTGATGCAGAGTTGCCAAAAGAAGGACGCAATCACAACCGTGCATTGCACATATCTGTCAGGTGCCAAGAAGACACAATGGCACGAGTTTTAGTCGATACTGGATCCTCATTGAATGTATTGCCCGCAAGGTCGCTCGCAAGGTTAGCATATGCAGGGGCAGAAATGAAACTGACGTCATTAATTGTAAAAGCTTTTGACGGTTCAAGAAGAACGGTTGTGGTTGAAGTAGAATTGCCAATCATGATCGGACCTCATGTGTTCAATATTATATTCCAAGTCATGGACATTAACCCAGCTTATAGTTGTTTATTGGGACGACCGTGGATTCACGCGGCTGGGGCAGTGACTTCCACATTGCATTAGAGAATGACATTTGTTGTGAATGATAAGTTAGTGATTGTACACGGTGAAGAAGACCTAATGGTGAGCAATCTGTCATCATTTAAGTATATTGAGGCAGATGAAGGCGCGTTAGAAACTTCCTTTCAGGCACTCGAGATAGCTAATGCAGTGATGTTAGAGGAAACAATGGCTAAGAGTGGTCTGTCTTTTGCATCCGCTCAGAGTATCAAGTCTACAATGGAAGAAGGTACTCCTGCAGGTTGGGGAGAGGTTATTGAAGTGAAGCCAAAGATGGATCACCAAGGGTTGGGTTACAAACCAGCTCATGATGAAGCACCGACACATGACAAAGGACGCCCAAAGACTATACAAGAAGTATTCATCAGTGGAGGTTTCCAAATCAATGTTGTGGAGGAAGATTTTGAAGATGAAGACCTTGAACAGTTAGTGTATCATTGCAACGCTGCCTTGAGCAACTGGGAAGCTATTGAGATTCCTTTGGTTGTTCCTGAGTTAAAGTAATTTGTTTGTCTTTCTTTTCTTGTTTTTTGTAAGGGCCCCGAGCTTTCAAGAAAATCAATGAAAAACGAACTATTTTGTTAAATTCCTTGTGTTATTTCCTTTACTGCTTTTTACTTTCATTTTAAAAGAAAAATGGCAATCTTAAAAAACCCCAAAACAATTTTCTCTTTTGTGTGTTGCATTTGTCTTTGTGTGTTTTAATAAATTAAGCCATTCCAACGTGCAGTGATGTCCTAAAACCCATTGAATCCTATGACTTTGCATTTCCTCCTGACTTTGATTCATCAATATACCAAGCTGAAAATGAGGATGAAGATTTCGAAATCCCCGATGAACTGGTAAAATTGGCACACCATGAGTATGCAGAGCTTCAACCCTACAAAGAACAGGTAGAAGTCATTAATCTTGGCACCGAAGAAGACAAGAAAGAAGTCAAGATTGGGGCAGCTCTAGGGGCAGAAGTCAAGCAGCAACTAGAAGAACTTTTGAAAGAATATGTGGATGTATTTTCTTAGTCGTACCAAGATATGTCGGGTTTAGAAACTGACATAGTGGTTCACAAATTACCACTCCAACCAGAATGCCCACCGGTTAAGCAAAAGCTCCGAAGAACAAGACCTGACATGGCTCTCAAGATTCGAGATGAGGTGAAGAAACAGATTGATGCGGGTTTCTTAGCAGTGTCCAAATACCCCGAATGGGTAGCCAATATTGTACCTGTGCCGAAAAAGGATGGGAAAGTCAGAATGTGTGTGGATTACAGGGATCTAAACAAGGCCAGTCCGAAGGATGATTTCCCTTTGCCACATATCGATACTTTGGTGGATAATACGGCTCGTTTTGCAGTTTTCTCATTTATGGATGGGTTCTTCGGTTATAATCAGATTAAGATGGATATCGATGACATGGAAAAAACTACTTTCATTACTCTGTGGGGGATTTACTGTTACAAAGTTATGCCTTTCGGTCTGAAGAACGCAGGTGCTACTTATCAAAGGGACATGGTGACTTTATTTCATGATATGATGCACAAGGAGATAGAGGTATATGTTGATGACATGATAGCCAAATCTCAAAGCGAGGAGGACCATTTGGAACATCTTTTGAAACTATTTAAGAGACTCAGAAAATATCAGTTGAGACTGAATCCAGCCAAGTGTACCTTTGGAGTAAGATCTGGAAAGTTACTCGATTTCATTGTCAGTCACCGAGGGATTAAGGTGGATCCAGATAAAGTCCGAGTCATTCAAGATATGCTAGCTCCGCAGACTGAGAAGCAAGTCAGAGGTTTTCTTGGAAGACTGAACTACATATCCAGATTTATTTCCAATATGACTCCTACTTGCGAGCCCATCTTCAAATTATTACGCAAGGACCAGACGGTTGTTTGGAATTCAGATTGTCAGCAAGCGTTTGATAAGATCAAGGGTTACCTACAAGAACCTCTGATCTTGATACCTCCTGTTCCAGGAAAACCTCTCTTCATGTATTTGACAGTGCTTGAGAATTCAATGGGTTGTATGTTAGGTCAGCAGGACGAGTCCGGACGAAAAGAACATGTTATCTATTATTTGAGTAAGAAGTTTACTGATTGTGAAAGTCGATATTCACTCCTGGAGAAAACTTGTTGTGCTTTAGCATGGGCTGCCAGACGTTTGAGGCAATACATGATTTGTCATACCACTTTGTTGATTTCAAAAATGGATCCGATAAAGTATATTTTTGAGGAGCCTGCTCAGACTGGAAGACTCGCCCGTTGGCATATGTTATTATCAGAATACGACATCCAGTATGTAGCCCAGAAGTCTATCAAGGGTAGTGTTTTGTCAGAATATCTTGCAGATCAACCGTGGAAGATTATGAGTCTCTCAAATTTTATTTCCTAGATGAAGACATCATGTTGGTAAAAGATTGTGAAGAGCCAGGTCTTGATGAGATTCCGCAGACAGGTCTTTGGTGGAAAATGATGTTTGATGGTTCCTCCAACTACAGTGGGCATGGTGTAGGCGCCGTTTTAATGAGTCTGGAAGGTGGTTACATTCCATTCACATCCAGGTTGGATTTTGACTGCACAAACAATATCGCCGAATATGAAGCATGCATTCTCGGCCTCGAGGCAGCTATCGACCTCAGAATCAAACTTCTTGAAGTCAGTGGGGATTCAGCTTTGGTTATTTATCAAGTTACTAGAGAATGGGAAACTAGACATGAGAATTTGATCCATTATAGAGCCTACATCTTCAAGATGATGGAGTATTTCGATGAAATCACTTTCAAGCATGTTCTGAGATCTGAGAATCACATTGCCGATGCCCTAGCCATGTTAGCCTCGATGTGGAAAATCAGGGATGTCAATGATGCCACTCTCATTCGAATTGAACGCAAGACCGAGCCCGCCTACTGTCAGATGGTTGAAGAAGAAACTGATGACAAGCCATGGTTCCATGACATAAAAAATTACCTGTTCAAACAAGAGTATCCAGCAGATGCTACGTCACTTGACAAGAAAACTCTGAGACGATTAACATCCAAGTTCTTTCTCAGCAGTGATGTACTTTACAAAAGAAATCATGATATGATCCTATTTAGATGTGTCGACAGACGAGAAGCAGAGTTGTTAATGCAAGATGTTCACGAAGGAATGTTTGGTACTCATGCCAATGGATATGCTATGTCTAAAAAGATTTTGAGGGCAGGTTATTACTGGTTGACTTTGGAAACTGACTGTATTCAATATGCCAGAAGATGTCACAAGTGTCAGATTTATGCAGACAAGATGCACGTACCACCGACATTGCTAAATGTGTTGTCATCACCATGGCCTTTCTCTATGTGGGGCATCGATATGATTGGGGCAATTGAGCCAAAAGCTTCTAACGGACACCGATTTATTCTGGTTGCAATTGATTATTTCACAAAGTGGGTTGAAGCCGCATCCTACACTAATGTTACTCGGCAAGTGGTGGCCCGTTTTATCAAGAATGAGATTATCTGTCATTACGGAATTCCAAGCAGGATCATAACGGACAATGGTACCAACTTGAACAACAAAATCATGAAAGAGTTGTGCGATGACTTCAAAATTGAACACCACAATTCTTCTCCTTATCGTCCCAAGATGAATGGAGCTGTAGAAGCTGCAAATAAAAACATCAAAAAGATTTTGCAAAAGATGGTGAAAACTTACAAAGATTGGCATGAGATGCTGCCATTTGCCTTGCATGGGTACAGAACATCTGTCCGCACTTCAACAGGGGCAACCCTTTTTTCTTTGGTATATAGAATGGATGTGGTACTTCCTATTGAGGTCGAGATACCTTCTTTGAGAGTCATAATGGAAACCAAGCTTGAAGAAGCAGAATGGGTGAGGGAAAGGTTTGATCAGTTAAATCTTATTGACGAGAAGCGCATGGCTGCAATGTGTCATGGTCAGTTATATCAGAAAAGGATCAAGAGGGCTTTTGACAAGAAAGTTCGTGTCCGAGAATTCCGAGAAGGGGAACTTGTGCTCAAAAAGATTTTACCAGTTCATAAAGATGCACGGGGAAAGTGGATGCCTAACTATGACGGCCCGTTTGTTGTGAAAATAGTCTTCTCAGGAGGTTCGTTAATTCTCACCACCATGGATGGAGAGCAACTTACTCATCCAGTGAATTCTGATGCAGTACAAAAATATTACGCCTAAAAGAACCCGATAAGCCGAAAACTCAAAGGAGCGGTTTATGCAAAAGAAAAGAAAAGAGAAAAAGAGAAAAAGAAAGAAAAATAAGAGCTTGCTAAGTTGAAAACCCGAAAGGGCGACTTAGGCAAAAATGAGCGTCCCGGTGGATTGAAAACCCGAAAAGGGCGATCCAGGCAAAAATTAGGGACAAAGGCGTTTCACTGTATCAAATGAGTTGTCACTAACGCAGAAGGTCCTACAAGAATTCATCTCAACCGCTCTTGTCAGAAGCAAGGATTTGGGGGAGTTTTAGTCTTTAGGGATAACTGGTCATGGGATTCGATGTAACCTTATCCACGTTGCCATTTTTCACTTGTAAAACTTCTATGGAATTTTGTCATTTGCAAGATTTCATCCTTGAATAAAATCAGTTTTGAGTCATTCTTTCTTTTGCAAATTTATCATTTCCTTTATTTTCTTTGTTATGCAAAATATTGTTCGTTGATCAACGATAATTTTGAAAGCATTAGGGTCAAATTATTAAATAAAACTTGAAAAGATTAACAAACGTATAAAACTTCAACTCATGAAAAGAATCGAGGAAAATCATACTTCCCCGAAACCTCAGGGTAGCGGAAACTTTGATACGCAAGCCTATTGCACTCCTTGGTGAAGTGTAAGCACGTTGAACTGCTGAGTCCTTTGGTCATGTGTGAGTATCAAGTTGGAAGACTGCCTCTCAGAACCTCTTATGATGATATGAGGACCCATCCCCAATAGAAGACTTCTAAGCATTTTATTTGAATTTGCTTCGTCATCTCTGACTAGTTAGTTTAAAGCTATGTTCCCCTATTAAAAGTGGATCTATTTTCAAGACTACATACACCCTTCAGCCTGGGTTCAGTGTGATTCGTTTTGTCTCTCGGGGTCAGTGTGCTATTTGGTGATGTCCCGTGAATACCTAATCACTGCTAGTGAATGTCCTTTAAAGTCCAGTTGAAATTGGCATTGTTTTAGAAGCCAATCGTTATTGGTTTTCTTTTGGTCGTCACCATATTTTCCTTTGAGGTCCAGTCGTAACTGGCATTGTCTTAAACTCCACTCATTGGTATCTTTTGATTCGATCGTCACCACCTTCTACTTTGAAGTCCAGTCGTAACTGATAGTGTTTGAAATCCAATCGTTATTGGTTTTCTTTTGGTCATCACCATATTTTCCTTTGAGGACCAGTCATAACTGGCATTGTCTTAACTTCACTCGTTATTACCTTTTGGTTCAGTTGTTACCAACCTTTTCCCTCTAAAGTCTAGTCGTCACTAGCAAATCCCCTGTGAATTCCTATCGACATTAATATCTTGTTGGTCGTTACCAACCTTCCCCATGGAAGTCCAGTCGTAACTGGCGTTACTTGGAATCCAATCGTTATTGGTATCTTTTGGTTTGGCCGTTACCAACCTCGCCAGCTAAAGCCTAGTAGCTTGCTAGCATTCTCATAACCACATGTGTTGGTATACCCTGATTTGGTCGTCACCATGTTTTCTTTCAAAGTCCAGTCGTAACTAGAATTACTTGAAACCCAATCGTAATTGGTACCCGGATTTGGTCGTTACTAATCTCCTCTAAGTCCAGTAGTTACTGACATTTCTTAAAATTTGGTCATCACCAATTTCCCCAGTCAAAATCTTACGTGTTATCGATTGGATTTGAGAAAATCTCATTTGCTATTATCCCAGGTTGGTCGTTACCATTACCTACGGAAAGTCTAGTGGTTACTAGCACTGCCTGAGCCATTTGTTAAAACTGGGTGGCATCATTATCCCCTAGTGAAATCTTCCTCCTCGGACAAGTCTCGGAGATCTAGTCATCACTAGTATCCTCAATGTATTTGGTCTTTGTTTCTAGTCCATTCCTGAAGATCCCGTTTGAACTCTTCACTATAGAAAGTCCCTCATCTGATCATCCCCAGTGAGGTTCGTGTTTTAGTTCTTCACTTCCCCAGTAGAAAGTTGCCCTTTTCCCCGGTGGAAATCTATCCCTCTCCCCAGTGGGGGGTATGCTCTTCCCCAGTGAGATTGTCATCTTCATTGGACTTTGTGCATCCTCATTTTTTCCTCTCAGTTATCATTAGTCATGTTTGAACTATTGATTATTATATCTTAGTTTTCCCCAGTGTCGGATCCACAAAACCTGGTCCTCATGAGTAGTTACTCGTTGTTTTGTTTTTCTGTCTTCTGCATATGTCTTGCATCCAAGCATCATTTAGAATTCATGGCATATCATGACCTATCCTTTTTCATGTCAACGGATCTAAGGGACAAAATTTTTGGTTTTCTATATTTAAATACCTTTCATTGCGATTCTACGAGGATTGTCATCTCTTAGTTCCATCTATTGAAGATATTTAAATAGCGGCAACTGTTGCACCCCAAGTTTTGACCCCTTAGATTCTCATTATCATTTTAGGAGCATACTCATGAATTATCTAACCTTAACCCAGTGCAAGTTTGTCTTTGTCAAGTCACAGAGGAATCAGGGTTTCGTACAGTCAAATTGAAGCTTCAAGGTTTGTGATCAATCAAAGTTTTAGGCTAATTCAATTATGAAACAAGATCAAGGGTATCATATAATATCAATTGAGTACCCAATTTGAGGTTGTTACCCCAGAATCAAGAACAGTGTATTTCAGGGCACCCGATTAGGGTTTTTGGCCAGTAAAAGTCAACTATAGTTTGACTTTGGTATTAGAAGGTGTTTTAATGATGGGATTGTGGTCCATTAAGTCCATGTAGCTTTATAAAGTCTATTCAAGAAGTTTCAAAGTCTCAGGAGGTCCAGAGTATCAACAGACGACTCGGTAGTCACCAATCGATCGTACGGTTGATCAAAAAGTCAACTCTTCAAATTTAAGGAATTGGACTTCAGAGTGTGAATAAAAAATGTTCCTTATATCATATTGCACTTTCCTATCAATTTTCATGACCATTGGATCAAGGATGAAGGAGTAATCGAAAAATAGGGAAATTAGGGTTTTGAAAGGGGCTAAACCATAACTCCTTAACCACACATCCAATTGAGTTGGTTCAAAGCTCATTTGAAAGATCTTGACAAATCCTACAAAAGTCCCTAAGTGGTCCATGATCATAAAATTCATAGATTTGGAGTTATGATCAAATTCATTTTGAGAAAGGAAAAAGACTTAGAGAAATTTCACTTTTAAGTTCATTTTTTTAGCAACTTTGAGTTCATTATGTGAAAATATGTCATGTATGTGTCTTGTGCATAAATTCTGTCATGACAAGGAGTGGCTGTTTGATTGGTTTGAGACACCTTTAAAATCATGAACATGTTGGATATGTAGGTTTGTTTAGAGTTGTTTACATCTGGTTGGCTTGATCATTCACAAAATGCCATACTTTGCATATTAATGCCTTGAACATGCTAGTTTTGGTTAAAGGCTAAAGTTGTTTTAAGTTTAAGCTCAGAATCATTCCCTCATGCATTTATGACTTGTGTGTGCTATTGGTTTGATTTAAACATGATTGGAAACTGATTTGAGAATTTTCATGAACAAAGAACCCAAAATTGCAGCTTGTATGCAATCTCTCATGACAGCCATCCTTAAACCATTTTGTGTGCTCAACTTTGTTCAATAACATGTGTGTGAGCTATGTACATAGCTGGTTTGATCAAAATATGCAGAACTTGGATTTGAACTGTTCTTACTTTCCATCAAAATGCCAATTTTTGCAACTCTGTTATCATTCCTTGTAGCAGCTTGATTCTGGTTTCAAATTGTGCTTAAACTCACTCAATATCATGAATATGAGGTGTGTATGTGACTGAATTGGTCTGAAATTATTTTGAATTGAAATTGAACATGCTCATGCATCAATACTTGCCAAACTTGCATTTAGAGTATCATTTCTCATGACAGTCTGGTTCTAGCCTTTCTCTGTGTTTGAAGTCATTTAAAAGTATGTATATAATGTGTATGTATGCTTATCTTGGTCATAATATGCCCAGAACCTGTTTTGAACCTTGTCATGCATACTTTTAAACCTCAAAATGCAGCCCATATGCCATTTTCAACTATGACTTATTTTGAAAACATTTGTAAGTTTGAACATGATTGTTAATGTATATAAGAGGTGTACGCATAGGTTAAATGATCAAATGCACACAAAGATTGAAACTGAATTTCTCATGCTTTCCAAAAACACCAAAGATGCAGTTGGTATACCAATTTTCATACTAGTCAATTTGAAGCCACTTTCCTTGCTTGAACTTATTTGTTTACATGTATGTATGGTGTGTATAAGGTTAGTTCAATCATAAAATTCTTAGAACCATGAATTAGAATTTCTCATGCCCTGCCAAATAACCAAAGTGCATTTTGGAAGACATATCTTGCTACAGTCTGTTTTTAACTTTAAATTAGGTTTGAACATCCTTAGTAACCTATACTTGATGTGTGTATGTGATTAATTTGCCAAAACTATGCATTGAAATTGAACTGATATCCATCATGCATCTATATGTTAATTTTGCAACTCACATGTCAATTTGTATTACAGCCTGTTTTGGATCTATCTTTGTGCTCACAGTCATTCATCAGTGTATTTGTAATGTGTGTATATGGTTTGTTGAATTTGGAACTTGCTGAAATGTGATCTTCATCTCAAAATGCATTTTCAACATTACACTTGCAATTACCATACCATTTCTCATTCTAACTGTGTTTAGCTTAAACAAACTGTGGGAATTCATCAAACATATCATTTGTAACCTGTTCAGGCCCTCACTTGATGTTAATAACAGTTGGTTCATGTTTTGAAAATCAAAATGCATATCAAAGTGTTCATTTGCATGTCCCTTCGAATTTTAAAATGTAGGCATATTTTGAGAAAACTAATTGCACCATCATACTCCTCATGAGATTCTAGGCAAGATTGATAAAAATTCCATCCCATTTGGTCGAGTATTGGAGGAGTTACGCATCAAAACGTATTTTGGAGATTTCACTTGTTTTTGCCTTGAAAGTGCCCAGCTTGCTTTGAAAATTCGCCCTATATGTTTTTAGGGGTGGCTTCATCAATGGATGTATAGCCACCCCAGTGGTAAGAACATTAGCCAAAACACGCCTTGTATGCCATGAACCTGGTTTCGACCCCTGAGGAGGGCAACCCTTTTATTTATTTTTGTCATTTTTCATCCCATTTTCAAAAATTCATATCTCTCTCAACTTTAATCATTTTCACCCATTCTTATTGAATTTTGTTCATCTTGATGTCTACTTTCATGTCATATTTTTTATTTCCATGTTTGCCCAATTTTTCATCTCTTTTGACTATGTGCAAGTTATGTATGTTCTGTGATCGTTTTCGCGTATGCAGATGAATTTTTCTTTTGATACTTGTGATTGTTTGTGATACTTGTTTGCATTCATGTTCTTAAATGTTAGCTAACATGCTAGGACTTCATATCTGGTTGTTACCATGTTCATTTTACTTCATCTACTAAATACACTGAAGCTTGATCTTTTGTCACACTTCCTGCTTAATCAACTGCTTTGATTGTCATCAATGCATTTTCATTTTTTATCATTTCACATGCTCACTTAATGGTTGTCACCATGGATGCATGTTTATTATGTTGTTATCTTGTTCAAAATTTTCTTTCCCCCAAGTGACGAAGTTTGTTAACTCTCATCCAATCTCCTGTCCCTCTCCAAAGGAAAAGATCTTTCCAATAACCCTTATGTTATGGATAACACATTCACCCATTCCCTTGACTTTGTTAAGTCATTTTAACCTTAGTTTAGAAACCATTAGATTTTACTTCAAGTCTAAGAAACCCACCTGTACTAGGAATGTTCTTCAACTAGAACCCTAGGATAGAGTTTGTCAACTCTATGTAAGAATCATCGTCGTGATTTCTTACTTCCCCTTTTGAGTGTTACAATTTAGATTAGGGAGTTTTGTCAAACTCCACACAAACATTGTCATATTTGTTCCCCCTTGAACCTTGATCATAATCAAGCGTTCTTCATCCCTTGTGAGGTGAACTACGATTGCTCTGATTCTATCCTAGTTAGGATACGTAGGCAGAAGACGCGACGTCTTTGCGAGCAAACTTAGTGTATATAACTTTAGGTCTCAATCTATACCTTTTCCCAATCCATAGTACATATCACACACTTAGCAAGCAATCAAACAAGAGGTTCCTGTAGAGTACTACAGATGCTTAGGGTGCTAACACCTTCCCTAGGTATAACCAACCCCCGATCCCCGAATCTCTTTGCGTTGTCGTTACATCGCGAAAAGGATTTTTCTTTCTTTAGACCTTTCCTTTGGATAAAATAAAGTTCGGTTGTAAAAGAATTAAGATTCAAGTTAATTTAATAGCTTGATATCCAATTTTCACCGCAACATGTTGCATTACATGTTTGCATCTTTATACTTTCTTCTTCTTCTTCTTTTGTCTTCCTTTGCCATGTTCCCTTAAGACTTCTAATCTCTCTTGAGGGATTATGATAGACATTAGGATTGAACCATGCATGATAACATTCGGGTAGTCTTCCCTTTTCATATCAATCATAGGTGAACTTTGCACGAGAACATTAGGTTGAGTCTTAGCCTCCCTTTAAAGTGTTTATTCCTTCTCATCTTCAAACATCTTCAAAACACATAATAAAGGAAAATGAATGTTGTACGCTATGAGCCTTAAGCATTTGAGAAATGATGATTGGGGGGCCTTCTCTCAATTGTCTAGAGTGTTTAGCGTGTTTCCTTTGGACGATATGCGACGCATTCGCTCCTAAGTCATAGTCCTTAGTGCAACATGAATTACAAATCAATTCAATTCACTTCTTCTTCATAAAAGACTCAAAAAATAAACTTCAAACTTTTTTATCCTTCGGGATTAATGGAAAAACTTGTTCATAAAAAGAGTGGTGTTAACTCTTGGTTCTACCGCAAACGGATAACGCCTAAGTCTCCAATGGTCGAGCTGCATACACCTAACTGCTAGAACTAAGGTTTAACCCTACTCGGGTAAAACATTTGAACCAACCTATAGTCTTGTTAGCCCGAACTACGTTTGCTCTGATTTCTCGTACCAGGCGAGGATACGTAGGCACAAGACGGCGATGTCTTGGCGAGCAACCTCCCCCACTTTCACCCGTAGTTTTCCGAACTACGTTGACTCTGACTTTCCCATTGCACGAAGGAGTACGTAGGCATAGAGCGGTGATGTTCTATCGAGTCTCTTTTCTTTTCTTTTGTCCCTGTGGCTTGTAGCTAGATAGATAAACATCATTTAGATAGATAACAGGCGTGGATCCCGTCGACTACGACGGACGTGAGGGGTGTCCATACCTTCCCCTTGCGTAACCGACTCCCGAACCCAAGATTTGATTGCGATGACCTGTCTTCTCCCTTTTTCGTAGGTTTTCTCTGATTGTTTCCTTTCCCTCTCTTTGGGATGAATAAAGAAAGTTGGCGACTCTTCTGTCTTTGTCGGCCTCCTTTTTCGCAGTAGCGACACATAAGTATGACTAACACTACCAAAAACTTGCGGCTCATCTGAATTACCTTGAGGAGGCATAAATCCAGCACAATATTCTTCATAAATAGATTTCAAGTAGAAATCTAAGTTTGCTTTCAAGGCATCGACATCATCCTTATTGTAGTACCGCCTTACCATCCAATCAACCAATTTAATCTTGCGCCTAGGGTCGAAAACTAGAGCAATCAACAAAATCATATTAAGCTTCTCATGAGATCCTCAATACTTATCATACTTCTTCTTCATCTTTTGAGTTGTTGAACATAGATGTTCATCTTCAGACGCATACATATCCGCAATACTCTTTCCAATACCCAGGACCTCAAACATATAAATATTGCTTGTCAAATAAGATGACCTTGATATGTGTACTGTAGCATCATAAAACAACTTCAAGAATGGAATGATTAAGTTGATATGCTTCCAATCATCTTTCGTCGGGACACTTTTTCCCTTCTTTGTCAACTCATTCACATACCTAGCACAACATAAAATGTTTAACATAAATTGAAATATGAATATTTAACACAACCATCATTAATATCTTAGCTTAACACACAGTTCCTTTGAACAGAACAAAGATCCCAACAAAATACAGATGCATATTCCAAGAATTAAGGTGCTTGTTTGGATTTCAAGAATTAAGGTGAACAACGCAATTCTCTACTAGGGATGCTAGTAACATGGAAACTAGAGCCTAAAACGTTATGGCAAAACCGACTTTGATTTGAAATTTTGATGCGATGATGAATCTTGACATGAATCCATTGTTGCATTTTATATATTTAAGAATAAAATATAATTTTGAAACATAAAGCATGTCAAGAATTCACTTGTTGACCTCTTATCCTACACAGATCAATTAATAGCAGAAAATAAAAGAATGGGCAAAGAGTATTGCAGAAGAAAACCATATTCAGAAAATTATCTTCAGCTACATTAACTCGCCAAGAAAAAAATTACGAAGTTACTTGATGAAGGAAATTACTTTTCTCAATTAACATGATATACATAGATGCATATTCCAATATTTCCTTTAGATACTACAGAGAGAAAGATTTGATGCTAAGCTCTTATTCCAATAAGGGAAAAGAATTATCCTATAATTAATCCAGTTCAATTTCTAAACCTTAGCATTAAAATCATGAAATTGTTAAAACAAAGCTAATGTTTACTAGCCCAGATTATTTCAATGTACCCTACCTGTCAACATGAGCACCTTTCATCTTCTCAAAATTAACAAACATAAACAAAATAAATTTTCACGTACCTTTTATCTCAAAAATTTATTTCTTCAAAGGTTCTTTCATGTTTTGATGTGGATACTAACATCAAATAAGTTGAATTCCAACGAGTCTCAACATCTAGAGAAACTAAACCTTTATAGTCCATGTTCTTCTCATCAATACATGCCTTGAATTTAGCAAGCCTCGACGGAGAAGATCTAGCATACCAAACAGCATGACGAACTCTATAAACAGAATTCTCAATGTCTTTCAAACCTTCTTTCACAATTAGATTTAATACGTGTGCGCAACACCTCATATGAAAATAGTTTTCGCTCATAACTAAAATATTCTTAGACAAAAGCCTTCTCTTGAGACGTTCAACTCAAACATCATTAGATGAAGCATTATCAACCGTCAAACTAAGCACGCGGTTTAAGCCCCAATTGTTCAAACACATCTCCATTGTTTCACAAATAGCATCCCCTGTATGACTTGTGACTTGACAAAAATTTAAAATCTTCTTCTGTAAGTGTCAATTATTGTTAGTGAAATAGACCGTCACACACATATAGCTCAACTTTTGACAAGAAGTCCACATAACAGTGGTGAGACAAACTCTTCAACAATTCAGAGAAAGAAAATTTTTTAAAATTATCTTTTCTGTGCCCCACAATTTCAAGACATCACATGCTAATGTTGTGCGCGAACAAATCTGAAATCTTGGTGAAACGAGACTCATAAATTCATAAAAAGACTCATGTTCGGCCTTCTGAAAAGGAATCTCCATGTTTATGAACATTTTAACCATTATTCTTCGAATGGCTTATTGGTAAAACTTGACGATTAAAGGAGACCCAACATGTTCTTCAGCACTTGTCATAGAAGACGATGTCTTTTTCCTCTTGTAAAAGAGACATCTCAATAAATGAGCATGCATGGAATTAGTTCCGTTATTATACTTAATATTTATGTTCTTCTTCCGACGATACAATGAAATGATTTCAAACCTCTGAACAATTCTTTCGTTTCTTAATGTGAGGAGGTGGCATTTCACTAGAGATTGTAGGTGGAAGGGTTGAAACCGTATTCTCGGATGTTGCATAAGTTGTGCCAACATTAGTCATCTTGATTCCGTTAAAATTAAGAAAATAAATTAGAAACGCATAGATTATTTATTCTTAAAATACAATTTTCAATTAACTAGAAAGGCAAAAAGATTTGAACTTAATACATCCACTTGTTAGACATGAATTTGACAGCACAAAACAAAGGCAAGGGGATATCAACACCAGAAAACAAAGGCAAAGAGACACTTAAGTGATTTATATATGCTGTGTTAATTTGGTAATCAACCATAGCAAAAAGCAAAAGTATAAACAAACTAATACCAAATCATAGGACTATACTCAAAGAAACAACTTCAAACATGATAATACATTTCATAGTGGCGGCTAAGCTCATCATGATAATGTCAAAAATAATAATAATAATAATAATAAGTTCAAAGCCATCACTTTTCTAAAAATCTAGTCATAACACAAATGCTAATTTAATTGAGTTTACGTTTTAAGAAACCAATAGTCCCCTTCACTCTTCTAGGTGGTTCTATAAATAGTAATAACTGGAGCTACCTTAATGCACCCAAAGCAAGTTAAGAGAAAGTCATATCATGTTTACAATAAAAAGGACCATCACTTTTTTTATATTAGTTCTCCTTCTTATGGCAACTTTGAATGGTTCTTCTGAAGCTGCAGGAAGAGGTCTTCTAGATCATAAAGATTATTGTGGAATCACTCCTACTAATTGTTTCCTTATTTTTAGGTGACATGGTGCCATAGAAATATTGACATATGATTTTAATGTTTAAATTTTTCACAATCTTTCACAACCTTGGATCAATTCATATCAATTCCAGGTTATCCTAAATTAAGCTTTACCCTGACCATCCTATATGTTATCTGGCCGCAACTCTCCTAAATTCAATTTTTGGGCTAGGCCATCCGATATGCAATATGGTCTTACTATTCTAATTCAGTGATGAATTAACTGTAACTTATACTAGTCTCCCCATTATAAATTGTGCCTATGATAATTTCCACTATCCCACTAATAAGTCATGCCAAGGTTATGAATGTGTTACAGATTTGGCTCAATTTCAAATTCAATGTTTTTGTTTCTGTGTATCCTAAATTTTCTTGGGTTTTAGAATTTCCAAATATCCTGGTTATAGAACATTCCAAACAATCCAAACAGCTCTCCAGATTGGCGACTATTACCAGCCATCTAGTTCAACATTCCAAACAATCCAAACAGCTCTCCAGATTGGTGACTATTCCCAGCCATCTAGTTCAGTTGTCTTTCAAACGATTTATTGTTGTCTCCCATATTGTGTGATTTATTTACGCCTGAGATGCACATCAACCTCAAGTTCAATTTTATTTATGTTTTGTGGAGATTTCAGAGTATATAGATTTTTCATGGCCTAGTCTTGTCACAATAAAAAAATATTTCCCTAGAAAAGCAAGAACATGACACAATTTTTTGGTTTAATACTTAGTGGAAACTTAGTAGGTTGAGGATCATTCTTATGAATCAGTTCTCTTAGTGGACTCGACACTGCTGAGGAATCTAACACTTTATGAATCAGTTACTTGGTAGCTGCTCACCCACACAACACCTCTATCAAAACTCCAATTTAGGAACTGAATCTGCATTTTGGCCAACACATGATATCATTATGGTTATTGTCACAAAAAAAAATACTATTCTAACTTAACTTCTGGTACTAACAATACAGTCATTAGCTTTGAATACAATGAATATATTTCTATGGGACTTTCGGTGGCACGTAAATGGCACATCACCTTCCAACGTGTTAAAAGATGGCACGTAAATGGCAGCTTTGAATACATTGAATATATTTCTATGGCACGTAAATGGCACGTCACCTTCCAACATGTTGTAAATGGCACGTCACCTTCCAACATGTTGTAAATGGCACATCACCTTCCAACACCTTCCAACATGTTGTAAATGGCACATCACCTTCCAACATGTTAAAAGATGGCACGTAAATGGCACATCACCTTCCAACATGTTAAAAGATGGCACGTAAATGGCACATCACCTTCCAACATGTTAAAAGAAACATTCAGTATTATAAGGCAGAGATATTCTGCATAAACCTAGGAATTGGTCCATACAATTGATTACTTGAAATGTCTAAATATTGAAACCTTTGAGAGAAGCCAGATAGTATTGTTCCATTGAAGGAGTTTCCTTGCAATTAAAGTTTTTCTAAGGTTAAACACTCACCAATAGTTTCAAGAATGTCACCGGAGAAATGATTCTTAAAGACATCTAGGTCATTGATATTTACTAGCATTCCAACTTCTTTTGGTAAGCTACCACTCAGTGAGTTTTTTGACAAAATGATTACTTAAGTTTTTTGACAAAATGATTACTTGATTGTGCAAATTTTCCAATATATTTAGAATGTTTAGAAAAAATGATTATTAAAAATAAAAGTTGCTAAATAATATTTTCATGTTCTGTATTTTGAAACTACACAGTATCATCATTAAATTATTAAATTAATAATATTCTAATAATAACAACCACCAACACATATATCAATTTATGGATATATCATTTTTTGCTTTGCAACAACGTAATTATGTTTTTCTTTACATTTCTAGTGCAAAGCATAATATCATCAACAACAATTGACTTACATGTACTTTGTCATGTATAAATTTATTTTAAACTGCAACAAAAAATCGCAACTAATAATTGCAATGAATGATATGTTTTTAATTGTATAAATTTAAAAAGCTGCAACAATCGCAATTAGTATTAAATTAACCAGGACAAAAAATATACTTCTAATTGTAATATTATATTTAACACTAAATAAAAAAGGACTACAATTCAAATAGAATAAACCAGAAATGATTGAAATAATAAAGACATAGCATCTACAATAAATCACAAAAAATATAACCTGAAGAAATATTCGTATTAATAACTATAAATATAATATTAAAAAGAAATGTCTGAAACTATAAGAGAAAAGAACAATCATAATAAAACTATTCTTTTCTTTAAAAGAACAAGTTTCAGAGGATTAAAAACCTATCAATTTTAGCCTCCGTGCGAACCGAAAAACCTATAACCAAAGATCTTTCAGCTGTTTGAGAAGGCTGCAAAATAACAAATTAATTATATTAAAAAAATGAATATCTGAATATTTTTAGGTACGAAACTATTAAAAAAAGTTCCCTACACTCAAATTAAAATTTCAGATATTTAGTATTTGATATTCGCCTCTGTCTGAACTAAACAACATTTATATATAAAACATAGTCGTTTAATTATTCGAAGGCGTATGCTAAACCAATTAAATTAAATTCATAAAATAAAAAATTAGAGAAAAATGTGAAAGGCTATTTGAAGAAAAAACTGATATGAAGAACAGATTGAAGCTTCAATATGCCTATCTATGAGTGAAAACTAATAAACATTAGATTTCAATTACTATTTGCCTCCTAACTAAGTCGAAAATGAAATTGAGAATTTTCATAAGACTACTCAAAGAGGCATAATAAATCTACAAGATGATTAATTGATAAAAAAACGAAGAAGCTGTTGAGGTGAAAACAGATTATGATTAATTGTGTGTGTGATTGAGAAAACTTAGTTTGAGAATGAAATTTATAAGATGAAATAGAGAGATCTAGAAGAAGGGATATGCGGCAGAGAAACTGAAATTAGGGTTTGAAGATTTTCGCTTGTGGTGATTTAAAGTTGTGATGATGGGTTTTCTGTTGTAGTGGGATGGGCCGGTGAGGTTTCGAGCCCAATAAGCCCATATAGGTCACTGAAAAGTAGAAGGTATTTACTCTATCTAAATCTCCGTAATATCTAAAAAATTATATTTTACATTGTTATAATTTTTTTTCTTTAAATTTTGTAAATAAAATTTTCTAAAATATATTTGTTTTGGGGTAAGAAGAAATATGTTTTAGAAAATTGATATTTGAAGTAAACCATAATAATTATGGAATAAATCATGGATTTTATAAAACAAAATTTGTAATTAGAAATTTTACCTATAAATTCTGCAAGTTTCTTCTCTTTAATTTTACTGATTTGCGTGTTGGAAGGTTAAATATTGTAAGTACACCTCTTTCTTCGTCCATCGAATACCTCCATCACCATGCCAAAAACCTTCCATAGTACACTTCATCAATCTATTATTTATTTGTTGTTCCACATCGGAACAGTAGCGTCGTATGTGAAAAATGTATATTGACTCTCACAAAATCCAATGTCAAACTTGTCTAATTCACCTCGATGTGGCGTTGTAATCGTTTCTAATTAACTGAGTCGAACATCGTTAACTTCCATAACCGTCAATGATGGCAACTTCCACTGCTCACCACAACGTCATCCTTACACCTGACACCATCGTATCTAAATAATTATTTCCTTCTCCAGGGAATACGATTCAGTCCTGGTGACTTCTTTAGTCGTTGCCTCCTAATAGATCCTGGCCTTTATATCGGTTGGATAAGGAATTTTTCAAGTCCTAACATCATTTCAACTGTTTCAACATCTACTCCAAGGTCAGACGTCGAAACAACCTATACTTCCATCGCAATTGCAACTGTAACAACCATATTGGGAAGATATGTCGAATAGGATGAGAAGAAAAACGACTAAAAAAGGCACATAGGTTCCCCCATAAACGATATCCAAAACCTCAAACGTGAAATCGGTGATCCTGGCTCACCTTCTCTCTGTAGCTAGCCACCCTTGAACACAAAGGTGAAGCCCCATTTTAAGTCGGACTCAAGTCATGTTTTCACTTAGGTGTAGGGAAGAGGAGCATACCCTTGTCTGAGTGCGCTCCTTAAAGACGTCCAATAAATCAGTTGTGCATTACCTAACAACGACTATAAATAACCAAGGGTGACGACAATAGAAATAAATATCATGTTGAAACCAATAAAGATTCGCCATCCATTCGAAAGAGGGATTAAGTATGAAACTCACATATTTTATCACAAAAACGAAGAAATTATTTTCATCAATGCAGGAAACAAGGAAGTGTGATATAAAAGGAAAGACAGACATTTCATTCATTGTTGATATCCATATAAATGAGCAAGAAGCCAATACAAGTCATGCTAGAAAAAATAGCTTAATGCGACCATCATACACAATCAAAATAAAAATTATTGAATATCAAAGAAGTCTACAAGGCAGGGTCCTCCGTGAGAATTACCATATTTTCGTCCATTATCTCATACTTGACCTTAATTAGCTCCCTCTAAATATTTATTTCATGATGGAAGAACTTCACCTGCTTCAAAGCAATATCAGGGAAATCATGTATGATAAAATAACTAGTCTCAGCGGCCTTTGTATCTTGTTTATTAAAATAAATATTTTTAGGTTCTGCCTCCATTAACTTCTCTTTAGTTGGTTTTAAAGTCTTATGAATCTCGTGTAAATCCTCTTCCAATTCCCTCATCGCCTTGTGATAAGAATAAATAGTCTCATTAACATTGGCGAGATTAGTTTCCTTATCAAATAGTATATTCTAAACAACATTCAAGGTTGTCTCCTTTACTTTGATCACCAACACCAAGTCTTTTTCCTTTTTCCCTAAGGTAGATGGAGATGTGTACTTTTCCATCTCGTCACCTACCTCTTTCAAAAGCCTCCCCAACTTAGTAAGCTTGTAAATACGCTTGATCATATCAACAATGACATCATCAAGACTTTCTCGAAGGCCTTCCTTCTTCTTTTAGAGGTTTTTTAGGGGGTCAGAATGTATCTTTTACCTACAGCTCCAAAAGCCAATAAAATGGTAGTTCTATGCATCTCAAAATACATTTCCACAATCTCCTCTCGATGGGGCGACTCCTTCTTTCCACCAAAATAGGTGACAAGTGATAAGTCGTGTTTATACCACTTATTGTATGGTTTTTATTTGTATTTTCCATTATGGTTTCCTTGTTTTGTTTGCATTTTATCTGTTTTTATGTGTGTTTCATTATTTTTGGTTAATAAGGAGCGCCAAGAGTAAAAGTGAAACGAAAAAGGATCGAAAAAACACAACAAGAGGGGTCCCTCATGTTGGAATAAGATTGTTCATATCCCTTGGGTTTTGATGATAACAAAGTATTTAAAGAACAAATGGGTATACTAACATATGTTCAAGTTTGCATGATCACAAGCTTAGAATTTACTATAATTAATTCTATTGAAAGCATATGTGGAGAAGCAATGTTACTTAGATTCTGAGTTATCAGAATCTAGTAATTCTAATTAATCACAATTTGGTGACTCTTAAAGTGTTCATCAGCCTCTAAAGGTTCAAGCTATAGTAATGTGTTTTAGCCTCTGGTGAGAACTCAGACTCTATTAGCCTCTGATCCGTACCTGATACCAAAAGTAGACCAGTCTTGTCAAAGCGCCACATTTTTGGAAATACTCAACTAAGGTTTCATTTCGCAAGGCTCAAGGAATGATGATGTGACCTCTTCAGTATATTCTACCATTTAATAGATACCTAGTACTTTGAAAGGTGTTGTAAGCAAAGCCATTATTTAGTGGACAATGCTTCTAACCAGATACATCCTCTAACGTCTCTATTGACATGCTTCTTTACTAAGTTAGATCTTATGCTCAAACCCTCAAACGACTCTTTCTCTACCTCTATAAAAGGAAGTTGAATATTTGAAGGAAGGTTACAACACTACAACACAATATAATATCTTGAGCATAACTATGAGCTTTCATTTGTAAAAGATCTTAATATTTCTTATCTTTGTATATCTTAGAAGTCTTAAGAAGTTAAAAACCTTTGTGGTTGTTGAACAATTGCTATACTTTTGATTGTGTATCTAAGTATAGTAGTTATCTTTTCTACTAAACTGTTTGTTTAAATTAGAGGAAGTTTCTTGTTTGCATGCTTGAGCATTGAAGTTTATTGTTTTTGTGCTTGAGCGACAAAGTCTCTTTCTAGGTTGATTGAGCATGAGTCTCTTGTTATGTTTCTTAAGCAGAAGTTTCTTTCTAGGTTGATTGAGCATTGAAGTCTCTTGCAAGTATGCTTGAGCAAAGTGTAATCAATTTGATTATAGTGAAAAGCTCTTGTTGAAGCAAGGGTATTTGACTACTCTCAGTTGAGGAGACAAACCAGGATAAACTTTGTATGTTGTTAGCTTTTACTTATGATCATTATTATTTTCGTTGTTATTTCTATTTCTGATATCATACTTTGAACTCAGTTCAGATTTTGAAGTATCTTTGCAGAAGCAAAAATGATTTTGGAACACACAATTAACCCACATTCTTGTGTATTTTTCTTATCTTCACCCCAGTACACAAAACTCGTGGTCAACATTGTTGGGTCGTGTTAGCTGACACGGACCGTGTTGGCACAAGTTCCCCTCCATACAAAAAAAAATCCGAGCACAACACGGGCAAACCAGGTTGTGTTCCCTGACACAGGTCATGTAACACCCCGACTTAATTAGCCTCTTATTTATTTATTTGATGTAATTGATTAATTTATTTAAATAATTATTTATGTGATTCATGACGTGTTCGACCGGTGGCGGAATTTATGGTGAACTTTGCTTATTAATTAGTTTTTGGTAGAATTTAATTAATTAAATTAATAGAAATTGAGAGAATGGTAAAGTTTGGGGTAAAAAGTAAAATAATAGAGAATTTGGTAGTTAATGGAGATAGGTTGATGTTTAGTTGGGCCAAAATTGCAGTTTTGAGGAAATTAATTAGATTATTATATAATTAGAAAAATAGAGAAATAAGGGTTATTGGAAGTTTTGTTGTAAATGTGAAAAAGAAGGGAATAGAGATCAAGAGCATTTGAAAGCTAAGGCTTGGGAAGAAGGAACTATAGGAGAGGTGATTGTTTGCTTTTGCTGGAATTACAAGGTAAGGGAGGAGACTATTCATCTAAGGGTGTCTTAATAATGAGAGGGTAGAGAGCTTTCCCTAAATCTTCAATAGGGTTTTTCTTTTCTTTATTGCTTGCTGGTAATCTGATAGATGAAGATGAAATTATATTTTCACGTCATGAGTTTTTGTTCAATTTTGTTTTGATGTTATGGTGTTTTGTGTTCATGAACTAATTTATTCAATGGTGAATTTGATTTGAAATTGAATTTGTTAGGGTATGACCATAGTTGAGTGATTCATGATAAAAAAGATAGATTAAGGTTAATCAATGGCTAATTAATGTTTTAATCATGGTAATATGTGAGATTGTTATGTTTTTGAATGATATAATGAGGGTTGGGATGAGGTATGAGAGATAAGAGATGAAGAACATGAAGTACGTGTGAGAAAAATGGGATTTTTGCATTTTGGGACGATGTTAATCGATTGACACCGTATGTCAATCGATTGCATGCTAAATGTTTTGGAAAAATATGGAAATTTTCACCACGAAAGTCGATTAATGCAATGGATTAATCGGTTAAATAATTATTTTATGCGATTCATGACGTGTTTGGCCGATGGTGAACTTTGCTTCTTAATAAGTTTTGGTAGAATTTAATTAATTAAATTAATAAAAATTGAGAGAATAGTAAAGTTTGGGGTAAAAAGTAAAATAATAGAGAATTTGATAGTTAATGGAAATAGGTTGATGCTTAGTTGGGGCAAAATTGCAGTTTTGAGAAAATTAATTAGATTATTATATAATTAGAAAAATATAGAAATAAGGATTATTGGAAGTTTTGCTGTAAACGTGAAAAAGAAGGGAATAGAGATCAAGAGCATTTGAAAGCTAAGGCTTGGGAAGAAGGAACTATATGAGAGGTGGTTGCTTGCTTTTGCTGGAATTACAAGGTAAGGGAGGAGACTATTCATCTAAGGGTGTCTTAATCATGAAAGAGTATAGAGTTTTCCCTTAATCTCCAATAGGTTTTTCTTTTCTTTATTGCTTGCTGATAATCTGATAGATGAAGATGAAATTATATTTTTATGTTATGAGTTTTTGTTCAATTCTGTTTTGATGTTATGGTGTTTTGTGTTCATGAACTAATTTATTCAATGGTGAATTTGATTTGAAATTGAATTTTTTAGGGTATGAGCATGGTTGAGTGATTCATGATAAAAAAGATAGATTAAGGTTAATCAGTGGCTAATTAATGTTTTAATCATGGTAAAATGTGTGATTGTTATGTTTTTGAATGATATAATGAGGGTTGAGATGATGTATGAGAGATAGGAGATGAAGAAAATGAAGTACGTGTGAGAAAATTGGGATTTTTGCATTTTGGGACGATGTCAATCGATTCACACCATATGTCAATCGATTGCATGCTAAACATTTTGGAAAAATATGGAAGTTTTCACCACGACAGTCGATTAATGCAATGGATTAATCGGTTGCATGCAACCAATAAGCAAAATTTTGGAAAGCCAACGTGTAAAAAGTTTTGATGTCAATCGATTGATGCTGGCCAATTTTCAAAAAAATTCTAAAATGAACCATGTTTTATTACCAGACTATTATTTCCATAACTTTAGTTCTGTAGGTCCAAATGAGGTGTCGTGTGAATATATGTTGTGAATTTTATATATATATATATATATATATATATATATATATATATATATATATATATATATATATATATATATATATATATATATATATATATATATATATATTGTGAGGGGAAAGCCTCATATACAAGATATGCTCGTTTTGATGATGTCAAAACTTAACTTCATAGAAGAATCGATGTTGGGCGTTATCACCATGTTGCATTTGCATACCTCGTTTCTCATGATTAAATTGATTGCATAAAATATCTCGGTTGTTGCATATAGAGTTGTCAAAATATGTGTCATATGAGTTAGACTTCATTGGTGTCAGATTCCATATCATAGATATCATAAAAAAGAATCAAGAGTATGAAATTAGGCATTTTTACCAATTTCAAGTCTATAAGTCGACCAAAGTTTTGTTCCGGACAACTCATACTATGCGTCTAGTTTTTGTATTTTCTTCGGGTGTGCTCGCGTCGACCTACCGGTCGACTCATACTGTTGGCATTTTGATTTGTCTAAAACTTCAGGCTATGCGTCGACACATGCCTTGTTCCGGTCGACGCATGGTTGTGTGAATTGCAAAAGTGTTTCATCCGGGATAGCTCAGGTCGACCCTGCACTCTGCATAGGTCGACCTCTCATTGTTCTATGCTATTTTTCTGTTATGTCTATTATTTTTGTAAAGTAGTTTTAATGGTTAAAACAGTTATGTCTGGTATATATATTAAGTTGCTTGTTTCACTTCAAAACATTGAGAAAAACAAGAAAAGTGAACTAAGTGTCAATTAAATTCTCATCATCTTCATCTTATTTATAGTATATCACAATAATCACACATAACCATCTTTGTTGTGCATTGTGCATTATTAGAGGTGATAACGTTCGAAGCCGCTGATTTGGTAATCTAGTTTGGGTTGAGGAATTGACAGGTTTTTCTTGAATAAAACCTCTAGGGTTTTATCCTCCAAGATTCTCTGAATTTGGGGTTTTTTGCACGATTCTTCTCAACACATATTCAGCCGAGTGAAGGTAATCGAGGAGCGGTGGGTTCCGTCGATTTAGTAATAGTAAGCGAAGGGTTGTGAAGGAGAGTTTCGAGTTCGACACGCGGGTGATTAAAATCAGACGGGCCAGATTTTGAAGACGGAAGGTTGTTCAAACGTAGTGCCACAATCGGAGGTTTATTCACAAGCTGTCGAAGGACTTGATTCGACTCGAATCAAGTGGCAAGAGGAGATAGTATCTACAACAACAAGGGTGTTCTTTTGTTTGATTTCTACTCACGTCTTGTATATACATTCAACAACAGGTTAAATCTGTAAGTTCAGAGTATGCCTAAGGGGGGTGAATTAGGCTTAAGAAACTTTTTCTGGTTTTTCGAAACTCTTGAATTTTTCTTCTTTAAGTTCTTGGTGATGAAAGCAGTAAAGGCAGAAAAAAAATGAACACGGAGATTTATAGTGGTTCCCCTCACAATCCGAGAGTACTCCACTCCCCTTTCCACATGAAAGAGAGTTTTCACTATAGTTTTAGAAAGTACAACCTATCACACCATCAACTGGTGAGGCCTACAATCTAACAACTAATCAATAACTAGTGTGCAAGAACAATCCTCTTGAAAACACTACCCCTTGTATCCAACAATCCTGGATCACAAGTCACAATAGAAATAACTTTATATTTTTGTAATTTTGAAAGTGATACAATGATAATATCAATCTAATGATTGATCTTCTCCTTTTGATCAAAATTCACTCTTCAATATCAATACAAGTGTTCACAAACTGGATATGAAATTGTATGAACAATATGAACACTTTTTGAAAATATTTGAAAATATTTGAAAAGTAGTGAATTTGATTCAATGAATATTTTGAAAATTATTGGAGGTGTTTTTCAATTTGAAATTTTTAGAATTTATATGAGCAAAACACCATTTCAAAAAGGTATGTTTGAGTAAGAATCAAAACATGAAAAGGTATAATATTCAAACAACATTTGAATTTTAACAGCAATAATTTTTCAAAATTCGTTCAGTGTTAATCGGTTAACCCTATAGGTTAATCGGTTAACACTTCAACGTTGGCCCAAAGAATTCAAAAATTAAGGCCGTTAACCGATTAACCCATATGGTTAATCGATTAACACTGTTAAAACTCAGAAAAATGCTTGAGTTTAAAAGTGTTATACCAATTCAACTGATTTTAAAAACTATGCAAATGCAAAATGTTATTATGATAAAATATTTGAACACTTGTATATCAATTAAAGGAGTGAAAATTGATATACCGAAGCTTGAGTCCAAATCTTGAAACTTGAATGATCATTTGCACATGATGCTTGATTTGATTGACAATATTCCATAGTCTTGATATGCTTCTGGTTTTATCTTCAGTGTATATACCCCCACGGGTATATAGTGCAAGTAGCTTCTCAGTGCATATACCCCCACGGGTATATAGTGTAAGAATCTTGATCAATTTGAAAGCTTTGACTTTTTGCTTGCAATCATGGAATGAGCTTGAGTCTCTGTTGACATCATCAAAACCTTGAGATTTGAAATGTGCTTCTACAAAATCTATATATTATAAGGTCTCAATTCTATTATTAGAATTGAGGGCAGACGTACCCCGAAGCGAAGACGACGGGGGAACTGCCTCAACAAATCATTGTGCCTTTTGCCTTACATTTTTACATTGCTTAATATTTGTGGTTTTAGTGCAAACAATTATATCAATCTAGGTCTGTTTTGAGTAGTGCTAAACTGATTTTGAATCTAGTACAATCCTTGATTGTACAAGGAAACTTGAGCAACTCACTCAAAGCGAAACTCACTTGTAGTGCTCTACACGTTAAGTATTTGATAAATTGTCTGAACCAAAAGCCTTGTATGATGTCCTTAATTTGTGTTAATATTTTAAGGCATTGGAACTAGTCACACCACATAGTGAGCTAAATCAAATTGATAGTGTGACTAACGTAGTAATTCTCATGACTCGTTATCTGATTCCATAGGCTAAAACGCATATCCGGTTTTCTAGTAATTGTTCGTTATAGAAGGTATATTTCCTCGGCCGCTTATGCAAATTAAACAGTTTTTAAAAACTAATTTTATTGGTAACGCCGACTCTTTTTAAGCAAGCGGTCTATTCAACCCCCCCCCCTTCTAGATTTGCGCCATCGTCTAACAAGTGGTATCAGAAGCACCGATTGTATTTGTGCTTCAAGTATAACTTAGTAGAAATGGCTAACGAACCTAAAGGGGCCTATAATAGAGCACCTATTTTTAATGGAGAAAACTATAGTTACTGGAAAGATTGTATGCATGTGCATATAAATTCCATTAACAGGAAGGTGTGGAATTTTATTCTAAATGGTCCAATTGAAATAACTATGATCGATGAGAATAACATGATTGTGCCTAAGCCTAAAGCACAATGGAATGATGATGACGAGAAGAAATATAATTACGATTGGAAAGCCAAGAATATTTTAATCTCCTCTTTAGGAGTTGACGAATACTATAGGGTTTCTCGTTGTTTAACTGCAAAGGCTATGTTGGACTCATTGCAAGTTGCCCATGAGGGAACCAGTGATGTTAAGCTAGCAAGAATCAATATGTTAAAGCAAGAATTCAATCTCTTTCACATGGAGCAAGGGGAAACCATTGCGGGCATGCAAAAGAGATTCACTCATCTCATCAATAGACTATACTCACTAGGTAGGCCAGTTTCCAATTATGTTGCTACTAACAAAATTTTGAGATGTCTTAACAGGAAATGACAACCAAAGGTAACCTCCATTAAAGAAACTAACGATCTCATGATTTTAGATCTCACAATATTGTTTGGAAAGCTGCAAGAGCATGAACAAGTGCTTCTTAGTCTAGAGCAATATGAAAAGAAGGAAAAGAAGGAGAAAAGGAAAAATATTGAAAAGAAGTTTATCGCTCTCAAGACTTCTTCCTCAAAGTCCCAAACAAAAGAGCATTGTGATTACACCACGAGTGATGATGAAGATGATAACAAGAGTGAGGATATGGGGCTGTTTGTAAAGCGTTACAATCGCTATGTCAAAAAGAACGATATCCAACATTCTAAAAAAAATCTTGTCAACTTTCAGAAACAATCAAGATACTCTAGAAATGACAACAATAAAGGAAACAAGACGAAAGGGTCATGTTATAATTGCGGAAAGACCGGACACTATAAACTGGAGTGTCCCTTGAAGAAAAAGGACAAAGAGAAGGGAATAAGTAGATCACATAAGAAGCAACATCGACAAAGGAGAGCGTATATCGCTTAGGGAAGCGATAGTGAATCATCCAAGGATGACAACTCTAGTGATGAAGACGAATCTGTCAATCTTTGTCTTTTCGCCCATCAAAAGAACAAAAAGAAAAAGGTACGACATGCGAAGTATGAAAATTCCTCTAAAATGTTTCATTTTGAATTGCAAACTGCTTTTAATACTTTACATTGTGAAGCAAAAGAAGCTTTTAAAAGGCTCGCCTCAAATGACCAAATCTTTGCTCACTTAGAGCAAAAGATTCGTGATTCCAAAAAGAAACTAGAGACATTAAAATCTTCCATAGTGGAAATTACAAAAGTAGATTGTGAGAAAATAAGAAAGAGAGTTGTTAACTTCGGGTGTGATACTTGTTACATTTGGCAAAATGAAGTTAGAAATCTAAATGTCAAACTTAACAAGCCTCTAGAGCCCAAAATTACTTTTGTCATTGATAAAGCTCATTTTAGACAGAGTATGGTGAATCCATATCAATAATACACATATGTTGTAAAAAATCATGATAGCAAAAGTAATTCAAAGGTTAACTTTTCTTGTTTGTATTGTTGCAATAAAGGCCACATCATTGCTAAATGCCGCTTTAGGAGATTTTTGGTTCCTAAAGGGGTTTATCAATGGTTGCCTAAATACGACCATGTTTTCACTCACAACTTAGGACCCAATAAACAATTGGGACCTATTCTTGCTAATTGTATTCATAGGTACAACATATTGAGAATACCGAGAGAAGATGAGTTCTCGACAGTGGCTGCTCAAGGCACATGACAGGAGACATATCTCTCTTCATTGACTTTGTGGCAAATAAGAAGGGATTTTAACCTATGGAGACAACAACTGAGGTGCAATCCTTGGAAAAGGTAGTGTAGGTAATCCTTCTTCCACTACTATCTCCAATGTGTTGCTTGTCGAGGGCCTTAGGCATAATCTCATTAGCATTATCCAATTATGCGACAAAGGATACAAAGTATCATTCTCAAAAGATTATTGTCTAATTGAGCATAATGATAAAGTGAAGGATGTGTTGAACGGTCTAAGAGTAAACAATGTCTATATGATGGATTTGAACGAAGTATCATTGACAAGTGATAAATGTCGCATAACAATGAGTGAGGACTCATGGTTATGGCATAGATGTTTAGCGTATGTCAATTTTGACTTGCTAAACAAGGTAGTTTCAAAAGATCTAGTCATAGGCCTGCCCAAAATTAAGTTCACCAAGGATCACTTATGTGATGCTTGCCAAATGGGAAAGCAAACAAGGATCTCTTTTAAATCTAAAAATATTGTTTCAACTACAAGACCTCTTGAGCTTCTCCATATGGATCTATTTATGCCATCTAGAATTAAAAGTCTAGGTGGTAACTATTATGGGTTTGTAATAGTCGATGACTTGTCTAGATTTTGTTGGACTATCTTCTTGGCTAGGAAGAGCGATACATTCACAGCCTTTGAAAAAATTTCTAAGCTTTCTCAAAACAAATTAAACACAAACATCATATCAATTAGGAGTGATCATGGATGTGAGTTTGAGAACTATTTGTTTGAGGAATATTGTGGTAGACACGAAATTGATCATAACTTCTCTACTCCGCATACCCCTCAATAAAATGGGGTTGTGGAGCGCAAAAATCATGTTTTGGAAGAGTTAGGGAGAATCATGATCAATGAAAGTGAATTACCTAAGTATTTTTGGGTTGACGCCATAAGTACGACATGTTATGTATTGAATAGGGTGCTCATCTGCCCCATTCTAAACAAAACACTGTATGGACTTTTAAAAGGGCGCAAGCCAAATTGTCTCACCTACATGTCTTCGGTTGTAAGTGTTTCGTGTTAAATAATGGAAAAGAAAGTTTAGGAAAATTTGATTCCAAGGTTGACGAAGGTATCTTCTTTGGATACTCTCAGTCAAGTAAGGCGTATAGAATATACAATAAGAGATTACTTACTGTAGAAGAGTTCGTACACGTGACATTTGATGAATCTTATCCGAGAAATGTCGAAAAAGGTAGTTTTATTTATGGTGCAGGTATATCTTCGGAAGACATACTCAAAAGTGCTGAGCTGGTAATTGATCAACCTGACCTAGCCAAAATTGAGGAGGAAAAAGATGATCGCCATGAAGAAACTAAGGTAGTTCATCCGTCTGAAAAATATGATCTTTCTCCAGCTTGGAAGTCTTCCAAAGACCATCTCATTGCCAATATCCTCGGTGATATATCAAAAGGGGTGACGACTCAGTCAAAGATAAGTAATTTATGTTATCATTTCGCTTTCGTTTCTCAGGTAGAACCTAAAAGCCCAAAAGAAGCTTTACTCGATGAACATTGGTTCTTATCTATGCAAGAGGAACTTAATTAGTTCAATAAAAATGAGGTTTGGGACCTTGTCCCCCCTCCGCGAGGTCATCGAGTAATTGGCACCCGATGGGTGTTTAGGAATAAACTGGACGAAAACAGAGTAGTAACTCGTAACAAGGCGCGTTTAGTCGCGCAAGGGTATAACCAAGAGGAAGACATCGACTATGAGAAGACTTATGCGTCGGTTGCCCGACTCAAGGCTATACGCCTTTTACTTGCCTTCGCATGTGCGAAAATTTTTAAGCTATTTCAAATGGATGTAAAATGTGCATTCCTTAACAGCTATATAAATGAAGAAGTTTATGTTGCCCAACCTTCGGGTTTTGAATCTCATGAACATCCTGATTACATATATAAGTTAAAACGTGCCTTGTATAGACTCAAGCAAGCCCATAGGGCTTGGTATGAACGTCTAAGCAAGTTTCTACTTGATTAAGGGTATTCAAGAGGCAAAGTCGACACAACCCTCTTTATTAAGCGTCAAGGAAAACACTTAATTTTGGTGCAAATTTATGTTGATGATATCATATTTGGATCAACTAACATGAATCTCGTAAGGGAGTTTTCTAATCTAATGCAGGGAGAAATCGAGATGAGTATGATGGGGGAGCTCACATATTTTCTCGAACTACAAATCAAGCATCTTGAGGAAGGAACCTTTGTGAGCCAGACGAAATATTGTCTCGAGCATCTCAAGCGCTTTGACATGGCAAACTCCAAGGCCATTGACACACCAATGCCAACATGTGCAAATCTCAGTCGAGATGAAAGTGGTAAGGATGTAGAGGTAAAAAGATATCAAGGTATAATCGGTTCTCTTCTCTATCTTACTGCCTCTAAACATGTTATTATGTTTAGTGTATGTATGTGCGCTAAGTATCAATCCTCTCCTAAAGAATTCCATCTAAAAGCAGTTAAGCGCATACTTAGATACCTTTCGGGTACTCCAAAGTATGGGCTATGGTATTCTAAGGGAAACAATTATTCCTTGGTTGGCTTCTCTGATTCTGATTTTGCCGGGTGCAAATCGGATAGGAAAAGTACGAGTGGCACTTGTCAATTATTTTAAAACTCTTTGGTAAGTTGGCATAGCAAAACGCAGGTATTTGTTGTTTTGTCAACCGCCAAAGCGGAATACGTTGCAGCCGGTAGTTGTTGCACTCAAGTCCTATGGCTTAAGCAACAATTGCTCGATTTCAATCTCAAACTTGAGCGTATATCGATATTCTGTGATAATACGAGTGCCATCAATCTTACCAAGAATCCTGTGCTGCATTCACGCACCAAACATATCGAAATTCGGCACCACTTCCTTAGGGATCATGTGGAGAAAGGAGATGTGGTTTTTGAACATGTTGATACTAAAAACCAACTAGCTGATACTTTTACAAAACCGCTTACTACTGAGCCTTTCTTTCATATCCGACGGGAACTAGGTATTCTCGATATTTCGGATCGTGTTTAGTCAAATTTCTTGCACATTATATATGTCTATGTCTATATGTACTTTTTTCATCGGATATCTAACAAATGAAGATGTTGAAAGTATATGTGTGTGCATCTAGCTATATTTGGAGTTGAGGTAATATCCTTCCTCAACTAACTCTCTCTCTCTCTCTCTCTCTCTCTCTCTCTCTCTCTCTCTCTCTCTCTCTCTCTCTCTCTCTCTCTCTCTCTCTCTCTCTCTCTCTCTCTCTCTCAATATTCATGTTCACAAAATGTATCAAATTATGTGTTATATTTGTCGTATATGTTGTATTGTATGTATTTTACTTCATTGAATGCTTAAAATATTCTTTGGCTTTATATCTATGTCTCTATGTATGCCCATATGATCAAAAATGTCAAAATTTGCTAGTTTTATATGCATGAGTCGACCTAAGCAAGTTTCGGTCGACTCACAAAAATGACTTCTAATTTGCATTTGAACCGGGTATGCTCAGGTCGACCTACCGGTCGATGCATACCTCTTTTATTTTGAACGTGTGTTTTTCAACACAATATGCATCGACAGACCCTCCGGTCGACGCATCACGCAATTTCTTTGAAATTTTTTTCTGAAAACTGTTCATTTTCCCACTTAATTGCTTTAATGATTCAAATTCATGTGCATAATGACATTTTGCATAAAAACCTGATACCTACATCAAAGGCTATTCTACTCTTCCTCTCTTCCCAAAACCTAGAATCTACTACAAAGGGGTAAAGTATTAAACATCTCTCCATCTCCAAGATTTCTCTCCAAATTTTGAAATCCTTATCACCAAATTTTCCCTTCTCCATATTTGAAAGCAAAACATGGCTACCCGTCGAGTTACTGGTAAACGATCCACCAGAGCTTCTTCATCACAGGCTAGTCCTTCATCTGCAGTGCTTCCGGTAACCGCTGTGTCACTTGTTCCACCGGAATTTGCTGAGAGTTATGCCCAAAATTTCAGCAAGCGCTCTGTTGTCAAGCAACATGTATACTATCGACTTTCGATTGAGAGAATGCATATTCCACAGGTAATAAACCTTCTTGATGCTCAAGGGTTTAATGATTTCTTAGAATGTAATATGAAATACAACGAAGACCATGTGAGGATCTTTTACACTTGTCTTCATGGAAAGTTTCAAGATTTTGAGTTTCACACAAAGGTAGGAAATACAAAGGTTTGCGTCAATGATGTTGTTTGGAAGAAACTATTCGATATGTCTCTTGTGTCTGTTGAGCCTATCATTAAGGCCACTGACACTAACACTGTTCATACAAAAAACTCCGCATCAATATTCAGAGTACCAGGAAACTCTGCATTAGGGATATGAGGAGCCTCCACGTTTCACGAATCTGCCACAACAAAATTCTGACGAACTCCTCGAGATGATGAGGACTATGTAACTGGAGCAGCGCTCTTTCATGACTGCTCAGGATGAGCATCTCTCGCATATTCAAAGTCAATTTGAGACTCATACAGAAAACTTCAATGCATTCGCCTCTGATGTCATGCAACGGTTCGATGGTCTTGTTGAAACTACCTCCAATCAGCACCGTGCTCTAGCCACGAGCTTCAATACCTTAAACAGAGCGGTCTTGGAGTTTACCGAAAGAGCCAATGCTCAACTACCTCAGTTGTATCCTTCTCATGGGAGAGGCCACCATTTCAGAGGGGAGACCTTGAAGGTTATGCATCCTGCATATTGCATTTCATCATTTTGTTTTCAATCTTGCATTGTAATAAGTGTACTTATAATTGGTTAATGACATGAATCATGAAGTTATATATCATTTCTTGTTTATCTATCCTAGCAACAATTACTATTTTGGTTTGTGCATGGTGCTATTTATCTCTTTGTTCTTTGTTCATTAGTTACGTTATGTGTCAATGTATGTTAATGTTTATCCTGTTGTGTGTGTTTTGAGATGAGCATCTGTTATTTTTTTACCATTCCTTGACCGGTATTTCTTTCTTTTTTATGTTGTCAAGGAGGGAGAAAGTGTCAAGCATTTTAGTAGAACCATAAAGATCAAAAGTGAAGATGTAGCATTAACGCAAATGAGTGAGTAGGAATGAAGGCATCAAGCAAGGGGGAGGATAATGCCGCATATCATACAGACAGGTTCTATGTGTTTTGCCATCATAAAAAAAGGGGAATATGTGAGGGCAAAGCCTCATATACAAGATATGCTCGTTTCGATGATGTTAAAACTTAACTTCATAGAAGAATCGATGTTGGGCGTTATCACCATGTTGCATTTGCATACCTCGTTTCTCATGATTAAATTGCTTGCATAAAATATTTTGGTTGTTGCATATAGAGTTGTCAAAATATGTGTCATATGAGTTAGACTTCATTGGTGTCGTTTGCCATATCATAGATATCATCAAAAAGAGTCAAGAGTATTAAATTAGGCATTTTTAGTAATTTCAGGTCTATGAGTCGACCAAAGTTCTGTTTCGGACAACTCATACTATGTGTCTAGTTTTTGTATTTTCTTCGGGTGTGCTTGTATTTTGATTTGTCTAAAACTTTAGGCTATGCGTCAACGCATGGTTGTGTGAATTACAAAAGTGTTTCATCCGGGATAGCTCAGGTCGACCCTGCACTCTGCATAGGTCGATCGTTCGTTATCCTATGCTATTTTTCTGTTATGTCTATTATTTTTGTAAAGTGGTTTTAGTGGTTAAAACAGTTATGTCTGGTATATATATTAAGTTGCTTGTTTCACTTCAAAATATTAAGAAAAACAAGAAAAGTGAAATAGGTGTCAATTTAATTCTCATCATCTTCATCTTCTTCATAACATATCACAATAATCACACATAACCATCTTTGTTGTGCATTGTGCATTGTTAGAGGTGATAACGTTCGAAGCCACTGATTTGGTAATTTGGTTCGGGTTGAGGAATTGACAGGTTTTTCTTGAATAAAACCTCTAGGGTTTTGTCCTCCAAGATCCTCTAAATCTAGGGATTTTCGCATGATTCTTCTCAACACATATTCAGCCGAGTGAAGGTAATCGAGGAGCGGTGGGTTCCGTCGATTTAGTAACGATAAACGAGGATTGTAAAGAAGAGTTTCAGGTTCGACATGCGGGTGATTGAAATCAGCCGGGCCAGATTTTAAAGACGGAAGGTTGTTCAAACATAGTGCCACAATCAGAGGTTTATTCATAAGCTGTCGAGGACTTGATTCGACTCGAATCAAGGGGCAAGAGGAGATAGTATCTACAACAACAAGGGTGTTCATTTGTTTGATTGCTATTCACTTCTTGTATATACATTCAACAACAGGTTAAATCTATATATTATAGGTCTCAATTCTATTATTAGAATTGAGGGCAGACGTACCCCGAAGCGGGTACAACAGGGGAACTGCCTCAACAAATCATTGTGTCTTTTGCCTTACGTTTTTACATTGCTTAATATTTGTGGTTTTAGTGCAAACAATTATATCAATCTAGGTTTGTTTTGAGTAGTGCTAAACTGATTTTGAATCTAGTACAATCATTGAATGTACAAGGAAACTTGAGGAACTCACTCAAAGCGAAACTCACTTGTAGTGCTCCGCACGCCAAGTGTTTGATAAATTGTCTGAACCAAAAGCCTTGTGTGTTGTCATTACTTTGTGTTAATATTTTAAGACATTGGAACTAGTCACAACACATAGTGAGCTAAATCAAATTGATAGTGTGACTAATATAGTGATTCTCATAACTCGTTATCTGATTCCATAGGCTAAAACGCATATCTGGTTTTCTAGTAATTGTTTGTTATAGACGGTATATTTCCTTGGATACTTCCGCAAATTAAACAATTTTTAAATACCAATTTTATTGGTAACGCCGACTCTTTTTAAGCAAGCGATCTATTCAACCTCCCTTCTAGATTTGTGTCATCGTCTAACACACACACACACACACACACACACACACACACACACACACACACATATATATATATATATAATTGTGTGAATTATTGTACATGTTTGTCGGTGATTGATGAGACGAATGGTTCAGAGTGAGAACCATTTGTGATGCATTGAATGCATGATGGATTACAGTCAGAGTGAAGCTCCAATCATTGCTATGTTGTTGTTTTATGATTGTGTACAATCAGAGTGAAGCTATAATCATTGATTATGTTGTTGTCATTGCATGATTATATGGCATGCATCATAAGTTTCGTTATTTTGAAATAGGCGAGTAGGGGCTTGGAGTTTAGATGTTGGAACCCAGTTCGTATGAAGAACGAAATGTTGAATTATCTGTGTATGAATAGTGAGTAAATATAAGCAATGTTATTTTAGAATCCGAGCATTTAAATATATTTGTGTCGGTTGCAAACGCAAAGGCAACCCAGATACCGATCATGTACCAAAAAGGTAATGATTCGGTATTTGAGAGAGGATTGCTAAACGACTGAGTTCGGGGCGTGACTAACAAGGTGTCACGATCTCGGCTAAGAAATCTGAATAGTTATGCTAAACCACGTCTAGTATGCATGTTGCAAAAGTAGGTGTTATACAATTTTATCTACTTTTCTATAACTCGCTCTATTTTCTCGTATTCAATTTCGGAGAGTCAATTTGGTGTGTTGGGATAGAGAATCACGTACCCCATGTCCTATTATGTTAATTTTATTCATTTGTATTGGATCCATAATATTTTGATAGCTTTAACTTCACATTGCTATAGTAAAAATTGGTAATTAAACATATCACCATGTGGTTCAATATTTATTATACTACTTCGCATTGTCGTGCACTTGCGGCTTATATCAACATGCCCTAAGCGTACGACTTTTATTGAAGTAATAAAAGTTATTGTTCCTCATAGGCCATTCTAATTACCAAATTCTATTATCTCCATGTTTATCTAAGACTATCAATAATACTGATTTGAGAATTTGTTTGATTTAAACTTACAATTTAAAACATAATTTAGGATTGCGACTCCTATCCTAGACTCTCCCATGCATGTTCTCAATTTTATTTATGATGAGAAATAACAATTTTGTAGAAACGAATAGAAAAAGTGGATAATACCTACTTCCGTCGGCATAATTTGTAACACCCCCAATTTTTTAATAATTTTTTTTATATTTGTTAATTTAATATTATTTTAATATTTTATTAGTATTTTTTGTTTAGATGACATGGTTTATATTATTATTTTATTACTTTTGATATTATTATTATTATTATTATTATTATTAGTTTTATTATGATTTTATTATTGAAAAAAGAAATTGGAAATGTTAAAGTTATTGGAATAGAGACCGAAAGACTTAGAGTTAGTCAGAAAATGAAGGGTTAGAAAGTTAAAGAAAAATAAATAAGAATTAGAAAATAATTAAGAAAATTAGAAAATATAAAAAGGAAAAACATGTATCATTTGAAAGAAAATGGAAAAAGATGCATTGTTTTACAAAGGGTATATTGGTTGTAAGGTAGTGGGTTTACCTTGAACCTCGATATAAATATGTCCCTATGGAGTTATTCCATAGTATATGGTTCACTGTGAATTCTAGGGCATAAAGGATCATGAAATTGATCCATAGGTTTTTCGTAATTGTGAAAATTTGAATGTTGTAACTAACCATGAATTCTAGTTAGAAATCTTGAATTTGATTTTTTGGTTTTCGTAATTGGGGTAAAATTTGTATGTTATGGGTGTTTTGTTGAATTGCATGATTGCCGAATTGGTTGAATTGTTGAATTATATTTGAAATGAATTTTTATGTGAAATTTCTACTTGAGATTTCTGAAAATTTCCCAATTTGTCCCTCATATGAAATTGTGGAAAATTTTGGAAATTCCAGAAGTTAATCGATTAACCTCTTTAAGTCAATCGATTAACTTGTTATTTTTTTAATATTTTTGTTTGTAAGAGGTATAGTTAATCGATCAACCTCATTGGGTCAATCGATTGGCATGCCTAGTCCTTCAATTATTTTTATCATATCTTGAACTCTATGACTCCGGTTGTGACACGATTTAAAGTGTTAACATGATAACCTTTCTGTTGAAGTGAGGAAATAAGGTTTGAAAGCACTATAATAATAGCAATTCTCTATTTCTTACCAAGAGTGTAGCCAAAATAAACGTGTATTGGTTGTCTCGTTTTACTTGTAACTTAGGTTTCGTAAGTTCGTTTGAAGTGCGGTCAATTGTGTTGGAAATTTAACATGATAACCTTTTTGTTGAAATAAGGAAATAAGGGTTGTGAGCGCTACAACAATAACAGTTCTCTGGTTCTTATACCATAATCATAGTCAATTCTTAACTAGTATAAGTTGTATTGTTTCTCGCGTGACTTAGGTTTCGTAAGTCCATTTAGAGTGCAGTCAATTATGTTGGAAAGTTAATGCAATAAACTTTCGTGTATTAGTATGACTATGGTATATTGTAAATGATTGAGATGAATCAATATGAAGTCCTTATATGGTAAACCGATGTGAAGTCCGTAAGTGACAATGATAGATTTGTGATCCATAGAGATTATTGAGAAACCCTTAGGAGGAAGTACACACATATGTGTTTCAAAGAGGATGGAGGTTTAGGAAAATTATTCTTAATGTATGTTCATGCATCATACTAGTGCAAAAATATGTCCATTTTAGGGGAGTGTTGTAATAAAACGTAGCTCACATGTACTCCTCAGGATCACATTTCTACAGACGTCTAAGAGAGTGTCGTAGTACGGGTGTAGCTCACGTGTACTTTTAAACTGTCAAACTTAGGGGAGTGTTGCAGGATGGATGTAACTAAGTTGTGGAACTCGAGAGAGTGTCATGGTACAAATGTAGCCCATATGTACTCCTAGGAATTACAGGTCTACAGAAATCTAGGAGAGTGTCGTACTACATATGCAGCTCATATGTACTCCTAAGTTGTGGAACTCGAGAGAGTTTCATGGTACAAATGTAGCCCACATGTACTCCTAGACATTGCAAGTCTACAAATATTTAGGAGAGTGTTGTGGTACGAAGCGTAGCCCGCATGTACTTCCATGAATATACTATGAGTTTAATGTTTGGTACCACATGCATATGTAGTAGAGATTAGCATTCATTGCATAGCATTCATGTGCATTGATATGTGATTGTATTAGTTAATGTGGTATTTGCTACATTGTAATGATTTTTGTGAATGTTTACATTGTACTGCCTCACCGTTTCTAGGTTTGTTTTTGTAAAATTTATTCTCACCCATTTCGCATTTCTTTTCTGCATGATGTACCTCTAAACAGGATACTCTCAGGATGAGACTGAGAAGTAGTTGCTTTTGAGGTGATCCAGTGGCAATGGTATAAAAGGTCATCTTAGTTATGTGTGTTGTGCTACTGACATATGTTAGTCAGTTAGGGATGAGGTTGTTTTTAAAAGAGTGTTATGTTTTGTTTTTCGATGGCTTATTGTGAATCTCGAACATGTTACCCAAGTATGGGAATTTGCTAATGTATGGTATGAGACTATGAGTAATGTGTGATACCATGTGTTATATATATATATATATATATATATATATATATATATATATATATATATATATATATATATATATATATATATATATATATATATATATATATATATATATATATATATATATATATATATATATATATATATATATATATATATATATATATATATATATATATATATATATATATATATATATATATATATATATATATATATATATATATATATATATATATATATATATATATATATATATATATATATATATATATATATATATATATATATATATATAAATTTGGGGTTTAGGGTGTTACATATTTCCTATACCATTAAATACTTACTTTCATCGGCATAGTTTGTTCATTTAGGATGGGTTTAGGTTCAACTTTTAAAGATGGAACTTCCTCAGTTAAGTTTGAGACACTTTAGTATCCTCAAACTCAATCGTTTAGTCTTTATAATTTATATACAAATTCACACATTTTTCATTATATGATTGATATTTAAGGATATATATAAAACAAAAAGTTTAAAAAAATTGAAATATTTCTCGTAATAAAACTTCTTTGCATAGAACCTACATGAGGTATGTCATTGTAGAATCCTCATGATCTTAAACCCTAAGGGATCTACTCAGACATAAATATAACGAAAGCATACATGATAATTGATAAAGGCATAAACATGATAAATAATATATATATATAAGAAAATAAAGAACCTGAATTGTAATGAACTCAAAGAATAATTTTACTCTAGAGAGATTTTGACAACAACAAAAAAGTAACTTGTAGAAAATAAGTTGTAGAGAAATTCTAAGTGTTCTAGTGAAAATAGCAAAATGCAATGTGTTTGTAAATCAGAGTAGCAAAATTTCTATGATAAGGGAGTTGTGATACTTTATTGGATTATAGACTCATCAATCAAAGGAAGGAACCTTCATCTATCAAGCAAATACTGCAAAAAGTTGCTAAAGAGATTTGACATGAATAAACCAAGGCCATTCTCAACCTAAATGAGTATGTCATGTAGTTTAGGCAACGACTAAGAAGGAAAAGCACTAGACGATAGCAAATATCGATTGCTGTGAATCTTGTTGTAAATTATGACAAAATTTAATATCAATTTAATAGAAACCAAAATAAATGGTCTTCAGCAATAATACTCCGTACACAGATAATATAACAAAATAAGGTAAGAAAAAATCGAAGGTTTATTTACCCAGTTCGATCAAATAATCTACTATAGGAAAGAAAGCAGCTCTCCAATTCACTATACTAAGAAAGTTGTTACAAGAGATTAGGAATGAGTTACAAGAAAATAGTCTTTGCCTTCAAGTTCCCAAGAATAACCCTATTTTTCTATCCAAGTGTTTCCATGCCTCTCCAACTCTCAATATATGAATCACTCAAAACCCAATGTGTAATCCAAGGTTTTCTTTGTGCATAGTTGAAACCCTATGCTATACCTTTAAACCCTTGGTCTCCCTTGTTGGTAAAAACTCTAAGATTGTCACACACCAAACATATAAGAGATACATATTTATAATAGCAAATACTCAACAAACAAATCCCAAAATCACATGGATCCACTGAATCGAAAAAAACCCGAAAACGCGAAAACATTATTCACCGTACGGACAATACTATTCACTATACGAACGTCACTATTCATCTGTACGGATATCATTATTTACCGTACGGACAACACTACTCACCGACCAATTTTTTTTTCCTTTCGGCTTTTCGTCCGACTTTCTAAATTTTTGATTTTCACAGTAAATGCAATCTCCAAAATATATTTTCTTTCTCTTAATCAACAAAGGTTTTAAGGCACATTTACAATAATTTCCACCTTGACTTTAAACCGTGTTGATATCAATCAACAACATTGTTTCTCTCTACCAAGTTGAAACTTTAATCAATAACTTTGATCAAATTCAAGCAACCCTTGAATCTTGATCTCGCAAGTTGCATCCACTTGTTCCTAATTAACCTTTTCTGCCTAGGAATTTAACAAGCCTACAAGTATGATTTTTTAACCACCCTTAACTCCACCTGTTTTTAAATGCCTCCCTGAAGGTTTTTCTTCTTTTATTTTGCAGTCCTTCAGACACATTAAAAACATAATATACAAGTCTAGCATAACCGTCCCTTTGAGATGCTACAATAATCCTTCTTACGTTATCATGAGTCAAATGATAATCAAAGGTCTCTGTAACCGTTCCCTCATTACTATTAGCATTTATAGTAGGAAACTCCACCTCAAACTGAATTTTCTCCGTTTTAGTTTCTCCCTTGGTTTTCACTATTCTTCTTCTGAAGAATTTCTCTACCAACCAAGTAAGTTGTTTTAACCTCAGATCTTCCCCAAAAACTCAATAACAATTCAGTGGTAACATGCATTTTTATCCCTTGATTTCTGCAAAATGCATTGTACTTTGAAACTTTCTCAAGGAATTCATAACGCCTTAAACTCAAATCACATAGCTCTTCTTTGTCATGAAAGCCTCCACTAGTTAACGATGAATGAATAATAACATTTGAACCTTCTAAAATACATAGACCACATATTTTAGACCCTTTAGCAATAATCAATTCATCATGCAAAATCTTCAACACTCCATGTTCAACTCTAGTACAATAGCCTAGATCATCAAACATACTTATAGATAACAAATTTCGCTTAAGTTCTGGAACATACCTCACATTGTGAATAAGAAGTTAACGGTCATTAAACATTTTAAATCTGATCGTACCAATACCATGAACCTTGCATGCCTTATTATTTCTAAGGCGAACTACTCTACCTTGCACCATCTCCAAAGTTTCAAAGTATTTTATTCTTGGACACATGTGATAAGAGCAACCTGAGTCAATGACCCAACTATCTTTAGTTACCAAACTCGATACTACTAGTGCTTCAACACCCTCATAACTTTTCTCACCCAATGCAACTACAGCTTGAACAGAATCTTCATTGACCTTTCTTTCAGGACATACCCTTTTAAAGTGACCGATTTTCTGACAATTAAAATATTTTACCCTTGACTTGTCAAACCTCTTTGATTTGGACATCCCTTTACGCCCACCTCCTCCTCTCGACACATTTAAGCCTTCACCACTATCTTCAATCTTCAAATCTTTCGACTTTGAAAATTCTTTGGATTTCACCACCGTCTGGACTTCATCCAAAGTAATAGTACCTTCCTTACCATAAATAATGACATCCTTAAAGTGCTTAAAGGATCTGGGTAATGAACTCAACAAGAGCAAATTTGTGTCCTCATCATCAATCTTCACTTTAATATTCTCAAGATCATTAATAATCTTGTGAAATTATATGAGCTGCTCAACTATGGATTTGTTCTCCACCATTGAGAATGAATAGAGTTGTTGTTTCAGATACAACCTGTGAGCCAAAGACTTTGTCATATATAATGATTCATGTTTTACCCACATAGCAGCCGCGGTTTGCTCCCTGGTGACTTCTCTTAAAACTTTATCCCCGAGGCACAACATAATGGCACTCCTGGCCTTATCCACCATCTCGGTCTTCTGTACCTGTATAAGCCCTGCAGGCATCAATGTTTCACTCTTCAAAGCATCGATACACTTATCTTGAATTAAAATTGCTTGCATCTTAGTTTTCCACAACCCAAAGTCGTTGTTACCAGAAAATTTCTCGATCTTCCATCTACTAACCATGGTGCTCACTTGTCAACAATATCTCTTTGTCCACGCTCACCGCACCATCTTTTATGAATCTTGTTGTGAATTGCGATAAAATTCAATATCAATTTGTGAGGAAAAGAACAATAGAAACCAAAATAAATGGTCTTCAGCAATAATAATCTGTACACAGATAATATAACAGAATAAGGTAAGGAAAAACTGAATGTTTGTTTACCCAGTTCGATCAAACGATCTACTATGGGGGATAGAACAGCTCTCCAATTCACTATACTCAGGAAGTTATTACAAGAGATTACAAACGAGTTACAAGAAAATATCCTTCGCCTTAGGTTCCCAAGAACAACCCTGAAGGCTCCCAAGAAAAACCCTATTTTTCTACCCAAGTGTTTCCCTACCTCTCCAACTCTCAATATATGAATCACTCAAACCAAAGGTGTAATCCAAGGTTTTCTTTGTGTATAACTAAAACCCTATGTTATGCCTTTAAACCCTTAGTCTCCCTTGTTGGTGAAAACTCTAAGATTATCACACACCAACATATAAGAGATACATATTTATAATAGAAAATACCTAACAATCAAAGCCCAAAATCACATGGATCCATGGACCGAATAAAAAAAAGCCTGAAAATGTGAAAACATTATTCATCGTACCGACAATACTATTCACTGTACAGACGTCACTATTCATCCATACGGATATCATTATTTACCGTACGGACGACACTATTTACCGACCGGTTTTTTCTTTCTTTCAACTTTTCGTCCGACTTTCTAAATTTTTTGATTTTCGCGGTAAATACAATCTCCAAAATATGTTTTCTTTCTCTTTATCAACAAATGTTTTAAGGCACATTTACAACATCGAGGTATGACAACTCTCTCCTTTATGTTATTGCATATCATTCTAATATCATGTTTGTTATTCTCCTTCTTTTTCTTCTTCTTCTTTCTCCTTCTCCTCCTCTTTTTCTTTTTCTTCCCTTTCTCTATGTGTTTTACATGATCTTTGTGCTTGCATTATTTTCCTACCTTTTTGATTATGTCAAATAGGGAGAAGTATACTCTCAAGGGGAGTAAAAATACTCTCTTTATATGTGAGAGAAATTTTATTTACTCCAAATCTTTACCCGTTGTTTTATTTGTTTACCACCTTAGTGAGAAATGTGTTGTCATCATAAAAAGAGAGAGAATATGGATACGCGTGCTTGCATGTATAATTGTAATTTAGTTTTGATGATGACAACATATGAAATAACTTTCACAATAACAACTCCATAAGTCAATAAACTTTTGCATGTTAAGAGTTCTTTGTGACATGGGGAGTTGACTTCAGCTATCAAGTAAAGCTTATAGCTATGACATCTGATCCAGAAGATATCTCAAATAACTTAAGAATCCAATTGATGTGTTAATCAATTTGTTGAATCAAGTAGAGGATATTGAAGTTTGAAAGAGAGAAAGTGTGAAAGTTCAAGAGTAATTCTAGAAGTAGTGATGCAAATCACACACACAAAGTTTTTCAAAACTTTTATAATCATTTAATAAAATATCTGAAAATGTCTTTATGTAAGTACTTAATTGATTACTAGTTTAATTAATCAATTAGGAAGTCGTTTTTCATTGATTAATCAATTACCACATTATGGTTAATCGATTAAATTATTTGTAATGCCTATAAATTAGTTAATGGAGCTCTTAACCAATTAATGACGACGAAGCTCAAAAACTTTTTATATGTCGGTTGTTTATTCCATTATCAGCTATGGTTAATCGATTAAATCATTAAAATAACCCATTGACCATTTTTTAGACATTTTGTCCTATATAAAAGATGATTCTGTTCATTTCATTTTGCACCAAAGTTTTGAATAAAAATCTCTCTATATTTCTTCTACTATTTTTGTTTTTGTACTTGTTTTTCACGAGAATCGTTGTAGTGCTAACATATCGAAAAATTTGTTGTGAAAGTCGTGTTGTATTTGGTGCTTTGATTAAATTTCTTTATTCAATAGTGTGATTCTCTTGTGAATCATATTTTTAAAAATCTTAAAGGTTTCTAGCTAAACCTGTAAGAAATCTTGGGTGAAGGTTCTTGAGTTTAGTTTGTGTAAAGCTCTGTTTGAATGTAGAAGGTGCGTAGAGTGATTATATGAAAACTCAAGTATGGTTTTATTGAAACTCTTAAAATATGAAGTGTGAAATGGAAAATACGACTTGAATGGTATGGTTAGCAGAGTGGTCATGCAATACAAGTACACATTACATACTGAGATGAATGGTTGGTTTTGAACAACAGTTTTAAGTTCAAACTTCAAACTAATGAAGAATAGAACATTCAACTCTATGGTTGGAGACAGATAAAGGAAGAGGCGTTGATAAGAGAAATAAACATTAAGTTATTAATGTTGAATTGTAATTTCTTGTGTCAAATTAGGTTGCTTGACAGGGACAAGGAAGTTGTCAAATTGCCTAGTGTGTGTGTGTGTGTCGAAATTGTTTTATTATCGGAGTGTTGGAGGAATAGCCTCAATATGGATTTCCTCTTAAAATTAATTTTGTAGTGTTGGTAGAATTATGTGTTTTAGGCTTTTGTTTTTTTGGCTTTGCTTAGAGAGCAAGCAAGCAAAATCTATAAATAGAGAGTAACCCAATTATTGTAATGTGATTCACTTGAATAGATTTTCAGTTTTTAAAGCAGAGAGTTACTCTACAGAAGTTATTCGTCTTCCCTATTTTGTTTTGAATCCCTAATTTCCTTTTTTCTCAAATTCAATTTTCTTTTCTTATTTTCATCACCATTGTGTAGCAATACAATCTTGTAATCAAGGTTGGTTGATTCACTCGAGTGAAGAGTGAAGAATGAGAGGGAATTTGATCGGCATGATTGAATCTTGTTCATCAAGATTGACTCAGAATTACTCAAAGTCTTGGAATTAATTCCAACATCTGGTATATAGAGCACTGGCTGAATGATTCGTGGGAAGCAAAACACGATGGCGATGAATCATCCAAACATGCATTTTCTGGTGAGTCTCCCAATTCTGAAGGGTCAAAATCATGAGAATTGGTGCAAATGGATGAAATTGGTTTTCTATTATCAAGATCTTTATAATCTTGTAAAGGAAGGAGTAACACCACTTGCAGAAAACATGTCAGATCAAGAAAAAGCTGCATACAAAGAATTGAAGACGAAAGATTATAAAGCTCCCTTTATAATTCATCAAAGTGTTGATCCAGATAATTTCGAAAAAGGTTTGTGATGTAGAATCAGCAAAAGAAGCACGATAGATCTTGGAGAAATCGTTTGGAGGCATTGAAAAGGGGAAAGAGGTGAGGTTACAAACTCACAAAAGGACATATGAATAGCTTCAGATGGAAGAAACTGAAAGTATAACAGATTTTTTCATTAGGGTTACAAAACTGGTGAATCAAATCAGAGTATGTGGATAAGTGTTGACATCAAGATCAATTATTGAAAGTACCTTGAGTTCATTGGCTCTAAAGATTGACCATGTGGTGGTAGCTATAAAAGAATTGAAAATTTTGTTAACATTAACAAAGGAAAAGCTTAAATGGACGCTTGAATCTTACGAACAAAGAAGGGTTGGAAGATATGCAATCAAGTTGAAGTGTGATGTGGCTTTGTAGGCGCAATCACCAAGAGAAAAGAAAGGTAAAGGGAAGTGGTTCGACAATAAAGGTAGGAGATGCTACTATAATTCGACTGGTCGAAGTCAGTAAGAAGGAGGCTGGTCGAAACAGAGAAAGTCCTCATACCAAAGCAACCAAAGAGATTGTGCTGCAGGTAGAGGAAGAGGTGATGGTCGAAAACCTGACAAAAATCACATTCAGTGTTTTAATTGTCAGATGTATGGTCACTACTCTAGTGATTGTCCTAAAAAACAAAAGAACCAAGACAATGATGCAATGTTTGCAAAGCACGAAGAGGAAGAGATGTCGTGATGGTCACAACAAGAGATGAAGAAAGATTCCATGACCAATGATACTTGGGCTCAGGATGCTCATCACATATGACTAGTAGGAAAGATTGGTTTGTCAACATAAATCCCTCAATGAAGAACATGGTGAAATTTGCAAATGACAATACTCTAGCAGCTGAAGATATTGGTGATGTTCTGATTATGAGGAAATATGTCAAATGGTCTATAATTTCGAATGTATTGTATATACTTGGCATGAAGAGTAATTTGCTCAACATATAGTAGTTGGTCAAAAAGAACTACAAGGTATCAATCAAAGATTAGATGATGAGATTTCTCGACTTATGTGGAAGGTTAATCTCAAAGGCTCCCATGTCTCATAATAGAACCTTCAAGAATGAACTTAATGTGATGGAGCACAAGTGTCTTGCAACTGCAGCTAGCAAGGATGAATGGGTATGACACTATAGACTAGGTCATCTCAACCTCAAAGACATCAGAGACATAAATAGAAGGAATATGGATCCAGGGTTACCAAAAATCGACATTCCAAACTGTTGTACCCCAAAAAATTTTCTCACTTTATCCTAACCATAATTGGCTTTTGTTTCACATGCACATGCATCTGTCCACTAGGTTATACACTCACAATCATCCATTTGCATAAGATCCTAATACATGGGATCAAGACCTTCTCAAGAATCATGGTTTTCTATTAGCTTATGGTTTCTACTTCATTGAAGATCAATTCCACTGTACTTTCATGAGTCTTAGAATTAGAGTTTGAACTATCGTCATCATGAGCATATTTATGTGTCACAATGTTATATTCTTTAAGATTTATCAAAAACCTCAGCGTATTTCTTAAAAGACTCAGGACTCTCTCAAGGCATTATTATATGTGTTAAGGTCTTTGGCCATCAAGGCAAATATTTTACAAAGCACTGAAACGTGGAACAAAATATCAAGTTGTGAACTCATGTTTGCTCATTGTTGATTATTTGTGATACAAGTTATTGATTGAATTGAGATGGTTACATTTGAGTCTAATTTGTTTAAGGTTGTCAAGGTCTGGTTAAAAGATACCTCTCGAATGATTATTTAAATTCCAAGGCATGGTCCATTAATTTTTAAATCACAATTCAAATGAATTTTTGGAGCTACATTCCAAATCTTTTTTTCAAGAAGTTTTTAAGAAGTATTGCAAGTGGTTCAAGCCTATCTCATGAATCAAAAATCCAATTGGTGATCATATATGTTTCAATTATGTTGGGGTTGTTGGTTGAAGTTTTTTTAGATATTAATTGACCTTAAGTCGTGTTTAAGACCTTTTTAAGATTACTTTAGATCATATTACAAGTTGCTGGCCCATTACCATTAAGACATACTGTGAGTTAAAGACCAAGTTAGCCACGTTTGCTGTGGCATTAATTTACTTTTTGCCATGAAGATTTTGTTTTTGAAATTATATGCCACAAGGATTCAAGTTACAACATTTTTGAATGAAACTCTTACAATCTTTACAAACCCATGACACAAGTGTAAATCCTAGAAACATCCTCAAGCCTTGAAAAAAAACATGTACCACGAGCTTACAAAATCTAATGCTCAAAGATGACTTGAGTGGACCATTGACTCTAAATGGAAAATCCGAGTTTAAAACTCAAAATGCTCTCAAACTATGCTTATCCTCGCCAACATTTTCATTGCTTCTCTTATGTGTTGATAGCTGTGCCAACTTTAATTGGAAAGATGGGTAGCACATTCAATTCACAAATTTTAGTGGAAAAACTAGCCAAGCTGAATGGCTCATAGACAAGCATAGAGATGTCACTCAAAATGGATACAAGAAATCATTAGCTAAAAATTCAATTAAAGTATGCCAAATGTTAATGAGTAAATGATAGCTGGAAGTGGTTTGGACAACTCTGTGCCTTTTCATTCGTGCTTTAGATTTCAAATAAATATGGCATGATATATGTTATCATAAACTTGGTATTTTATTTGTCTATCGAATGGGTACTACCACCGTAGTTTACAGAAATCGAATTAGTCCCGATCCTATATGTTGATCTCAGAAGCATCTTCGGAATCACCACGAGGAATACTTCGAGCTCCCGATACAATTGCTAAATTTCGGAGTGTAAATGTGCATGCTGGACAAACAACCACACCAAAGAGTCATAAAAAGTAAATTCAAATTCACAGCCATCAAAGGTAAACAAAAATGAAAACGGCATTTTCGATCACAAGCACAACAAAATCTTTTCAGCTAATAACATAACATGGATTGGTTTTCATTAAGAAATGCTTGCAATTCTTGCTTACCTTTACCCCCTTACACAGACTCCAATCCTGCTGCTTTGCAAAATCGCCAGGACACCGGCCACATGAAGCTATCCACTTCTACAAACAAAACGAGTCGCAAGCTTCCATTTCAAAATGGTTCCAAACGCGAGCTAACCAAAAATAGAAATCACATGCCACGAAAAAGCAAAGGAATCAGTTAGCATACTTGGATAATTGCTATGCAAACCACGTTATCAAGAATTTTTAACTCATCATATTCATTACAATCAAGTATAATAACAACATTTAATTCGCATATCCCTATATAGCATCACACGCACAACACACAGTGGGATACGAATTGAAGAGGAGACACACATAAAAAATAAACAACAATAGTAAGAAGCAGAGCAACAACAACCACATCACAGTCACAAAAACTTGATACGAAAATTCATACAAAAATTAAACTCCGAGGTATTGTAGAAGGAAGGAATTGCGATCACGGTATCGAAATCGCAAATCACATACAGCACGTAGGGAAACAATAGCAACAACACAAGGGGACGATACATAGACGTCAATAGCGAGAAAGAAGGTGTAATTCACACCTAAAATCCCTTTGTTGCGTTAATTTGTGTTATTTCCATATTGTGGCAGCGTCTAACTCGTCACGAACTGAAGTAGAAGAGCATGGGGTGAATATCATCACGCCCGTCATCGCTGGCAGAAAGCCATGGCGCGGAGGGCTCCTCGTGGCCGGCGATGTGTCGCATTCAGAAAGGCGAGAATGGAAGGCGCGGAACAGAGAAAAAATCAGGAGGAAACACTGCTCGACCACCACTTTTAGCCAGGCACCGCCACCACGCGACAGTTGTTTCACCATTGCCGAAGAGTCCGACCACAAAGCTTCGAAATGCAACTGCACTTCCTCACTGAAACACTCTACGCACCGCCGTTGAAGCTCCTCCATCATCGTGGGGTTGTTGTGGCATTCTATTTTGATCTTCTCTGAGTATTTGTGTGAAGGGTGTGTTTTGGGAGAGAGAGAGAAAGCATGAGGAGAGAATGAGAGGAGAGAATGAGAGGAGAAAGAGAAGAATGGCATTTGGTTGTTAGGATCGTGTGGGCTTAGGATCCGCTGGCCCAATGTTGTTTTTAACACACACTACTTCAAGTCTTACATCCCCCGGAGAAGCCCACATTTTTTTGTTCTTTTCCACCACCTCTTTCCTTTTTGCATCCATGTTCATTTTTATTTTATTTAGATATAATTTTTGATATTGACATTTTAGTACCACATTTCATTTTAAATTTTGATTTTCACTCTAAGATTTTGGTGTTGATTAAGTGTTAGTTTGAGCTAATTTCTATATTAGGCTTTAACAAGTGATTTTAATTTTTGAATGAAGCCACCGTATTAATCTTGGTTTGGATTAGAATTTACGATTGACTTTTTGTACTAAATTTGTGATTAACTGCTAGTTGAGTTTGTGATTAATTTATTGGGTTGATTTTGACTAGCTTTAATTAGGACTTTAATTGAATGTTAGTGAATTTCTTTGTTGATTTTTGCTATGATCTTGATACATCTTTGATGATACATGTAACGCCCGTTCATTTTAAATTAAATTATTTATGAATTGTTGGTGCACCTTTATTTGAGAGTGTGTCTGAGAGCGTAGGTGAATGTCCTTAAAGTATAGGAAAACCATGTAATAAAATATAGAGTTTGATAATAATATAATCTATAACACATATAAAGGCAATACTTAGTTTTTGGTGTAACTTTTTTTTTACCAAATTCATCCTTACTTTAAAATATATAATTTACACAATAACTTTCATTGAACTACTACTATCATCTTTTATATAACTCCATACTAATAACTTTCCATATAACTTCCATGTAAAATTAATATTAAATAAAAATATATCATTTATATTTATATGTGTGAAATAAAAAAGCGGACAGACGAGCACGCGATTGCCCGTCTAGACGCTAGTATAATTAATAATGATGATAATTTAATAATTAGTAATATTATTATTATTATTATTATTATTATTATTATTATTATTATTATTATTATTATTATTATTATTATTATTATTATTATTATTATTATTATTAGTGGATGGAATAATGGGAATTAGGGAGTTATTAGAGAAGTTGTGCGAGGAAGAACAAAAACACGATAAACTGCTCAGAAAAACGAAATTGAGGAAAAAGGTTGAGGAAAGAGGAAAAAGGACGTGGCTGTGGAGAAAGTAAGAACAGAAGAATTGTCCATCGGTGAAATTGGAAGATAGTTGCAGGAGAGTTACCGTAGAACAGAACCAGAACTGGAAAGCGTAGAGTTGGCCTCAATTCTAAGGTAAGGGTGGGGTTCAATTCTATAACTATGAGTATGATCGATTTCATGAAGGGAGTTGAATCATGAGTAATGTTCTCGTAGTAATATTCCCGTAGTAATGTTCCCGTAGTAATACTCCCGTAGTAATGTTCCCGTAGATCGAAGAATATTAAGGGTTAATGTTCCCATAGATTGAAAAATATTAAGGGTTAATGGTTGTTTGTGCCTGAATTAGTGTTCTATGTCATTAGTTCTAGGTAATAATGTTGGGAATCGAATTCAGGTAGGGAATCGAATCATAGATATAGTTTCCGTTAATCGATAAATATTAGAGATAAAAATTGTATCGAATCATAGATATAGTTTCTGTTAATCGATAAATATAAGAGATAAAAATTGTCTGTGTCGGAAGTAGTATTGCTTGTCATTGGTCTATGTGATACCATGTCAATTACCGGTCGAAGATTAACGAAACTTACCGTGAACAGATAGATAAATTAAGTGTGTAATAGTTGTGATGCCGGTCTGCGGAAATGTCTTGAGTTCTTATTTGTTGATAATGATATTGTTACTGTTCCCTTACATGAACAGATTGAGATGATGAATACTCGATGCATATGAAGTTGTTATGTTATTGTTGAGAAAATGTTCACAAACAGTCACAAATCAAAAGTTCACAAACAGCCACAAAATCATACCAGAAATCATCTACACATCAAGAGGTTCACAAATATATAAAAATGGCGTAATAACAATGCTTAAACAGAGAGGAAAATGGATTGAAAGAAAACCTAAAAGAAAGCTTCCTCAGAGCTCAGTTCTTTAGCAAAGCTTAAAAGAAACCACCCAGAAACGTTCTATGAACCTCAAGGAATCTTTTCAAATGTTTGGTTTGGATTAAAACTCAGTAAAATATGAAAAATGATTTTAACTTTTCTCTAACTTTTTCTCAATGTGTTCTTGCTCAATTTCTCACCAAAGTCAATTCTGAGAGCTTGTGAACAAAGCTGAGAATATGTATGATGAATTCTGATATCAAGAAGGCCCAATTCTATGCTCCTTAAGCCCAATTGAAATCCACATTTTCTCTTCATGACCACTTCAAAAAGTGCACGAAAATCACCTTGCCAAGCTGTAAAAATGGCTCAGTTACCTTGCATCTGAGGTAAATTGATCTAAGGGCTGAAAGTGGCTCCTTAATTCAATCTTATGGCATGGTTTGTAAGTGTTACTTAAACTTGAAGTAAGCAACCAAATTGAGCTTAAATCTCAAATCCAAAATTGAAATTGTGCTTGAAATGTATTTGGCACTCAAAAAATGTATAAGGTTGGTACAAAATGATCCCAAATGAATTTAATTTGATTTTCCCCTTTTAAGGCATTTTTTATGGAAATTTCGTTAGGGATTCTTCAATACAAGCCAAAACTTTGATGCCTTGATTTTGGTTGAGAAAATGACCCCATTTGGAGCAAGTTTGAAGTTAGAAATATTTCCATTTGTAGTGTGCAAAGTGGTGAAATGGACCTATAATGAAAATGACCTGTAATTCTGTTTTCCCAAAATACCCCTGCCTTGCAAGCCTCATAACTTGAGTTCTACAAATCATGTGAAGGACTTCTAGTACTATTTAGAAAGCTAAGGTCATGAGGAACACCTTTAATGTTCATAAAAAGTTGAGGAGAAACATCATTCTAGGTCAAAAGTGGCTTAGAAGTTGGTTGACCTTTGTTGACCAAAATCACATTCATCTGAGGACCTGTAACTTGTCTGCTTCATAACTTGAGTTCTAGAAATCAAATGAATGACTTCTAGTACTCAAAAGAAAGCTAGAAACATGCTCTACAAGTCTCATGTTGTGGTCAATATGAGATAAGACTTGTATCTTGAGATAGGTGGTCTTGAAGTTAGACACTAAATAGGGGATTTTACACTGAGAATCCTAATTTAGTAACTCCTCACACTCTTGATTCTTGATGAATTGATCTTGAAAGGATATATCATGTTTCTCAACACAACATTCCATGATCATAAAGACTTGGAAATGATTCTTAATCTCCTTCAATTTCACAGTTGACTTAGGGTTGACCAGATGAAAACCCTAATTGCACCATTTTCAACTGTAGCCAGTTGCACTTGGTATAAACACTTGAATGAACTCCACAATGACCTACAAGGCCTCCAATGAGCTTAAATGATCATCTCCCTCCATAACCATGGGCTTGTGATCCTTAGATGACCTTCAAAGGGCCTCCTAGACAGGAGGTGAACCACATACACTTATCTGCCTATCCAAAGGGCTTTGACTTGTCTTTGATGATGATAACCCCCCTGTTGACTTGAATACAACCTCCTGATTAGGCTTAAAACCCTTGGAAAATTCCTCTTGCTAGACAGACATCTCTTGATCCCCTGTAAAATGCAAAATGTTATGCAATGCAATATGCTAGAACAATGAAATGAAACATAAACCAAGTAAAGAAAAGGTTGGGCAAATTTTGGGATACAACAATAGGCTAGTTCTCTCAAGTTGTTAAGAGAAGTTAATTGTTGGTATTCACTTGTAATCTTTGAACCCTTATTGAGTAAGTGAATAGTAAAATAGTTTTAACCAAATCTTATTGTTCTTCTTCCTTCTTCTCTATCTTTTGTAAAACCTAATAGGATTTTTTGTGTTTATTCAAGAAACTCAATCTTTTTATTATATTTTTGTTTGTTTTTGACGAGATCAATTCACAACAAAGAGAGTTCTTACTTTCTTTTCCTAAGGTAAGTTTTTAACTTGTCACTCATATTTTGTTTCTATTAATTATTCTTGTTTTGAATCTAATTATTATTTTTTTATTAATTTTTTATTTTAAGAGAGTGCTTATTGTTATGCTGCTAAGAAACAAATCAAGAGCAATGACTAGCACAAATCTAATTGCTGATCACACTTCTCAACAATCTTCCAATAATCAAACTTGTGCTAAAAAATATATCCCTTCTCTATTTTGTTCACATTATGCTTTAATATATTTTAAAAAATTGTAGCTAACACTAAATCACAACAACCTTGTCAAATGGATGAAAACTTGTATTACTTATAAAACTTGTATCTAGTTAATACATGTAGCTATATTGTACCTAAGGTGGTTAGAGTCTCACCTTACCAAATAATTTATAATCATTTATATAGCTATAAGTCTAAGAGCAAACACAAGCTCCAATATTAAATAGTAACCACAACAATGAATAATAACATTTCTAAACTCTGTTTCTAAAAACTCAATTGAAAAAATACTAATAATACCCAAAATTAACAACAATTAACAATAATAATATCAAAGACAAGAACAAAACAAAGATTGATAACAATAAACAAGAAATCGACTTGTTAAATTACAAAGAAAAGTTATAAATTTAGGATTTTAAAAAGAAGAAGAAAAAAATAGAGGGAGATAATAGATAATCATGAAAAACTAGTGACTACAAAGAAGATGAGCTTACCAATTTATAAAGAGATAGGGTAGAAAACAAAGTCTGAGAAAGTAATTGTTCTTGAAGTCAAAGAAAGAAGAGTTAATGCTAGAGAAAATCACAAGCGGTTGAGAGTAGGGCTGACAATGAACCAGACCAACTCGAAAATAATTTGGAATTCGATTCGACAATTAAATCGTTGAACTAGGTTCATGAACCAAATGAGTTGAGTATGAGCAAAAAATTAAGTTCGTTAACTGAATGAGTTGAACTTGAACTATACATAGTTCGACTCGTTAGGTTCATGAGTCAACTCGAGTACATATGAGAAGAATTATACTGTCTTTAAGATTAGGTTTAAATATTTACTCCAAATCTTAGACAAATTTAATCTTCAATTTAGTAGTTTTTGAATTAGACTCTCAAATGTATCTCTTGAAAGTTGTGTAGGTTTTGAATTAGTAGATTTCAAAGATAAAGTTAAATTTCAATATGATAACTTTTATTTTGTTTTAATATTTTATTTTTAAAAAATATATTTATTTAAAATGTCAAATATACTAAAAAATATATATTTAAAAAAAATAGTTTTTAAGTCCGTGAATCATGTGAGCTGAACCTAATGAGATGAACCTAACGAGTTGAACCGAACTGTTCGTGAACTTATAACGAGTCGAGTTTGAGCTTTAAAAAAGTTCGTGTCGAACTCGAACTCGAACCAATTCTTAACGAGTCGATTCGAGCTGAGGTGAGTTCGACTCGACTCGACTCATTTTCAGCCCTAGTTGAGAGGAATTTGGAGAACGAGAGTTTTAGAAATTTAGGTTAAAAAAAATGTATCATTATAATACGGTTCTTTTTCTTCTTTTTTATTTTATCCTAGTTTTTGTAAGTTTTTATACTTTGTTTCTTTTAGAAATTTTAGATTAGAATATTTTTTGAAATGCCACATCACTCACAATTCAATCATGTGAGTATAATTTTATTTTCTTATTTGAAAGGTCATGTTGCTTATGGAAAAAACTTATACTTTATTTTCTTAAAAAAATTTTAAAATATTTATTTTTAGTTTATGTAACTTTTTATACCTTTTAAAAATATCGTTAGTTTTTTAAATTTATACTAAAAAGAGTTATTGGTTAATAGTATAGTTTTGGCAAAAATACTGTTTAGATCCGTTAAATTATTTTAAAATATCAAGTTAGTCTTTTAAGTTTTTTTGTAACGTTTTGGTCATTTTTGTTAAGTAACATTTGCGTCGTTGACCTTTTTAAAAATATATGTTACGATCAATTACAAACTCATATACCATTTGAACTGCTATTTCACGTTGATCATAAATATGCAATCAAATTTATCAAACAAGTTGCGGTTCATGAGAATCAAGGAAAAATGTGGACAAATACATAATGGAAAATCGTTGGATCCGACCAAAATACACAATCAAACGTAAAACTAATTACATATTATTGATCAGCGCGAAAAAATCGTTCAAATGGTATATGAGTTTGCAATTTATTGTAACAGAAATTTTTTAAAAGATCAACGACACAAACATTACTTAACATAAAAGATCAAAGCGTTACAAAAAATACTTAAAGGACTAACTTGATATTTTAAAATAAATTAAAGAACTAAAAATTATTTTTGCCTATAGTTTTTAAGTGGTTTTAAAATAAGTTTTTAAATTTCTTATAATTGTAATATTGATAACTTAAAAAAAAAACTCTTAATTATGTTTTTAAAATGATTTTAAAAACAAATTCATAAAAATATATATATTTTAAGTTTAATTTAATTTTTTTTATTTTAGTTTTTTAAATTAATAATTTTAGTATTTGTTTTAATATAAATTCATAACAGTTTTCTTTATAAGTTTATAATTGTTGATATGATATTAAAACTATATAGAGGGCTCGACCGTGAGTAATTACCGACGGTGCAAAATTGCAGCTATTTTCCAAGGCTCAGTCGTGGATAATGTTTAAAAAATATATAATTCATATTGTCTCACGTACTCACGAATTACCAATGGCTAAATATTCTATACTTAGAAAATTGTCGACGACTACGTGACCGTGGGTAATGATTCATGGGTATATACAACTTTTTTTTGTAGTGTCTCAAAATAGAACATTCAAGATTGAAGTTAATGTGATGGAGCACTAATGCCTTGCAACTCAGCTAGCAGGGATCAATGAATATGCCACTATAGACTTGGTCAACTAAACTTCAAAGACGCCAGAGTTCTAAAGAGAAAAAATATGGTTTCAGGGTTACCAGAAATCGACATTTCAAACGAAGTGTGTGAAGAATGTGCGCAGGCAAAGCAATACAAGAACAACTTCAATAAGGATGCAGGAAGCAGGTCGAAGGTAGTTCTTGAAGTCATATACTCTTATGTTTGTAGACCTATCTAGGTGGATTCGATTGGAGGTAACCGATACTTTATCACATTCTTAGACAATTTCAGTTGAAAACCACGGGCTTACTTAATCAAGCAGAAAAAAAGGATTTTGCATGTGTCGAAAGACAGAGTGGTGGAAAAGCTCAAGATTTTGAGGACTGATGATGGTGGAGAATATGTGTCGAAAGAATTCGACACATTATGTGAGAAATAAGGGATTATTCATAAGGTGGTGCCACCCTACATTCCACAACAATATGGAACTATAAAATGGAAGAATAGAACCATCATGAATATGGTGAGAAGTATGTTGAAAGGCAAGCATCTACCTAAAGAATTACAGGGAGAAGTTGTGTCAACTGCAACATATATTTTAAAAAGATGTCTGACTAAAAGGCTAGAAGGAATTACGCTAGAAGTCAGTTGGTTTAGTGTCAAGCCTAGCTTGAGTCATCTGAAGGTATTTGGATCTATAACATATAGACATACGCCAGATCAACTAGGAAGAGAACTCGATGACAATTCGAGTTAAATGATCTTAATAGGATATCATTTGTCTGAAGGATATAAGTTGTTCGACCTAGTGAACAAGCAAGTAGTGATCAGCAGAGACGTGATCATAGATGAGCTTAATGAATGGGATTTGACTGAAAATGTAAATAAGGATAACAAAGTTTGGTTCATACCATGCATCCTCAAAGGTTTTGATGATAACAAAGTATTTGAAAATTAATTAGGATTTCTAACTAGCTAGTTTGTGTGTGCGTAATTATATTTACTTGATGGAACTGGTTCTGACACTGAAACAATTTTGGTTCGGTTTTGATCATGCTTTATTGAGATAGTCTGATCAGAAAAGCAGCTGTTAGTACACTCCAGTCCAGAAGCGTGTTATGCTGCCTCTGATGCTGAGTAATGTCGAATTAGTTCTGCTAACACGGGACTCAAGATTTATTGACATTATCTTTTACAAGTTGTGTTGTACTTGAATCATAGTTGTTCCTCTGGACAAAGGCCTTGTATAGTGGATATTCATGTGATTGAAAGTTCCAACACCTGCTTAATTGGAAAAGAAGATGTACTAGAAGATTTGGTCTGTTTGTAGACGTTGAAGCTGCTCCGACGTCTCTATTTTCTTTAGCTATAAAAAGCAGCTGAAGATTTGAAGATCAAGCAAGAAATAACGCTGCAAATACAACTGAGAAATACATGCACTACTATCAGAAAGTTGTGTCTGTTGAGAGTTCTTATTCTTGTGTTGATTAAGAATATTTGTAACAGTGTGTTGTATTATTTTTGAACACCTGTGATATTTATCAAGTGTTGTTGTAAGTTATTTCTTCTCTAAACTATCTGTTTAGTTTTAAGTCTATTGTTGTAGGCTTGAGCAAGGTGAAGTCTTAGACACGAGCTCTAAGCAAAGAAAAGTCTTAATAAGAAGTTGGTTAAGCAAGGGAAAGTCTTAGGCACAAGCTCTAAGCAAGGTAAAGTCTTAGGCAGGTGGTCTAAGTAAGATAAGTCTCGATCATGAGCTGATTGAGCAGAGGGAAGTCTTAGACCCGAGTTCTAAGCAAGGGAAGTCTTGGACAAATGGTCTGAGCAAAAAGAAAAGTCTTATACAAGTGTGTATAAGTAAGTATAATCTGGTTGATTTAGTGGAAAATCTCTTGCTTGGCAGGCAAGGGGACTGAAGTATTCTCAGTTGGGAGAGGAATTAGGATAATTAATGTGTGTTATTTGCTATTTTTATTTTACTCTGGTTTCTATTTTCGTTGTACTCTATTAGATTATGAACTTAGTTTTTAGAATCTGAACTTTGGTTCAAAAGTAAATCTAAATTATGCAAAACACAATTCAACCCCCCTTCTTGTGTATCTTTCTCACCTTCAGAACCATCAAGTGAAGTCAAAAGAGAAGTTCGACAGGAAGAACCCAGAGGACAAGCAAGCACAAGTAGACCTCAAAGAACAAGACACATGCCAGCAAGGTCGCAAGAATGTGTGATTACACCAGATGATGTGATCGATGATGAAGGTGAGCTGGTACACTATGCTTTTTATGCAGATGTCGAACCAGTTAATGCAGTTGAAGCATTGAAGGATTCTAAGTGGGTGAAAGCAATGAATGAGGAACTGAAGTCTATCAAAGTCAATAACACTTGATCACTTATCAAATTGCCTCAAGACAAGAAAGCAATCGATGTAAAATGGGTATACAAGGTGAAGTTTAATCCTAAAGAAGAAATAACTCGACAGAAGGCAAGATTTGTGGCGAAAGGGTTTCTTCAGAAAGAAGGACTTGAGTTCGATAAAGTTTTTACACATGTCGCTAGGATCAAAACAATTAGGTTGGTTGTTAGTGTAGCAAACATGAATAATTGACACATATGTTAGATGGATGTGAAATGTAAATTATTGAATGGCCCCTTAGATGAAGAATTTTATGTTGTATAACCAAATGGGTTTGTGAATCAAGGCGAAGAAAAACAAGGTGCACAGGATACTCAAAGCCCTATATGGACTTAAACAAGCTCCAAGAGCTTGAAATAAGAACATAGATAGCTTTCTGAGAGAGAAGGAATTTGTGAAGTGCACAACTGAGCATGTAGTATACGTAAGAAAAAGCAATAATAATTTGCTTATACTATGTATCTATGTCGATGACTTGATAATAAAAAGTTACAAAAAGGAGATCAAAGATTTCAAACATGACCTAAGTGAGGAGTTTGAAATGTCAGACTTGGGAAATCCCTCATATTTCCTTGGTATCGAATTCTACAAGAGTGGTAGAGGTTTGATGATGTACCAAAGAAGATATGAAGGCGAAATACTTAAGAGATTTGAGATGCAAGATTGTAATCCAACTTTGACTCCAGCTAAGCCCATAATGCAACTGTCGAAATACACAAATGAAGATGATGTTGATCCAACGCAATACAGAAGAGTCATTGGGTCACTTCGATACCTTTATCACACAAGGCGTGATCTAGTATACACTGTAGGTATGGTGAGTAGATTCATGCAGAGGCCAAAGGTATCACACCTAGCAGCGACGGAGAGGATACTAAGGAATCTAAAAGGAACTCTCGACAATGGTTTTTTTTCCTGCAACTGATGAAGGAAAAGAATGCAAGTTTGTGAGATACACCGACTCAAGTTGGTGTAGTGATGCCGAGGATAGAAAATCCGCAGCTGGATATGTGTTTATGCCAGGTGGCGCACCAGTTGCTTGGAGTTCAAGAAAGGAATCAGTAGTGGAACTACCATCATGTGAATCATATTACATAATTGCTTCTCTATGTACATGTCAAACAATATGGATGGTGAATTTGTTCGAAGAGATTACTGGGAAGAATCATGGAGCAATTACCATGAAGATCAACAACGTGTTTGCTATCAATCTGGAAAAGAATCCGATAGCACATGGACGAAGCAAACACATTAAAATGAGGTTTAGTTATCTTCAAAAGTAGGTATCAACTAGGAAGATGAACTTGGAACACTGCAGAACTAAGAATTAGATGCAAATATCATGACGAAAGGAGTGCATGTCAAAGTGTTCAAGAAGTTAAGGTCTATGATGAATATAGATAGCTTAGACACAATGAATTAGGTGGTGTGTTGAATTATAATTCCTTGTGTCAAAGCAGGTTGCTCAACAAGGACAAGAAAGTTGTCGAATTATCGTGTGCGTGTGTGTATGTGTCGAAATTGTTTTATTATCGAAGTGTTGGAGAAGTAATCTTGACATGGATTTTGTCTTAAACCTAATTTTGTAGTGTTAGCAGAATTATGTATTTTGTGCTTTTATTTTTGGGTTTTGCTTAGGGAGCAAGCAAGCAAAATTTATAAATAGGTTGTAACCCTAGTATTGTAATGTGATTCATTTCAATAGATTTTCAGTTTTGAGAATAGAGAGTTACTTTTCAAAAATTCTTCTTCTTCCCTATTTTGTTTTGAATCACAAATTTTATTTCTTTCAAATTCAATTTTATTTTCTTATTTTTATCGTATTGTGTAACGATACAATCTTACAATTAAAGTTGGTTGATTTATTTAAATGAAGAGTGAATAACGAGAGGAAATCCGATCGGCATGATTGAATTTTTATTTTCTTGAGATAGGAAAACAAAGCATTTGAGGGACATATAAATGAAACGGTTGATGGATTATACTACAAAGAAAAAATAGAGAATATAGAGGGTTGACATGAGAACAATGTTTTAAAAACCGGACCGGTCATCGAACCGGTGAGGGTATTGGGTCACTAGTTTATCGGTCGAACCACTGGGTCACTGATCGAACCGCATGACTAAACCGGATAATTCAGTTGAATAGACTTGTCATTATATAGATATAAAACCGGTCGAACCGGATGATTGAGTTTCTAAAAAAATATAACCAGTACTTAAATTTTTTAAAAATATCATATCATAAATTCACATGTTCATAATTTAAATTCAAATTTTAAACAAATGTATCACACATAACAAAATAATACAAAATTACAAAATCTAATTGCAAACAAAGTCTAATTGCAACAACTTTCCCATCAATGATATTATTTATTGATTATTATGAAATAAGAAGTAACTATTTGTAAGTAAAATATGATTCTCCTAAAAAGAAAACCAAATAAAATTCAATATGTTTATGCTATTTCACTTTCCCTTTCAACAAAATACATGCCTTTTTCTATTGTTAATATTTTGACACTAAATATAATTAATTATAAATTATAATTAATTAAAATTATTAGCAGTGATAAAATATAAAAAGATAAAATATATAACAATCTAAAAAGTTAAAATAATAAGGTAATTAATTTATTACTAACCACAAAGTTACAAACTATTTAGAAAAATGTATTAGCAAAAATAACAAATAGCTAATAAAGTCTGTAATTTGTTACTAACCAAAAAAATTTATGTGAGAATGCTATTTAAGTAATACACTACTAAGTATATTAAAAAAAAATAAAATAAAAATTTAAAAACAAAAGTGAAAAAAAAAACAATTAAATTGCCGGTTAAACAAAACTGCCGGTTTTTCTGATTTTTCCAATTTATACCGGTTTGTACCGGTTCACACCGGTTCAATGGCGAGGCTGATCCGTTAAATGAATCATCCCGTATGAGAATGTGGTAGAGTTGTGTATCCGAAATAGAGATTTGCAGTGACACATTATTTTATTTTATTTCGCATATGTGAAGTTGTTTTTGTAAAGTAACACTTGTAGTGATGATATGGCTATAATATAGTTTGGAGGCTCATGAGGAAGTATTTGGTGTGGAATATGTGATTGTGTAATCAACTCCCTCTTCTCTTAAGCTTAGGATTTTCTGTGTTCATTCTTTCCTTTTAGTTTTTTTTCTTTATTATCAATCAATTAACCATAGAAATCCACCGTTTAAGGACACCCATATCTAATAGAACACCTCATTTAAAAATTAAGAAACCATTTTTACCAATCCAAATTTCCATAATGCGCAAGTTTTGAATCCTATTCATTCTTCCCATTATATTTGAATTCTATTTCCGTTTTATTATATTTGAATTCTACAAATTCATAATTAGATTTCTTGATTGAGAAATTGAAATAAGCCTCTTAACATCATCATAAACAAGAATATATAAGTAAATACATCATGAAACTAAACAAAAGTCACAATAATGTCACAAAATCCAATTCAAAACCCATATAAAGTGACAGGAATCAATGTGTTACATAATAATATAAATAATAGTTTAATACATAAAACCAATATAAATCAATCCTTTAAAGAATTGTTATGGTAAATAATCATGTTTCATAACTTCAGAAAACAAATCCAAACACAAGAGCAACAAAGGAAGTAATTATTGTTGGCACAAAGAGGATTGTAGCATCAGATGTAGGACCTGGAGCTGGAGTTGAAACACTTGATGTTGGTGCTTCTACGGCTGACACACTTGATGATGCAATCATCATGACCATCACAACCATAACAATAAAGAATTGATTGATCTTCATTGCCTCCATTTCTGAAATTTAACTTGATATTTTCTCAATTTCTTTGATAAAAAGAAATTGAGAAAATTAATATTAAGAAACAAGGATTGGTAGTGGGTGAACATTAATGGCATGTGTGTGAGTTTATATAGTTGTTGCATGACAAAAATAGATTAAAATAAACAACTATTTTAGACAGACTAGGCTGTCACAACCATTGTTTTTGAGGATTTCAAGGATGCCAATTGAATAATGGATGGATGAGAAAGAGAGAGAAAATTTGTGATTTCTGTTTAAACAACATTTGTGATATGTAATACATGAGATGTTATTACTATAATTAGTAAATGTATAAAAAATGTAAATGTATATATTTTTTAATGAATTATTTTGATCATCATATTTGTTTTTAGACAATTAACTTAATTATTAATAATATTTTTAAAACTTTATCCATAAAAAATAATTTATACAACAATTATTTATGAAAATGATTTTTGCGATAGTTACAGTTAAAAATCAAATATTTTTAAAGATCTAAGCATTGTGATTTTTCTATGTAAAAACTTTTCTTTATTACTTACCACTAGTGTGATATTTGTGTCTTCACACGAGTACGGATTGGTAACACGCATTTAATTACATTTAAAATTAAAAAAGATATACAATTAATAAAAATTAATAAATATAAAAAAATATATAAAAAAAGAATAAATATTCAAAATAATATCAAATATATGCAATATTTAGATTTATAAATATCAACTAATAACATAGTATTTAAAAATATTTTTTAATTGTATAAATAAATATTAGTAACATAAATAAATAAGTTTTGTACATATTCGAATTCATATATTATTTAAATTATTTAACTAATTTTATTTTTTTTAAAATTTTATCATATCAATACCCATCTATTTTTCCGGGTATTGGTGTAGTACGCACAGTTTTATTTTTAAAATATAATAAAAATATAAATAAGAAAAACAAATTTTTTTACTAAAATAGTTTATTAATTTTAAAAGAAAGACATATTTGTAAAATAAAAAAAATTTGTTTTACCAAAATTGTTTTACATCAAAAATATATATTTCAATTTTTCATATATTACGTTTAAAAAAATTGTATCATAAATTAAAAATGATTTCAAATATATGCAATAATTTAGTTTTATAAATATCAACAAATATCATTTAGTTTTAACCAAGAAAATTTATTATTTTAAATTTTATCATATCTTTATTAGGGGTGAGAATAGGCTGAGTCGAGCTAGATTTTCAAGTCTGAATTTGACCTGTTAAAAAGCCTAAGTCTGAACTGTAGTTTGTCATATACTTATTTTTAGGCCCGAACTTAGCCTTTTCGAATGTCTGATTGATCTACTAGCCTATTTTAAAAGCCTACTTCATTTGAACATTTGTAAATAAGAAATTCAACTAATGTTAAATAGAATAACAAATTAAAAATTTAATGAGACAAAATGTTTCTTTTCATTGACTCATTCAAGTTTACCTATTAGCATAAGTTAATTTGTTGATGCCATTTGTTGGAGAGAACTTATGAGAACAAGTTATGACATTGTTTATAATGTTTTTTCAAATTATTTTCATAAACTTATTAAGATAATTTAGCTTTATTTTTGTATTTTAATTCAAAGTGCAAAATATAATATAATAATAATAAAATTATTGAATTTTTATTAAATAGACCGACTTGATAGGCTTAAAAAGATTTTCTTACATCCTGTGGCCTAGCCTCTTTACGACTTATAAAAAAACTCAAGCCTTTTCCATTTAAAAAAAAGTATGGTCTTACCTAGGCCTATGTAGGTTAGGCCGTAGGTCCGGTTAATTAGTCTGGTCTATTTTCACTCCTAATCAATACTCGTGTGTTTGCCCTACTACTGACGTGGTACACACGCTTTTGTTTTTAAAATGTAATAAAAGTATAAATAAGAAAAATAAAATTATTTTATCAAAATAGTTTATTAATTTTAAAAGAAAGACATATTTTTAAAATAAAATAAATTATTTTATCAAAATTGTTTTATATCAATAATGTATATTTCAATTTTTTATATATGATAGATTTATAACCAATAAATTTTTAAAAATTGTTTTACCATAAACTAATAATATCTTTTAAAGAACACACAATTTTTTTATATGATAGATTTATAACCAATAAATTTTTTATGCTTAGTGATTTATCAAAGATAAATAATACTGATAAATATTTGTGCATTATCTTTTATTTGTTAATATGCGATATATACAATTTTTACTACATCTTATTATATATAAATCCGTTGATATCAACATAAATATCATAGTTAATTAAAAATAAAATAAAAAAATATTTTAATTTAGAAATAATAAAGATAATTTATTGTCATTATTAAAAAAAATCAGTGATAATAATGATAATAATTTAATGATATTGATTTTCATATTGGTAGTTTTTTTTGTCTCTTGTCTTTTGCCTTTTGATTTCTTTAACATAGTCACACAATAAATAAATTAGGAAAATTTTATAACAAACACAAATTTACTAAAAAAAATCACTTATAAATAATAAAAAATAATCATTACATTATCATTACTCTAAAAAAATAATAAAAATTTCGTAATAAAAAAAATGTAAAAAAGCACTAAATATAAAACAAATAAAAGTATTTTAATTTAGAAATAATAAAGATTAACTATTGTCATTATTCAAAAAGAAATAAACCAGTAATAGTAATAATAATAATTTTATGATATTGATTTTGTTTACAACATATATTATTAAATATAATAATAAGTCTTTTACTTTATTCTTCTCTCTGTGTTATCAAAAAGTTTTTCATCATTTAATACTTATTTGTAGGACAAAAAATAAACTTTATGAATAGTTTAAGTAAAGAAAAATATGCACCAATTTACATAAATTTATAATTTAAGCAAGAAAATATATATGAAAAATAATTTTAAAAAGAATAAATAAAGAAGAAGAAACCATGACATGTGATGTGAAGTAGGGCTGGACAAAAAAAAATTTAACCGGCCCAAACCGACCGATCCATGAGACCCACACACGCACGGTTTGGATAGGGTTGGTTTTTGGATTAGGAAATGAGTAATTGTTGGGTTTATATGAGTTTAAGTGGTCGGTTTCGGATGACTGAATTGAATCCAAAGAAAACCGAAACCGACCGGTCCAATTATTTTTGTACTGTTTGTTTTGTGCTGTTTGTTTTTTTTGGTAAGTTGTTGTTGTTTTAAAACAGAAGAAACTTTATTGATATTAAATTTAGTTACTTATAAGAGTTATATTTTGAAAAGATTTTAAATCACACTCATCTACCATCTAGTATATCATATTATCTAACGTTGGACATCATATTATCTTTCTAGGTCAGTCTCCAATATTTGGTCCGTCTCCTGCTTTGCAACTATCATGTTCATCATATTATCTTTCTATCTTTCTAGTTTCTATACACTTATCTTTCTATCTTTCTAGGTTTTCATTATATCACATTCAGTTCACCACCGCCGAGTTCACCACGGCGCCATCGCCGATCATGTAAGTTTTGTTCTCTCGTCCTTGTTTTCTGTTTGTTTCTCCTTTTCTCTCTCAGACAACACAAAGCTTCCATTGTTCTCTATTTGTTTCTCCTTTTCTCTCTCAGACAACACAAAGCTTCCATTTTTATGCTATCTATTACAAACCCACAAAAACATTTGTCTTGAACTTTGATTTGTTCATGCTATTTTTCTTTATTGTTTGATTTGTTTTGATTATTGGAAGATGGAACATGGAAAATGGAACTTCCAAGGAACTGAAGAAGGAAGCTTGCAAGGAGCTGAAGAAGGGAGCTTGCAAGGTGCTAAAAATGCTAGTTTGTAAGGGTTGAGTCAAGGTATGTGTTTGTGTTTAAAAGTTTTACCTTGTTTAGTATGTCAAAATATAGGATTGATTCTTTTAGTTTACCCAAATATTTTCAGTGCCGGAACATCCTGTTTCCCATGCTGAACCTACACAAGTAGAATCTGCACTTCCTCACGTTCCCCCTGCTAGGAAAAAAAGACAAGCTAATGCTAGTGTAACTAGGAAAACTTCCTCTGTTTGGTTAGACTTTAACATTTTACCTGATGAACTTGAACTAATAGTTGCGTGTAAACATTGTCACAAAAGATACCGATGCGACCCTAAAACACATGGAACATCCAACATGTTAGCTCACTCAAAAGTGTGTCACAAAAACCCTAACCTTTTACAGAAAGATCCCACACAAAGAAACCTTGTAAGTGGTGATGGTGGTTTTTTAGGTTCAACAAGCCAAAGGTTCAATTCTCAAGCATGTAGGAAGGCTATTACTTCCTTTGTTATTCTTGATGAGCATTCCTTTAGAGTGGTAGAGGGTTAGGGTTTTAAGAAACTATGCAAACAACTACAACCACAAATTACTATCCCTTCAAGGAGGACTGTTGCTAGGGATTGTTTTCAACTTTACCTAACCGAAAAGTCAAAACTTAAAGCCTTTTTTAAATCTGATTGAGCTAGGGTTGCACTAACAACAGATTGTTGGACTTCAATTCAAAATCTTAGTTACATGGCAATAACTGCACACTTCATTGACAATGCATGGATCTATCATAAAAAGATTATTATTTTTAGTTTAGTTCCAAATCACAAGGGTGACACCATTGCTAAAAAAGTGGAAGATGTTTTGAAGTAATGGGGGCTTAGGAAAGTGTCAACAATTACCCTTGACAACGCAACATGTAATGATGTAGTTGTTTCTTACTTGGGAAAAAGACTTAAGAGCAAGAATTCTTTAATTGGTGTCGAGAGTTTTTTGCATATGAGGTGTAACACCCTTCTAAACCCCGCAAATAATATATGCATAATCAGAGTAAAAGTTAACATGCATCCAAAAAAGGGCATCACACAAAACTTGCACCACATTAAAACAATCTGTCATGCTCATAAACACCTTTCCATTTAGCAGCGGATCCATTAATAAAAATCCTTTAAAATAAACATTTACTTTCATCATATAAATTCAACATCTCTAGGCACTAAGGCCAACATCTCATCATCTCAATTATTCCAAATATGAAAACATAACTTAGGTTACATAATGTAATCCTAAAACATAAGCAATCGATCCCCGTGTTACACGACCAGAGCATGACTCGACCCATAAATAATTACTAAACCGCTACACACGTAGCGACCTCGAACTACAAGCAGAACTTCATAAAGGCCTCCAGCGATCTAATCTGCAATGCCTCATAGAGCATTATAAAACAGCAGAAGGGTGAGAAATATTACCATAATAATCAAGGCATAAGATTACATATATATAGGTATCATATAACACATATTCACATTTCTCACCACACTTCATTCTCATAATCATAATCATATCACGTTCACATATATCAACATTATGAACATCCACAAGCACATCCCTTCATGCTTGACTTCACAATCATTCACAAGCACATTTGTACCACAACAATATTATGCAATGTGACTCAACATATTCAATGCAACTCAATGCTATGCGGTACCGACTCTCGTTATCTTTTTTCGGTTTTCACTCTAAACCGGGTCCACCCTTCTAGACCGATAACTCGTTATCATTTTTCGGTTTTTACTTTAAACCGGGTCCACCCTTCTAGACCGATAACAACCAAGCCCGTCCCCTAGGCTTCAAACCCACCCTTCTAGGTTTGGGACAAGCCACTAGTTTCCACGAAACTAACGGACATTGTCTCTTGACTGAATGATGCATGTACAATCAACTAATCACAATAAATGCACTTAAGACCGTTCCCGCGTCTTAATCCCATGCATTCAAATAATTCACCCCTTCGAGAATCTCATCATGATTGCACATACAACATATATCAAACATTTATCAATGTATTCATTCCAAACATCATCATTATCATATTCAACAACAATGCACACATATCACATATGTTCCCATGCATTTACACAACAATCGCATATAAATATGCACTCATAATTCATTAGACAATACACATACATTCATCATTGTATTCACATGTATTCGAATAATTCACCCCTTCGTGAATTATATCATGATTGCACACACAACTTATCATAATAATCATCAACGTATTCATAATTCAATACTATCACACAATGCACACATATCTACGATATGTTCTTATGCATTACCCGCATACAATCACAATTCATTTCAAACATTATATTTATCAAGCAATGCACGCATATCCATCAATATGCTCTCATGCATTCTTCATGTATTTTAACATACAATCGCATATAAACAATATGCATTCACAATACATTTTTCATAGTATGTTTATTATTCATCTCATGCCATTTTATACAAGGTATACGCCTCACAATACCAATAATACAATTATAAGCCATGCACACATATATCCACAATGTTCTCATGCATACTTATTACATAATTGTACACAACAATCAAACATTCACAAACTCATCAATTAATACACTCATAATCATCATTATGTTATCATGTATTTTAACCGATTACAATTAATCATTCATATCACAACTCTAGGATTCACGCCCAAAGGCTACCCACAACACATATCATCACCATGGATCACATACTTATTCATATCATAGAGGTATTAACCTATGTGAATCAACCAAACAATCACCACATGAACAACACAGCAAAAGAAAAATGCTGTCACATTCGCCTTCATTCGCCTGGCGAACCCTCGCAGCGAACCTTCGCCTGGCCTTCGCCTGGCGAACTCTCTCAGCGAACACTCGCTAGGCTTCGCCTGGCGAGACTTCCCAGCGAGCCCAAGTCAGTAGCTACTGACTTCATTCGCCACCATTCGCTAGCCCCTTCGCTGGGCGAACCTTCGCTATCCACCTTCGCTTGGCGAACTCGCCAGCGAAGTCCACTGGGACTTAATCATAATTACTCGCCAGCATTCGCTAGGCTTCGCCTGGCGAAGCTTCGCCTTCGCTCTGATGGGCTAAAGACGTGTCTACTTATGCGTCTAGCGGTATGTTACTGCAAGTGCACAGCCTATCGAAGTAATATTTAAGATTATCGATCCACAGGGATTCTATTGTTACTTAGTGCTAGATGAACTGCTAGTTTAGCTAAGGCGAATGGTTGTCACGATTTTTGTTGGTTTTTAAGACTATTAAAGGCGGAATTGAATTTAAGTTTTAATAAAGTAATATTAAGGCGGTCGGTATGTAATTATACTAACTTAGGTGGGTCAATCTAACCTAGGCTTATAAAGATGTTCACTTAATCTATTCGGTAGAGGTTACCAGTTTAAATACCCTCAACTCACACTCTCGTGGTCTTATATCAGATCTTATCCCTAAAGCCCTATGCCTGCTCTCGCTAGCCCATAAGTGTTTAGAGGTAATTTTTGGAAACTAAGTAATTCTAATTTATCTTAAAGCGCTCTCGCTGTGTTTAATTTAAATGCCTGACTTTAGCTATCTGGTTAAAATCTCACACTCTCGTGGTCTTGACCTAACCTAATACTCTTTTCTTACTCTCGTAACGAAAAGGTCTATTTCAATTAAAAAGTATCAGCCAGAATGTTAAGTGATTAATTATTTTCAGCCTATGGTTATATTTTACCGGTTAAGTTTATTATAACTACATACCGCCCTAAGGTGTTTAGCTACTCATCGATGTTGAATCAGACAGAGACAGAGAATTTAATAATAACGTACTCATGGCAGAAAAATAAATAAACATTATAATTAAATTAAATTGCAATATAATGAAAAACCTGGTTAACAAATACTCGAGCAGACTCCTTCTTCCACAAACCGGAAAGCTTGGAGTTGGCGGAAATTTAAAATAAACGAATGCTGAAGGTTTAGAAACAAATAAATGTATAACAATTTCCTGATGTTGGAAATTGTTATATGGTTGGTTTGGATACAAATAAAAGCGAAACAGAAAACTAAAATTAAGGCGGGAATAGAAAGGCTGGTTCGTAATACAGTTCGGCAGAGCTTCCGCAGAAATTTGAATAAAGAAATCTGTCCCCTGTGTTCACAGAGCTTGTACTATTTATAGAGTCCTTAATGGGCTGGATTTTTGGTCCTTTGTTGCATGGGCCTTGCTGAAGTTGTTGAAGGAGTGCTGGAACGTGGCAACAAAATGGGAGAAGTGGTCTTCACGTAATGCCAAGAGGAGAAGTAAGAGGAGAAGTGGTCTTCACGTAATGCCTTGACGTAGTCTGAGTCAAAACCAAGTTTTACCCTTGTTACGGTCGTGACAAGGTCTTCACGTTTGTAACTTGAGGTTTTTAAGTGTCACGGTCGTGACCACTCTCTTACGGTCGTGATGGCTCAAATTGGGGTGTCACGGTCGTGACACCCTTGTGACGATCGTGGCTGCAAAAAATTATGCAGTCTTTTGCAGGTTTCTTCATTTCTTCATCTCTTTATGGTTTCTTTTGTTCCTTTTGCTCTTAATTCGTGATTTAGCTCCATATACTGATGTACCTGCAAAATGGTAAGAAAAAACTCGGGAAATCGAGTGTTAAAACGGTGAATATGCGATAAAACGTCAATGAAACCTAGCAATATAATCGATGCGTTTTCTCGTTATCAAACTTCCCCAAATTAAACCTTTGCTTGTCCTCAAGCAAATAGTCGGTTGAAAATCGGCGGACAAGATTTTATTCACGCATACTCATAACAAACCGTACGGGGGATCGTTTTGTCGGATAATCCGGTACTTTGATAGAACACTACCGATACACTAATGACACAAGCAACAGGCTATGTCGTCGACTTCCCGTTAAATGAAACAATCGGCAATTACATTACGATTTCACCTGGAGTTCTTCGATCTTATTTCGCCCGGTTTCATTCTAGCGCAATCACATTAAGCCGTTTGCCTTAGCACGCACGTAGTGGAGTAGCCGGTTAGCGATTTTGATCCTTTTTGAGCACGGGGTCTGGTACACGAGTGTGGTAACCCTACATATTTTATCCGATTTGGAGGTTGTGGGGGATCGAGCCGTAGCACGCCCTATCGAGTTCAGAACCAGTACCTCTGAACCAACTCGCAACGGATTCCTTCTCATATTTCTCGTTTCTTATATGCGACCGTGTACTTTGGTGCAATTTCTTTTCATTTTGCATCGAGATATGAAGGATCATTATTGATTAGGCATCAAACGCTTATATTCATCGGCTCCCCACGTGGTTTGTGTTCAGACGGTGCTGACTGCTAGTATAAACTACTAGGGGTTACTTTTGAACTGAAACTAAAAGTGTACTCGTAATGGTAATCGGGATGGAATTTCTTAAGTAGGGAGTCAAAGATGTCAAGATTGTATTGGTCTTGTTTAATCGTTCTCGACTTCCTACTTACGATTCCGTAGGTAAATCGGGTAATGCGAATAATTAAAGATTTTTTTCTGGTACAGCTAAATAATCGGGGAAAGTTCGAGATTAAAGAAAATAGCACAAAGATTTGCTCATTTCATTAACGTGCGAAAAGAAATACAACGGAATTGAAAATACAACGAAATGGAAAAGTGCGGAAATGAAAGGTACCTCTCCCACACTATATCAGACATTGTCCTCAATGTTGTGATATAAATGCGCTAAAAGTACAGTACAACGACAAAAACGAAAAACAAACATAAACAAACTAAAACTATGGCTGCTGAGGACCGCAGGCTCGGCCTCTGGTGCGGGAGCGGCGTCTGGAAGGAGTCGCTTCAGGATCAGAACCGGTGCCGGAGGCAGCAGTGATGCTAATGCGGAGGGCTTCTAGCTCGCTGAAAATTTCTCCAAACCTCTCATTAGTAGCTTCCTGGTTTGCTGCAATAGTGCTGAGTAAAGCATCATACTGCGCCTTCTGCCTTTGCTCCAGTGCGGCGTTCATCTGGTTCTGCTGATGAATCGCAAGGAGGACTTCCTCAAGTGTGATTTCGGGAGCAGGGGGCTGTCGGGTAGATGTCTCTGGTATATCCTGGACAGGCTCAGCTGCATCCATAGCGTCCTGCATCTCATCTGCTGGAGGGTCTGCCTGATCATCATGAATAGGGACGTGATCGGCAGCAGCAGGTAAAACAAAGAGCCAGTTGGCTCGGTTGGATGGATCGATGCGGTTGCGGGATGGCAGAATGATATGATGGAAAATGGTGCCATTGACAACAGGGCTATACCTGCCATCCTCTCGCTGCGCAATCAGGTGAGCGGACCTGCAATAACTCTTGGTGAGGAATTCGGCGGCTAGGTAAGGCTGATTAGCGACCAAGTCACCAAGCCCCAACTGAATGGCGAGGGTGGTGACAATGCCGCCTATGAAGAACAGGGAGGAGCCTCGGTGTGCAATGGCCTGGATATGATAAAGCATGAAAGGGGCAGCGTTGATCGGCTCGTCATTAAGAGCGCATTGTAAGAATAGAAGCTCCTTAGAGTTGAGCTTATGGTTGCTTTCTCGAGCGAAGATGGTGTTGCATATGACACGGTGAAAATAGCGGATTGCCGGGTTGTGGATGTGCATAGCGTTGAGGCTTTGGAAGGTGGATGCACGGGTGTTGGTTAAGTCGTGCCATAGAGTGAAAGCTTGTTCACTAAAATTATCGGGCACGCGACGGTGAGCTTCAGTTCCGTGATCGAAGCCTAACAACTCGGCTATCCTGGTTTGCGAAAGGTTGAACTCTTGGCCATGCAATCTGAATGTGGCGACACCGGTGAGCTGACTCTGAGAACCGGGGGGGGGGGTGATGTAACTGAATGAGCTTAAGAACTCCAGTGTTAGAAGTTCGAATGTGGGCTGAGGTTGACTGCAAAGATCCCACAGACCGACCTTTTGAAGCAGGCTTTGAACACCGGCAAGCATTCCGAGTTCCCTCAAACAGACAGTGTCGATGTAACGTGTAGGTTGCACACCGCGGTTTTGGAATCGGATAAAACGTTCTCTCTGGGTTACTCCAGCATCACCCTCTCGAAAAGTAATGGAATCCATAGCATGCAAGAGCTTAGAGTGAAGAAAGAAGGTTTTTGAGGTTTTGTGAAAAAAATGGTAGAATGAAGGAAATAGAGATTCAGGATAAATAATGGAGAGGGAGAATATGATAGGTTTTGATAATGGGGGGTTAATGAGGTTTAAAATTGGTAATGGGGAGGTTACGGAGGTTATGGAGAAAATGGGTAGTTTTGGGGAAGTTATGGAGGAGGAAGAAGAAGAGACACGATGAGAAACAGTTCTGTTTCTCACGATTCCTGTAATAGGGGTTGTCACGGTCGTGACAGGGGTGTGACGGTCGTGACACACTATTTAAGCACGTCACGATCGTGAGATGGGTGTGACGACCGTGAGGGCATGCTTCGCTGAATAATTTCCAGAAAAAAACATTTTCTCACTTAATTCATAATTTAATAATAATGTATTTTCTTCACTAACACTCATATTAAATAAACACCATATAGTATATAATTGCAACACAGTACTATACTAACTTGCATGGCATGAGAGATTGTATATAATATGAAATAATGCAAGCATAACAGTACATAGAATGAAAACATATATAAATTGCTAAAAATGGAGAAGTTTTGGAATTAAAGGTGCATTGCATAAAGTAATTGAAAATGAAGTTACATAAACGGAAATTACGGTATGAAATTGTTGCGAGAAATAAATCTAACTAGAAACGAAAACAATGAGAAAAATAAACTAAATCACTTATAGCATTTTCAAAAGCGTTTCTTCAAGTCTTCGATGGCGGAGTTCAAGTGATAGAATTGTTCGCAGGTTATGTCAGTCAATCCTATGATGTCCAATCGCATGCTCTTAATGTCTTCTTTAAATATATTAATATCAGTTTGGTAGGCATTGAGAGTGTTCATGATGTTTTGTAAGTTGTTAGCATAATCTCCTTGATTCACTTCAGGGGTTTCATGTACTGCTCCAGTGGGGTCAATGTTATGGTAACCAGGAGGTGTCTCAGGGTCAGTTTCGACATTGGTCATTATATCATCGTTTATCTTGTAAGGTTGAGGTGTTTCAGGAGTAGATGGATAATCAGGTGGGTTTAACTCATAAAGCCAGTTATCCTTATTGTGAACACTTACTCTAGCATGATTAGGCAATGTGAACAGGGTTACTACTTCGTTCCGGATTAGGTACTCAAAAGGTGGATGTCCTAAATTCCTTATGATATGTCTATTGAAGCAGAAATTAAGGTTCATAGGGCGGATTGTTCCTAGACGGTTGCACCTGTCCAGTTGGTACTTAAGTCCTATGGCATCAGCAATCATGGTTACAAGACCTCCTACTAATATAGGTAATTCAGGTTCTTCTTGGATACGGGTGAAGGTTTGCATCATGAAAGGTACACCATTAACAGGCTGTCTATTAGTGAAACATGACATAATGAATATTTCATCTTTAGAAACTCCGGTAATGTTTTCTTCTTTTCCAAAGAAGGTGTGGGCAAGGAATTTATGGAAGTAGCGGAGAGCAGGATTATGGATCTCATCATTATTCATGTTATTTGGTTCAGGGTGGTAGTTTCCGGTTAAAGTTCCCCAAAAGAAATCTAGCTCCATATCCATCAATTCTACCTGTGTGGTAGTAAAAGCAAATGGTCCACTAGGGAATCCTAACAAGTCAGCTAGTTCTTTATGGTTAAAGTCATATTCTATTCCAAATAGGCGGAAACTAATAAATCCTTTCCTAAATCCAAAACCGCGCTCAGGTAGGTAAAGTAAGGAGCTAAGGAACTCAAGGGTGAGCTCGCGGTAAGTCGCAAACTTATGTTGGATCAATGCATTCTCCCATCCGAGTCGGTTTAACAAGTACATGACACTATCATGTATACCTAGGGTTTCCATAGTCTTATCATCCGGGTACAGGGTCAAATCCATTTGCCTTTGTGATAACTCTTCAAACTTCATTCTTTGGTTCCTACCTCTAAATTTGGTTTCCATATGGTTAATTGGTTGGTTAGCCATGGTCAGTGCAAATATGGGGGAAACAAATCAGTGGAAAAGACTTTAGAAAATCTGTAAAAAGTGATTTAAGATAAAAATAAGAAAATGAAATGCATAATGTAATGGCGATAATAGTAATGTAAAATAAAACTGACAAAACAATTAAACAAATAGTAAAAACGATAAATAACAATGTGCTAAAAGAAAAGAATAGTTTAAATAATTAAATAAGTAAATGGGTTGCCTCCCACTAAGCGCTGTTTTTATTGTCAAAAGCCTGACGTAATGCTTAGGTTTAGATTAATCAGGGGAATTAGTGGACAATTCTAAAAGCTTTAGATTATTCGCATAATCTCTATTTTCAACTTTATGATAATGTTTTAGACGTTGTCCGTTTACTATGAATGGTTCACTATTCCTACCCTTAATTTCTATTGCTCCACTCGGGAATACTTTAGTTATTTCAAAGGGTCCTGACCATCTAGATTTTAATTTTCCAGGAAAGAGCCTAAGCCTTGAATTAAAGAGGAGTACAACTTCTCCCACACTAAATTCTTTCCTAGATAGGCGTTTATCATGCCATCGCTTAGTTCTTTCTTTATATATCTTAGCATTCTCATATGCATCTAACCTTAATTCTTCTAATTCGTTAATGTCTAGGATTCGCTTTTCTCCTGCAGCATTATAGTTTATATTGAGGGTTCTGATCGCCCAATAAGCTTTGTGTTCTAGTTCTACTGGGAGGTGACAAGATTTTCCATAAACTAGTTTGAAAGGTGTAGTACCTATGGGTGTCTTGTAAGCGGTCCTATAAGCCCATAAAGCTTCATTAAGTTTAGATGACCAATCTTTCCGAGATATGGCGACAGTCTTTTCTAAGATTTGTTTAATTTCTCTGTTTGAGACTTCGACTTGTCCACTTGTTTGTGGGTGATATGGCGTAGCCACACGGTGTCTTACTCCATATTTAGATAGTAACTTGTCAAAGATTTTTGAAATGAAGTGCGAGCCACCGTCACTTATGACGAGTCTAGGCACACCAAATCTGGGAAAGATTATATTTTTGAAAAGCTTTATTACTACTCGTGTATCATTTGTAGGAGAAGCTATGGCTTCAATCCATTTCGAAACATAATCAACAGCTACGAGTATGTAATTATTACCGAAAGATGATGGGAATGGTCCCATGAAATCTATTCCCCAGACGTCGAAGATTTCTACTTCTAAAATTCCCTTTTGGGGCATCTCATCTCTTCTTGAAATATTGCCAGTGCGTTGACACCGATCGCAATTTATAACAGCGATGTAGACATCCTTCCATAGATTAGGCCAGAATAAGTCGGCTTGCAAGATTTTTGCACAAGTCTTGGAAGTGCTTGCATGTCCACCATAAGGAGATGAAAGGCATTGAGCAATGACATCTTCTATTTCTTCTTCGGGAATACATCGGCGAAAGATTCCATCTGGTCCTCTTTTGAACAATAATGGTTCATCCCAATAGTAATGTTTCAGATTATGAAAGAATTTCTTTTTCTGCTGATAGGTTAGATCGGGTGGAAGAGCTCCTGCGGCTAGGTAGTTGACAATGTCAGCGTACCATGGCAGTCCTACAGTTGTCTGGATTGTTTCCACGGATTTTGGTTCATTTATATCTAGCTGAGCTAGGTCGCTTCCTATTTGTGCTATCAGCTGTTCATACGGAAAATCATCGTTAATCGGCACTTGTTCGGGTTTAATACCTTCTATTCTAGATAAATGGTCCGCTACGACGTTCTCAGTACCTTTCTTATCTTTTATTTCTAGATCAAACTCTTGTAAGAGTAAAATCCATCTTAAGAGTCTTGGTTTAGCATCTTTCTTAGTTAATAGATATCGGATAGCAGCATGGTCTGTGTAAATGATTATTTTTGCTCCAACTAGGTAAGAACGGAATTTGTCAAGCGCAAAGACAACTGCTAACAATTCTTTTTCTGTAGTAGCGTAGTTCATCTGGGCAGAATCTAAGGTTCTACTGGCATAGTAAATCGCATGAAGTTTCTTTTCCTTTCTCTGGCCCAGAACTGCGCCTACAGCATAGTCACTCGCATCGCACATGATTTCAAAAGGTAATCTCCAGTCAGGGGGTTGCATGATTGGTGCGGTGATGAGGGCTGTTTTTAGAGTTTCGAATGCTTTAAGACAATCTTCATTGAATATGAACTCAGCGTCTTTCATTAATAAACCAGTAAGAGGTTTAGTGATTTTCGAGAAATCTTTGATGAATCGTCGGTAGAAACCGGCGTGTCCTAAAAAGCTTCGTATTTCTCGAACGGTTTTAGGGGGTTGAAGATCTTTTATTACTTCAATCTTAGCTTTATCAACTTCAATTCCCTTGTCGGATATTACATGACCTAATACTATTCCTTCGTTGACCATAAAATGACATTTCTCCCAGTTAAGCACGAGATTTACTTTTACACATCTTTCTAACACCATTTCTAAGTTCGATAAGCATCCTTCAAAACTTTGCCCGCATACAGAGAAGTCGTCCATGAACACTTCCATGATGTTGTCTATAAAATCTGCGAAGATTAACATCATACATCTTTGAAAGGTTGCAGGAGCGTTGCATAATCCAAAGGGCATTCGCCTATAAGCGAACATTCCATAAGGACATGTGAATGTAGTCTTCTCTTGATCATCAGGATGGATAGGGATTTGGAAAAATCCTGAGTAACCATCAAGATAACAGAAGTAAGAATGCTTGGCTAATCGTTCTAACATTTGATCTATGAAAGGTAGTGGGAAATGATCTTTTCGAGTGGCTTTGTTTAGTTTACGATAATCTATGCACACTCTATATCCCGTCACTACTCTTTGCAATATCGATTCGCCTTGAGCGTTTTTCACAACAGTGATACCTCCTTTCTTTGGCACTACATGTATTGGACTAACCCATTCACTATCAGAGATTGGATATATTATCCCGGCATCTAATAATTTCTTAACTTCTTCTTTTACTACAGTGCTAAGGGTTGGGTTAATTCTTCTTTGAGATTCTCTGGAGGTTCTGCAATCTTCTTCTAGCAGAATATGATGCATGCAAACTGAAGGACATATTCCTTTGAGATCAGATATGTTATACCCTAATGCAGTTGGATATTTCTTCAAGACATCTAAAAGTTTCTTTGTTTCTATAGTTCCTAAACTGGAATTTACTATAACTGGTCTTTTACATTCAACGTCTAAGAATTCGTACCTTAGGTTATTAGGTAAAGTTTTTAATCCTAATGTAGGTTTATCTTTACTTGGCATGGGATCCGGTGTAAGTGCTAAACTTTCGCTTAGACTATCATCCTGATACGATTTTCGCCAATTATCATCTTCGAAAATCGGAGGGATTTGAATTTTCATTATTTCAGAATAAGTGGTCTTTTTCAGTTCCATTTCTCTTACACATTCGTCAATTACGTCCAATAGATAGCATGTATCCTCTATAGCTGGTGATTGTAAGAATTGTGTTAAAACAAATTCAACTTTCTCTTCACCTACTTCAAAGGTTAGCTTTCCTCTTTTTATGTCTATTATAGCTCCGGCGGTAGCTAAGAATGGTCTTCCTAGTATGATAGGTGTAGTGGAGTCTTCAGAGATGTCCATGATTATAAAATCAGTAGGGATGTAGAATTGTCCTATACGTACTGGGACGTTTTCTAGTATGCCTACAGGATATTTAACAGAGCGATCGGCTAGTTGAACAGACATTTTAGTTGGTCTTAGGTCTCCCATGTCTAGCCTTTTGCAAATCGTTAAGGGCATAACACTGATACTGGCTCCTAAATCGCATAGAGCTTTGTCAATGACGAATTTTCCTATTACACAGGGTATAGAGAAACTTCCTGGATCTTTTAGCTTAGGAGGCATTTTATTCTGAATTATGGCGCTACACTCGGCAGTAAGTGTAACTGTTCCGTTATCCTCTATCTTTTTCTTATTGGATAAGATTTCTTTTAAAAACTTAGCATACGAGGATATTTGGGTAATTGCTTCTGTAAACGGAATAGTAATATTCAACTGTTTCAGAAGTTCGACAAATTTCTTAAATTGACCCGTCGTCTTGGAATTTATTAATCTTTGAGGGTACGAAATTGGTGGTTTATAGGGTGGTGGAGGCACATAAGGTTGTTCTTTCTCCACTACCTCTTGATTGTCATCTTCCTTTTCTTCTGGATCATTCACCACTTCAGTCGGTTTATCCGGTTTTTGGTACATGGCTGGATTGTCAAGTCTTGGATCGGTAGGTCCGTCAAGTTCCTTGCCACTTCTTAATATTACAGCGTTAGCATGTCCTTTCGGATTAGGTTGAGGTTGTCCAGGGAATACTCCAGCTGGTGCAGCAGTAGGTGCTTGTTGTTGAGCTACTTGTGAAATCTGAGTTTCAAGCATTTTGTTATGTGTAGCTAATGCATCTACTTTGCTCACTAATTGTTTAATCTGCTCACTAGTGTGAATGTTTTGGTTTAAGAAGTCCTTGTTTGTCTGAGATTGGTTAGCTATAAAGTTCTCCATCATCAATTCAAGGTTCGATTTTCTAGGGATATTAGGAGCAGTCTTTTGATATCCTGGTGATGTAGCTGGTGCTTGACCTGGTGCGTAGTAAGCATTGTTATTCTTATAGGAGAAGTTCGGATGATTCTTCCAACCTGGGTTGTATGTGTTTGAGTAAGGGTTTCCTTGAGCATAATTCAATTGATCAGTGGGAGTTCCTGCCAATAGTTGACAATCAGAAACTTCGTGTCCTGGGACTCCACATAACTCACAGTTAGGTGTTACTGCAGCCACGGTGGCTGCAGGTGTTATGGCCAAGTTATCGATCTTTTGGCTTAGTTGGTCAAATTTCGCATTGACTTGGTCCATACTACTTACTTCGTACATACCTCCCTTTGTTGGTTTCTCAGTTGCGACTCTCTCGCTTACCCAAAGGTAATGATTTTGAGCCATACTTTCGATAAGTGCATAGGCATCACGATATTCTTTGTCCATCAATGCACCACCCGCGGCAGCGTCAATTGTCATTCTTGTATTGTACAAGAGTCCATTATAGAAGGTATGGATGACCATCCAGTCTATTAATCCATGATGTGGACAAAGTCTAAGTAGATCCTTATAGCGTTCCCAAGCTTCGAATAATGATTCACTTTCTCTTTGCTTAAATCCGTTAATCTGAGCTCTCAGCATAGCTGTCTTGCTAGGTGGAAAATACCTATTCAAGAAAACTTTCTTAAGTTCTGCCCACGTAGTTACTGAGTTCGAAAGCAGAGATTGAAGCCAAGCTCTTGCTCTGTCTCGAAGCGAAAAAGGAAATAAACGTAGTCTAATAGCTTCTTGGGTAACTCCATTGGCTTTTACGGTATCTGCATATTGCACAAAGATCGAAAGATGAAGATTCGGATCCTCGGTAGGATTTCCGGCGAATTGGTTTTGTTGCACGGATGATATCAACGAAGGTTTTAGTTCGAAATCATTTCGGTTGATAGCCGGTGCTGCAATGCTCGAATGCGGTTCAGCTTGCGAAGGATTAGCGTAAGACTTGAGTGGATGAGTCTGTTCTTCAGCCATCTCTGCGTCCTCTGATTTTACGACTGGTTTAGGCGGATCTAATTGAAGATCTGGAATATTGGAATTATTTTCGAAATCGAATATGCGTCTTCTTACGTGTAAGAAGCATTCCGATTCAGGGATTAGAGGTTGCAAGTCTTCGCTTTTAGAGCGAGTACTTGGCATACACTCGGAGATTAGATTAAATTAAATAGTTGATACCTTAGTCTAGACAATGCTACCTAAATGCACTAGTAACTAAATAAAGGATTCCCCGGCAACGGCGCCAAAAACTTGATGGGCTAAAGACGTGTCTACTTATGCGTCTAGCGATATCTTACTGCAAGTGCACAGCCTATCGAAGTAATATTTAAGATTATCGATCCACAGGGATTCTATTGTTACTTAGTGCTAGATGAACTGCTAGTTTAGCTAAGGCGAATGGTTGTCACGATTTTTGTTGGTTTTTAAGACTATTAAAGGCGGAATTGAATTTAAGTTTTAATAAAGTAATATTAAGGCGGTCGGTATGTAATTATACTAACTTAGGTGGGTCAATCTAACCTAGGCTTATAAAGATGTTCACTTAATCTATTCGGTAGAGGTTACCAGTTTAAATACCCTCAACTCACACTCTCGTGGTCTTATATCAGATCTTATCCCTAAAGCCCTATGCCTGCTCTCGCTAGCCCATAAGTGTTTAGAGGTAATTTTTGGAAACTAAGTAATTCTAATTTATCTTAAAGCGCTCTCGCTGTGTTTAATTTAAATGCCTGACTTTAGCTATCTGGTTAAAATCTCACACTCTCGTGATCTTGACCTAACCTAATACTCTTTTCTTACTCTCGTAACGAAAAGGTCTATTTCAATTAAAAAGTATCAGCCAGAATGTTAAGTGATTAATTATTTTCAGCCTATGGTTATATTTTACCGGTTAAGTTTATTATAACTACATACCGCCCTAAGGTGTTTAGCTACTCATCGATGTTGAATCAGACAGAGACAGAGAATTTAATAATAACGTACTCATGGCAGAAAAATAAATAAACATTATAATTAAATTAAATTGCAATATAATGAAAAACCTGGTTAACAAATACTCGAGCAGACTCCTTCTTCCACAGACCGGAAAGCTTGGAGTTGGCGGAAATTTAAAATAAACGAATGCTGAAGGTTTAGAAACAAATAAATGTATAACAATTTCATGATGTTGGAAATTGTTATATGGTTGGTTTGGATACAAATAAAAGCGAAACAGAAAACTAAAATTAAGGCGGGAATAGAAAGGCTGGTTCGTAATACAGTTCGGCAGAGCTTCCGCAGAAATTTGAATAAAGAAATCTGTCCCCTGTGTTCACAGAGCTTGTACTATTTATAGAGTCCTTAATGGGCTGGATTTTTGGTCCATTGTTGCATGGGCCTTGCTGAAGTTGTTGAAGGAGTGCTGGAACGTGGCAACAAAATGGGAGAAGTGGTCTTCACGTAATGCCAAGAGGAGAAGTAAGAGGAGAAGTGGTCTTCACGTAATGCCTTGACGTAGTCTGAGTCAAAACCAAGTTTTACCCTTGTTACGGTCGTGACAAGGTCTTCACGTTCGTAACTTGAGGTTTTTAAGTGTCACGGTCGTGACCACTATCTTACGGTCGTGATGGCTCAAATTGGGGTGTCACGGTCGTGACACCCTTGTGACGATCGTGGCTGCAACAAATTATTCAGTCTTTTGCAGGCTTCTTCATTTCTTCATCTCTTTATGGTTTCTTTTGTTCCTTTTGCTCTTAATTCGTGATTTAGCTCCATATACTGATGTACCTGCAAAATGGTAAGAAAAAACTCGGGAAATCGAGTGTTAAAACGGTGAATATGCGATAAAACGTCAATGAAACCTAGCAATATAATCGATGCGTTTTCTCGTTATCACGCTCGCCTGGCGAGAGCCAGCGAACCTGCGCAGAACAGAATTTCATTCTGTCTTCTCCTCCTCAATCCACCATCAACCAACTTCTCACACAACAAAATCAGTACAAACAGCATCAACACATGTTACCCGACTATTCTACGGTATTATTACTCAGTTCCAACCGATTAAATCACCAATCTACCGATTAATCCAACATTTGCCCTAATTGGAAAGTGATGAAAAATATCCACAAACCCAAAACCAACATACATAATAGCATACAATGATTAAATAGCAATGTTTCTCACCCTTACCTCGATTAATCGGAGCTTCGAAATTGGTTCTTGAAGATTCTCCAAGCTTTTCCCCTTTTTCCTCTTCATTTCTCCTCTTCTTCTTTCTTTCTCTTTTCTTTCTTTCTTTCTATCTTTCTCTTTCTCTCCAATCCCCTTTTTATATCCTTTTATTTCTTTTTCCTTCCTTTCTATTATTCTCTTTCCATTCCATTTCCCTCTTCACAATTATCTCATTTTATCATTAATTGGAAAATATCTACTAAGCCCACCTTATTCCACCAAATAGAATAAATTAGTTAAATCCATTAACTCATATTAAATAAATCTCATAACTTATTTAAATCAGATAAACCACCTAAACCAATCCATTAGTACAATTAATCAGTTATCAAAAATTGGGCTGTTACAACCCTCCCCCACTTTAGGAATTTTCGTCCTCGAAAATGTTATCTGATCCAAACAACTCTGGATACGACCCTCGCATTCCAATTCTTCCAAATCCAATTCTCCCATAACTACTCCCACCAAAGGGATCTCTATACTTCGAAGTCGTTTCTTATCAACAACTAGAACTAGCCACGCCTCCGAAGTCAAATTCTCTCTCACTTGTACACCATCCACCTGAATCAATGTACCTCTTCAACTTAGACATATGAACACCTCATGCAATCCTCTCAAGCGACAGCGGTAAAACAGTCTAACATGCTATCCGCCTCACGCTTCCGATGCGCTCCTCTGATACAGATCAATAAAACACAGGGTGCTCACGAGACTTCAAGCTCGACCAACACCAATTACTACCATAACTCTCAAAACACGGCCTTACTTGGATTCTTTGATCGTTTCCATCGTCCCTTGCACGGTCTTTGATCCGAGTACAACACTCCCGTTGGACATGCTACAACACAAAGGAGTCATACCCTCTTACCCAACGAACTTCATACGATGTTGTTTCCGATACGAAATGGCAACAGTTATTGTAGGCAACTCCATCAACGACAATTAACTACCCTTAGATCCATCTTGGTCCAACACACAAGCTCTCAACGAGTCCTCTTCATACTGGATAGTTTTCTTCGTTTGTCCATGCCATTCACGGACGCTAGTCAGAGTTCATCTTCAACATGGCACCCAACCGCTTTCGCAATCTTTCCCATAATCTTAACGAAAAACTTGAGTTCCCATCTAACAGAATGATTCATCTTCACTGGTAGGTAACGAGTTACTCTTGTTAATCCATTCTTAACTGTCCAAATCGGATCATACTTCCTCAAATTCATCAGAAAAACCGGCACAAAGCCCATGGGAATACTATCCCATCCCACTCGAAATACTCAACAGTTGTATCAGATCCAACCATCTCTAATGTCCATACTTCAATTCCCAGCAAGTCTAATCAACATATACAAACTCAATCAATTCCTTCTCCATCTATGGATATCCAAAACTATTTCTCAAATTCGGTCGCATCTTCCTAGTACCTGCACAGATACTCCATCTTTCTCGATGTACTTCTCCCTGAGTACTCTTATCCAACTCACACTATTCAGAATACACACTTCATCACGACATCTCACAATACCATTTCCCTTAATCCGAAAATAAGCCCTCTGACTTTTATCCATTAAATTCAATTAATCTATCAACTCAACTCAGAATTTCCGATTTCCTCGAACCTCATCAGGATACCAAAGGTCAATCTCAACATCCAAGGCTCAACTCCATAAGAAGTCTCCTCACAGGCCGAACTCATATCTGAATTTGCTTCATCAGTTCTAACTTCCTTACCATCTTCATTAGTGTATACCAAAATTCCCGATTCGATATCTTAGCTACCACTTTGTCTCATCCGAATGGTAATTTAACCAAAACCATACTCCTTCAGGAGTTCCAATTACTTCTCTGTCTCATATTGACTCTCTCTCAAATAAAACAAATACCTTAAGGTCAATAACCATCTCAAATCTCAACTAAACAATTGAGGCTCCCAAACTCCGGTACAAACACACAACAACAACCCACTCCAAATTACTTGTCAGATAATCCCTCTCTGTACTTTATATTGCCTTCAAGCATAACCAAAACTCATTAATGTTGTACTTAACACATCTCTTAATCATATCAACAAAGTATCTCAAAACACAACGACAATCCTGTCGGACTTGGCAAAACCAATACACGAACTGTTGACAGCTTTCTCAAAACTCTTTGAACTTTCTTCACAGTAGTACTTCACTGCCTCTTCCCCAATACTAATAACTCAAGTTCCCGACGCTCAACATGAACCCCTATATTCTCCGAACATATCCAAACACCATCGGTTACATAACCATTGACTCTCTCAATCAAGTGTGGAAAATCATTATATCAAACGGACACTCAGCTGTGAACTTATGGTGATAACATAAACCGCACTCTCCGCGCTTACCATAACATCCAACATTTTTCGCCAATAAATACTTAATTCCATGTCACTACTTTCCCATCACATAGAGCACTGTAATATCTTCCAACGCTTCTAATCTTGCGTCATTCCGAATTACGGTTTTCCGTTATGACAAAATCACGGAAACAACCCTTCCACACTTAAAGGTCATCCAATACCTCTCCAACTCTTGAAATGCTTAAGGGTCCAATTATACCAACCATGTATTCCACATCTCATTTCCTTTAGTAATCACTAGAAGTCATTATCCACCCTTATACTCAACTCCACAATCTGATGTCGTAGCACACACACCAGACATAATTCTCAACACTACTCAATCAATTTAATTCTTCGACTGTCCAAACAGATATAATTAGTCGGCAAAACCGCCATCTTCCAACTTTCATTAGCACCCCGAATTCCCATCAAAATTAACCATCTCCTCACTGTCTTGTGCCGACTCATCAACACACTTCTTAAGCACCTGGCTTAGCTCCAAACAATTCTCTGCTCACGCCACCTAAGCTTGCAAGACACGTCCATCCCATCCAACAGAACTCCAACTACTATCAACAAGAGATTAAGGGTGATCAGTTCCTCAATTTGTCAATAGGCAGCTGAAAATCACGATGGAGTATAGACTATCTTTACCAAACCACAAGAGTGTTAACCACCCACTGAGCTACAACTTCTACACCTGCAACATCTTGGAGAAGCACAACTTCTCCCCCACTTAGATCATTCCCACTTCTCCAGACAAGGTTAAGCAACAACATGTATCGACAGTGTTTTCACACACATGTCGCATACAAGGGAACAAATAACATTAGACAACTTGGCCGGACGGACCGACCTGCTCTGATACCACTAATGTAACACCCTTCTAAACCCCGCAAATAATATATGCATAATCAGAGTAAAAGTTAACATGCATCCAAAAAAGGGCATCACACAAAACTTGCACCACATTAAAATAATCTGTCATGCTCATAAACACCTTTCCATTTAGCAGCGGATCCATTAATAAAAATCCTTTAAAAGAAACATTTACTTTCATCATATAAATTCAACATCTCTAGGCACTAAGGCCAACATCTCATCATCTCAATTATTCCAAATATGAAAACATAACTTAGGTTACATAATGTAATCCTAAAACATAAGCAATCGATCCCCGTGTTACACGACCAGAGCATGACTCGACCCATAAATAATTACTAAACCGCTACACACGTAGCGACCTCGAACTACAAGCAGAACTTCATAAAGGCCTCCAGCGATCTAATCTGCAATGCCTCATAGAGCATTATGAAACAGCAGAAGGGTGAGAAATATTACCATAATAATCAAGGCATAATATTACGTATATATAGGTATCATATAACACATATTCACATTTCTCACCACACTTCATTCTCATAATCATAATCATATCACGTTCACATATATCAACATTATGAACATCCACAAGCACATCCCTTCATGCTTGACTTCACAATCATTCACAAGCACATTTGTACCACAACAATATTATGCAATGTGACTCAACATATTCAATGCAACTCAATGCTATGCGGTACCGACTCTCGTTATCTTTTTTCGGTTTTCACTCTAAACCGGGTCCACCCTTCTAGACCGATAACTCGTTATCATTTTTCGGTTTTTACTTTAAACCGGGTCCACCCTTCTAGACCGATAACAACCAAGCCCGTCCCCTAGGCTTCAAACCCACCCTTCCAGGTTTGGGACAAGCCACTAGTTTCCACGAAACTAACGGACATTGCCTCTTGACTGAATGATGCATGTACAATCAACTAATCACAATAAATGCACTTAAGACCGTTCCCGCGTCTTAATCCCATGCATTCGAATAATTCACCCCTTCGAGAATCTCATCATGATTGCACATACAACATATATCAAACATTTATCAATGTATTCATTCCAAACATCATCATTATCATATTCAACAACAATGCACACATATCACATATGTTCCCATGCATTTACACAACAATCACATATAAATATGCACTCACAATTCATTAGACAATACACATACATTCATCATTGTATTCACATGTATTCGAATAATTCACCCCTTCGTGAATTATATCATGATTGCACACACAACTTATCATAATAATCATCAACGTATTCATAATTCAATACTATCACACAATGCACAGATATCTACGATATGTTCTTATGCATTACCCGCATACAATCACAATTCATTTCAAACATTATATTTATCAAGCAATGCACGCATATCCATCAATATGCTCTCATGTATTCTTCATGTATTTTAACATACAATCGCATATAAACAATATGCATTCACAATACATTTTTCATAGTATGTTTATTATTCATCTCATGCCATTTTATACAAGGTATACGCCTCACAATACCAATAATACAATTATAAGCCATGCACACATATATCCACAATGTTCTCATGCATACTAATTACATAATTGTACACAACAATCAAACATTCACAAACTCATCAATTAATACACACATAATCATCATTATGTTATCATGTATTTTAACCGATTACAATTAATCATTCATATCACAACTCTAGGATTCACGCCCAAAGGCTACCCACAACACATATCATCACCATGGATCACATACTTATTCATATCATAGAGGTATTAACCTATGTGAATCAACCAAACAATCACCACATGAACAACACAGCAAAAGAAAAATGCTGTCACATTCGCCTGGCGAACCCTCGCAGCGAACCTTCGCCTGGCCTTCGCCTGGCGAACTCTCTCAGCGAACACTCGCTAGGCTTCGCCTGGCGAGACTTCCCAGCGAGCCCAAGTCAGTAGCTACTGACTTCATTCGCCACCATTCGCCAGCCCCTTCGCTGGGCGAACCTTCGCTATCCACCTTCGCTTGGCGAACTCGCCAGCAAAGTCCACTGGGACTTAATCATAATTACTCGCCAGCATTCGCTAGGCTTCGCCTGGCGAAGCTTCGCCTTCGCTCGCCTGACGAGAGCCAGCGAACCTGCGCAGAACAGAATTTCATTCTGTCTTCTCCTCCTCAATCCACCATCAACCAACTTCTCACACAACAAAATCAGTACAAACAGCATCAACACATGTTACCCGACTATTCTACGGCATTATTACTCAGTTCCAACCGATTAAATCACCAATCTACCGATTAATCCAACATTTGCCCTAATTGGAAAGTGATGAAAAATATCCACAAACCCAAACCCAACATACATAATAGCATACAATGATTAAATAGCAATGTTTCTCACCCTTACCTCGATTAATCGGAGCTTCGAAATTGGTTCTTGAAGATTCTCCAAGCTTTTCCCCTTTTTCCTCTTCATTTCTCCTCTTCTTCTTTCTTTCTCTTTTCTTTCTTTCTTTCTATCTTTCTCTTTCTCTCCAATCCCCTTTTTATATCCTTTTATTTCTTTTTCCTTCCTTTCTATTATTTTCTTTCCATTCCATTTCCCTCTTCACAATTATCTCATTTTATCATTAATTGGAAAATATCTACTAAGCCCACCTTATTCCACCAAATAGAATAAATTAGTTAAATCCATTAACTCATATTAAATAAATCTCATAACTTATTTAAATCAGATAAACCACCTAAACCAATCCATTAGTACAATTAATCAGTTATCAAAAATTGGGCTGTTACATGAGGTGTGCTGCCCATATCTTAAACTTGGTTGTGAGAGATGGACAAAAAGATCATGAGTTGGCTATTGATAGTGTTCGCGATGCTGTTAGGTTTGTGAGGTCCTCACCATAAAGAGCTTTGAAGTTTAATGAATGTATAGAAATTGTAGGGATAACATGTAAAAGAAAACTTGGCCTTGATGTTTCCACACGATGGAATTCCACTTACTTGATGTTGGATGCTGCTGAGAAGTTCCAAACAACATTTGAAAAGTTAGAGGATGAGGATCCTAGCTACATGGAGTTTTTTGAACATTCCAGTCCACCTTGTTCTACTGATTGGGAAAAAGCTAAGGCTTTTGTGATTTTTTTGAAAATATTCTATGAGGCAACCAAATTGTTTTCATCTTTGCAAGAAGTGTCATTACATTTAGCCTTTCATAACTTGTCTGATATTTTGTGTAAGCTTCAAGAAGCGTCCTTGAACATGAAAACCTATGTGGCTCAAATGGTTTCTAATATGAGGACCAAATATGATAAATATTGGGGAGATGTTGAAAAAGTGAATCATTTTATCTATTTTGGAGTAATCTTTGACCCTAGGTTTAAGTTCGGTTATGTTGAGTGGTCTTTCAATGACATGTATGGGGTTGGTAGTGAACTTGCTAAGAAAAATGCTAAGTGTGTAAAAAAAAGTCTATATAAAATATATAATTGGTATAAATTTGAGCATGATAAAAATATCGGGGCTGCCCTCTTAGATGCACCATCCGGGAGCACTTCCCATGGAGAAACATGCACCCAAACTAGAAAACCATCACTTTTTACAAGGGCTGATGCTTTTAAACAACACTTGAAAGAGAAAGACATGGTTGATAATCAAAATTAACTAGAGAAGTACTTAGGAGACCCTTGTTGAGGAGATGCTGGAAATTTAACATTCTTAAATGGTGGAAGGAGAATTCCACATGTTATCCTATATTAGCTACTTTGGTTAGGGAAGTTTTGGCAACACCTGTTTCAAGTGTAGCATCCGAAAGTGCTTTTAGTACTGGGGGGCGAATTTTAGACATGTATCGGAGTTCTTTGAGTCCGGCAATGGACGAGGCGCTTATTTGTTCTCAAAACTAGTTTATGTCTTCTAACGAGAACGACTCAAGAGTCGTTGATCTGCTTGAAGAATATGACATAACTGATTCTATAGTTGCAGGTACTTTATGAAACAAAACTTTATCTTTTTTAATATTATTTTAATAGCTTTAGCCTCATTATATTTTTGATATCTTGCAGAGTTTCGTGTAGGTGTTACTGTTGGAGCAACTACTCCTGGGCAGGCTGTGCCTGTTTAAATCACCTTTAGGTATATGCTGAATTTTTTCTATTGTATATGCAGCCAATATATATATATATATATATATATATATATATATATATATATATATATATATATATATATATATATATATATATATATATATATATATATATATATATATATATATATATATATATATATATATATATATATATATATATATATATATATATATATATATATATATATATATATATATATATATATATATATATATATATATATTTGCAGCAAACATTCTATTGTACTTGCAGCCATAGTAAACCATTTTTTCTCTTGTCCTTGCAGCCACTTTTTGAATTTTTTTGGAGTCTTGAATGACTCATAATATTAAAGCCATTATAATTAGTAAATCAGTTTTAGGAATCCATGTAATAATTTTGGGTAAGGAATCCACTATTGGTTTAATACAGTGACAATGCTGTGAGTTTACACTTCTTTTGGGGCTATTCATGACGATGAATCCAGACCTGTTTTGGTAATTTACACTGCTTTTTACTACATTTTTCACACTAGTCTTAATTATCACTCTGATTTAAGTTTAACCAGTAACTAACCGTGTTTAATTTGATTGATTATTTTACGTTTTTATAGATCGGCGTCTGGTTTTATGCAAGGTGTTTGTAATTTGTAATGAGGTTCTAAGCTTGTTGTTGTGTGCCTCAGTTCTGTTTAGATCCTTGGAGGAAGTTTTTTCTGGCTGACTGCAGCTGTGAGTTTAAGTGTGGTTTGTGTTGAACTCCTGCTGCTGCTAGGCTTTGGTAAGAATTATCACAGGTAGGCTAGTTGATTTAGTATTTTAGTATTTAGTGTTTTAGGACTCAGTAGGCGTTAACCATTTTGAGTTTGTCAACTCATATAAGCTGTCAGCATGTTTGATTTGGATTGTAGCAATTTGTATGTCAATGTTTTGCTTCTATCGAAATGATCAACATTTGTTTTAAATGACTAGGACTCTCAATCACAGTGGCACCATTAGGAGCAGTTTCTGCACTCTTATTTGCCTCACCTTCAGCCCATTCTGCACGGGTATGTGTTGCACCCTAAAATTTGCTCAACCTATTTCACCTGGTTTATGTTTTAATTGCATTATCATTTGCATAGTCACATCATGTACATAATCTCATCATTTTCATATCATAACATAGCCAGTCATCTAACAAGAGATCAAGTGCCATTCTTATCTAAGGAAGCACATTAAGGGGCTTTATTCAAGCTGAAAAACATCCAAGTCATCAAGGAATGGGTTGAAACTTTGAGGAGATTTGAGTGTCAACAGGTGGATTCCTCTCCTAACTTGAGGTGTATTGAAGATCATCAACCTGGAATTATGAATATGAGGTGTGTATGGATCCCATGGGAGGCCTAAAGATCCCTATTGAAGCTTAGACAAGTCATGGCATCAAGTTCAGGAACCACAGTTGAGGTGTGTACAAGTAGGGTTTCATCTGGGTAACCTTAGGTCAAGGAGAGCAAAGAAAGGGCATCAAGACCTAGCTCTAGGTCATGGAAGTCATGGATGGATATGTTAAAGCATGTGTATGGATGATTCAAGATCAAGTTCAAGAGAATTAAGAGTGGTTGGAGGTGTTTGAGACAGGGTTCGTAGGGTAAAATCCCTTGTATAGCACTGGACTTCCAAGCCACATAAGTCAAAATGAAAGTTTCAAATGGATTCTTGGCCAACATGAGACTTGTAGAGCTTCTCAATAGATTTAATTTGAGTACAAGAAGTCTTCAAGGAGATTTGTAGAACTCAAGTTATGGTTCTTGCAAGTTATGGGTCATCAGAGGACACTGAAATTTATCTATGAAAGTCACTTGACTTCCAAGCAACTTTTGCCCATCAAGGAGTTTTCAAATGGATTCTTGGCCAACATAATAATTGTGGGGCTTGAGCTTACCTTTAATTTGAGTACTAGAAGTCCTCAAGAAGAGTTGTGGAACTCAAGTTATGATCTTGGCAATCCAGGGGTATTTTGGGAAAGTTGAATTATAGGTCATTTTTCAACATAGGTCAAAATCTCTATCTTCCACTCCTCAAATGGAAAAAATTTTCAACATGAGATGTGCTTAAAATGATGTTTTTAGGTCAGATAAGAAGTCATGGGTGATTGAAATGGCTTGTATCACAAAGTTGCCCAAAATGGCCTAAAAAAGGAAGAATTAAAGTCATGTAAAAAAGTCAAATTTGTGATTTTTTTATTTGAGGTCAAAATGGGGCATATGGCATATCATTTTAACCAGAAATGAGGTTTTAAAGACAATGGCAATGTTGGGTTTTTCATTTGAAGTCATTTGCTCATAATTGCATTTGGTAGCTTATGACATAAGTAACATATGCCAAATCCTTCACAAGAGCAAAACCAAGGCTCCAATCACTCCTAACACATTCAAAATACCATTTGGAGAGAAATTGAACAAAGAATAGGGTGCTGCAACAAGCTGAACAGAACTGTCATATGAGCATGAGATGGAAAATTCCACATGAGATGAGAAATTGAATTTATCCTAGGGATCATTCCAGAAGTTTCTGGAGCTTTCAAGCATGTTCTATATGTAGATTAGAAGTGGTTCAGAGCATTGGTTGGTGAGAATTGAGAGAGATTGGAGAGATAGAATTCTGAATTTGCTCCTTGCAAAACAGAATCGATTACATCATTTTGATCCGTTTCAATCCATTCTTTTGTATTCAGTAGTTTCCTTTGGAGTTTGTGAGTGATTCCATATAGAATTCAAGCCAAGATTGTTGCAGAATCGTGAGATAGCATTTGGAGTTCATAGCTTGAAATTGAAAATCACATCTGGTGATTCAAGAGGTTTCAACATGATTCATTGCATACATAAGTTCAATCAAGTGCCATTGATCATATCTGGAGGTTCTTGAAGCTTAATTTGAAGCTTTCATCACTCTGTTCATCCAAAATTTGCAGGTTAGTAAAATTCAACATGTAGCATAATTCATATAGTTTTGCTAGGTTTTAGATGTTTAGATTCGTATTAGATCATGGTTAGGAGCTTTCTGGTGCATAATTTCAAGGTTTAGAGACAAAAAGTTAGTTGACACAATTTCTGTTGATGAACATTTCTGATGATTCTTGAGGATTTAGACTTAGTTTGATAGATAGATTAACTCAGTGTTAGGTGGTGATGATCCTGGGCACTTTATTTTTGAGTTTGGTGTTGATTCATTTTTGAGCTTGTTCTGAAAATTCATTCGTGTTTTAAAATGGAGAAAGATTCAATATATTTGGAGGGCATGGTTGAGTTGCTGATGGAAAAACGAGTTGATTGAGATAGTTTTGTTAGTGTTTAGGTGAGGATTAGTGAGACTGAGGGTTGGGGACGATGGTAGCTTCACCGCTGGCCACCGTCTGTGTGAGTTCCCTCCAATATGTTTAAAATGGGGAAGACAATAGGATAACCCTTGGATGATGAGTGAGACTTTGACCAATTGAGGATCTAAGGGCCACGATGCATTCTCATTTTGTGAAGAAACTCTGAATTCCCTCTCAACGCACCGTTTCACTAAATGTTTGGTTTTGGGCTTAGATGAACTTTGCTAATCACACCCCAGTTGTAAGGCCCATTGAGAAACCAACGCGAATTAATTGCTATTCGCCACGAGCTTTTCTCATTTTCCTTGATTTTCCATATTATTTTCCGAGTTGTTTTGGGATTAGCACGCGTCTGATATCCGCACCCCCTCCTGAGCCCAACTTCATTTTTGAACTGGATAGTATTGCTATTTGACACGCCTCTTTTGCATTTTTCTTTCATTTTCTTCTATTTTCACATTTTATTTTAGGTTAATAAAATAATTCATATCAATTTGAAAAATAATCATTTTAAGATGGGATTTTTTTTCCTAGTTCCCTTAGGACCTCTAGAAAGTTATGAAACAATGAAAATATTAATTTCATGCATTTTATATTTTTTGGTATATTTTACAATTTTATTGCTTTTATTTTACATTTGTTTGATACTTCATCTTTCTGAATTTAGTATGAGAGATTGGTGCATGATTTTTGATTGATTCTTGTGAGGTTGATTAGATTAGGGAAACATGTACCCTTAGGAATTTTGTCATTTTTTTTGTGATTAAAACTTAGATTAATTTGAGAGGTAGATAGGAGAGGTATTAAAATTAGGGTTTCACAACATTTAGGTGTAGTTTAGGGCATAGTTTGGGGACCTAGGGTTTGATTTAAGCCTTGGGGTTTATAGGGGGTATTGGGTATAGGGTTAGGTTCCCTTAGAAATTAATCTAGGTCTTTTTAATGAGTATTACTATTTTACTTGTTTTTTGCAATTTGAGTGGTGATGGTGTGTTTTCCCTCTTGGGCATTTTGCTTGTTTGTTTGGTTTGTGCTATTTCAATTGGGCTTTGGGCTTGGGCTTTGCTTGTTGGGGCTTATGAAGGGCTTGAAGATGATTGGAGACAAAGGAGGGAGCTTGAAGCCTGAAGATTCTTCTCCTTGAGGGGGCTTAAGAGATAGGAAATATAGGGAGAGCTTTAGATTAGATTGATTTCTTCTTGCAAACATAGAAAACATATTGTGCTTCTATTCCTCCCTATGACAAAAAAGTCCTTTTAGGGTATTCACATCCTTCCTTTGGAGGGATAAGTGACATACTTTAGAAGTAGAACTTTGAGGGAACCTTTCCCCTACAATGCTAAGTGCTTATAGGCTTCCTTTGGTTGTCAATAAGCTGTTTAACATTTCAACTTAATCTGATAATTGATTCTCTTTTGGAGTGGTGGCAGTGGAAATGGGAACCTATTGAAGAATGAAGATTGGTGAAGATGGAGCTTGGGCCTGTCAAAGATGGTTATCTGTTGAAGCTAGGGTGTTGCTGCTGTTTGAAGCTGTCTACTGGTTGAGGTTCATGCTTGCTAGAGCTAAGATACTTTTGAAGACATGAGCTTATCTAAAGCTTGGGGATCATTGAAGATTGAGGATGGGGTCTTACTTGAAGGTGTTGCTGTCAATCTTTTTTTGCTGTTAATCAACTGTAGCTGTCAGAGCTGTTGTTGTTTGAGCTGCTTAATGTAGGAGCTGGTGTTGCTGTCAGAGCTGATGTTGGGTTTTATTCCTTTTTCTGTATTGATTGTTGGATGGTACTGCTTGCCCCAAAGGTTTGAAGTGAATACTGTTCACTTTGCCTGTTGTTTTCCCAGATTCGAGGTTGAGTGGGACTCCCTTGCCTCGCTTGTACTGCTGCATCTCATGCATGTTTAGTGTTTACCATATATCTGTTTCTTTTCCGTTTATCCCCTAGGATCTCTGTTTCCCTCTGTGCAAGAGAGAAATATGACAGACATTAGGTTTTAACCCATGCATGACAACATTAGGTTAGTTTTATTCCCTTTTCAACCCTAGGCTTTTTAGAGTCTCTTTCTCTTCTTATCTCGAAACAACTCAAAAATACAGTAATAAGGTTAATCGATGTCGTACGTTACGAGCCTTAAGCTATTCGAGAAAGGGTTGCTGGAGAGTTTCTCTCCAGTAGTCTGGCTGCTTAGTGTGGCACCCTTTGGGTGACACGCGACGTAGTCACTCTCAGATCATAGTCTCTAGTGCGACAGAGATTGCGAACATCATAAAAAGACAGTTCTTACGTAAAAGACTGAAAACAAACATCAAAGTGTCATTTTGTCCGCTTGTACTCTTAATCAGAAGAAACCTTTTTTCAGAAAGATAAAAAACAGTCAGACAAATCTGTGTCTTCTGCAGCCCGAACTACGTTTGCTCTGATCTTTCATGCTGTATGAAAGTACGTAGGCATAGGATGCCGTATCCTAGCGAGCAACCTTCCCCTCCTTTCCCGTAGGTAGGCGAACTACGTTGACTCTGATTTCTCGTTCCATACGAGAATATGTAGGCATAAAGTGTGATACTTTGCCGAGTCATCTTATTTCCTTTTAACCCCGACCTTCAGAGTAGATAGAATAATAATCCGTAATAGAAAACAAGCGTGGATCCCGTCGAGTACGGCGGACGTGAGGGGTGCTAATACCTTCCCCTTGCGTAACCGACTCCCGAATCCAGGATTTGGTTGCAATGACCATTCCTTTCCCGTTTTGCGTTAGGTTTACTCTGAGCGTTTCCTTTCCCTCTGTTGGGATAAATAACGCACGGTGGCGACTCTTCTGTCATAGCCGGCGCCGATTTTCGCAGTAGCGACAACTGGCGACTCTGCTGGGGATGATCGTTCGGTTCCCTACGCGAGTCAATCCTAGCGCTTGTTTTCCCGTCGTGGGTTTTGTATGGATTTACATTTCTGCCTTTACTTTCCGAATTTTATTGCCAGCTTTATATTGTTATTGATGTTGTGGGGATGGGGTGATCTATTGAGAGATAAGCCGGACCTGGGCTTGAGTGCACCTAGAAGTAGTTGTGGAAAGTAGTGGGCGCGTGCATGCTTTGCATGTACCAGTGTCCCGCAAAATCCACGCTCGGACGAGGTTCTTCTGGTTGACTTCTTTTTCAACCCTTTGGGTTGAGGGGGTTGTTGGTTAGTTGGATTGTCGACTCCGGGGACCGATCATTTGGAAGTTGGCTAAGTGAGGCCTCTTCGGGACATGGTGATACCACACCTTCTGGGTATCGTATCATCAGTCTTGAAAGTCTGTGATGCCGACGACCGCATAGGATGCCGTACCTTGAGTCAGTTGATAGGGCACCTACCTGTGAGAGGGATTGGGGCATGCAGGTAACTTGACCTCCAGATTACCGATTTTCTTGATTGAGGTTCAGTGGTGTTTGAGGACAATGTTATTAGGTCTATTGAGACCAAGTTGGAGCATTGCGATTGATCTTTTGAGACCAGGTTTTGAGCAGTTTGCGGGTCTATTTGAGACCAGCATGGTGGATTGGGCTTCTCATCCATGGGTACTTGATCCCTGTTGCATGTTGCATATTGCATTGTTGCATACTCATTTTGCATATCATTAACGTGTGTCTGTGCTGCAGGTGCATTTTCATATCTCTGATTCTAGTGGCCCGGATTTCCGTCTGCTGATATTATGGATACCCTGAAGAAGACTGTGGCGTACAAGTTGCCTACTCCATATGTTTCTTCTTTGCTTGGTTTGATATCTCTAGCTGATGATAATGTGAAGAGAAGCTTCAGGAAGAGCTATGTGAAGTTACTTAGATTGGTTTATAAATCATCCACGTATGAGCGTAACGGATTGTACACGCTAATGCAGTTCTATGATCCCCCGTTGAGGTGCTTTACTTTCCCTGACTTCATTCTGGCTCCGACCATGGAGGAATATGCTGAGATCTTAGAGTTGACCATTCAAAATAGGGTACCTTTCATTCATATGGATGCTGAGCCCAAACCGGAGGATTTGGGTGTTGCCTTGCATTTAGACTCCTCAGAGCTGTTGTTAACCTCGTGGAATGGAGTGCCTGGTTTTTCTCTCAAGTTCTTGGTTGGGAAAGCACAAGAGTATACCAAGAGTGGATGTTGAATTGTGTTTAATGTTATTCTTGCTCTGTGTATCTATGGCATTGTACTGTTCCCGAACCTGCCTGACTTCGTTGATCTGGATGCGTTCTATATATTTGCTTCAGGCAATCCTGTGCCTACTTTGGTTGGAGATTTCTATCACTCGCTGCATTATAAGAATGAGAACAGGAGGGGCAAGAATGTCTCTTGTTGTAGGCCTTTGCTGTATATGTGGTTTGAGAGTCATCTGCCCAAGAAGGGTATCTTCGCTGAGTCTGCAGATACGGTAGATTGGTCTGAGCATCTGATGGGACTTTCTTCAGAAGATGTTGTCTGGTTTAATAAAGATCTACTGGGATCTGTGATCATCTACAGCTGCACCGGATATCCTAACGTTCCTCTGATTGGGAGAAAAGGGTGTATTAACTACAATCCTTCATTGTTGATCAGGCAATTCGGGTATGCTTTGAAAAACCCGCCAAAAGAGGAGGAAGTGCAGGAATCTCTGTACTTCACAGGTGATTTGAAGGGAGAACTATTGTCCAATCTTCGGCATGCTTGGAGAAACATCAACAGAAGGGGTAAGCCATTGTTGGGTAAGAATGATTGTCAGGCCTATCCCCCGTACAAAGTCTGGATCCAAGATAGAGTAAAGCAGGTGCGGATGTCGTTTCCTGCCGTATTACCTCCTGCTCCCCCCGTGATTGAGGAGCCGACTACTGTGTCTATTGAGAGATACGAACAGGTTGTGAAGGAGAAAGAAGAGCTAATGAAAGCCAACGAGAAGTTGGAGGAAGAGTTAGTGCAACTCAGGAGCGAAAGGAATGAGGCCGTATATTCCTTCGAGCAGCAAACGAAGCTGGTGAGTTAACTAGGCACAGAACTGACTGAGCAACGAAAGAAGCGTGAGAGATTGGGGATAGATTTCAAGAGCTCTCATGATATGCTGGAGTCTAAGAAGAAAGCACTTAATATAGCCTACCGGGAGATCTCTGCATTCAGCTAAACCTGGAACGCCACGTTGACCGGCAATAAGGAAAGAGAAGACAAACTGAAGCTGCAGATCTCTGAGCTGGAAAGTCAGTTGAAAGCTAGCCAGAAGAGGTTGGAAGAAGAGGTTCGGAGGTATGATGTCCAGAATGCCTTGAACAAAGTTATCAAGCGCAAGAAAGAGTCTGCATCCCAGAAACGGAAGCTAGAAGATTGCTTTGGGGAAGGTGTTTGGGAGGAATCCATTGGTGATCTCCAGCGTGTTATCAGGTAAAGAGACTCACTCGTCGAAGGGTTGCTTTCTCAGCCGAATCATCCCAAGACTAAGAGATTATTAGAGGAGTACCAGGCATATGGTCGCACTTGATTATCTCATGTATTGATGTGTATGCTTTATTTGCATTGTGCTGGCCATCACCAGGATTGTTGGTTGAGGTCATGCCTTCCTATTGTACAATCAGTAATATTGTATTCCTGACTTGATGGGCTTTTCCGCAATATATGAGATGTTTTCTATGATTGGATTTTGAGCTTCTCATTACTATCACTGTCACTGCACTGGCACTTTGGCACTAGAATCAGGGGTTGATCTCCCTAACACACAGACACATATTGCATCTGCATATTCATTTTGCATTGCCGTTACTTGTTGAATCTATATCTCATTTCCTGCATCTCCATGTTTTCCAGGATTGACGAACAAAGAGTCCACCGCTACTCAACCCGAAACAACTGCAAGAGAATCATGGATCAAGTCCAAGTGGAGATGCAGGTAATCCGTGAGAAGCTGAATCTGTTCATGCAAACAATGGAGAACATTGCTAAGGGCCAGGAGAGCCTCCAGACTTTGGTACAACCGCTGCTGACGCGGACTAATGGGAATGGCAACAATGACCACAATTCTGCGCACGTGGAGACTATTCCGGAGGATGGGCCCCCTACGCCTGTGGTGACCCCACCTGTTGTGGTCGTAAACGACGATGCTGGCGTTGACAATGGCAACACAGGGAATGAAAATGAGACTGTTGTTAACAATGTTGGATTTGGGGACGCCAACCAAGGCGGTGGTAACAACAATGGCGGTAATGGTTTTGGCAACAATGGTTTCGGCTACAATGATCAAGGATTTGATTACGTCAATCAGGACGGGAAATTCGGCTTCAACACTCAGGGTTTCGGTTATGACGGTTTTGGTAACGCTAACCAGGGGTATGGTGGATTTGGTAATATGAATGGTGATGGGGTGATTCCTGTCAATACTGGGTTTGGACCTGTTAGGGTCAACCAGGGTTTTGGTAACGGGGGACGAGGTCCCATGATCAATCAGCAAGGGTTTGGTCGCAACACTGGTTACGATGGATATGGAAATGAAAATGTGAATTGGGGTGAAGACCGCCAGGAGGACGCCTTTTCTGGAAGAGGTGTGGGGTTTGAAGGACCTGTTGATCTTGTGCAGAGGATCAGAATGCTGGAAGAACAGATGAAGGGGGTAGTGAATCAGAACTCCACCGGTTTGGATATGACTACAATGGGCCTGGTACCAGGGCTGAGGGTGTCGTTGAAATTCAAGGCTCCAACATTTGACAAGTACAAAGGGGATACCTGCCCTAAGGTCCATGTCCGCTCTTATTACAGAAGGATGTCCGCGTATTCAGATGATGAAAGGATGCTCATGCATTTCTTTCAGGATAGCTTATCAGGACCTTCACTTGAATGGTATATGGGCTGGAGCCCACACAGATCAAAACCTGGAAGCAGTTGACGGATGCTTTCGTGACACATTACAAATATAACAGCGATCTGGCGCCAAACCGGGTCCAGTTGCAGGGTTTATCACAGAAGAACAGTGAAAGTTTTAAAGAGTATGCGCAAAGGTGGCGCGATATGGCAGCGAGGGTGCATCCTCCTTTAATTGAAAGGGAGATGAATGACATGTTCATTGGGACATTTACGGGGTTGTTCTACGAAAAATTGTTTAGTGTGTCATTGAGCAGTTTCTCAGATTTGATTCTTATGGGGGAGATGATCGAGAACAGGATTAAAGTTGGAAGGTTCCAGGCAGGTGAGGCTACCTCAGCAGGAGGACGAAAAAAGCATTCGGTGGTAGACGACATGGTGATACTAGTGCCGTGTTTGGGGGCAGAGGCAGGGGCAAAGGAAGAAATCAGTATGTTCAGCCGCAACAGATAGCTAGTGTCATTATCCCTTTTCCTCAACAAGGGAAGCCTCAGCAACAACAACAACAACCACAACAACAGCAAGGACAGAATCCTGGTCAGAGAAGGGTACAGAATGCGAGACCGAAAAGAGTGTTCGACGCACCACCTTCCACGTATGCAGAACTCCTCCAGACCCTGCTAGGGTTGAACTTGGTTGAAAAGAGGACTTTGGCACCACCTACAGGGGCGGTACTCCCTTATGGGTATGATGCCAACAAGCATTGCGAATTCCATTCCGGGGCACCCGGGCATGATGTAGAAGCTTGTCAGGCATTTAAACACAAAGTTCAGGATTTGCTGGACAGCAAAGCTATCAACTTTGGGCAGGTGGGTCCAAATATCGTACAACAGCCTATGCCCAGTCATGAGGCAAATGCCATCTTGACAGAAGAAAATTTGAATCTAGTGACGGATATCAATGAGCTGAAGACACCATTGGGTGAGATTAAAAGCAGGTTATCAAAAGGGGGTGTATTCCCGGGGTGTGATGAATTTTGCTTGGATTGTTGGACCCAGCCAAAGGGTTGTATTGAGTTGAAGCAGGGTATTCAGGCTATGATGGATGAAGGTACCTTGCAATTTGATCGAACCGCGGTTGAAAAGCCTGTAGAGGCGTTGTGTGATGAGCAGAACGATGTTGCGACGGTGACGATTCAGAGGAAAACAATAACGATAACGGCGCCTGCCAGGCGGCCGACGATCACAATTACTAAAGCAGGACCAGTCCCTTTTGAGAGTACTAAAGCAGTGCCGTGGACTTACGGGTTAGAGGTATATTGCGACGGTAAGAAAATTGAAGTCAATGGACAACCAGTTGGGGTTGTAGATAATGTTGTCGGAACAGGGGGTATGACCAGAAGCGGAAGAATCTTCACGTCACCTGAGGTAGAGGCAGAAAGATTAGCCAAGGGTAAAACCAAGGTAGCTGAGGGTGGTCCTTCTCAGTCGAATGAAAAGGAAACATCACTTAAGTATGTGGAGGAGTTTATGAGGCTCATTCGTAAAAGTGATTACAAAATCGTGGAGCACCTCCAGCAAACACCGTCAAAAATTTCCATCCTGTCATTGCTGTTATGTTCCGAGGCCCATCAGAACGCTTTGTTGAAGATTCTAGACACGTCGTTAGTTCCTCAAGAGGTTTCTATTAATCAGTTAGAAGGGGTGATGGCGCATGTCAATGCGGGGCACAGTCTGGGCTTCACAAACTTTGATTTGACTCCGAGAGGGCGAGAGCACAATATGGCATTGCATGTGTCAGTAGAATGCCGGGGCACGGTCATGTCCCATGTTTTAGTAGACACTGGATCTTCCCTAAATGTGCTACCGAAGAAAGCCATGATGAAGTTGGATATCAGGGGGATTATCTGCACGCCCAATGACTTAGTGGTGAGAGCGTTCGATGGAACGAGGAGGTCAGTTTTCGGATCAATAACATTACCGTTGCAGGTAGGGCCTGAAATATTTGAAACTGAATTCTATATAATGGACATCCAGCCAGCGTATAGTTGTCTTCTTGGGCGCCCATGGATTCATACTGCCGGAGCAGTCACATCCATGTTGCACCAAAAGCTGAAGTATATGGTTGGGGATAGTGTCATCACTGTTTATGGAGAGGAAGATATTCTGGTTAGCCATTTGTCTTCGTTCAAATATGTCGAGGTCGACGGCGAAATACACGAAACACCTTGTCAAGCCTTCGAGGGGTTGCGAATTAAAGACAAAGCTCAGGGTTCCAGCAAAATATCAGATGTGGCAGTGTCATCCTACAAAGAGGCTCAGGCTCTAGTGCAAACAGGAAAGACTAAAGGTTGGGGGCAGGTATTGGAGATTCCCGTGAAGAATGACAAGTTCGGGCTTGGATATCGACCTTCGTCGTCAACATCCTCTTCAGGAGCTCCCAGGTTCAAGGGACCAGTCACAATTACGCCGAGCGGGGTGAGCTTCGAGACTATCAACGCTATTTTCGATGCTGAGGACGGAGATAGCGATTGTGACATGGACGCGTGGATCAAGCCGAGCGTGCCAGGACAAAGTCTCTGCAATTGGTCTATCCAGGAAACTGCTCCTGTGACAACAAAACAATAATGATTTGTTTTCTTAATTGTTGAATAATCCAGTGTCCTACCCGGGACATAGTGATTTTGCTTAGGGCCATTTGGTTATGTACATTACATTGTTTAATCATGAAATAAAGGCGTTTTTCATATACAAATATTGTGATCCCTGTTTTTTCTGTTTTTGTCTTTTACAATAAGGTGGCAATGTTGTTATTTGCTTTGTCTGCGTTTTGAAGCATTTAACCATTTCCTTTGCAGGATTACTATTTCAGATGACATCTATGAACCGCCTATGACTCACTTCGACTTCGAGCACCCGATATTTCAGGCTGAGGAAGAGAGTGTTGAAGATAGCGACGTGCCAGAAGAGTTGACCTGGTTATTGAAACAAGAAGAAAGAATCATTCTGCCTCATGAGGAAGTCATTGAGATTATCAATTTGGGGACGGAAGAGGTTGTGAGAAACATCCGTATAGGGGCTGCGCTGCAGAGCGATATCAAGCAAAAGTTGGTTGAGATGCTCAAAGAGTACAGTGATATATTTGCTTGGTCGTACGAGGATATGCCTGGGTTGGATACGGATATGGTTGTTCACCGTCTGCCACTGCGAGAGGAATGTCCGCCTATTAAGCAGAAACTCCAAAGAACTAGACCGGATATGGCTGTGAAGATCAAGGAGGAAGTTCAAAAACAGTGGGATGCAGGTTTCCTAGCTGTTACAAAATATCCCTCATGGGTCGCTAATATTGTGTGAGTGCCAAAGAAAGACGGTAAAGTGCGAATGTGTGTAGACTACCGTGATTTGAACAAAGCGAGCCCGAAAGATGACTTTCCACTTCCTCACATTGATGTGCTGGTTGATAACACTGCTCAGTTCTCCGTATTCTCCTTCATGGATGGCTTCTCGGGTTACAATCAAATCAAAATGGCTCCAGAAGACATGGAGAAGACTACCTTCATTACTCCTTGGGGAACATTTTGCTACAAAGTGATGCCCTTCGGATTGAAGAACGCTGGGGCAACATATCAACATGCTATGACGACTCTCTTTCATGATATGATGCACAAAGAGATCGAGGTTTATGTTGATGATATGATTGCCAAGTCCCAGACAGAGGAGGAGCATTTGGTTAATCTGCTAAAACTGTTCAAGAGGCTCAGGAAGTTCAGGTTGAGACTGAACCCTAATAAGTGCACCTTCAGGGTGAGATCGGGTAAACTACTGGGGTTTATCGTGAGCAAAAAAGGAATAGAGGTTGATCCTGCAAAGATAAAAGCAATACAAGAAATGCCGATGCCTAAAACAGAAAAAGAAGTGCGTGGATTTTTAGGGAGGTTGAACTATATCGCCCGGTTCATATCTCACTTAACTGTGACATGCGAGCCGTTATTCAAGTTGTTGAAAAAGGATCAGGTGTTGACCTGGAACGAAAATTGTCAAAAGGCGTTCGACAAGATAAAAGAATACTTGCAGGAACCTCCTGTTTTGATACCCCCAGTGGCCGGGAGACCTTTGATTATGTATTTGACGGTTCTTGAGGAAAGTATGGGCTGTATTCTCGGTCAACACGACGAAACCGGGCGTAAAGAGCATGCGATCTACTATTTGAGTAAGAAGTTTATTGACTGTGAGTCCAGATACTCAATGCTCGAGAAGACGTGTTGCGCGCTAGCCTGGGCCGCCAAACGTTTGAGGCAATACATACTGAATCATACAACCATGCTAATTTCAAAGATGGATCCAATCAAATACGTGTTTGAGAAGCAAGCACTCTCCGGAAGAATTGCCCGATGGTAGATGGTGTTAACTGAATATGATATCCAATATGTCTCGCAAAAGGCTATTAAAGGTAGCGTTCTGTCTGAGTACCTTGCAGAGCAGCCTGTTGAGGACTACCAATCGATGAGGTTTGATTTTCCTGACGAGGATATTATGTACCTGAAGATGAAAGATTCTGACGAGCCGTTGCCGGACGAAGGACCAGAGTTGGGTTCCAAGTGGCAGTTAATATTTGACGGAGCTGTAAATTCCTATGGTAGTGGAATAGGTGCAATTATTACTACTCCTCAGGGGTCGCACATCCCCTTTACTGCCCGATTGACCTTTCCCGTTACCAATAATGAGGCTGAATACGAGGCTTGCATCATGGGTCTGGAAGAAGCTATTGATTTGCGAATCAAGCATCTGGATGTATACGGAGACTCTGCTCTAGTGGTGAATCAGATTAAAGGAGAATGGGAGACCCGTCAGCCCAATTTAATACCATATATGAATTATGTAAGGAGATTGTTACCTTTCTTTGACAAGGTGGAATTGCATCATGTGCCGCGAGCAGAAAATCAAATGGCTGACGCCCTGGCGACATTGTCTTCGATGTATAAAGTTAACTTCTGGAACGAGGCTCCCCGGATTGTTATCTCTCGGCTTGATAGGCCTGCATTCATATTTGCCATTGATGAGGCTCCCGATGGTCAACCCTGGTACTTTGACATCCAGAATTTCCTGAAGAATAAGGAGTATCCGGCTGGGGCATCCAGTCGGGATCAGAAGATTCTCAGGAGATTGGCTGGCAATTTCTACCTGAATCCTGACGGTGTCCTATACAAAAGAAACCACGACTTGGTGTTGCTACGCTGTGTAGATGAGAAAGAGGCGAAGTTGCTTATGGAAGAGATACATGAGGGTACATTTGGTACACATGCTGGTGGGCATGCTATGACGAGAAAACTGCTGCGGGCAGGTTACTATTGGCTAACTATGGAAACAGACTGTTTCAAGTTTGCAAAGAGGTGTCATAAATGCCAAATTTACGCGGATAAAGTCCATGTGCCTCCAAGTCCTCTGAATGTGATGTCATCACCGTGGCCCTTCTCGATGTGGGGAATTGATATGATTGGCAAGATTGAACCTACGGCATCCAACGGACACTGGTTCATCTTGGTAGCAATTGATTACTTCACCAAATGGGTGGAGGCAGCATCATATGCCAATGTCACCAAACAAGTGGTCGCCAGGTTTATCAAACGAGATATTATTTGCAGATATGGAATCCCTGAGCGAATTATCACCGACAATGGTTCGAATTTGAATAACAAAATGATGAAAGAGCTATGTCAGAATTTTAAGATCGAACACCACAACTCTTCTCCTTATCGGCCCAAGATGAACGACGTTGTTGAAGCGGCCAATAAGAACATAAAGAAGATTGTTCAAAAGATGGTTGTGACCTATAAGGACTGGCACGAGATGCTACCTTTCGCTTTGCACGGTTATCGTACGAAGGTACGCACATCAACAGGGGCAACCCCTTTTTCATTGGTATATGGGATGGAGGCAGTGTTACCGTTGGAGGTGGAGATTCCTTCCTTAAGGGTTTTACGAGATGTCCAACTTGACGAGGCAGAATGGGTTAAGGATAGACTGAATCAGCTCAGTTTAATGGATGAGAAGAGGCTAGCTTCTCTCGCATACGGTCGGTTGTATCAGAGTCAGATGAAGAAAGCATACGATAAGAAGATATGTCCGCGAGGCTTTCAGACGGGCGACCTTGTGCTGAAGAGGATTCTCTCGCCACAAACAGATCACAGGGGCAAATGGACGCCGAACTATGAAGGTCCATACGTTGTCAGAAAAGTCTTCTCTGGAGGAGCCTTGCTACTATCTACCATGGATGGTGAAGACTTTACGTCGCCTATGAATTTGGACGCAGTTAAAAAATACTTTGCTTGAAAGTGACCCGCTGGACAGTAAAAAGAGAGTCCAGGCAAAAATGGGGCATCCTGGCGAACCGTAAAAAATGAATAAAAGGTTCGGGCAAAAGTTAGGGATAAAATTGAAAAGATATACACCCGCGAAGTCGAAAACCCGAAAAGGGCGACTTCGACAAAAAAGGGTATCCCGGTGAATTGAAAACCCGCAAAGGGCGATTCACGCAAAAGTTAGGGATTGAAAAAGAAAATGGCTGCGGTCCGGATTTGATACTACATTGCTTAGTGGTTTGGGAGTACCTGAGGGTTCGTTTATCCAACACAATCTCTTCCGAAAATTGAATATCGGGAAAGCGTGATCGCGACTTTCTATGTCTAATACAACTAACTGCAAGTGCACAGTCTATCGCGTAGTAATAAAAGATATCGATCCCACAGGGACTCGTAATCAAACTAGTGTTCTCGGGAGTTACTATGTTTAGCTAGGTAGAATATGTTTAAGGGAATAAGATTTGTCACTAAAAAGGGAACTAAGATTACTATTTAGATTTTTAATTAATTGAATCGATACGTAGTAATTGTGTTCTTCAGGGATTTGATAAATTACTAGTGTATGAAATAGTTTTCACAGTTTATTTAAGCAGAAAATGGAGATTTGAAGACTCTCGTCTCACGATGGTTATTGACGCTAATCATAATCCTAAGGGCCAAACGTACACTTTCGTATCCCGTTCGGGGTTAAAACTATTTTTTGGAAATCTCTAAGTTCTAATTCGTTTTAAAGTGCTTTCGCTGTTATTAAAACAAATGCCTAGTGTTTACTATCTGACCTTACCGCAGCTTTCGCTTGTTGGTTTGTATCTTAATTAATTTCCCACTTTCGTGGCAAAACTACTTTTAAATAAGTTCTCGCTTTCGCGACGAAGTTTATTCAGTGAATCAATTTTAAACACTTAGACCATAGATTATTTTTGTGAAAAGAAAGTTTTCAAACAAGAGTTATCAAATCCCATTCGAATTATTACTACATATCGATTGCCTAAGTTTAGCTAGACATGGAATTCGGAAAAACATGACATAAATAATAATAATAAATAATAAATTGCATTATAATAAAGCAGAAGTCGATCAAAATGAAAACCTGTAAATATGCCAATTGGCCTTTGGGCAGATCCTCCACAGATGTTGGCAGGATTCTGGTCTTTAGTGCCAATTTGATCGTACAATATAATAGGAATTACAGAAGAGAGGAAATGGAAATGAGGAAATGTAAAGGAGAAATGGATACAAATAAAAACTGGAAAGTAAATTGCTCTGGAAATTAAATTCGGCAGCACTTCGTGGTATGAATGCAGCTCCCTTTTTGAAGTCCCCTGCTTCCCTTTTTATAGAAGTGGAATCCCAACGGTTATCTCTCAGGATGATGGACCTTGAGGCAGATAATTTAGGGAGTAGTGGTCCACTTAATGGGAATTGGAACTGCTCTTTTGACGTGTAATCTGAGTGGGGCGTTTTTGCCTGCATGACGGTCGTCACAAGGTGTGACGGTCGTCACCCGTGTGACGGTCGTCACATCAGCAAAAACAGTCTGCTGCGCTTTTCATTGTGTTTTCACTCCTTTTTCGTCCATATTTCATCTGGGATTGCTTCTTTTCTTCATGTTGCCTTGTTTAGACGTGATCGTTGAATACCTGCAAAAACATCAGACAAATACATGGAAATAACCCGAAATCGGATCGAAAACGGTTAGCTTTTAGTCGAATTATGCATAAAAACATCTATATGATTTCGTGTTATCAAACTCCCCTAAGCTTGAATCTTTGCTTGTCCTCAAGTAAAATGTGGAAAAGTCGGCAAGCACGAGGCTGCTTCTTCGTTCGCAGAGTTTGGAAAAGCCGAGATTCTTGGTAGGAACAAGACGAGTATCATGACGACACTGGACTATGAGTCTCCAGAGGTCTCCTTTTTATGCAAATCGGTCTCAGTCATGCTACTGTATCTTGGTGTCAAGGTTCTCGCGGCAAGTTCACCCTGTTTGTTCTAGCGCAATCACATTAAGCCCGTTGTCCGCACACTTTCATGGCAAGTCGACCTGTTAGTAAATATGATCTCGTTTTTGTTTTTGATCTTCTTCATTGATCATAATTTTATGTCATTGATTTTCAATGAGTTTTTCGTGCCGTTGGGCTAAATGCTCGGGTGAGGAGCACCTAACTTAGAAGGAAACGTATCTTATATTATTGGGATTTTTAGCTCTCTTTTCATGATTTTTCATCTTTTTGGAGATCATACACTTATTTGCATCGGTCGCTCGCTTAGAAGTGTTTTTAGGATGGTGCTGACTGCTAGTATAAACTACTTGGGGTTGAGTTTGCGTAGACACTTGAGACTTTGGTACACGTAGGTGGTGAAACCGACTCACATAAACTAGAGATCTAAGGTGTCTGGACGATACTGGTTTTGTTAGAACTGTCGTTTCCTCGGAGTTTCAAAACTTGTTTTGAACTCAGGTGCATTCTCGTGATGCTTTTGCTTTTGAGGAACAAATGAAAGTTTTTGTTTACGTTGAATAATGTGGGGATGGTTTACGTAACGTGAAAAATATATAGACGAGCTTTATTTGCTAGAAATAGAAAGTGTAAAAATAGATATTACTGAAATTCAAAGTGCAGTGAAATGGAAATAAAGGAAATAAGGGAAGTTCAGAGTACAGTGGAAATAAGGCTCCGCTCCCACACTATCTCGATCAGTGTCCTCACTGATTCTTGAAGCATGCGAGAGGGAGATACAACTGAAAATGAAAATACAAAATATAGTAAACAATGAAGGAAAAATAAAGGGGAATCTAGTCTCAGCCTCTGTCACATCCACGCTGGCGTCCTCTGGCTCTAGCAAGGGCGACTCTGTCCTCGTAGCTCATGGCTCCGGTGTGGTAGACGGTGTCTCGGAGTCCTTCGACCTGCAGGGTCAGATTCGCTAGGCTCTCAGTGGTCGTAGCTTGGCCGGTGTAAAGTTGTTGCATTTGAGTGCGGTGCCAAGCCTCGAACTGGTTAGCTCGCTGATTCTGCTGCTGCAGCATCGTGAGTATCTGTGCCTGCTGGTCTAGGGAGCGACGGAGGTCCTCTTCGGTGTAGTCGGGCACGGGATGGTGACGGCGGCGGCGAGAAGATGTACCTACTGGAGGAGGAGGCTGCGATGCCTCTGGCTGCTCGGACCTGTCCAACTCAGCTTGGATTTCATCGTCGGAATCATGAGTGGTATCCTGAGTGGGAACAGCGGCAGCAGGAGGGGCAGTGAGGTCGAACAACCAGTTGGTACGGTCCTCTGGATGGATGCGGGTGCGGGACGGAAGGATGATGCTTCTGACGGTCTTGCCACGCACAACCGGATGGTATTTCCCGTCAGCTCGGGAGCGGATGAGATGGGAGGCTCTGCAGTGGTCGGTGTCAAGGAACACCGAGGGGATGGAATGGAGGTGCTGAAGGCGATCGCCAAGGTTCAGCCCAAGTGCAATAGCCGTGACAATCCCGCCAAAGTAGAATGGCTTCGAGCCACGGTTGCAGTTGGCCTGAATGTGAGCCAGCAGAAACGGGGCAGCGTTGACGGGTTCATTGTTGAAGACGCAATGAAGAAAGAAGAGCTCCTTGGAGTTCACTTTGTGGTTGCTGTCTTTGGCGAAGATAGTGTTACTCAACACTCTGTGAAAGTACCTGATGGTGGGGTTATGGATGTGAGTGGCGTGGAGGGAGTCCCAACCATCGGCATTGAGGCCGGTCAACTGATACCACAGCGTGAAGGCTTCGTGCTGGAACTGATCGGTGATGCGGCAATGAGCGTTGTCGCCGCGGGGTAGCTGTAGGATGCCGGCAATCTGGTTTTGGTGCATCTGATAGTTGACGCCAAACATCCGGAAGCAAGCGGCACCTGAATGCTGGTTGAGTTCGCCGCTGCCTGTGACGTAAGTGAACGAACTCAAGAACTCAAGAGTGAGTTTTTCGTAGGTTGGCTGGGGGTTGGTGCAGAGGTTCCAGATGCCTGCTCGTTGAAGCATCCAGGTTACACCTTCAAGGAGTCCGAGCTCCGTAAGCGATGGAAGGTGCGGGTAGTGAGTCGGCTGGAGTGACCTCTGATGAAATGCAATGTACTGTGCTCGTTGTCTTTCGCCTAACTCGCCCTCAGGGAAGGAAATGTTGCTGACATCTGCGTTCCTGGCCATTGTTGGAAGATGGAGAGGTTTCGGAGGTTTTGGGGTTTTTCTGCAGAGAGGGAAAAATGACAGAACGGTGGTTTGGAGGTTGAATTTGGAGTTGAAGTTTATAGTTCAATGTGGGGAGGACGAAAATTCGTAGTGGGGTAGGAATTTGGATGTTTGAAAGTGATAATGGGGGGAGTGGAAGGGAACACGAACCCTGTTTTATCAGATAACAGTTCTGGACTGCGTGACGGTCGTCACAAAGGTGTGACGGTCGTCACCTGCGTGACGCTCGTCATGAGGCTGTGACGGTCGTCACAGCAGCAAAATCTGCAGAACGCAGAATTTTGCTTTGAGGGCGTACTCGTGGTGATTTTAAAGCTTAGTATTGATACGGTGATGTAATATAACAACCAACAAGCAACAATTAATGCGAAAACAAAATAATTGAATAAAAACTAGAATTGAAATAACATAAAATGGAAACAATTGTATGTAGTACATAATGAAAACTAACAATGCGAAAAATCCAAATGATTAAATGAAACTAAACTAGACTAGACTAAACTGAAACTACTGCTACGAGCTAATAACTAATCTTTTCATGCCTTCAACTCATCGAATTTCTGTGAATAGTAGTCGAGTTGGTCGCAGACTAGATCCATGAAGCCTACCAGTTCGCTGTGCATGCCTGCGATATCAGCTTTTACATTAGTCAGAGCTTTATCAACGTCGTCAAATCTGAGTAACACGGTATCCATTTTGTCGGTGGTCTCCTCAGGGATAGGCTCAGGATAAGTATTGTAGTGTGGAGGAGTCATAGGGTCTACTTCAGTTTCAGAGGCAGCGTCCTCATAGTATATATAGTCGTGTGCCTCAGAGATGTGGTCACTGTCATACATATAGTTCTGGGGTGTTGACTGAGGTGAAGGAGGTCCCATAGGCTCATCCAATTCGTAGAGCCAGTTATCCTTGTTGTGGATGCTTGTCATCAGATGATCAGGCAGTGTGAATAGCTGTACTGGTTTTTCGTTAATAAGGTACTCATACGGTCCAGGTCCCATAGTCCCTAAGATGCGCCTGTTAAAGCAGAATTGTATGTTCATGGGTCTGATGGTACCAAAACGAGTGCTGGCATTTAAATGGAATCTAAGGCCAAGCTCGTGGGCAATCATTGTTACTAGTCCTCCTATAAGAATAGGTGTATGAGGTTCCAGCGTGAGGCGTTTGAAGGATCTCATCATGAAAGGCACTGCATTTACTGTCCGTCCCTGAGAAGCACAGAACATGATGAATAACTCTTCCTTAGACACTGTAGTAATATTTTCTTCTTTTCCAAACAAGGTGTGAGCTAGTATCTTATGGAAGTATCTAAAGGCTGGGTTATGAATGTCATCATTGTACATTTTGTCTGGTTCAGGGTGATAGTCGCCTGTGATTCTACCCCAGAAGTGATCGAGTTGCAAATCAATATCGTCATCTTCTGCACTGATGAACACATGCGGTCCGCTAGGGAATCCTAGAAGGTTAGCTAGTGACATCCGGCTATGGGTTTGGTCCATTCCAAACAATCGGAAGGTAATTAACTCTGTGCTGGATCCAAAACCATAGTTGGGTGTATATCTGAAGGAACTAAGGAATTCATAGGTAAGATCCTTGTAGGTAGCGAAACGTGTTTTTAGAGCAGTGTTCTCCCAACCCAGTTGATTGAACAGGTATTGAATGCTATCTGTGATCCCTAGTTTATCCATAGTAGCCTTATCATAATACAGCGTTAAGGAGAATTCTCTTTCGGTTAGTGCTGCAAATCTTGCCTTTTGAGCGAGTCCTCTGAAGTGAACCTTTGTGAAGTCGTACTCGGCCATATTCGCAGGTAATTCGGAGAAAACAGAAGGAATGTTTTGAAGACTTTAAAAATCCTGAAAAGTTTGAAACAGGAAATTGAAGTCAGGATTTTTAGAAACGAAAAGTGGTAGAAACAAAAGACAGAAGAGAAAAATGAAATAAGAATAAAAGTACGAAAATGAACGAAAGTAGAAAGTAGTAGTAATTTTAGAATTTTTTGTTGGATTTTTCAAAGTAGAATTTTAAAGAAAAATGAAATGCAATAACGAGGGAAATTTTGGGTTGCCTCCCAGTAAGCGTTGTTTTTAACGTCTAAAGCCTGACGATAGCTTGGTGAGAAGCTATTCGGGTGTCTGAGCCGGAAGCTCGAGCAATGTTATATTGCTTACTTGAGGATTGTTGTCGTTCTTATTGTAATGTTTTAGACGTTGCCCGTTTACGATAAACGGTGCATTTGTCTTATCGGTAATTTCAACAGCTCCACTCTGAAGTACTTTAGTCACTTCATAGGGTCCAGACCACCTAGATTTTAGTTTTCCTGGGAAAAGTTTTAATCGTGAATTAAAGAGCAATAAGATGTCTCCCACACTGAATTGTTTCCTGATTGAACGTTTATCATGCCACTTTTTAGTTCGTTCTTTGTAGATACGGGCATTTTCGTAAGCGTCTAATCGAAGTTCTTCCAACTCGTGTAAGTTCAAGATTCGCTTTTCTCCTGCCTCGGTGTAGTTGAAGTTGAGTGTCTTAATGGCCCAAAAGGCCTTATGCTCTAACTCTACAGGGAGATGGCAGGATTTACCGTAAACTAATTTATAGGGGGTAGTACCTATTGGTGTCTTAAATGCGGTCCTATAAGCCCATAAAGCTTCTTGTAGCTTCGATGACCAATCTTTTCTCGTGGTAGCGACAACCTTTTCCAAAATCTGTTTTATTTCTCTGTTCGAGACCTCTACTTGTCCGCTGGTTTGCGGATGATAGGGTGTAGCTACTCGGTGCCTGACTCCATATCTAGAAAGAAGTTTATCGAATATTCGTGATATGAAGTGAGATCCTCCGTCACTAATGACGAGTCTGGGTACACCGAATCTAGGAAAGATTGTGTTCTTGAAGAGTTTGATTACTACTCGTGCGTCGTTTGTTGGAGCAGCTACGACTTCTATCCATTTAGATACGTAATCGACAGCGACGAGTATGTAGTTATTTCCAAAAGAAGGAGGGAAAGGTCCCATGAAATCTATTCCCCAGACGTCGAAGATTTCTACCTCTAAGATTCCTTTCTGAGGCATTTCATCGCGTCGTGAGATGTTGCCAGTTTGTTGGCATCTATCGCACTTTTGCACAGCGATGTGAACGTCTTTCCAGAGATTAGGCCAGAATAGGCCAGCTTGGAGAATCTTAGCGCACGTCTTGGACGTACTAGCATGACCACCATATGGTGCTGAGTGGCATTGGGAAATAATATTTTCTATTTCTTCCTCTGGGACACAGCGACGATATATGTTGTCGTCCCCTCTCTTGAAGAGTAGAGGTTCGTCCCAATAATAGTGTTTCAGATCGTGGAAGAATTTCTTCTTTTGCTGATAGGTAAGATCCGGTGGAAGCACGCCCGCAGCGAGGTAATTAACGATGTCAGCATACCAAGGTAATGTGACTTGGGCATAGATGGCTTCTACGGCTTTTTCGAATTCTGGATCTTCCGAGATTGAATTGGGTATGTCACTTTCTAATTTGGCTATCAGACGTTCGTACGGGAAATCGTCATTTATCGGTACTGGTTCATGTCTGATGCCTTCTATTCGGGATAAGTGATCCGCAACAACGTTCTCGGTTCCTTTCTTATCTTTGATTTCTAAGTCAAACTCTTGTAATAACAGGATCCATCTCAATAGTCTTGGTTTGGCATCCTTTTTGCTTATTAGGTACCTTATGGCAGTGTGGTCTGTGTATATTATAATTTTTGCTCCTACTAAGTAAGAACGGAATTTGTCAAGCGCAAATATAACTGCTAGAAGTTCCTTTTCTGTGGTAGCGTAGTTCATTTGGGCAGGATCTAAGGTTCTACTGGCATAGTAGATAGCATGGAGTTTCTTGTCCTTCCTTTGTCCTAGAACTGCGCCTACAGCGCAATCACTCGTGTCGCACATGATTTCGAATGGTAGTCGCCAATCGGGTGGTTGCATGATTGGTGCGGTGATAAGGGCTGATTTTAATGTTTCGAATGCTTTTAAACAGTCGTCATCGAAGACGAACTCAACATCTTTCATTAACAGGCCGGTCAAAGGTTTTGTGATTTTCGAGAAATCTTTTATAAATCTTCTGTAGAAACCGGCATGTCCTAGAAAACTCCGTATTTCTCGTACGGATTTTGGAGGTTGGAGATCTTTTATAATCTCTATTTTAGCTTTGTCTACCTCGATCCCTCTATCTGATATGACATGTCCTAGAACTATTCCTTGTCAGACCATAAAATGGCATTTCTCCCAATTTAGGACGAGGTTTACTTTTACGCAACGTTCTAGTACCATTTCTAAGTTTTGTAAGCATCCTTCGAAACTTTGTCCACATACCGAGAAATCGTCCATAAACACTTCCATAATGTCGTCTATGAAATCTGCAAAGATTGCCATCATGCATCTTTGGAAGGTTGCTGGAGCGTTACAGAGTCCGAACGGCATTCGGCGGTAAGCAAAAGTACCGTAAGGACAGGTGAATGTAGTCTTTTCTTGGTCATCAGGATGGATGGGAATTTGGAAGAATCCTGAGTAACCATCTAGATAGCAGAAATATGAATGTTTGGCTAGTCTTTCCAACATTTGGTCTATGAAGGGTAACGGGAAGTGATCTTTGCGCGTAGCCTTGTTAAGCTTCCTATAATCAATACACATCCTACTTCCAGTCACGACTCTTTTTGTTATTGATTCGCCTTTTTCGTTTTTAACTACTGTGACTCCTCCTTTCTTTGGTACGACGTGAACTGGGCTAACCCATTCACTATCGGAGATCGGATAGATGATTCCTGCATCTAGTAATTTCTTTACTTCATCTCTGACTACAGTGCTCAGGATGGGGTTCAGTCTTCTCTGATGCTCTCGAGAGGTTTTAGAGTCTTCCTCTATTGTAATTCGATGCATACAGATCGAAGGGCTTATACCTTTTAAATCGCTTATGTTGTAGCCTAACGCGGTGGGGTACTTCTTTAGGACTTCTAATAACTTTTCGGTTTCTGGTTGTCCTAAGTCGGCGTTGACTATCACTGGTCTTTTTAGTTCATCGTCTAGAAATTCATATCTGAGGTTTTTGGGTAGTGTTTAAGTTCTAAAGATGGGTTCTTCGGACCTGGCATATGGTTTGGGGTCAGTGCTAAGCTTTCGCTTAGGCTGTCGTCTTTATACGGTTTACGCCAATTGTCGTCTTTAGAAATGTCGGGTATTTGAATCTTTATTATTTCTGAATACGTGGTCTCTTCATTTTCAAGTTCTCTTATGCATTCGTCGATTTCGTCCACTAAATAGCAGGTATCGTCTATTGCTGGTGCTTGTAAGAACTTGGTGAGAATGAACTCTATCTTTTCTTCTCCTACTTCGAATGTTAGCCTTCCTTTCTTCACGTCTATGATCGCTCCGGCTGTAGCTAGGAATGGTCTTCCTAGGATAATTGGGGTTACAGTATCTTCCTTGATGTCCATGATTATGAAGTCGGTTGGAATGTAAAATTGTCCTATGCGTACTGGAACGTTTTCCAGTATTCCGACTAGGTATTTTACTGATCTGTCAGCTAATTGTACGGACATTTTGGTTGGTCTGAGGTCTCCCATATTCAGCTTTTTGCATATAGATAAGGGCATAACACTGATACTCGCTCCTAAATCGCATAGAGCTTTGTCTATTACGAACTTTCCTATGACGCAGGGTATGGAGAAACTACCTGGGTCTTTTAATTTAGGAGGCATGCGATTTTGAATAATAGCGCTACACTCTGCAGTAAGTGTAACTGTTTCGTTATCCTCGATCTTTCTCTTATTTGACAGGATCTCTTTGAGAAATTTAGCGTATGACGACATTTGAGTTATCGCTTCTGTAAAAGGAATAGTAATATTCAGCTGTTTAAGGAGCTCTACAAATTTCTTAAACTGTCCTGAAGTTTTAGAGTTTATTAGTCTTTGCGGATAAGGAATAGGTGGTTTATATGGCGCTGGAGGTGCTTGAGGTTTTTCACTTGCGGTATCCTCCTTCTCGTTGTCCTCCTTCTTCTCTAACTCAGATTCCTTTTCTGCTTGTTCAGTTGGTTTCTGTTGCATGGCTGAGTTTTCGTTCCTCGGATTGATCGGTTCGTCCAATTCTTTTCCACTTCTTAGTATCACAGCATTTGCTTGGCCTTTGGGATTCTGTTCGGGTTGTCCAGGAAATGTGCCAGCAGGTGCGGCAGCAGATGCTTGTTGTTGGGCCACTTGTGATATCTGAGTTTCTAACATTTTGTTGTGGGTGGCTAAAGCGTCTACTTTTCCTGTCAACTGTTTAATTTGCTCGCTAGTGTGTATGTTTTGATTTAGGAATTCTTTGTTCGTTTGAGCTTGAGTAGCTATGAACTTTTCCATCATCAATTCGAGGTTAGATTTCCTAGGTGCATTCTGAGCAGCTGGTTTTTGATATCCTTGCGGAGCAGTAGGCATTTGCAATGCATTTTCGCTTTTGTAAGAAAAGTTTGGATGATTTCGCCAACCTGGGTTGTAGGTATTTGCGTAGGGATTTCCTTGAGCATAATTTACCTGGTCTGGCGGGATTCCGGCTAGCAATGGGCATTCGGGTGCATTATGAGTGGTGCTTCTGCATAACTCGCAATTTGGAGTTACTGCAGCGACAGTTGCAGTGGGGTTAACGGTCAGACTATCAATCTTCTGTGCTAGAGCATCTACTTTAGCATTGAACTTTTCAAGGCTGCTGATTTCGTACATCCCACCTTTCGCTGTGGTTTTCTCATTTGGAGTGCGTTCACCTCCCCATTGGCAATGGTTTTGTGACATGTTTTCTATTAATTGATAGGCTTCATCGTATGGCTTATCCATAAGTGCACCGCCCGCGGCAGCGTCTATTGTCAATCTAGTATTGTATAGAAGCCCATTATAGAAAGTATGGATTGTCACCCAGTCTTCTAGACCGTGGTGAGGACATGTTCTCATCATATCTTTGAATCGTTCCCATGCTTCGTAAAGAGATTCAGTATCTTTCTGTCGAAATCCGTTGATTTGAGCTCTAAGCATAGCAGTTTTGCTTGGCGGAAAATATCTCGCTAAGAAGACGTTCTTCAATTGCTCCCACGTCGTAACGGAGTTGGATGGTAACGATTGTAACCATGTCCACGCTCTGTCTCTAAGAGAGAATGGGAAAAGACGAAGTCTTATCGCGTCTGGAGTTACTCCATTTGCTTTCACTGTGTCTGTGTATTGTACAAACTTCGTTAGATGTTCGTTCGGATCCTCAGTTGCGTTTCCTGAGAATTGGTTTTGTTGTACAGCCGACAGCAATGATGGTTTCAGCTCAAAATCATTTCGGGTAATAGCTGGGGCAGCAATGCTACTTCTAGGCTCCATCTAAGATGGTGTAGCGTATGCCTTCAGCGGTTTGTTCGGAGGTCCTTCAGCCATCTCTGGTTCTTCTTCTTCTGATTTGGGAATGGGAGTGAGAGGTTCGGGAGTGTTATGTTTGAGTTGGTACTCAATGATTCTACTTCTTAAATGTAAGAAGCGTTCTAGTTCTGCGACTGAAGGTTTTACGATATCGCTTTGCGGGCGATTTCTTGGCATACAATCGACAGAACTAGTAAAGGAAAAAATGAAAATTGTTTACCTAGTCTATACGGCGTAACAGAAGGTTACACTATTGACTAAACGGGTCCCCGGCAACGGCGCCAAAAACTTGATCGCGACTTTCTATGTCTAATACAACTAACTGCAAGTGCACAGTCTATCGCGTAGTAATAAAAGATATCGATCCCACAGGGACTCGTAATCAAACTAGTGTTCTCGGGAGTTACTATGTTTAGCTAGGTAGAATATGTTTAAGGGAATAAGATTTGTCACTAAAAAGGGAACTAAGATTACTATTTATATTTTTAATTAATTGAATCGATACGTAGTAATTGTGTTCTTCAGGGATTTGATAAATTACTAGTGTATGAAATAGTTTTCACAGTTTATTTAAGCAGAAAATGGAGATTTGAAGACTCTCGTCTCACGATGGTTATTGACGCTAATCATAATCCTAAGGGCCAAACGTACACTTTCGTATCCCGTTCGGGGTTAAAACTATTTTTTGGAAATCTCTAAGTTCTAATTCGTTTTAAAGTGCTTTCGCTGTTATTAAAACAAATGCCTAGTGTTTACTATCTGACCTTACCGCAGCTTTCGCTTGTTGGTTTGTATCTTAATTAATTTCCCACTTTCGTGGCAAAACTACTTTTAAATAAGTTCTCGCTTTCGCGACGAAGTTTATTCAGTGAATCAATTTTAAACACTTAGACCATAGATTATTTTTGTGAAAAGAAAGTTTTCAAACAAGAGTTATCAAATCCCATTCGAATTATTACTACATATCGATTGCCTAAGTTTAGCTAGACATGGAATTGGGAAAAACAAAACATAAATAATAATAATAAATAATAAATTGCATTATAATAAAGCAGAAGTCGATCAAAATGAAAACCTGTAAATATGCCAATTGGCCTTTGGGCAGATCCTCCACAGATGTTGGCAGGATTCTGGTCTTTAGTGCCAATTTGATCGTACAATATAATAGGAATTACAGAAGAGCGGAAATGGAAATGAGGAAATGTAAAGGAGAAATGGATACAAATAAAAACTGGAAAGTAAATTGCTCTGGAAATTAAATTCGGCAGCACTTCGTGGTATGAATGCATCTCCCTTTTTGAAGTCCCCTGCTTCCCTTTTTATAGAAGTGGAATCCCAACGGTTATCTCTCAGGATGATGGACCTTGAGGCAGATAATTTAGGGAGTAATGGTCCACTTAATGGGAATTGGAACTGCTCTTTTGACGTGTAATCTGAGTGGGGCGTTTTTGCCTGCATGACGGTCGTCATAAGGTGTGACGGTCGTCATGCATCTGTGACGGTCGTCACATCAGCAAAAACAGTCTGTTGCGCTTTTCATTATGTTTTCACTCCTTTTTCGTCCATATTTCATCTGGGATTGCTTCTTTTCTTCATGTTGCCTTGTTTAGACGTGATCGTTGAATACCTGCAAAAGCATCAGACAAATACACGGAAATAACCCGAAATCGGATCGAAAACGGTTAGCTTTTAGTCGAATTATGCATAAAAACATCTATATGATTTCGTGTTATCAAAACGCCAGAGTCATGCGAGTCATAGGAGGATCAGCTCATGATGTTTGTCTGCACCACGTTGCCGACATGTATACAAATATTGTTTTGTATTTTTATGCTTTTTGTGCATATATGTATGTGTGTGTGTGTAACTTCCTCTTTTCAGGAGTTGCATCAGATGTACAAAGCTTTGCCTATTTACAGGCTCAATCAATAAAACATGTTATTCAGTATTTGATGTTGTGCTTTACTGTTTTGTATGTGGAAAACGCCGATGTTTTGATGAACTCGCATGTGCATAACTTTGTTGGCCCTTGCCAATAATTGCTAAAACTTCGAATTGACTGAAGTAATGTCGCGGATGCTAACCCGAATAGATTTGGTTGTACGGACTTGTTTTGTCTCGTTTGTGTTTTGCAGGGTCTCGCCCGTGAAGCGGACAATCAGAAAGGTGTCGCCCTAGCCAGAGGCCCTGGATGAAGGGCTTGACCTTATTTCTCAGCAGGTCGCACCTCATCCCCAGAGGTTGAGATGATGTTATCCCTTACCGAAGGAAGGATTATTTTCCCCAAAAGAGTATCCTCATGGAAGTTGTCCATAGGATATCCCCAGCAAGACAAGATCAGTGTCCCATGCAGAGGTTATATTCCCCAGAGAGTCGAGTAGGTGCGCGTTCAATCCCCAGCTGGGAGGATTTCCGCGGCACATAGCCAAGTCATAGTAGGTTCAGAAGGATTATCCACAACGAGGATGGTTTTCTTTCTCCCCACAGGTCGTCATGCTTTCGTCAGGATGATTATCCCCAGCGGAGTGGTAGCTCCAAGTTGTAAACTGTACCCAGACAGTGGTCTCCCATAAGGGTCGCTTCTTCCCCCAACAGAGTTAATCTTCCCAGCAGGTGTTGTTCTTAATTCCCAGTGGAAAACGATGTGTAATCTCTCCCCGACAGAGTTGGTTGTATTTCCGGCATTTATTTTGCCAGAATACTTCGCGATACCCGTTCATCCCCAACAGGGTGGTATTTGTCCTCAACAGCCGTGTTGAAGCAAGCTTGTCAGAGCCTTCCCCAACATCCTGAACCTGCATTTGCATTTGCATACATTATCATGTTTGCATCTACCCACAAACGCGTAGCATTTCCATGCCGTATGGAGCATTACACCATTGCCAAACATACGCATTTTGAAACATAAATCAGGTTGGTTAACCTTTTGCTTTCAGGTGTGTTTCTCAGCAGGAGTATGAAGTTACAGTGCAGATCTGTTACCAGATGATCGAGGTCTCGCCATGAGACATATGATGATCCAATTCTTATTATCATTCCCCATAGAGTTACTGGTTGAAGTTTCTCCTATCCGACCATCGGAGTGTTTTTTCTTCCGGTTTGTCGTCGCGGCGGCATGGCAGGGTTTCATGAATCAAGATTTCAGAAGTGGTCACTTGTTGTCGAAATGGGTGTCGGACAGTTATTTTCAGAATATCCCCAGTGAAGTTAGCTACTGCTAAGAATAGGTAAAGAAACTATATCCAAGATAATTTTCCCGTATGAAGCAGGCGGATGAACTTTCCAATAAGAATCAGGTAGATGTGTTTTCCCGTATGAAGCAGGCAGATGGATTTTCCTGTGATCAGGCAGATGGACTTTTCCCGTATGAAGCAGGCGGATGAACTTTCCTATAAGAATCAGGTAGATGCGTTTTCCCGTATGAAGCATACATATGAACTTTCCTATAAGAATCAGGTAGATGTGTTTTCCCGTATGAAGCAGGCGGATAGATTTTCCTGTGATCAGGCAGATGGACTTTTCCTGTATGAAGCAGGCGGATGGATTTTCCTGTGATCAGGCAGATGGACTTTTCCCGTATGAAGCAGGCGGATGAACTTTCCTGTAAGAATCAGGTAGATGTGTTTTCCCGTATGAAGCAGGCGGATGGATTTTCCTGTGATCAGGCAGATGGACTTTTCCCGTATGAAGCAGGCGGATGGACTTTCCTGTGATTAGGCAAATGACTTTTCCCGTATGAAGCAGGTGGATGAACTTTCCTGTGATCAGGCAGATGACTTTTCCCGTATGAAGCAGGCGGATGAACCTTTTCATGTATGAATCAGGCAGATGGAGTTTCCCATATGAATCAGGCGGATGCATTTTCCGGTATCCAGATAGATGATTCTCCCGTGATCGCCAGAGAGTATGAGTTGTGTTCCGGTATTTGACAAAAGTATTTTCCCCAAGGAAGTCGCCGTGATTTCCTCGTGTTACTATCCCCAGTAGAGTCCTCCTCAAATTCGTTTTTGGGTTGGGACCGACGGAGTTGGCTACTGCAGAGGTAGGCAGAGAAACGATATTCAGATGCTTTTCCCGTATGAAGCAGGCGGATGGATTTTCCTATGATCAGGCAGATGAATTTTCCCGTATGAAGCAGGCGGATGGAGGTTCCTGTAATCAGGCGGATGACTTTTCCCGTATGAAGTAGACGGATGGGGTTTCCTGTGTGTAGGCAGATGATTTGCCTGTATGGATAGGCAGATGAGTTCCCTGTGATTAGACAGAAATGTTTTCCCAGCGAAGTCGTCGGGATTTTTCTGTGTTGACGGAGTGTAGAGTTGTAACATGGACAAAGTTCCATCCCCGCAATGATAGAGTCTTTTTCGGGTTGATGAAAATGATCCCCAACACGGTCGCTAATTTATTGTCTCCTTATTAACAGACGGCAGAGTTTTAACATGGACAAAAGGCGAGAGGTTTCGACAAGAGAGAGTTCAAGGCCCGGGGTGTTACACAGGCGGTTGACGTTGAAATCAGATTTTTGATATCAGATATTTGGTCAGTTTGTTGCCGTAACAATCAGATCCAATTAGTGGATGTTGTCATCCAAGCAGTTTGTGCAGTTTGTTTCTGCGGTTGGCAAATTTCCGGGTTCTTGGTATCCAACCGTCTCGTACCTCGATTGTTTGAAGGTCGTTCGCTCTTCACCCAGTCGGGTCCAAGCCGTTTGAATAGGGGAAGCTGTTGCACCCTAAAATTTGCTCAACCTATTTCACCTGGTTTATGTTTTAATTGCATTATCATTTGCATAGTCACATCATGTACATAATCTCATCATTTGCATATTGTCGTACCTCGAAAAAAACGATCCTCGCGATGGCCGCGGAAAATACTTTTCGAAACAGAGTCGCCACCGAATTTTATTCATTCCAAGGATGGAATAGGAAAATATCGATAAAACCTTTAAGGGATAAGAACATGGTCATCGCAACCAATATTCTAGGTTCGGGAGTCGATTACATAGAGGGAAGGTATTAGCACCCTCTACGTCCGTTGTACCCAACGGGAACCTCTTGATCGATTCGAGAGTAAAGTTAACTATGCTCGTTTGTTTTCTTCTAAGGTTTCTCCTATGGGGGGAATGGATGGTTTAGATAGGGTGCTCGCCAAGGATTGGGGCCCTTGTGCCTACGTATCTTCACTTGTAAGAAGTGGAAAATCAGAGCATTCGTAGTTCGGGGGACTACGGAAAAAAAGAGGGGATTGTGCTCGCCAAGATCATCGCAATCTTGTGCCTACGTATTCTCATTGATAAATGAGGAATCAGAGCAGCCGTAGTTCGGCTAACTACGGTAAAAGGTTTGTATTTGGAATAAACGAGAGTTTAAGTCGCATTCTAACTGCTAAACGTTGGCTTGTCTGCTCGCTAGGGGAGGCTGAAGCTCGAGTTTGTTATGCGCGGAAGAAGGGATTAAACAGTGTTCTTTGGTAAAAGGGTATGGGAACCTAAAGGTGGGAAAAAAAGAAAAGTGGAAAAGTGCTCGCTAGGATCATCGCGATCCTATGCCTACGTACTCTCAACAGATATGAGAGATCAGAGCAGCCGTAGTTCGGCTAACTACGGTAAAAGGTTTGTGTTTGACGAACGAGTGTTTAGGTCGCATTCTAATTGCTAAACATTGGCTTGTCTGCTCGCTAGGGGAGGCTGAAGCGCGAGTTTGTTATGCGCGAAAGAAGGGACTAAACAATGTTCTTTGAGAAAGCATTTAGGCTGGAGATCGCACGAGGGCGAGGAATTTAGTGTTTATCGTATTGAATGTTTTGGTTAGAGGATATATTTGAATAGGTTTAAGGTTTCGATTGCGCGGGGGCAAGAAATAGGAGTTTGGTTAGGTAATTTGATGGAGAATGACGACTATTCGATAAACGAGACGTCAGCCTCACAATCAATTAATCTGGGATATTATTAGAATGCTGGATCCCAACAACATCTTTTTCATTCAACTAAATTCGAAATATGCTTGAGAAAAGTTCAATCGCCAGAGGGCGCGAGACGAGAGTTGGATATTTTAAGGGAGAATGACGATTACTCGATAAACGAGACGTCAGTCTCGCAATTGATTAATCGGGATATCATTGGAATGCTAGATCCCAATGATACCCTTTTCACTCAATTAATTGTGAAAGTGTATTTGAACGGGCAATGGCGATATTTGTCCAAATAGTTAGGGCACGTGTTCTATAAACGAAAGGTTGAGCGAACCACAACCTAAAGCGTACGCCCCAAGAGTAGTTGCTCAAGAATTCAAGGTGTGCGAGACTCCAAGAACTCAGTTCTTTCGTAATTTGATTAGGAAAATAACTTGAATTTGATGTACGGTTTAGAGACATACTAGGGTTTAAACTCGATCGCACGAAGGCGAGGAACGAGGTTAGACGAGTTGGAAATTAGGAGGTATGACGACTACTCGATAAACGAGACGTCAGTCTTGCAACCAATTAGTCAGGATATCGTTGGAATGCTGGATCCCAATGATACCTTTTTCATTCGAAATGTGTTTGATGGGTATTTTAGACGCGAGAGAGTTTGAATTGAAGGAGATTTAGATTCAATCACACGATGGTGAGAAACGAGGTTATGCGGATTGAAAAATTAGGAAGAATGACGACTACTCGATAAACGAGACGTCAGCCTCGTAACCAATTAGTCGGGATATCGTTGGAATGCTAGATCCCAACGACAATATTTTTTCATCCCATTAATTATAAAATATGTTTGTCGGACAGTGGATACTTGTCCAAATAATTATGGAAATATTTTAGAAACGAAAGTTCGAATGATACACCATTCAAGGCGTACGCCTCAATAGTAGTCACTCTCGAATTCGCGGAATGCGCGACTCCAGGAACTCGATTATTTCGTGATTTAATTATGAAAATAAATTAGGAATATTAGCGTACTCGGACTAGGCGTGCTATGTATTCTAGAAAATAAGATCGAAAGGGTCACAACTCGAGGTGTGCACCTCGAGAGCGGTTGCTTAAAAGATTCAAGGAAGGCGAGATCCAAGAATTTAATTGTTTTGAAATTTGATTAAGAAGATGGTGTAATTTGATTAAGAAAACTAATTTTGATTTTCATATGTAAGAATAAATTAATTAATTATTTATAAAAAGATTTTGAGAAAAGCTAGTCATATTTGATTGTTATTTTGAAAAAAGGAAAAAGGTTTAATATCTTAGAAAAATATTTTAGCTTTATTAATAAAGTATATATATATATATATATTTTTTTATACTTAAAATATTATTATAATTAATTGTTTTGAAAAGGTTAATATCTTTACGAAGAAATAGGTTTTACATAAAATATATTTTTGAAAAGTTTATTATTTAAAAGTATTAATTTGGTAATGATTTTTGGAATATATTTTGAAAATGACATTTGAGCACAACAAAAGCTAGATATAATTTACTAACCAAGAACTAATATTGTTAATTCAAAACAACAGCTTGAATATTAACGACGTCACGTCGGATATTCGACACAAATTTTAGAATAAAAAACAACCATAAAATGCTTATATAAACAATGATAAATACATCAAATCTCCGGTAGCAACCAATCCTAATTGAGTGCTTATGTAAAATTGAGCCAAAGAACAAGGATTCAAAGATTTACCGACGCCGTATAACCAGAGTAAGAGCGGCCACGAGATTGTTGTTGATGTGTACCAAGTTGGATTCCAACTTCTGAATCTCAAACCTATAACCAGCCCAATGTTGCCAAGCTCATTGAACTCGCGTGTTTCGTAGTATTGTGATCATGCACCGAAATCAAAGGTAAACGCGCAATGCGAACCGCGACTTGAAAGTTGCTGCTGCGGGAAAGAGATTTCCTTGATCCTGTCTTTAACATACGTACAAGCAGGGTTCTTTCAAATTTGTGCAATGAGTTGCAGTCGATCCACGTATGGCCGAGTGAGCCTCATGAAGCAATCCAACACCAAGGAAAGGACTGCTACGTCTATCTTGGCAATAGGAGTGAATTCATTCATCCTTTTCACAATCAACATTGAAGAAGTCGTTACACTTTGGGCAGTAGGATGAATTCTAAGCACTGGAACCGTATTCATTTGGAGCTCCTCACAGTTTCCATGGCAAGTTATCATGCAAAAGAAAACAGGAGTTTATTAGTTTCCAAATAAGTTGATCACAATTTGACATAATAAACAATCATCAAAGCCAAGCTGCTACTGCTACTTAAAAATAAGGTTTAAGAATGGAAAAGTTCCACTTGATTGTACCAGCCCCAGTTGTTGGTTTCAATATTATATCAAGCTCAGTTTTGCATCTTTTCAACTGGTTGTTGAGACGATCCCAATTCAGTTTGGTATTGCTCTTCAAGTCTTTTAATATCAGCCTCGTAAGCCATTTCTCCCCCAAATACTCAAATTGAAATGAAACCATTCACCATCATGCTGTTACGAGTTCACGCCTCTACCTTTGGGTTAGGAAGACTAGGAAAGTTGGTTGAATCTCCAAGATCCAGTTACTACTAATGTGTTAGAACAAGATCAGTATTCATCATGTATTTCCCATTTCTTTCAAACTCGCAGACAAGGTCCAAAACAATCAGTCAACCCTCATCATTTGTCACCATACAAAATCTAGAGAATTTATTTTGTTGCCAAAACAGCGGTTCGACATGTTTCAAGACAGAAAATTTTGTTTCCAAAACAAGAATGACCACATTATCAGACAAGACCAAATCAAATCAGAAATTGGCAAAAGGAATTCAAGAGTTATCCAAAAACAATACCCAACATGTTTTATTTAAAATAGAAACCGCATCAAGATGTTTGGATGCCAATTCAATCCAAGAACATATAAATATCAGGATAAATAGGACAATAGCAGAGGACAGAGAGATTCACATACCCATACCCTCATTTTTATATACGAACCAAGAGAAGAAGAGAATTAGAGAAGAGGGTTTAAGACTCATCTTTAGGAATTACCGACATCACCGAGCCGCCGCTTACGTCGAAGCCCTCAAATATCTGTAAGAAATCGCCTTCAGACGATATCAGAGCCACCATATTTTCTCTAATCCCGCCGCCGATTAGCAAAATCACTTGCCACGAAGCCCCGATTGGTAACATTTCGGCCCTTTTGTTTTGACGCAGATTCCATTTCGTGAGGGGTGATGACATTTGGTAGATTATTAGTGAGAAACTCAAGGGAGGGTGAGAACAAAAAGAGACGGAAGATCGAGAGATATTGAGAGATTGAGAGGCGAGAATGGTGAGAGTGAGGAAGGTCGCGAAGGAAGAGAATCGGGGAAAACGAAAATGGTGAGGGCTTGGATTTGAGCGGTGATGAAAGGTGGAAAACGGAGGGTTTACGGAGGGCTTGAAGGTCGTGACGGCGGTGAATCTAGGGTTTGCGGCGGCCGTTTAAGGTTTGAGCGCCCTTTTGGATTTCTGAAAGGGGTGGCCCAATTTAGGGCTTGATGAACAGTGACGCCCTTAATCTGTAGGGTTTTGGTGAACAGTAGGTCACCCTATTTATCCCAAGAAACCCAACCCTAATCCACCGTGTCCTTAAGCAAATTAATTTTCATCCTTTTTTACTATTTTCTTTTAATTTATTTTTTTGAGATAATAAACTAAATTAAAAAACCTATTTCCTATTTAATTAATTTTAACTATTAATTACAATTTAATCTAAACTAATTAATTAAAATCTAATCTATTTTTTTAAAAATAAATCCTAATTAAATTCTAACTCTATTTTAATTTTATCTTAATTAAACAATTCTAATCTAAATAATTAATAATTTATTCTAATCTAAAAAATTAAAATAAAGTAAAAAAGACTAATCTAAATAAAATTTAAATTCTAAATCTTAAAATAAAATATATATATAAGAAATAAAAATAATAACAAATAAAAGATGCCACGTGGCATGCTCTTATTGGGCTAAAAGGTAAAAATGCTCGTTTTTTGCTGAAAAATACGCTACGCTGCATAAGCGAGATAAATTAAAAACAAAGTCGGGCATATGAGAATTTTGAAAAAAAGGTAGGACAAATTTGGGGTATGACAGATGCCCCTATCTAATTGCCTTGAACCTGAGAGAATGAACAGCTGTATGGCGTTCATTTTCAGGGTGGAAGTCAATTAGATACAAAAAGACCCCGAAATTTGTCCGACAAGCGAGTAAAAATGCAAAGAGATGGGATATACCTGAACGGGATGACAAGATGCAAAAATAGATGAACGAGATAACCTGATATTCCCTGGGTGGTCGAAGCAGTACCTTATCCAATAAGGTTCTTCGCGGTACCAAAGCAATATCTCGAGCAAAACTTGAGATTCTTCGGGTGGTCAAAGCAGTACCTTATCCATTAAGGCTCTTCGATGATACCAAAGCAATATCTCGAACAAAACTTGAGATTCTTCGGGTGGTCGAAGCAGTACCTTATCCATTAAGGTTCTTCGATGATACCAAAGCAGTATCTCCGATCAAAACTGGAGATTCTTCGGGTGGTCGAAGCAGTACCTTATCCATTAAGGTTCTTCGATGATACCAAAGCAGTATCTCCGATCAAAACTGGAGATTCCTCGGGTGGTCGAAGCAGTACCTTATCCATTAAGGCTCCTCGATGATACCAAAGCAGTATCTCAAACAAAACTTGAGATTCTTTGGGTGGTCGAAGCAGTACCTTATACATTAAGGTTCTTCGATGATACCAAAGCAGTATCTCGAACAAAACTGGAGATTCTTCGGGTGGTCGAAGCAGTACCTTATCCATTAAGGCTCTTCGATGATACCAAAGCAGTATCTCGAACAAAACTTGAGATTCTTCGGGTGGTCGAAGCAGTACCTTATCCATTAAGGCTCTTCGATGATACCAAAGCAGTATTTCGAGTGAAACTTGAGATTCTTCGGGTGGTCGAAGCAGTCCCTTATCCCATAAGGTTCTTCGATGATACCAAAGCAGTATCTCTGAACACAACATTGAGATTCTTCGGGTGGTCGAAGCAGCCTCTTATCCAATAAGATTCTTCGATGATACCAAAGCAGTATCTCTGAACACAACTTGAGATTCTTCGGGTGGTCGAAGCAGTCCCTTCCAATAAGGTTCTTCGATGATACCAAAGCAGTATCTCTGAACACAACTCGAGATTCTTCGGGTGGTCGAAGCAGTCCCTTCCAATAAGGTTCTCCGATGATACCAAAGCAGTATCTCTGAACACAACTTGAGATTCTTCGGGTGGTCGAAGCAGTACCTTATCCATTAAGGCTCTTCGATGATACCAAAGCATATCTCGAACAATACTTGAGATTATTTGGGTGGTCGAAGCAGTACCTTATCCATTAAGGCTCTTCGATGATACCAAAGCAGTATCTCGAGTGAAACTTGCTGAGGAATAGTTGAGCTAAAATTCCTATTTAAAGGAACAACGTTGTCCAAACTCTGCGGGGGAGAAATCTTCAATAAACTCTCTAAGATAACCTCTGCTTGGGGAGCCACCAGAGCAATAGTTGCTGGGGATCATCATCATCAACTGCATGGTTGAAGACTGACTTGCTGGGGAGTAGAATTCCTTGAACTCGTGGGGTATTAACTCTTTTCAGAGTCATACTGCCAACTTCATTGGAGGACTGACCAAGATGCTCGCGAACTGATCCTGGATCCTGCTGCATTGCTATGTAATGCAATGTTTTATAATGCCCAAACATGCAACTAAGGTGCGACTGCTAGGGAGTGCACGATGCGAATGCAAATGATATGTTAATGCTTGATATGATTATGATATGAGGTTGTATGTCGTGTTTATGATAATGCAGCGACCAGGCATGCTGGGGATAAAATCCTGTCGGGGACATCATCAGGGATTGGATCCGGTAGTTGCCAAATGGATTTGGACTTTGGTTTTATGAGGATGCCAATGAGGGTGGACTTTTAGTGGTTGCCAATGAATACTGGACTTTTAGGGTGAATTGAAGGTGCCAATTGGAGTGGCTTTTTGTGGTGGCCAATAAAAGATTGGACTTTAGAATGATTTGCCAGACGAGAACGGGACTTTGAAGGATTTGTTTCGGTTACAAAGCTCTGACAGGTATCAGGTCCAGGCCGTGGGGGTGAAACCCAAAGACAGAGAGGCTTTTTCAGGAAGTTAAGGTTATTTGGTGGGGTGATGGCATAATTCCCCGATACTCAACTTTTGCTGACGAGAATAAACTTGCTTGAGTAACTGCCCCAATGTTGTTCAACTTGCCTCAGTTTGGGTCTATGAAGGAATTTTCCTTGAATGGAAATTGGAAGCAATTATACCATGAGACGAACTCGAGATGGCTTGCCCCAACATTCCAAGTCGTGAAAGGAAATTGGAAACAGTTGTACCATGAGGTGAACTCGAGATGGCTTGCCCCAGCATTCCATATTGTGAAAGGAAGTTGGAAGCAGTTGTACCATGAGATGAATTCGAGATGGTTTGTTCCAAAACTCCAAGTCATGAAGGGAATTCAGACGCAAATATACCATGAGATGATCTCGAGATGGTTTATTGCAAATTTTAGTCAGGAAAGGGTTTTGACCTTGATTAGCTGACCCTTGGGGTAATTGGCTTCAAATTATTCTTGAGGTAGTCTGCTTCAGAATGAGCGTTTGAAGTGACATGACCTGTGCTGATTGAGCGTTGGAGGGACTCTCCCTTAGTCAAACGAAACTCTGGGTAGTCTGCCCCTTGTTGGATCCTTTGCAGAAGTGGTATACTCGTTATGGTAAGAACCTAGCTTCTAGCTGATATGTCATGATGACTTACAAACATTGAGCGTAGCGACTCATCCAGAGCATTTTGACTGTGCGAGCGTAGCGACTTAACCAATGCGTGTTAGTCGTACGAGCGTAGCGATTTAACCAATGCATATGAATTGCGCGAGCATAGCGACTTAACCAATACGTTTAGATTGCGCGAGCGTAGAGACTTAACCAATACGTTTAGATTGCGCGAGCGTAGCGACTTAACCAATACGTATTAGTCGTGCTTTTGCCCTGCCCCAAGGCCTTTGACGTTTGTTGACCTCAACCATAAGCTAGTTTGCCCCAAGTTCAACCAGTTTGCCCAAATCTGCCGGGTGTTTGATGGACTTTCTTCTGGGATGAGAACTTTGGCGATGATTATACCAGGATATGGCTTGAACCCATTTGCCCCAGTGTATGAACCTTGCAGTGGTCCGCCCCGGTTTAAACCTCAGAAGGACTTGCCCCGGATCCGTAGGGTTAGGAGAAATTCTTGATTCAGGTCAACGCCAATGAGTGATCAAGTTCCTCTTTGACTGTTCTTTTGTTGAAATTTCCATAATGCCAAGTACTGACTTGCAGTTAAAAGTGTTTATTCAAAAATGGTAATTTTAATGCGACATTCGTGCAAGTTTTGAAAATATCATTTATTGGGAATGATGTGAAATGTGTGACGAGTGGACTGTTAATCCAAACGCAATGCTGATTTAATTGGTGTGAAAGATATAGCAAGAATATGACACCAATACGTAAAATTAGCAAATATGTAGGAGTCAGTTTACTCAACCTTTTTGTAGTATGCTTTCAGAATAAACCCCACCTCAATTAGGTCTTTTGAGGGTTGTAACGTGGTCTGGTTCACGGTTATAGAAACAAAGGATATAAGGCTCAAAATTTGATTTTAACCCACCCCTTCTTCGTGATGATCTCCATACCTACGTTCAGTTAATTTTGCACCTGTTTGACGGTATAAGCTTGATGATTTAAGGTACGCTTGAAATGGCAGTCACCTTATTTTGCCTTTTTGATGGATGTCAGCAACCCCTTGATTTGGGGTGGCCACTGAATCTTATTGTTTTTGTAGAGGGTTTGAAGACCTCTTTTTGGTTTTGTTTTTGATCCCTAACTTTTGCCTGGACTGATTTTGTTTTTCGAGTCCATCGGGATTGCCTTGATTTTTGCCTAAGTCCCCTTTTGAAGTGTTCGACTTAGCAGGCTTTTGATTTTTTTTGAAGGATTATGACTGCCATGTCAATGGGTTATTAATGAACAACCGTCTTTGGGATTTCGCTTTGTTGATTCAAGTGCGGGGTTGAATTAACTGAACACTACCCTGCCCCAGGTTAAGTGTAAGGTTTGAATATCCGAAGGAAACTACTACTTCTAGGCTCGAAGTGGTTTACTAGGGATTAACTCCTTATATCTCCAGTGTTTGGGGTTCGAAACAATGCCTGTACATCATTAGCGAGATTTTATCCAAAAGCATACTATCAACAATTATGGGTATTTTGTTTTCGTCATCCTCCCTCAAATCTTTGCTAAACAGTAGTGCAATGAAGGAAGTGGAGTGAGATTTTTTGTGATTTTGGCAATAAGTGAGAAAACATGAGTGGATACGAATGGATTTGATCAAAAGCATGCATAATCCTCACATTAACAATACCATGAATAAGAAACAATGTCTAAAAGCAAGTAGCACTCAACATAAAGGGAATTACAAATGCACAAAAATGATAAGGAAACTGCCAGTATTGAGGAACTGAGCTCTTCTTTCTTGCTTCACAGTTGGGCTAACTTCTGGCAGCTGTTTCATCTTGCCTTCTGCGTTGTTCTCGTCTTTTCTTAGCTCAAATTGATTCTGCCTCAAGTGTTCCATGGTTTTCCAGCACTAAGTCAAGTTCATTGCTTGTGTCGGGAAATTAACCGCGGATTATGGATAAAGGGTGGGTTTGGTTTTGGAATATGTTATACGATGCAAATGAAACGCAGATGCAGTGATATGTGAATGTAATGCAGGTGCAAACAGGATCCAGGATAACATGAGCAACTCAAAGCAACCTAACCGGTAGGCTATACCAGGCAAGTTCTAGATTCTGTACCCACAGACCCACTCACGGGATAGCTTCTATGTTGATGGATAAGGTTCCCAGGGTCACGGACACTGATCGCATCAACATCACGCAACAGGCTAGTTGTATTATAACGAGAGTACGATAGGGTCTCTCCTGGGCGGAGTCCTCATGCTAGGCACACAAGGAGCGGGTCCTCGGAGATTAACATTACACGACTACCAATATAGAAATTGGTTCTACGAGTGGTTACCAGAGTCACGGACCCTTCATGAATCAAATCGTGCAACAGGCTAGCTGCGTTACGATAGGATCTACGAAAAGGTCTATTCTGGAGGAGCTTTCATGCTAGGCACACAAGGAGCGAGTCCTTGGGGACTAACACTAATTACTACCAATTCTAAACTATGTTTTCTCTCTTCTTTTTCCAAAGCTCGGGTGTAGAGCTTTACTTGCAATGCTATCCCCGAATCCAGCAGGCAGATATAATAAACAGCATACGACATAAAGAGAAAACAAGAAATAAACAATAGGAGAAAATAAACATAAAGAAAACAGTTAAACAAAAGGTTAGTACACTCGAATCGAGTCAAGTTAGGCTTGACTCTCTCTTGCATTAGGGAAATGCGGCTCCCCAGCAGAGTCGCCATCTGTCGTACCTTGAAAAATACGATCCTCGCGATGGCCGCGAAAAATACTGTTCGAAACAGAGTCGCCACCGAACTTTATTCATTCCAAGGATGGAATAGGAAAATATCGATAAAACCTTTAAGGGATAAGAAAATGGTCATCGCAACCAATATTCTAGGTTCGGGAGTCGATTACATAGAGGGAAGGTATTAGCACCCTCTACGTCCGTTGTACCCAATGGGAACCTCTTGATCGATTCGAGAGTAAAGTTAACTATGCTCGTTTGTTTTCTTCTAAGGTTTCTCCTATGGGGGGAATGGATGGTTTAGATAGGGTGCTCGCCAAGGATTGGGGCCCTTGTGCCTACGTATCTTCACTTGTAAGAAGTGGAAAATCAGAGCATTCGTAGTTCGGGGGACTACGGAAAAAAAGAGGGGATTGTGCTTGCCAAGATCATCGCAATCTTGTGCCTACGTATTCTCATTGATAAATGAGAAATCAGAGCAGCCGTAGTTCGGCTAACTACGGTAAAAGGTTTGTATTTGGAATGAACGAGAGTTTAAGTCGCATTCTAACTGCTAAACGTTGGCTTGTCTGCTCGCTAGGGGAGGCTGAAGCTCGAGTTTGTTATGCGCGGAAGAAGGGATTAAACATTGTTCTTTGGTAAAAGGGTATGGGAACCTAAAGGTGGGAAAAAAAGAAAAGTGGAAAAGTGCTCGCTAGGATCATCGCGATCCTATGCCTACGTTCTCTCAACAGATATGAGAGATCAGAGCAGCCGTAGTTCGGCTAACTACGGTAAAAGGTTTGTGTTTGACGAACGAGTGTTTAGGTCGCATTCTAATTGCTAAACATTGGCTTGTCTGCTCGCTAGGGGAGGCTGAAGCGCGAGTTTGTTATGCGCGAAAGAAGGGACTAAACAATGTTCTTTGAGAAAGCATTTAGGCTGGAGATTGCACGAGGGCGAGGAATTTAGTGTTTATCGTATTGAATGTTTTGGTTAGAGGATATATTTGAATAGGTTTAAGGTTTCGATTGCGCGGGGGCAAGAAATAGGATTTTGGTTAGGTAATTTGATGGAGAATGACGACTATTCGATAAACGAGACGTCAGCCTCGCAATCAATTAATCTGGGATATTATTAGAATGCTGGATCCCAACAACATCTTTTTCATTCAACTAAATTCGAAATATGCTTGAGAAAAGTTCAATCGCCAGAGGGCGCGAGACGAGAGTTGGATATTTTAAGGGAGAATGACGATTACTCGATAAATGAGACGTCAGTCTCGCAATCGATTAATCGGGATATCATTGGAATGCTAGATCCCAATGATACCCTTTTCACTCAATTAATTGTGAAAGTGTATTTGAACGGGCAATGGCGATATTTGTCCAAATAGTTAGGGCACATGTTCTATAAACGAAAGGTTGAGCAAACCATAACCTAAAGCGTACGCCCCAAGAGTAGTTACTCAAGAATTCAAGGGGTGCGAGACTCCAAGAACTCAGTTCTTTCGTAATTTGATTAGGAAAATAACTTGAATTTGATGTACGGTTTAGAGACATACTAGGGTTTAAACTCGATCGCACGAAGGCGAGGAACGAGGTTAGACGAGTTGGAAATTAGGAGGTATGACGACTACTCGATAAACGAGACGTCAGTCTTGCAACCAATTAGTCGGGATATCGTTGGAATGCTGGATCCCAATGATACCTTTTTCATTCGAAATGTGTTTGATGGGTAGTTTAGACGCGAGAGAGTTTGAATTGAAGGAGATTTAGATTCAATCACACGATGGTGAGAAACGAGGTTATGCGGATTGAAAAATTAGGAAGAATGATGACTACTCGATAAACGAGACGTCGGCCTCGTAACCAATTAGTCGGGATATCGTTGGAATGCTAGATCCCAACGACAATCTTTTTTCATCCCATTAATTATCAAATATGTTTGTTGGACAGTGGATACTTGTCCAAATAATTATGGAAATATTTTAGAAACGAAAGTTCGAATGATACACCATTCAAGGCGTACGCCTCAATAGTAGTCACTCTCGAATTCGAGGAATGCGCGACTCCAGGAACTCGATTATTTCGTGATTTAATTATGAAAATAAATTAGGAATATTAGCGTACTCGGACTAGGCGTGCTATGTATTCTAGAAAATAAGATCGAAAGGGTCACAACTCGAGGTGTGCACCTCGAGAGCGGTTGCTTAAAAGATTCAAGGAAGGCGAGATCCAAGAATTTAATTGTTTTGAAATTTGATTAAGAAGATGGTGTAATTTGATTAAGAAAACTAATTTTGATTTTCATATGTAAGAATAAATTAATTAATTATTTATAAAAAGATTTTGAGAAAAGCTAGTCATATTTGATTGTTATTTTGAAAAAAGGAAAAAGGTTTAATATCTTAGAAAAATATTTTAGCTTTATTAATAAAGTATATATATATATATATATATATATATATATATTTATACTTAAAATATTATTATAATTAATTGTTTTGAAAAGGTTAATATCTTTACGAAGAAATAGGTTTTACATAAAATATATTTTTGAAAAGTTTATTATTTAAAAGTATTAATTTGGTAATGATTTTTGGAATATATTTTGAAAATGACATTTGAGCACAACAAAAGCTAGATATAATTTACTAACCAAGAACTAATATTGTTAATTCAAAACAACAGCTTGAATATTAACGACGTCACGTCGGATATTCGACACAAATTTTAGAATAAAAAACAACCATAAAATGCTTATATAAACAATGATAAATACATCAAATCTCCGGTAGCAACCAAGCCTAATTGAGTGCTTATGTAAAATTGAGCCAAAGAACAAGGATTCAAAGATTTACCGACGCCGTATAACCAGAGTAAGAGCGGCCACGAGATTGTTGTTGATGTGTACCAAGTTGGATTCCAACTTCTGAATCTCAAACCTATAACCAGCCCAATGTTGCCAAGCTCATTGAACTCGCGTGTTTCGTAGTATTGTGATCATGCACCGAAATCAAAGGTAAACGCGCAATGCGAACCGCGACTTGAAAGTTGCTGCTGCGGGAAAGAGATTTCCTTGATCCTATCTTTAACACACGTACAAGCAGGGTTCTTTCAAATTTGTGCAATGAGTTGCAGTCGATCCACGTATGGCCGAGTGAGCCTCATGAAGCAATCCAACACCAAGGAAAGGACTGCTACGTCTATCTTGGCAATAGGAGTGAATTCATTCATCCTTTTCACAATCAACATTGAAGAAGTCGTTACACTTTGGGCAGTAGGATGAATTCTAAGCACTGGAACCGTATTCATTTGGAGCTCCTCACAGTTTCCATGGCAAGTTATCATGCAAAAGAAAACAGGAGTTTATTAGTTTCCAAATAAGTTGATCACAATTTGACATAATAAACAATCATCAAAGCCAAGCTGCTACTGCTACTTAAAAATAAGGTTTAAGAATGGAAAAGTTCCACTTGATTGCACCAGCCCCAGTTGTTGGTTTCAATATTATATCAAGCTCAGTTTTGCATCTTTTCAACTGGTTGTTGAGACGATCCCAATTCAGTTTGGTATTGCTCTTCAAGTCTTTTAATATCAGCCTCGTAAGCCATTTCTCCCCCAAATACTCAAATTGAAATGAAACCATTCACCATCATGCTGTTACGAGTTCACGCCTCTACCTTTGGGTTAGGAAGACTAGGAAAGTTGGTTGAATCTCCAAGATCCAGTTACTACTAATGTGTTAGAACAGGATTAGTATTCATCATGTATTTCCCATTTCTTTCAAACTCGCAGACAAGGTCCAAAACAATCAGTCAACCCTCATCATTTGTCACCATACAAAATCTAGAGAATTTATTTTGTTGCCAAAACAGCGGTTCGACATGTTTCAAGACAGAAAATTTTGTTTCCAAAACAAGAATGACCACATTATCAGACAAGACCAAATCAAATCAGAAATTGGCAAAAGGAATTCAAGAGTTATCCAAAAACAATACCCAACATGTTTTATTTAAAATAGAAACCGCATCAAGATGCTTGGATGCCAATTCAATCCAAGAATATATAAATATCAGGATAAACAGGACAATAGCAGAGGACAGAGAGATTCACATACCCATACCCTCATTTTTATATACGAACCAAGAGAAGAAGAGAATTAGAGAAGAGGGTTTAAGACTCATCTTTAGGAATTACCGACATCACCGAGCCGCCGCTTACGTCGAATCCCTCAAATATCTGTAAGAAATCGCCTTCAGACGACATCAGAGCCACCATATTTTCTCTAATCCCGCCGCGGATTAGCAAAATCACTTGCCACGAAGCCCCGATTGGTAACATTTCGGCCCTTTTGTTTTGACACAGATTCCATTTCGTGAGGGGTGATGACATTTGGTAGATTATTAGTGAGAAACTCAAGGGAGGGTGAGAAAAAAAAGAGACGGAAGATCGAGAGATATTGAGAGATTGAGAGGCGAGAATGGTGAGAGTGAGGAAGGTCGCGAAGGAAGAGAATCGGGGAAAACGAAAATGGTGAGGGCTTGGATTTGAGCGGTGATGAAAGGTGGAAAACAGAGGGTTTACGGAGGGCTTGAAGGTCGTGACGGCGGTGAATCTAGGGTTTGCGGCGGCCGTTTAAGGTTTGAGTGCCCTTTTGGATTTCTGAAAGGGGTGGCCCAATTTAGGGCTTGATGAACAGTGACGCCCTTAATCTGTAGGGTTTTGGTGAACAGTAGGTCACCCTATTTATCCCAAGAAACCCAACCCTAATCCACCGTGTCCTTAAGCAAATTAATTTTCATACTTTTTTACTATTTTCTTTTAATTTATTTTTCTGAGATAATAAACTAAATTAAAAAACCTATTTCCTATTTAATTAATTTTAACTATTAATTACAATTTAATCTAAACTAATTAATTAAAATCTAATCTATTTTTTTTAAAATAAATCCTAATTAAATTCTAACTCTATTTTAATTTTATCTTAATTAAACAATTCTAATCTAAATAATTAATAATTTATTCTAATCTAAAAAATTAAAATAAAGTAAAAAAGACTAATCTAAATAAAATTTAAATTCTAAATCTTAAAATAAAATATATATAAGAAATAAAAATAATAACAAATAAAAGATGCCACGTGGCATGCTCTTATTGGGCTAAAAGGTAAAAATGCTCGTTTTTTGTTGAAAAATACGCTACGCTGCATAAGCGAGGTAAATTAAAAACAAAGTCGGGCATATGAGAATTTTGAAAAAAAGGTAGGACAAATTTGGGGTATGACACATATCATAACATAGCCAGTCATCTAACAAGGGATCAAGTGCCATTCTTATCTAAGGAAGCACATTAAGGGGCTTTATTCAAGCTGAAAAACATCCAAGTCATCAAGGAATGGGTTGAAGCTTTGAGGAGATTTGAGTGTCAACAGGTGGATTCCTCTCCTAACTTGAGGTGTATTGAAGATCATCAACCTGGAATTATGAATATGAGGTGTGTATGGATCCCATGGGCGGCCTAGAGAGCCCTATTGAAGCTTAGACAAGTCATGGCATCAAGTTCAGGAACAACAGTTGAGGTGTGTACAAGTAGGGTTTCATCTGGGTAACCCTAGGTCAAGGAGAGCAAAGAAAGGGCATCAAGACCTAGCTCTAGGTCATGGAAGTCATGGATGGATATGTTAAAGCATGTGTATGGATGAGTCAAGTTCAAGTTCAAGAGAATTAAGAGTGGTTGGAGGTGTTTGAGACAGGGTTCCTAGGGTAAAATCCCCTGTATAGCACTGGACTTCCAAGCCACATAAGTCAAAATGCAAGTTTCAAATAGATTCTTGGCCAACACGAGACTTGTAGAGATTCTCAATAGATTTAATTTGAGTACTAGAAGTCTTCAAGGAGATTTGTAGAACTCAAGTTATGGGTCATCAGAGGACACTGAAATTTATCTGTGAAAGTCACTTGACTTCCAAGCAACGTTTTCCCATCAAGGAGTTTTCAAATGGATTCTTGGCCAACATAAGAATTTTGGGGCTTGAGCTTAACTTTAATTTGAGTACTAGAAGTCCTCAAGAAGAGTTGTGGAACTCAAGTTATGATCTTGGCAATCCAGGGGTATTTTGGGAAAGTTGAATTATAGGTCATTTTTCAACATAGGTCAAAATCTCTATCTTCCAGTCCTCAAATGGAAAAATGTTCAACATGAGATGTGCTTAAAATGATGTTTTTAGGTCAGATAAGAAGTCATGGGTGATTGAAATGGCTTGTATCACAAAGTTGCCCAAAATGGCCTAAAAAGGAAGAATTAAAGTCATGTAAAAAAGTCAAATTTGTGATTTTTTGATTTGAGGTCAAAATGGGGCATATGGCATATCATTTTAATCATAAATGAGGTTTTAAAGACAATGGCAATGTTGGGTTTTTCATTTGAAGTCATTTGCTCATAATTGCATTTGGTAGCTTATGACATAAGTAACATATGCCAAATCCTTCACAAGAGCAAAACCAAGGCTCCAATCACTCCTAACACATTCAAAATACCATTTGGAGAGGAATTGAACAAAGAATAGGGTGCTGCAACAAGCTGAACAGAACTGTCATATGAGCATGAGATGGAAAATTCCACATGAGATGAGAAATTGAATTTATCCTAGGGATCATTCCAGAACTTTCTGGAGCTTTCAAGCATGTTCTATATGTAGATTTGAAGTGGTTCAGAGCATTGGTTGGTGAGAATTGAGAGAGATTGGAGAGATAGAATTCTGAATTTGCTTCTTGCAAAACAGAATCGATTACATCATTTTGATCCGTTTCAATCCATTCTTTTGTATTCAGTAGTTTCCTTTGGAGTTTGTGAGTGATTCCATATAGAATTCAAGCCAAGATTGTTGCAGAATCGTGAGATAGCATTTGGAGTTCATAGCTTGCAATTGAAAATCACATCTGGTGATTCAAGAGGTTTCAACGCGATTCATTGCATACAGAAGTTCAATCAAGTGCCATTGATCATATCTGGAGGTTCTTGAAGCTTAATTTGAAGCTTTCATCACTTTGTTCATCCAAAATTCGCAGGTTAGTAAAATTCAACATGTAGCATAATTCATATAGTTTTGCTAGGTTTTAGATGTTTAGATTCGTATTAGATCATGGTTAGGAGCTTTCTGGTGCATAATTTCAAGGTTTAGAGACAAAAAGTTAGTTGACACAATTTCTGTTGATGAACATTTCTGATGATTCTTGAGGATTTAGACTTAGTTTGATAGATAGATTAACTCAGTGTTAGGTGGTGATGATCCTGGGCACTTTATTTTTGAGTTTGGTGTTGATTCATTTTTGAGCTTGTTCTGAAAATTCATTCGTGTTTTAAAATGGAGAAAGATTCAATATATTTGGAGGGCATGGTTGAGTTGCTGATGGAAAAACGAGTTGATTGAGATAGTTTTGTTAGTGTTTAGGTGAGGATTAGTGAGACTGAGGGTTGGGGACGACGGTAGCTTCATCGCCGACCACCGTCTGTGTGAGTTCCCTCCAATATGTTTAAAATGGGGAAGACAATAGGATAGCCCTTGGATGATGAGTGAGACTTTGACCAATTGAGGATCTAAGGGCCACAATGCATTCTCATTTTGTGAAGAAACTCTGAATTCCCTCTCAACGCACCGTTTCACTAAATGTTTGGTTTTGTGCTTAGATGAACTTTGCTAATCACACCCCAGTTGTAAGGCCCATTGAGAAACCAACGCGAATTAATTGCTATTCGCCACGAGCTTTTCTCATTTTCCTTGATTTTCCATATTATTTTCCGAGTTGTTTTGGGCTTAGCACGCGTCTGATATCCGCACCCCTCTCCTGAGCCCAACTTCATTTTTGAACTGGATAGTATTGCTATTTGACACGCCTCTTTTGCATTTTTCTTTCATTTTCTTCTATTTTCACATTTTATTTTAGGTTAATGAAATAATTCATATCAATTTGAAAAATAATCATTTTAAGATGGGATTTTTTTCCTAGTTCCCTTAGGACCTCTAGAAAATTATGAAACAATAAAAATATTAATTACATGCATTTTATATTTTTTGGTATATTTTACAATTTTATTGCTTTTATTTTACATTTGTTTGATACTTCATCTTTCTGAATTTAGTATGAAAGATTGGTGCATGATTTTTGATTGATTCTTGTGAGGTTGATTATATTAGGGAAGCATGTACCCTTAGGAATTTTGTCATTTTTTTTGTGATTAAAACTTAGATTAATTTGAGAGGTAGATAGGAGAGGTATTAAAATTAGGGTTTCACAACATTTAGGTGTAGTTTAGGGCATAGTTTGGGGACCTAGGGTTTGATTTAGGCCTTGGGGTTTATAGGGGGTATTGGGTATAGGGTTAGGTTCCCTTAGAAATTAATCTAGGTCTTTTTAATGAGTATTACTATTTTACTTGTTTTTTGCAATTTGAGTGGTGATGGTGTGTTTTCCCTCTTGGGCATTTTGCTTGTTTATTTGGTTTGTGCTATTTCAATTGGGCTTTGGGCTTGGGCTTTGCTTGTTGGGGCTTATGAAGGGCTTGAAGATGATTGGAGACAAAGGAGGGAGCTTGAAGCCTGAAGATTCTTCTCCTTGAGGGGGCTTAAGAGATAGGAAATATAGGGAGAGCTTTAGATTAGATTGATTTCTTCTTGCAAACATAGAAAGCATCTTGTGCTTCTATTCCTCCCTATGACAAAAAAGTCCTTTTAGGGTATTCACATCCTTCCTTTGGAGGGATAAGTGACATACTTTAGAAGTAGAACTTTGAGGGAACCTTTCCCCTACAATGCTAAGTGCTTATAGGCTTCCTTTGGTTGTCAATAAGCTGTTTAGCATTTCAACTTAATCTGATAATTGATTCTCTTCTGGAGTGGTGGCAGTGGAAATGGGAACCTATTGAAGAATGAAGATTGGTGAAGATGGAGCTTGGGCCTGTCAAAGATGGTTATCTGTTGAAGCTAGGGTGTTGCTGCTGTTTGAAGTTGTCTACTGGTTGAGGTTCATGCTTGCTAGAGCTAAGATACTTTTGAAGACAGGAGCTTATCTAAAGCTTGGGGATCATTGAAGATTGAGGATGGGGTCTTACTTGAAGGTGTTGCTGTCAACCTTTTTTTGCTGTTAATCAACTGTAGCTATCAGAGCTGTTGTTGTTTGAGCTGCTTAATGTAGGAGCTGGTGTTGCTGTCAGAGCTGATGTTGGGTTTTATTCCTTTTTCTGTATTGATTGTTGGCTGGTACTGTTTGCCCCAAAGGTTTGAAGTGAATACTGTTCACTTTGCCTGTTGTTTTCCCAGATTCGAGGTTGAGTGGGACTCCCTTGCCTCGCTTGTACTGCTGCATCTCATGCATGTTTACTGTTTACCATATATCTGTTTCTTTTCCGTTTATCCCCTAGGATCTCTGTTTCCCTCTGTGCAAGAGAGAAATATGACAGACATTAGGTTTTAACCCATGCATGACAACATTAGGTTAGTTTTATTCCCTTTTCAACCCTAGGCTTTTTAGAGTCTCTTTCTCTTCTTATCTCGAAACAACTCAAAAATACAGTAATAAGGTTAATCGATGTCGTACGTTACGAGCCTTAAGCTATTCGAGAAAGGGTTGCTGGAGAGTTTCTTTCCAGTAGTCTGGCTGCTTAGTGTGGCACCCTTTGGGTGACACGCGACGTAGTCACTCTCAGATCATAGTCTCTAGTGCGACAGAGATTGCGAACATCATAAAAAGACAGTTCTTGCGTAAAAGACTGAAAACAAACATCAAAGTGTCATTTTGTCCGCTTGGACTCTTAATCAGAAGAAACCTCTTTTCAGAAAGATAAAAAACAGTCAGACAAATATGTGTCTTCTGCAGCCCGAACTACGTTTGCTCTGATCTTTCATGCTGTATGAAAGTACGTAGGCATAGGATGCCGTATCCTAGCGAGCAACCTTCCCCTCCTTTCCCATAGGTAGGCGAACTACGTTGACTCTGATTTCTCGTTCCAGACGGGAATACGTAGGCATAAAGTGCGATACTTTGCCGAGTCATCTTATTTTCTTTTAACCCCGACCTTCAGAGTAGATAGAATAACAATCCATACTAGAAAACAAGTGTGGATCCCGTCGAGTACGGCGGACGTGAGGGGTGCTAATACCTTCCCCTTGCGTAACCGACTCCCGAATCCAGGATTTGGTTGCAATGACCATTCCTTTCCCGTTTTGCATTAGGTTTACTCTGAGCGTTTCCTTTCCCTCTGTTGGGATAAATAACGCACGGTGGCGACTCTTCTGTCATAGCCGGCGCCGATTTTCGCAGTAGCGACAATATGTCTATTAGTACTAACTCATTTTGGATTTAATTTATATATACCGTCAGTGTGAACAATTTTACGCTATTGTTCAATCATATATTCCCTCATTGTAAAGAGTTTCTAAGTAAATTATGATTATTATGCAGAAGTACAGTATGTTGATGGCTTAAATAGGTTGTGCAGCCATTGGTGTTTTGGCGTTTACTATGTTTGGACCTGGATGGCTCAAATAGGTTGCACATGCAACAAAAGAAGGGAAGTGTAAGTTTCTGTACTGATTCAGATGGATATAAGAAGATAGAAGTGTCCTGATTCTAATTGTGATTTATTTTTTTACAATTCATTTGCATGATTTTTCTTCTGCCTGGCTTCAATTTGTTATGACACACATATACCTGTATGCCTCTAGACGGTGTTTGTATTATAGTAGTACTATTTTTCTGCGGTTATTGCATACTGTGGTAGAAAGTTGTGAAACTGAAGATAATAGTCTGAAATGTTGTAGAATGCTTTAACCATTTTGAGTTTGTCAACTCATATAAGTTGTCAGCATGTTTGATTTGGATTGTAGCAATTTGTATGTCAATGTTTTGCTTCTATTGAAATGATCAACATTTGTTTTAAATGACTAGAACTCTCAATCACAGTGGCACTATTAGGAGCAGTTTCTGCACTCAATCATAGTGAAATGTTGTTTGTTTTGATTCTGTCACTACAATCACAGTTTCTGCACTCAATCACAGTTTCTGTCACTTCTCTATGTGCAAGAGACACAGTTAGATAAGTTTCGCCAAGAATTAGCCGCATCTACAGTTTCTGCTAATGTGGCACACACAAACCTTAAGGTCCATTATTTCTTCGGTAAGATACACTGCAAACTACTGCTACACTTTAAAATTTGTTGAGTTGATGATTAATGAATTGTGACACTTGTTTGGTTATGCATTGAATGTAATTAATCACATATTTAAACTGCATGATTGAGCTATTTGTTGTCGGAATTTAAACTGCATAACTAAAAAGATTTACATGTCTTAAGCTTGTGGAGTTTATTGATGACATTTTTTTTGTAGGGAATATTTGGAAAGTTAATAGGCAATATAATTTATGCATGGTCAGTTCACTTAAAGGGAGCTGTCTATGTAACATCATTCATGCCACTTCAAATTGCTATTTCTGTTATCTTGGGAGTTATATTCCTTGGTGATACACTTCATATCGGAAGGTATGGTCAATTTTTTATTCTTGGTTAAAACACGGGGAGCAAATATATTAGGCTCTCACCAAATAGGATTTGTTCATGGTTGGTTCGATTTAAGAAGAAAAATCAAATCAAACTGAAATGAACTATTACTCAATTGGTATAAGTTTTAGCATACTGGTTCTGATTTCTGAAATTCTTAACCGAACCAAAAATATATTTACAAAAAATCAAACTGATTCTTTATGAAACTGTTCTGAATTGTTATTATTAACTGATAATTAACACTTTTGAAACTCTGCTATCCAACAAAATGAATCTTGTTGGACATGTGCTTTATGAAATAATGTAGATTCTTGTAGAATGAAACCAAAGCATGGTGGTGGTAATGGAGAATGGACATAAATGGATTAGGTAAACTTAGAATGAATCAAGATATGAAAAATGAAGAGTTAGCTCATAGGAAAATGAAAGCACTTAGCATAACAAGTGCAAATGAAGAAGTCTCACATTTGTTAGAAACTTAAATGAAAGACAACATAAGTGAACAAATTCATATCTACTGTTTTTGGTTTTGTTTAAGGTGTTGTCTCAAATTTACTATTATGCGGAATTTTATCTTATTTAAGTCTTGTTTAGATAAACCGATTAATTCAGTGTTTATATCATAAACGCTTATCATATGAGTGCTTATGTATAAATTATTTGCAGTATAATTGGAGCCACAATAATCTCAATTGACCTTTATGCTGTTTTATGGGGCAAAGCAACGGAAGAGATAGAGGAAGATGTTGGTTTCCTAGGCTCACCATCTACAGAGAATGCACCTCTGTTGCAAAGTTATACAACTCAAACTTTTGAAAACTACATCTATTTAAGGTACGTAAAGGCTTTCGCGATTTAAGTCGGCACAGGTTGTCGCGATATTAATTGCAGTTGTCACAATGTGAATTAATCAAAATGTATTCTTCAACATAAAATCGGTGAATAATGGTATCAGTATTGCAAATGCCGGAACTGTTTTAACGCAGTCGCTTTTGCGACCGCGATGACCGATATTTGCAGTTGTCTTCTATTTTCTGTCAGTTGCTCTTAGATGTGGTCTTTACTTTAATATTCTACTGGCAAACAGCAGGAGAGCGAGGTAGCCGCATTAACCAAAAAGTCAGACTCAGACGCACAATGAAATGTGTTATTATTTTTGTGGTTCCTCTGGCAAATTACATTGAAATAGATACAAATTGCATTGAAATACTATTTGTAATAGATACCAATTTAATACAACTTATGATTTTCTTACCACAACTTATGGTTTTCTGACTCTTAGTTAAAACTTCTATAATTATGTGTCAATTTACTTATGGTTAACCGAAAAAACCGATCTATTTTAACCGATCAACCGATTAAACCGATCCGATCAAACCGATTAAAACTTCGGTCGAAATTGAGCCTACCAAATCTACCAATGGTTTTGGCCAGTTTGACATATTGGACCCGAATCCAATCCAAACCGACCGATGTCCAGCCCTAATATGAAGTATATATACAAAATATAAAAAGTATTGGGGTGTTTGGGACGGATGATGTGATGTGAAGTTTATGCATAAAGTAGAAAAATGGTTGGGATGTGTGAGACAAATGATTTTTTGAGTTGGAAAAAAATAATGATATGATTGTGTTGCAATGCTGTCTGTCAAAAGAGTAATTGCAAAGTGCATAGGTTGAAACAATTGTAATTTGCATGATTTGAGAATTAGTTAGAAATTATACTAAATTGTTTTACTTTTGACTAATTTTTAGATTTAGTTTCAAAATTATTAATGTAATGAATGCAATTAATTTTATTATTTACTACAATTTTTTGTTCATAGGAGAGAGTACCTTAATTGATTAATAGATTTAAATTATTAACATAATCGTTACTTTAAAGTATTATAAATACGTTATTTAATTATTTCAGATCTAATATAATATTATTAACAAAAGATAAGAAAAAATAAAACAAAGTTTATTACCTCACGCGAGTTTTTTTTATCAAATTGCCACATTCTCACATGAAATGTACCAAATTGTTACACGTTGGAAAAAATTGATTAATATGCCACTAATTCTATAAGGGTTTGTCCTTCCATTTAACGACTCTATGAAAGACACAATCCTATAAAGGGGCTCGGCCAATCAATGGCCGATCCTTTGAAGGTATTTTTTTTTGTTTTTTTTATTGTTATTTTAAATATAAATATAAAATATTTATTATAATTTTATATATTTAATTGTTTTTTAAATATTAAAAACTCATTACATGATTTAAAATATTAATAAATAAATAATTTAATTAATTTTATAATGTTATTAAATATTTTTCATAATATTTAATTAATTATTTAATTAATTAAAATAATTTGCTTATTAAATAAAATCATAAATAAAAGCAATTTTATTAATACAGATGAGTGAAAAAGATACATCATTTTTGTCTACGTAAACGACCGCCAGTTCCACACATTTTACTCTTTTTCACTCGTTTCCCGATGCCTAACTCTTCGGGTTGCCGTCTTATAGGTGATGAGGTAGAGTTGGAAGTTAACTCTTCATTTTCAGGTTGATGTGATGTATCGACCATGTCCACATCAGTAACAAAAAAACCTGGCCATTCCATAAGTTGATCATCAGTTAGGAGATAGTTGGAGATTGACTAAGATGGTTGGTTGAAGGTGGTTAGAGGGCTTTGTTGGATGGGAGGGTAATAAATATTGTTAGTGCGGCCGGTAGAAGTCGGTTGAGACAGTGAAGGGTTAAATGTTTGGTGTTGTGATTGGGGGTAAGAGAAATCAAAATTAGGTCGAGGAATTGGAGTGAATTGAAAAGATGGCCGAAATGTGATTTGTTCCTGGTATTCTTGGTGGTAGTAGAAGTTATGTTGTGGGGGTTGAGGTGTATGGTGTTGGTTGTTGAAAGGAGGTGGCAAAGAATGTGGTATGAGTGCATTGATATGTTGGTTGGGGTTGTGTGGGTTGGGGGTGTTGGTATGTGGGCTGGGTGAATGAAGGTGCCTGGGATTGAAATTGTGAAGGGTTCATCTGAGGCATTTCTTGAGGCATATCCTGAGGCATGGACAACGAGGATCTTTGCTATGATGAAGACGATGCATATTGACGGGGGTCTTCTAGGAACTGGCCTTGAGAAGCATGCATAAATGGAATGGATAAAAACCATTGCATATATGCAGTACTATGAACATAGTTACCATTAACCATGTTACCTTGTAGGGTCAATTTTTTTTCTTCTGTTTTTCCACTCGTTATTCTCTTCTCTATTTATATTGTGCCAATGATCTCTCCGTGTATTAGGTATTTCAGTTTCATGCTGTCCACGTAGACATCTAGGCTGAAAAGGGATATCTTGTTGAAATCCAAACTGCAATTTTACCCTATCAGCTTGATGTATTTCAACAATATGAAAACTGATAATTGAAGTTGTTGCGCTCCAAATCAGGCTATATGCAAGGACACATTCTGGGTAGTTTGGGTAGGACCTCCAAATAAGTTGTTACAGAAAATATAATAGTTATAGTTTAAATACAGATGTTAGCATATATTTAGAGAATGTAGCGGTAACAAACTTACATCGTTAGCCCTCAATCTATCTAGTACAAATCTAAATCCGAGGATTATTTTGGTAAGTCATGCCTCTTCGAACAAATCTTGCAATTTTAAAAGAAAGAAATGTAATGTAGGGATGTAAAAAAAGAAAAGAAAATGTAAATAATTTTTACCTTGTTGCGTAAGGATGATATGAATTGACGGAACTCTCTAGAGCAATTAATGGTATATGCCAATATGTCCAAACACTTAGTAGGAGAACCCACCCTCCAATACTTTGGACCCCTACCCTACATGCTTTACACATATGCCTATATAATGTAGCTAAACAAGCAGAACCTCAACTATATCTATTGAATTTATCTAAATCTCCTACTAGGGGTATCCAAGAAGAATGTAAATAGTTATGGCTCTTGTCTGGTATCAATACTTTAGCTATGAGTAGTAATATATAAATTTTGCATGGAGAAGGTTCTCCTCATCAGATGGTTTTGGGTTTTGTCGTAGTTGTGCTAATATAGTTTATAGCCAAACAATTTTAACACAGGCTTTATGTTTATCGGATGTCGAAGGTTAAATACCTAAATTTTCCATATATACATCACTGTCTACCTGAGTAGGACTACTCACAACCTTACCATTCACACGAATACCTAATAACATACTTACATCCTCCAAAGTGATGGTACATTCACCTGTTGGAAGATGGAAAGTATGTGTTTCTGGTTTCCACCTCTCCATCATAGCAAGTACGAGCTTTGAATCAACATTGATAGTGGTTATTTCTGCAACTTTTGCGAAACCTGCTCGTTCCCAATATGGTTTAATTGTGTCACTTGGTGCATCGATAGCATGAGAATGTAGTCTAAATTTCTCGTTGTCGGACTGTTTCAAATATTGAAAAATAAATACAATGTAATGATGTAATATTAAACACAAGTATGAAGAAAAAAAACTTACATAGGCGGCAACATTGGTCGGTGTTCCTCGATGGTTTTCTCCCATCCACAACATTGCCATTTAGAATATTTTATAACTGATGAAACAATGAAGGTGTTGAAGTATTGATTTAGTTTGTTGTTTTTGCAATGCATATGAATAAAATTTGTTGTTATTTATAAGAAAAAGAGATGAGTAAAACATGTGAGCCATGCAATTATCCGTTGGAAAACTAGATGAGTAAAAAATATTGACTCTGCATGATTCCCCCTACATGATTCCTCTGCATCCCTATTACTACACACTGCACTCTAATACTACACTTTGCATCCTATGCCAATCAAATGACATGTAGTCACACGTCTTTCAAGGGCTCTCCATTTGGATGGTCGACCCTATACATTAGCTTCATGGGCTCGTCCTTTGGATGGATGGCCATACACGTGGGGTTCAAGGGCTCATCCTTTAGATGGACGACCCTACACGTGGTCAGCATGCAGTCGTCCTTTGGATGGACGACCCTACATGTGGCCAGCATGCACTCATCACTATATATTTTGCATGCATGTCTTGTAGACTCTCATCCAACTCACACACTGTCTGTATCAAAGCTATGGTAGATAGAAATACAATGGTCACCATGCACTATAATGGTTCCGTGTTCACTGATCAAAATATCGGTTTCTCATTCAACGGAACAAATACGGTGATGTTCAAACTTCATCGTAGTTCTGATATTCTTCATCTAAAAGAAAGAATCGGGAAAAAATGCAACGCTCAGTTCAGGATATTATTTAACGTCAACCATTACCTAATGGGGTAGATGGTGGTGTCTTCTACGTAATGATGCAGATAGATACAGACAACACAGTCAAATCAATGTTCTAATGTCATTACACAATGCCTCATTTGAAGACGATTGAGTTATATGTTCACCTTGATGACGAAGCATATCCAACGCAGTCATCGTATTTGTATAAATATGGAGTGAGCCAAACAACTGATGAAGAAATAACACAAAATAATGAACCTTTCATACGGAACGAGGAGGTTGGTGAATACAGTGACGATGAACTCCATGATGTTCGCTTTGAAGATCTATTCGGTGACGAAGATGAAGAGGATGTGTTCCCCGTGCATTCACAGGTAATAAATGCTCAACCCATTAATCTATACAACTCACCAGTGCATATGTCAAACATATATTTGGAGTCTTCTCAACCCATCTATATTTTTGAAAACGAAAAACCAAACCACATTGGTGACAACTTGGAAGTAGGTTTAGTGTTTGAAAATAAGGAAGTGTGTATTCTTTTTTTGAAACATTGGCATATAAGTAACAATCTTGACTATGCAGTATATAAATTTGATTCAGTAAGGTATATAATAAAATGTAAGAACCCACAATGCATCTTCACATGTAGAGCTGCATTGCGTAAAAAAAGCACATTATGGGAGATCGCTACTATAAGCGAATCACACAATGCATCTTCACATGTAGCCAATCTTTTTTAATAGATTCCACAAAGTCTAGATTCTTGTCCTTAGGTAGCAAGTTTGAGTTCAGAATCTGATTCCAAATAATTGCATCAAGATGAAGATTTGAGACCAGAGAAAGGTTTGATGGATCTACAAAAGTACGCCATATAGGAAGATAGTATTCCCAAACAAGAGTGACTGGGATTTCTCCAATCTCCTTACAGTTTATTACATTAGCAATCATCTTAGAGGTTACTGCTATAGAAACACCATAAACCTTGGAAAGAATAACATACTCAGAATTTAGGTCAACAATGGAAGCATTAACCCAGAACTCTTTAACAATATTTCAATAAGTAAAACCACATAGTATATCAAAGTATCCATTCCAATTTGTTCAGAAACAATCTTCCTGAATTTAAAACCTTGCTTAAATAACTATTCAAAATTCATAAATTTTTCATTGATGATAACTAGTTAATTTTTTGAAGAATTGACTAGAGATTTCATCTCGGGTATGGTTTGATCAACACATAAAAGAAAAAAAAGAAAAGATCTTAACAAGATTCTAACCACTAAGGAATAAGAATCTTGTCAGAGGGACATAAAAGGTGACACAAAATGATGTTTCACAAAAACAAGGGATAGAGGCCATAAACAAATAAAATAAGAAGACATCATTACCCAAGGGTCCTTACCTAGCAGACTTCTTAAATACACTAAATGATTTTCAACTTTATGAAAATTTAAGTAAGACAAGGATTTTAAAATAATTCTTACTTAAACTGCTTCATCAAAAGTAAAGATTCCTTTTTTGAATCTCAGAGACTGACAATTTTTCAAAAGCTATCTATCATCAGAGTCTAGTAGGATTAGACTTCGAGTGAGACATCTTCTATTAATTATCAATTTTTGATATTATATTAAGAGTCAAACATTTTGTCTTAAAACTAGAGTTATGCTTGATTTATGAATATTGAATTGGTTTCCTTGAGCACTAACTAGTTGTAGTATTATTGCAAACAGTGAGAATATTGTTTCCATAAAAATGATAATCTTTTAGTTAATGATATATTCAATACAGTCAAATACAACATAGTTTCTTTTTCAAATATTTCTGGAGATTTTTTTATTGTTAACAATCAAAATTTCTCTAGAGATCTAACAGAGAATTTGTATTCACTCATATTTAAATAGTTCATTGAGTCAAGAAGTTTGCAAAAGTGACGGAACAGAACTTACCTCTTTCTTTTCTTGGTCAGGCTTCATATGAGTATTCAGATTTAACCATGTAATTTGAATTCCGTCTTGAGTGAATTTTGAGTTAATGGCAGCCAAACCAATGATTCTACTTTCTTTTCCAAACTCCATGTTTTTGCATCCTTCATCTCTTGAGTTTGGTATGTAGGCATTTCTTCCATCAAATATTGTAAATAAACTTTGATCAAGTATCATGGAAGATGCATTTCCCCTTTATTATGTGATATCTACAACAAATAAAATTTTGAATGTTGGTACCCATATTTATGTGGGTCCACAAATGTTAGTCCTGACAGGCTTTCTTTTTCTTCATGCCTTAGTTTGATAATAGTACCAAGATTCATTCCAGAACAGAGTCTAGGATGAGTTATGGCACTTAACAAAATATTGTTCTTAGCATAGTCTTTGATTTCATTGTCTTGGATTAAATATATTGACTTCATAATCCCTGATTTTGAAATTTCTGACTAGCATAGAAACAAATAGTGTTTGCTATCAAAGGTTGGCATAAAGTAAGTTTTCAACATTGTCTTAGTATTTCCATAAAAAAGAAGAACAAATGAAAGGTTTCTCAGAGAATTGTCCTTTAACACAAATTCTATGATAGCCTTCAATTTCCTTAGGATCAATGGGGTCACTTAAGATTTTATCTTGAGACGCAGACTCCTTATTATCAATATTGAAGCAAGATGGATTAGTCAATATCTCTTTCTCTTCAATAATTTATTTATTCCTGGATTCAGATTGTTTCTTCAAAATAAGTAATGACCAGCAGTGCCAGATTACTTTTTCATCAAATCTGAATCCTCAACTAAGTCTGCTTCATTAGAATATGCTTTAAAGATATTTGATATTTTTCTTTTTTTGGGTTTTTCTGTCTGGTAGTTTTTCTCCTTGTTCTTAAGATTGGGATAATCAGTTGAAATATGAATATTTCAAAAGATCCTGAAGTTACTCTTCCATCAACAAATATCACACTCTATTTAGCCAGCTGATAAATCTTTTTATAAGGAAGGTCAATTCCTCATCATCAGACATTCCATAGGAATTTTCTTCAACAGACTTGAGGAAAGGTGATCTCTTTGACAACTTTTCTTCATCTAATTACATTTCTTTACTTTGAATAATGCTGATTAAACCTTCAAGTATCAGTCTACTCAAGTCTTTTGACTTCTTAAATAGATGTGACTTTTTGGTTTGACACTAGCAAGCAGACTTCTCAGAATTTGCTTGGAAAGATTAGATGAAGTGTAACTAGATAAACTTCTTCCTGATTCTCTTCAAATTAGAACACAAGGATTAAAAGATAGTATGAGCATTAGAGATATCAATGATGTTGATATACTCATAATGAGATAGAGTACCTACCAGAATGCATCTAACTCCAAAATGATTTCTATAAAGCTTCTTCTGAGCTGGTGTGAGATATTTCCTATCATAGATCATCCATACACCATCGAATTTTATAGTAATACCTTTATCAAGGGTATTCCACAGATCTTCATCAAAACCCTTTTATCAAGACCAATGATATAAGAATATATTTTACCTTTTTCCATCATTTAAATTCAGTGGAGTCGCCCCTAAATATGGTAGGACTAGTAAAGTGATATTTTTCATATGGTACTTGATTCCTTCTTGAAGAAAAGTCTTCAACATACATATTTTTATCATTGGATATTTATCTGCACCACTGTTAAGTATTATGCATAGACCATGCTCTGATACCAACTGAAGGTGAGAAAAATATACAAGAAGATGGGGTTGAATTGTGTTCTCCAAATTCGATGCTTCTGAGCAGAGTTCAGAACCTGATTAATTAGTTGCAGCAGAATAATATTAGAAGCAAATAAATAATAGCAGAAGATACAACAATTTATCCTAGTTCCTCCATAACTGAGAGTAGTCCAGTCTCCTTGCAGCACAAGAGATTTTTCACTATAATTAAAAGATGATTACAATTGCTTATGCACTTAAGCATACAAATTTTCTTCTTAGCCCGAGACTTCCTGCTTAGATTCCATGAATTTAAGACTTCCTTGATTAAACCCATCGGGTTTAATACTTGTGCTCAGACCCTCAGTCCAAGACTTCCCTGCTCATATTCCACGAATCCAAGACTTCTATTTAAACCTTCATTCCAAGACTTCCTGCTTAAATCCCATGGATTCAAGACTTTCTTGCTCAAGCCCTTCAGGCTCAAGACTTATTCTTAGAGCCTCGGTCCAAGACTTTCTTGTTAATAAAAAATTGATCAAGACTTCAATGCTATAGCACATAGCAGGAGACTTGCTTGGCTCAAGCTTCTCAGCAAGAGACTTTGATGATCAAGCACGCAACAAGAAACTTTATCTAAACTACTAAACAAACTTTTTAGATGAATAGAGAGCAAGGTGTACTTGGTACATAATCAGAGGTACAAGGTAATAACCATAACAAAGATCACAAACTTAAGATTTCTAAGATATTCAATGTTTAAGAAATCTTAAGGCTTTGTACAATTTACAACATATAATAGAATTTCTGCATACTCTATTATGTTTCTATTATTGATCTTGTTATTCTTCCATTATGATAGAAGCGTGGAACACTTCTATCCTTATTGGCTCTTATTCTTTATTTTCCTTGTTCCTTGTTGAAAGAAACATTGAAGAGATAACTTGTACAAGTGTCTTAGTTACTCTATAGTACAAGAGATATTAAAGATATATACATAAAAAGATCTTGATCCATCATGTAACTTGTTTAACCATTGTGTCTTTCTTGTGATCTTGTACTATAGATCCGTTGAAAGTAGATATCCGTAAAGCATGTCAAATCTTCTTGAGCCTTATGAATACAAACTCTAGATGACAAACTGATTTGATATTGTAGCTTGCTTTCTGGAGTTTGAATAACTTAGCTTTATTGTTGGTTCTGAATGATCACCAGAAGTTGATATATTTAATAAGATCAAATACCCAAAATACCCTTGACTTGTCAAAGCCATAACTTGAGTTCTATAAATACAATCATGGACTTCTAGTACTCTTTAGAAAGCTAAGAGAATAAGGAACAACATTCATGTTGACCAAAAGTTCATAGGAATCATACTTCTAAGGAAAAGGTGTCATGCAAGTTGGGTGGTTATCAAGCTTCAAATTCACATGCCTCAGATGACTTGTAACTTGTCTGGCTCATAACTTGAGTTCTATAAACCCTATCAAGGACTTCTAGTACTCAAATTAAATCTAAGATCATGACCTACAATAATTATGTTGGGTTCAAGATGATATGAAAATCACATCTTGAGTTAAGTGGTCTTGAAGTCAGGGGTCAAGCTAGGGGATTTTACACTGTCAAGCCTTAGAAACCCTAGCCTAAAACTCCTCAAACTCTTCAATCATGATGAGTTAACATTGGAATCATCCTTAGAACATCTCAACACATCAATCCATGATCACATGGCTCTTGAATTAGGTCTCAACCTTCTTCAAATCATCAGTTATCCTAGGGTTAACCAGATGAAACCCTAGTTGCACCAATCTTGGGTATATCTTTATATCCTCCACATAATGACCTGTCTAGACTTCCAAATGAACTTCAACATTTCTCATGAGCTCATTCAAGACCTCGAGTCCAGCTTCATGGCCTCAGAATCATCTGATGATCTTCCCACGATTCTTAAGTTATGAGACCCACATACTTGGTTTCAACCACTCTCTCTGAGGATCTTAAACTTCTCTGATACGGATATCAACCCTTGAACACTTGAATAACTTTCTTAGCTAGCTTCATAGTCTTGTATAGCTCTTGATTGGTAGTCATACCTCTTGATCTCCTGCACACATGTTAATGAAATGCAAATGATAATGCTAATATGAATGCAATGAAACATAAGCTAAGTAAAGAAAGGTTGGGCGAATTTTGGGGTGCAACACATGTTAGGATACTCTGAACACTCAAAAGGCTACAGTGTGTAAAACATAAAAACACGAATAGTTGAGGAATCAATTAAAGTTAAGTTTGATGATAAGTTTGACCTTGACAAGTCAAAGCTAGTTGAAAAGTTTACAAATCTAGAGATTAGATACTCAGATTCTAAAGGAAAGAAATCTAAGACTCTCAATATAAAGCTGCTTGGTCTGAATCAGAAACTATTGCCCCACCAGCACCTCTTAGGAAACAAAGGCAAAGTTCTTCACATTCTGGGGAATTGATTCTTGGGATAAATCGGAACCCATCAGAACCAAATCCTCACTTATACCATCTGAAGAAATTCTTCTAAGATTGGTATTTTTAATAGAATCTAATTCCATTGATGAAGCAATTTTGGATACAAATTGGATTCTAGCTATGCAAGATGAGTTAAATCAATTCTCCAAAAACTATGTATGACATCTTGTGCCAAGACCCAAAGAAACCCATGTTATAGTCACCAAATGGTTCTTCATAAACAAGTTGAATGAGAAAAGAGAATTGGTAAGGAACAAAATCAAACGGGTTGCACAAGGCTATAGTCAACGATAGGGAATTGACTATGCTGAAATATTTGAGCCAGTGGCCAGGTTTGAGTCTATTCATCTCTTAATTTCCTTTGTTGTGAGTCATAACATCCTTATATACCAGATGGATGTTAAAAGCGTATTTTTTAATGACTACATTACAAAGTAATTTTTTTTGTACATTAACCTCCTGACTTTGAAAATAAAAAAACCTAGATTTTGCTTACAAACTCAAAAAATCTTTGTATGGTTTGAAACAATCTGCTAGTGCATGGTATACAAGACTAAGCAATTTTATTTTGAAAAATAATTTTACAAGAGGGAAGGTAGATGCGACTTTGTTTTTCAAGACATTCAAAAACAATATCTTAGTTGTGCAAATTTATATTGATAATATTATTTTTGATTTTGCTAAAGCTACTCTTTGCAAAGAATTTTCTAGGTCTATGCAGGTAGAATTTGAGATGAGTTTCAATGGAGAATTAAAGTTCTTTCTGGGGATTCAAATCAACCAAAATTCAGAAGGAACATATACCATCAAAGCAAATATACAAGGGAACTTCTAAATAAGTTTGACTTATGAAAGTGAAAACTAGCCGAGACTCCAATGCATGCAACATGCATTCTGGAGAAAGATGAAAGAAAATAGGTAAAACAAAAGGTATATAAAGGTATGATTGAATCTCTCTTATACTTGACCACTTCTAGACCTGATATTTTATTCTGCATATGTCTTTGTACTAGATTCCAGTCATATCCTAGAGAATCCCATTTAACAACTATTAAGAGGACTTTTAGATATCTAAAAGGTACTACTAACCTTGGTTTGGTTTATATAAAAACCAACGATTGCAAGTTAGTAGGTTATTGTGATGTTGACTATGCTGGAGATAGACTAGAAAGGAAGAGTATTGGTGGAAGTTGTTAGTTTCTTGGTCTAATAAGAGGTAGTCAATAATGGCATTATCTATAGCAGAAGATGAATGCATTGCAATATTTGGTCACAACACTCAGATTCTATAGATGAAAAGTTAGCTAGAAGATTATCAACTATATGAGAGTAACATTCCTATTCTTTGTGATAATACCTATGCAATATGTTTATCAAAGAATCTTATTTTGCACTCCAGAGCTAAACACATTAAAATCAAACATCATTTTATAAGGGATTATATTCAGAAGTGAATTATCAATATAAAGTTTATAGATACAAACCATCAATAGGTGAATATCTTCACAAAACCCCTTGTCGAAGATAGATTTGTTTTTATGCTAAAATTTGAAAGTGGAACTTTTTCCATAATAAGTTTTTTTTTTCCAATTGGAGAGTCAAAATATGACTTTGAACTAGTTAACCCTCTAAAGTTAGAAGGCTCTCTGGATCAGAAGGTCCAAAGTCACAACCTATTTGGGATTTTTTGTCTTCTGGACTCTGAGTTTTTGAAATTAATTGTGGTAATCAAGCGTTATTTGCACATCTCTATAGTAAGACAAATGTCCTACGTTAAGGTCATCTTAACATTTGAAGTTTCCCATTTGGATAATATTTATTGGTTAAAGAGAAAATCTCTTCATTCGTCTCCCTTGTCAGATTATGTGTGTTTTCAAAAAATCTAATTTATTTTTTAAAATGGTTTTTATTACGTGATTTTTTAATTTTTTTTGTTGGCCTTTTTCAATGTTCTGTAATAATATCTTATAAAGAGTGTTTCTTGTTGCGTGTCTTGTTATAAATGCTATTCGTGCAACCTTCATTGGTAAATATTGAGTCTCTTTATATTTAGCTCTCTACCTACTCCTACTAATCTTTTTAACTCCTTTTCCCTCCTTATTTAAACTCCCTTTTAACTTTCTCTTATAATCACATTTTCAATTTGCTAAAACCCTTTATAAAAAGTTTTATATTCCTTCACATCTTTCTAAAACCAAAAACGTCTTCAATCTGTGGTATAGAATTTCTTCTATCCATCTCCTACGAGAAATTCATTGATTTTTCTAATTTCAAAAGTCAAGGTCTTGACCTTTCTAGTGTTGTCCATTCTCATAAATGGAAAAATACTTTGACATGCTCAACGAACTCATCTATCCATTTATTGTAAGATAATTTTGGACAAATATGTCCCTTTAACATCTAAGACATGATACTTCTAGCATCTAGTCTAATATCTTCGGTATTCTCAATGTCATCACTCCTGCTCTAATTGCTAAAACAATCTAGTGCAAGAAGACCGGTGCCTATATGGACATGTACAGTAAGACAAGTCACTTCATTGAAGACATTCCTAATAAGATCCTTGCCACCTCTACTTAACTTGTAAGTGTCTTCTCCCTCCTTCCCAAGGAAAAAATTTGGCATTAACTATTGGTGTCAAATAGTTAGGCACATGAAAAAGGTCTGGACACACCTACTTTTGATGATAAACATCTTATCTTCTTCATTATTTCTAGGATCAAAGTTAACCTCTCCCTCATTACTTCAACTTTATGAATAAAAAGATAATTGCCTCTTAGAAGGGAGTGTCTTTTCTCATTCCTTTTGGACAAACTCTTTCTGAACTTTTCCAACAAGAAAGAATAGTGAAGAAAGTGCAATATGTTGGGTTAACCGAGGCTTTGGAGGGATACCCACTGAAGTATGAAGCTCAAATTAACTGAATGAACCTCTTGTGTTAGACCCTATGTCCCCTAGATTCTCCTTTTCCTTATCTATTGTTTTGTTTTTATTCTTTTTGTATTTTGTTTTTTTAATCATTAATGAGTTTATATTTATTTGCTCTTGGCTCTCTTTTATTATGATTACATTTACTTTGTTTTTAAGCTATATCGTTTATCTTAATCTTTTTGATTGATAACAAAGGGGGAGAAAAATAATTCAATGTTGATATATATTGAACCCATAATAAATCCCAAACATACTAATATCATAATAATTCTTTTCGGAACTTCAAACTTTTTTTAGTCTCAACTCAGGGAGAGCTTACAAACCTCACTCTGAAGAAACTGAGAAAAAAATTGATTAGTATAAAACTCAAGGAGAACTTACAAACCTATCTATGATGTTTCATAGATGTAATTATCCTGTAAAAAATTGTTAATCAAAGTACATGGATTTATCATCATCAAAAAGGGGGAGATTATTTGAACAAGTTTGGTTCTACAACTATCATAGAGTTTTGATGATAACAAAGTGTAGAGAATAATTTTATACTCTAACTATTTTGCTAAGTGTACATATAATAGAAAACAGATTTAGACTCTAAAGGTGTCCAGGCTCTAAACTAAAACAACACTATGAACCAAAAGATCAATCAAAAGCATGTTTACAAGGAAGTCAAGCATCTGAATTGTCAAATTAATGCTTATGTAAAGAACTATCTAGATATACTCTGATAAATACAAACTATTCAAGCATCTGAAGTCTCAGAACTCTAAATTCCATAGACTTTGAAATCTCATTCTCACCAGGTTCTGAAGACAGTTTCTCAACTCTACTCAAGCCTCGTCAACCTTCATTCAAAGCCTCTGACTTGTAGTTTATATCCAAAAGTCAACGAATGATTGAAGTGAGAAAAGTACAAAATCAAAATCAACTTTCTATGAAATGGAATGTACTTTGTACCTATGAAGATTCTCATATCCCATCATCCTCACAAATTCTCTGCTGCAAGCACCACTATAATATTATAAAATAAAGTGACTTTCATACAATTGGTATATTGAGGATATTCTAACTTTACCCTCCAACGGGTCTATTCTTCTCTATATAAAGAGGCCTTGGAAACTTGGGAAAATAACAACAAGAAAATATTCAATACTGCATAAGGTTGCAAAACTCTCTTACGTGAAAAGAAAAAGAAAAGTGTTTTCACTCTATGAAAACGATAACGTTCATAAACGTTTGAACACTTTCTTGAAATATATGTTAAGTGTATTATTTGTTTTAAACTTGTGTATCTACTTATTAGAAGCATCATACAAACATAGTCTTATTTTTCTTAACCTTTGGTTAATTTTCTTGAAAGACTAAGTTTAGTTAGAATTCTCAAGAAGCCATTGACAATTAGTATTTGAGATGTATTTCCTTGAGAGACTAGGTTATATTCATAATTCTCAAGAAGTCTTAGACAGTTGGTCCTTGAGTTTTTTTAATCTGTTTGATTGTTGGATTAAGTCCTTATTGAAAAGGTGAAAACACTCAGGCGGGTGGACTAGGCGTAGCTTCATTAACAGTGAACTAGGATAAAAATATTTGTATTGTTTATCTTTATCTTATCTTTGTTGTTTGTGTTCTTGGGTTGCAAAAGATTTTAAATCTAGAAACTCAATTCAACCACTCTTTCATTTAATTATTGAACATTCAGTTTTAATCCACCAAAGTTAACTTTAAAGAAAACCACTGTCAAACCTAGAGCTATCAAAATGGGCCCCCCCATATGGGAGACCCTACCGGCCCGAAAAATCAGAGGGTTTGGTCCTTAAAATTATAGTCCATATTTTCAGGGTTTTTTTTATCCCAACTCTAAAAAATCCGCTACCCATTAGAACTAGTCCATATAGGTTGTGGGTAGCCCATTATGCCCACATAACTATAAATTTAAAAAAAATATATTAATACTTATATTGTTTTACTCCAAAATAACACATTAATTTTTCTCACCTCATTAAATTTTATCTCTATTTTATTCAATCTTTCTCTTTTAAATCTTATACATTAATATAATCAACACTCTTTCTTCATGTTATATTAGTTTCTTTTATGTTAAATATTCGAGTATCATTTTATACAATTTAGACATGTGTTGTATTTAAAAACACATTATAGTATTTATAAAAGTTAATATAGTATTTAAAAATATATTATGTTTAAAATAATTTAATTTTTAATTTTATTTATAATAAATATTATGAGGTTTTTATTAATCAATTTTAGTTCGCTACGGAGTTGTTTGTTTCACGGAGTCAAAATTTATTCCCAAGAATTATTTACTTGAGAAAATAAAGATTGGAAATTTATTCCAAGAGATATTTTGAAAAATTGTTTGGCAAACATTTTGATATTCCTTGAAAAATTTAAGGTTTTAATTAATTTTTTTAAAAAAGTCTATAAAATTTCATGGGAATCCACATTCCCATCCTTTTACTTGGGAATAATTTCATAGGAACATGAGAAGTTATAAGAAGTTATTTTTTTCCTTGAAATCTTTATACCCAAAGAATAATTATTTTCAATCTTGTAACAAACATGAATATATTCATTTCTTATTCATATATTCTCAAAAATATTATTTCTAAACTTGAAACAAACACCTCCTATTAAAAATAATTTTTAATATATGAACGTTTATTAATTAATTTCATCACTTATTAACCAGCTTTTTACATTTCATTAATCAATTTTATTTTACTACTTTAAAATAATTGTTCATAGGTATTGTTCACGGGTACTAGTTATGTACTATTCATGCACTGTTCATAATATTTTTTTTTAATTTATAAAATACTGTTCATCGTATAAATACTATAAACAGTATATATGATGTACGTATTTTGATGTAAGAAAAGGGCGTGAAAATATGCTCGCTTTATTCAACATAATTGCCATAACCGGCCTAAAACCTACTATAAAAGTCATAACTCTAGATGTGACCCATGATTCAAATATTGAACCTTATTAGATTCTTCCAATTCTATAATGATTCATTATATCCATAATAATAAAGGGATGTATATAAATATCTCAGATAAATAAGATATTGTCTTTCTATTATTTCATATTTGTCATTCTCTCCTATGTTCAAGTTCCATTTTGATTGACCAAGCACTATTTCCTTTGACTAGACTTCAACATGAAGGACAAGGTGTTAGTTTAGGTAAATTTATATGTGTTAACTCGTACGAGTCTTTGTGTGATGTCTTTAAATATATCTTAAAAGTCAATATTCTCTTTCAAACGCGAGAGGTCAAATCGTGGCTTAATGCCATTTATCCATCTAAATTTAAACAACATAACATATAGCTTTCTTCTAATACTCATTTAAAAAGTAATTTAATTGGCTCATCTCTTTGAGAAAACACACTCTTATGCTTGGTGATTAGTCGACTGATTTCTTCAAGTTTAATTGGGAAAGAAACGAGGGTACTTCTTTAGCAACCTTAAACGATGTCCAGCAAATTCGGTCTTTTAAAATTTTTGCCTTCAATTGCCGATGAAGATTTCTCTCCTTTTAGAAAGATAACTTAGAAAAATTATGAAACCACTATTCTTAGCTTGGACACCCTGGGGACCAAGTACTTTAATCATACTTTGATGTCTTTTGATAATTTTTATCGAGCCCAACTGTTAATGCTTATTGTTTGTGGATGGGAGATCTCAAATGACAAAAATTCCAAGTACACAGTGATAAATCCATAAAATTCTTTTTTAAATGTTTCAGATGACCATAGAAATATGACTAGAGTTGTATATTTAGCTACTAAAATATTTGTTGTGAATTTTGTTGTGAGTTACGACAAAATTCAATATCAATTTGTGAGGTAAAGAACAATAACAACCAAAATAAATGGTCTTCAACAATAATAATATGTACACAGATAATATAACAGAATAAGGCAAGAAAAAATCAAAGGTTTGTTTACCCAGTTCGATTAACGATCTACTCTGGGGGAGAGAGCAGCTCTCCAATTCACTATACTCAGAAAAAGTTTTTACAAGAGATTACAAATGAGTTACAAGAAAATAGCCTTTGCCTTCAAGTTCCGAAGAACAACCCTATTTTCTAAGGTTTTCTTTGTGCATAGCCGAAACCCTATGCTATGCCTTTAAAGCCTTGGTCTCCCTTATTTGTGAAAACTCTAAGATTGTCACACACCAAACATATAAGAGATACATATTTATAATAGCAAATACCTAACAAACAAAGCCCAAAATCACATGGATCCATGGACCGAATCGAAAAAACTTAAAAAATTGAAAATACTATTTACCATACGGACAACACTATTCACCATACGGATGCTACTATTCATCTGCATGAATACCACTATTCATCGTAAGGACGATATATTCACTAACCAATTTTTTTCCTTTCGCCTTTTCGTCCGATTTTTGTGGTAAATGCAATCTCCAAAATACGTTTTCTTTCTCTTCCAACAAAGGTGTTTAAGACACATTTACAATAATCTCCTCCTTAACTTTAAACCATGTTGATACCAATTTAACAATCAACAACATTATTGCTCTCTACCAAGTTGAAACATTAATCAATAACTTTGATCAAATTCAAGCAACCCTTGAATCTTGATCTCGCAACTTGAATCCACTTGTTCCCAATTACCCTTTCCTGCCTAGCTAATTAACAATCCTACAAGTATGATTTTTCAACCACCCTTGACTTCACCTATTTTCAAATGCATCCCTAAAGGTTTTTATTCTTTTATTTTTCAGTCCTTCAGCTACATTAAAAACAAAATATCCAAGGCTAGCATAATCGTCCCTTTGAGATGCTACAATAACACTCCTTACCTTATCATGAGTCAAATGATAATCAGATATCTCTTTAACCGTTCCCTCACTACTGCTAGCATCCATAATAGGAAACTCCGCCTCAAACTGAGTTTTCTCCGTTATAGTTTCTCCTAGGTTTCTCCATTGGTTTTCAATATTCTTCTTCTAAAGAAATTCTCTACCAACCAAGTAAGTTGTTTTAACCTCAGCCACTCTCCAAAAACTCAATAACAACTTAGCGGTAACATGCATTTTTATCCCTTGATTTCTGAAAAATTCACTGTACTCCTATGAAACTTTCTCAAGGCATTCATAATGCCTTAAACTCAAATCCCATAGCTCTTCCTTGTCATGAAAGTCTCCACTAGTTAACGATGAATGAATAATAACATTTGAACCTTCTAAAATATATAAACCATATATTTTAGACCCTTTAGCAATAATTAATTCATCACACGAAATCTTCAACACTCCATGTTCAACTCTAGTACAATAGCCTAGATCATCAAACATACTTATAGATAACAACTTTCGTTTGAGTTCTGGAACATACCCCACATTGTGAATAAGAAGTTCACGATCATTAAACATTTTAAATCTGACCATACCAATACCATGAACCTTACATGCCTTATTATTTCCAAGGCGAACTACTCCACCTAGCACAATCTTCAAAGTTTCAAAGTATTATATTCTTGGACACGTGTGATAAGAGCAACCTGAGTCAATAACCCAACTATCTTCAGTTTCCAAAATTGATACTATAGTGCTTCAGCATCCTCATAACTTTCCTCACCTAATGCAACTACAGCTTGAACAGAATCTTCACTGACCTTTCTTTTAGGATATTCCCTTTTAAAGTGGTCGATTTTCTGACAATTAAAATATTTTACCTTTGACTTGTCAGACCTCTTTGATTTGGACATCCCTTTACGCTCACCCTCTCCTCTTGACACATTTAAGCTTTCACCACTATCTTCAATCTTCAAATCTTTCAAATTTGAAAATTCTTTGGATTTCACCACTGTCTGGATTTCATCCAAAGTAATAGTACATTCCTTACCATAAATAAGGGCATCCTTAAAGTGCTCAAAGGATCTAGGTAATGAACTTAATAGGAGCAAAACCTTGCCCTCATAATCAATCTTCACTTCAATATTCTCAAGATCATCGATAATCTTGTGAAATTTTGTGAGCTACTCAACTATGGATTTGTTCTCCACCATTCGGAATAAATAGAGTTGTTGTTTTAGATACAACCTGTGAGTCAAAGACTTTGTCATATACAATGATTCAAGTTTTTCCTGCATAGCAACCGCGGTTTGCTCCCTGACGACTTCTCTTAGAACTTTATCCCAGAGGCAAAAGATAATGGCACTCCTGGCCTTATCCACCATCTCGATCTTTTGTACCTGTGTAAGCCCTGCGGCATCAATATTTCACTCTTCAAAGCATCAATACACTTCTCATGAATTAAAATTTCTTGCATCTTGATTTTCCACAATCCGAAGTCGTTGTTATTGGAAAATTTCTCGACCTGCCATCTTCTAACCATGGTGCTCACTTGTCAACAATATTTATTTGCTCGACGCTCACCGCACCACTTGTTGTGAATTACGACAAAATTCAATATCAATTTGTGAGGCAAAAAAAATAGCAACCAAAATAAATGGTCTTCAACAATAATAATCTGTACACAGATAATGTAACAGAATAAGACAAGAAAAAACCGAAGGTTTGTTTACCCATTTCGATCAAACGATCTACTATGGGGAGAGAGCAACTCTCTAATTCACTATACTCAGAAAGTTTTTACAATAGATTATAGATAAGTTACAAGAAAATAGCCTTCGCCTTCAAGTTCCCAAGAACAACCCTGAAGGCGCCCAAGAACAACCCTATTTTCTACCCAAGTGTTTCCCTACCTTTCCAACTCTCAATATATGAATGACTCAAACTCAAGGTGTAATATAAGGTTTTCTTTGTGCATAGCTGAAACCCTATGCTATGACTTTACACCCTTGGTCTCCCTTGGTGGTGAAAACTCTAAGATTGTCACACACCAAACATATAAGAGATACATATTTATAATAGAAAGTATCCAACAAACAAAGTCCAAAATCACATGGATCCATGGAGCGAATCGAAAAAGCCCAAAAATTTAAAAATACTATTCACTATACGGACAATAATGTTCACCATACAGACGCTACTATTCATTCGTACAGATACCACTATTCACCGTACGGATGATACTATTCACCGACCGCTTTTTTTTTTCCTTTCGCATTTTCGTCTGATTTTCGCGGTAAATGCAATCTCTAAAATATGTTTTCTTTCTCTTCATCAACAAAGATTTTAAGACAAATTTACAACAATATTGCTTGAAAAACTTAGGATTAGAAAACAAGATTTTATTTTCGAGAATAGTTCATGAATCCGCAAAAATTACGTTACCTATTTATTAACTTAATTTTCAAGAAATTAGTATAAATCCATCGATTTATTAATGAAAAGTGTTAAAACACCTTTTTGAAATTTTTATTTGTACATGTTTCAGAAACAAATTAAAAGGATTTAAAAACTACCGAACAACACATAAAAAGCTTGCCAAGATTTTTTTTTCCAAAAGCAATGCTCGCTAGGTCAGGTCAATGGGTACGCTAGGCAAGCACATGCGAGAGAAAATTTCAAGGCTAATTTATTTCATGGTGAAGCTAAAGTTTGTGTTTTAGTCAAAGACAGATGGTGTGCCTATCGAGATAGGGCTAGTTGCAGGGTGAGCGTGAATTGCTTAACAAGAAAAAAAAGTATGAGTGTTTGGCGAAGCTAGCATTGCTTAACAACTGATACCACGTCGTTGAGTCGGAGATGAGAAAAAAAAAGGGTAATTGGCAAAATATTGATAATTAAGTGAAATAGCATACTACTAACCAATAATTATTCATGAGGATAAATGATGATGAAGTTTTCCCCTAACAAGTTTTCTCACTGTTAGCAATGAAATCACAATTTATTTTCTATCATTTAATTTTTCACAACTAAACAATTATAAACAAACCTTGTCTAGAATCATAAAAACTATTGAACCATTCTTTAAACACAATTAATCTTTGTCACTAACTTACTAATAGTATTAACTACTTTTACCTGTTTATGTAAGAAAATGATCTTATAGAACAACTTTTGTTTGATCTCAAAATCAAAAGAACCACACATAAGGTTAGAAACAAAAACTTACATGCTAGATTGCAAGATCTAGAAGAGTCTTATGTCTTTAACAAGAAAATGTAGCTAGCGCAAATAACAACAACAATCAAAACAAAAATAATAACGATGGAAACCATATTGATGATATGTCGTGCCACAATAATCCATAACGTCTGACACACATAGCTAGACCACAAAGGAATGTTCGTCAAACAGAAATGAAACCAAGACTATTGTAAATCATGTATGTTAACCTTTCCGTAGGTTTTGATCATGAAGACCCGTACACTCACCTCACAATATTTTACAAGATTTTTGGGACATTAGGAGTCTTGGAAACTGAAGAGGAAACCATATTCCTAAGATTTTTTACATATTCACTAATTAACAAAACAAATGAGTGGAATCTAGATCAATCAACATCACCAAAGACAAAATAAGATGTGTTGGAGGAAAAATTCTTAAACAAATTATTTCCTCATGACAAATTCAAGGAAACAAAAACAACCATTTCAGTGTTCTCCCAAGGTGAAACTGAAACACTTTGTGAAGCCTGTAAGAGGTATAAGTCTATGATGTTAAGATGTCCAAACCATGGTTTTGATGAGCTTACATAGACCCACATCTTCAGAAATGGGCTACAAAAACAACCAAAGTTGTTGCTAGATACAATTGCAAATCATTGAGGGAATGCCACTCTGATCATCAGGGAAAATACAATAGAAACCCTTCTTAAAGAAAGAGTGATATTATTGAGTTAAACACCAATGATGTTATTCTAGCATAAATAAATTGCTGACACAAAAAATGGATGAGCTGACAAATAAGTTGTCTAAACTGACGCAACAATTGAAAGAGGTGCATGAAACGCCTCAACAAAGACAATTATATTTTTTGTATTATGCAGCGGAGATCATTCAATTGAATTTTTTCCCAAGTGATGCGAAAGTAAATTATTTAAGAAATCAATAAAGGCATTGACAATATCTGAACAACAACTTTCAAAAAACAACAACTCCAATGAAAGATGAAAATTCATACAATATACAACAGCATTCTACACAAGTATCCGCAAAATAAGACAAATCAACAAAGTGAAAGGATTTACTTAATCAGTTTATGCAAGTGTGTATGGCAAAGTCTGAAAAACACTTAAGTCTCTATAAAGTTGTGTTTTGGTAAGTTGATATCTCAAACAAAATATCCAGTGCTAACATCTAGACAAACTCAAAAGGGCACTATATTTTGATAGAAAGTGATTAGAATATTGCTGTAGAAATCATGGAAGAGGAAGTAGAAGAGTACTAGATGAAGAGGAATCATAGAAGGAAGAAAAAAAATTGATAAAATTTAATCCCTCTCCTTTAGTCTCAATGTTACCTTCGTTTTACTTTTATCGTGATTTAATTTATCCAACACTTTAAAATCTAAACACAACAATAAACTTTCTACAAAATAAGCCAAATCCTATAAAAGCTTAAGCACAGGAGAAAAATATATTTTTTAAACACTAATTATAACTTAGGACAACCAACAAATGGGGAAATTCTCTCCATTTGAATGTGTATTCAGTGAAATGAATCACAGATTAACAGATTAAAAATGTTAAAAAATATTTAATAAAGGTAAAATTTTAATGAATTTTCACTTCTCTCCCTCCAGTGGTCCAGTGACAAATATTTAATAAAGGTAAAAAAAATTACAAAAATTTCATTTATAAATCCAAAGGTATCAAAGTGGTATATTATTATTTTGCCATACCGCACAAATATTTAACAATTAAGATTTCATAATGCACAAGTTTTGAAACCTATTCAATCTTCTTATTTTCATTAATTTCTATTTTCCAATTTTCCCTTTCATCCATGTTGATTATATTTGGATTCTACACGCTCCATAAAAATTCAGTTCTTTGTTGAAAATTTGAATTGAGCCTCTTAGCATCATCATAAACATAAAGAAAAAGAATAAGAAAATACATGACGAATCCAAACAAAAATCATAGTAATATTAAATAATCCAATTCAAAACCATTTAAAGTGATAATCAATGTTACATAATAATATGAATCATAATTTAATACAATATAATAATATGAAAAAATCCTCAAAAGAATTGTAGTTTCATTATTCATAAAATTAGAAAAGAAGTCCAAAAACAAGAGCAACAAATGATGCAATCATTGTTGGCACAAAGAGGGTTGTAGCATCAGATGTAGGACCTGGAGCTGGAACTGTAACACTTGATGTTGGTTCTTCTACGGCTGACACACTTGATGCTGCCATCATCATGGCCACCACCACTATAACAACAAAGAATTGGTTTATCTTTGATGCCTCCATTTCTGAATTTAATTTGATACTTTCTAAATTTCTTTTGTGGAAAGAAATTGAGAAAGTTGGTATTCAGAAACAGATTGACAGTGGGTGGATATCAAAGGCATTTGTTTGTGAACTTTATAGTTATTGGAAGACAAGAAAAGATTAACATAAATAACTATTTTGGGCAAACTTTGCTGTCCAACTATTAGTTCTTGAGGATTCTAAGGATGCCAATTGGCTTCACACATTTGGATGGATGGGAGAGGGAGAGGGGAGAGAGAGAGGAAACATGTTTTGATGGTTTCTTTTCTAAAATAAGTTTTTGTTGTTTAGTTTTGAAGAGATAACTATTTTAATATGTGGATATTGACACATTGTTATTTTAGTTAATAAATTTATTGAAATTGCAAATATATTTATACATATCTCTTTATTGGTTAATTTAGTTATCAATTTTTTTTAAATGGTTAATTTAGACATCAACTTAATTTATACATATCTCTGTTTTTTTTTTTTTTATGTTAGATGTGAATGACATATTATTTGCATGAAAGATTTGGATGAAATTACCTATATATTATTAATACGAATATATAGAGATAAATCACAAAGGTTTCTTGGCCTAAGTTGGCTTAAGTTAAAGTAGATGCATAGACAAAGTATTGAGAGGTTTTAATATGCTTAATTTCATGAAATGATTCATTCTCATTGTTATTACTTTTGATTGACAAATTTTTATAAGTAACATATTAAGAAAGATGTTCTTACTTTATGCGAGATATTCTGTCTAGGGCTGTTACTTGACATGCATTTCTTAATTGATTGAATTTCACTCCATCAAGATTTGTTTCTTTAATAGTCCAATTAAGGATTTGATTTCAATGATTTGTTATATGAAAAAGATTTTATTTTGAATCTTTTGCTAAAGATATTGAATTTCTTATTTATATTAGATTTGATTTACTTAAGATTAAGAATTAGTTATATGAAGATTGATCGTTCTTGTGTTTTTAGAAAACCAACCGTTTTCTCGCCAAAACTCTATTGGACTTTTATGCAGGATGTTGTTCTTATTTAAGAAGAGGTTCTACTTCACGTGAAGACTTAGACCTTCTAATTTGAAGCGTATTGTTTTATAGTTTTTCTTTAATCTTTTAATTTGGGTTTTTAATGCTCTATTACGGGATTATCTTTCCGAGTGATGGTGAGTGAATCGTGTGTGTTTATGATGGAAGAGAATGTCCATTTTATAGGAGAGCTTGAAGATAGACTTGGAGGAAAATTTGATAACTGAATTACGCAGCTTAGGGAAAGGATAGTTAAAAGTTAGGGTAGTTGTTAAATTCGGTTAAAGTTAGTTTTAGAGTGAACAAAATTAGTTTGTGTGATAACAATGTTAAGTTATTTCAATTAGAATTTGACAGTTAGGTTATCTGAGTTAGTTTTGAACCGTTAGAACTTAGAAATTTGAACTAGAGAAATTATTAGTTAGGTGGTTAATTTATCAGTTAGGTTAATGCTAATTAGTAGTTAGTAAACTAGTTAGTAGGAGTTATTTAACTATGTTCATTAGTCATAAATTGAAGGATAATTGAATCAAATGTTAGAGATTAAAGAAAAGTCAATTAGGAAAACAATTATGGTTGATTAGTCTATTAGATGATTATTATTGGTTAGCTGGTTATAATTAATGTATGATGGTGTGAGTTAGATGCAGTTCCAAACTGGAGTACATCAATTAGTAGTTAGGTTAAAAAGGAAATGTTAGTTAACTCAGTTAGAAATTGGTTAAAAAATAGTTAGGGTTCTAAATGCTAGTTAATAGTTTAATTACTTATGGAAAACTGATCAAAACAAGCTAAGGTTAGTTAACTTGTTAGAGGAAGTTGGGACCGTTAGAGAAAATGGTGCAGTTTGGATTAGAAAATAGAGGTTAACTGAATTAGGAAATAAGTTAATTGTTAATTAATGTTAGTTGACTGTGTTAGGGCATTGAGATGGCTGTTAGGAAAGTTAAAAATTAGTTAGCTAACTAACAAATTGATCATGTTAGAACACATTACTAAAATATGTAAAAAGGCATGTCTAGAGCTAGGGCAATGTTAATTGGTTTGAGGAGTTAGGATTAATGCAACGTAACATGACCAAAATCTTGAACAATTAGGATTGTAAAGGTTGATTGCAAGTTGGTGTCAAGTGTTTGTAGGTTAGAAATTTGCTGCCAACTAGTTAAAAATTAACTAACTTCACCTGATGATTATACCTTGTCTTGGGTCAATTGGAGTGTGCTAATGATTAGGGGGATGTTAGCTCATGAAGTATGATTGAAGGTTAACTTATGTGATATGATTTGCACCTGTTCTCTTTTCTGATGTTTGACTTGATCTTGGAGTTTGATTAACTTTGCTGATTTTGGATGTTTATGTTAATTGACTCCTAGCTGACTTAAAATGTGGATTAATGGTGGTGTGTTAGGGTTAGGTTTTTTCTACAAGTTGAATTGGGTCAACAATGTACAAAATGGTATTTTTGTATGTCCTATTTCTAGGTTATTGTTTGTACCTAGCCATGACAGTAAGTTTGTGTATTGCAAATGTGTATGTGTATGTATTGCTTGTCATGACGTAATTCGTTAGCATGTAAGTATGCATGGTATTCTTGGTTTATGTCATGTTTGAGTGTGTGTATGATAATGTGGCTTAGTCTTTATTGATGTAAGGGTGATGTAAACTTGGTATGGTGAACAAATCTTGAGGCTTGGCATGGTTTAATCAAGGTTTGGTATGGCATTTCATCATGGAAGCTTGGTATGAAGAGTTTTTGGAATGAACTTAAAGATCTTTGGAGGCACACATGGAGAATCATCGGGACAAAGAAAAGTAGGCTTAGGATTTAGTTTGATGTTGGTCAATTGCTTGACCAAAAGTCAACCTTAGGTTCAAATTGGGATTTTCCATGCAATTTGCACTTTTTGCCTTTTGTATTGCACTTTTGACACTTTGAATATGTTATGGACCTTGAATGTATAACTTGTTACTTGTTTCTTAAGAAATGTATCTTTTCCCTCCAATTTCTTAATTTTGAATTTTTGAGTTATGGATCTTTGAATTTGAATTGCAATGCTTTAATCAAGATAATAAATAGCCATCCATAACCTAGATGTAAAAACCTCATAAAACTGGTCAATAAAAAGTCAACCCTCCAAGGTTGATTTTTTTGACCAAAAGTCAAACTTATGCAAATGACTTCCAATTTCATAACCAAAATGTCTTGACCAAATTAAGGATTCCAAAGACATAGGACAAGAAATTGTATCCAAAAGTAAAATGTAGCACCATGATTCCATAACATATCTTCATAAGTACACATCATAAAACCTTAGTACATGAAGATTAACGACCTCCTTGGTATAATTCAATGTCTTACATGATAAATAATAAGAACTCTTTGAATCAATGATGTTACTTGTAAATGCAAGTGCAAATAAATGGTCCTATAGTTGATGATTATGGTAGGTGTATGCATATGAATCATAAGCCACGAGCTAGATAAAGATGTAAATAGGTTGGTTGAATTTTGGGGTATGATAGTTGCCTTTATTTAATTATATCAAACCTGAAGGTATGAATAATAACAACTTTCATGTATTCGAGGTAGGAGATGATTAAATACAAATACCAAAAATTTGCATGCTGAAGAGAAATGATAAGTGGGAGTGTTTGGGATATTTTTGTGTTGGCCTTCACTAGCAAGTTTTGACAGGTATTGGTAGTTGGGATATTTCTGCAGGGTTCCACAAATGTAAGAGAATTGATTGTGTACTTTCAAAAGGCAAGTAATAAAGGATGTAGAGGTAATTTGCAAAGTCTGAGGTTTTTTTCTCATGCAAAAGGCAAAGATGTCTTGTAAAAGGCAAGTGAGACTTAACTCCAAGGTTATCTTCCACTTACTTCAACAATGTTACTCCTGAGTATCTGCACGATGCCCATGTAAAGACAACATTCAAACAGAAGAGGTGAGAATACGATTCAATAATAACGGTAAAAGACAATCAGAAGTAGATTAATCTAATAACATCACGCACCAAATACAACCACATATGCATATCAAGTATTCTCATCCACATAACATAACATTCAGGAAATCACAAAATGTAACTCAAAATGCAACACATCCAACAACTGACTCAACATGCACGTGGTACAAAATTATGAATGCACGAGTTCATTTCACTCCATAATCCCCACCATAGGATCGATTTCCTCTTGGAATCGGAGCACACCAAACCGCTACCATCACCATTGGCAACACTTCACTAATCCCCCATAATAGGAATTAGCTACTCGCACCCAATCCATCACAATGGGATTGAGGCTCACCAAAACTCGTTACCATCACCATAGGTAACGCTTCACTAATCCCTCATAATAGGAATTAGCTACTTGCATCAAATCCATCACCATAAGATAAAGACTCACCAAAACTGGACCGAAGTCCGTACATCATAATGCACGACTACCAACCACATAAGCATAAAAACATCTTTGTAGCAACATTAGCATGGCAACAATATTATACAATGATAAATTATTATCAACAATTCAATTTTAAACATAGATTATCCTAACTAATCACATGCACCATTAATTCAAATGTAATTCTTCAATAAGTTACGGAATACAAAATTTGAGAAGTATATGAAAAAAAATAAAAACTTATTACAATTAGCCTATTTATATTAGTCTCAGTAATCTCACATGAACATTTAAGATATAGTTTAAACATAAACTTAGCGAAGAACATATCCCTAAAATTGATCCAACTTAACTCCACAAACTCTATAATATAAATTAGGTAAATAATTTATCAATTATATAAGAAAATGACAAAATACCCCTTTTTGTCCCATAACTTTAGCTCGGGGTCCAGTTTGGTCCCTTAACTTTAAAAAGTGGCAAGTTGGTCCTTTAACTTTTAAAATGGTGTCAATTGAGTTCTCACCGTTAGTTGTCCCCAAACGTCCGTTCAGTTTGTGTACGTGGCAGATGACTTGGCAATTTATCTTCATCATGTTGTTTCCTTCTCCTTCCTCCTTCCCATTCCCATACTGTTTGTTTATTTTTTTCGTTCTCGTTCCTCCTTCCCAATCCCAAATCCCAAAATTAACCTAGGGTTTTTGTTTTTGGCAAGCATGAAATCTGATTGTTCATCCTCCATGTTGAAACAGGAAAGTGGAGATTTAGATGTTTGTAGTAGGTAACGATGGAAGCCCATATGCCATTGTGGAGACATGGTTATTCTTCAAAGAGAAACTACTATTAAGAATATGGGAAAATGTTTCTAGGGTTGTCCAAATTATAAGGTATGCAAGCTTTTTGAATTTGTTAATAAATTTTGTTTAAGTTTCAATTTGTAGGTAACCTCTAAACAATGAAAATTTCAAGGAGGTATGCAAGCTGGATTTGGTTTCTTTGGTTGGTTTTATAAGGAGGTGGGTGATGAGAAGGAGGAATTCTGGATGCATAGGTTGAGTGTGGTAACTAAGGGACTTGCTGAAGCAAAAAAAGACATTGAAAAAGTGACAATGGAGAATCAAGAATTAGGAAAAAAGTTGATGAAACTTGAAAGTGAAATGAAGAATATCATGAAGTGGAAAAAGATTTTGAATTTGATATTTGTGATGATTATCACTGTATTAGTTGTTAGAATTAGTTAGGGGTATTAAGGTTTGTTTGGAAGTAGTATGTTATGGTTTTTTTTGTAAGAATTAACTTATCTTTTGTTTGTAAGAATTAGGTTTAAGTTCAGTTAAAGATTGTATTAGTTTTGGATTGTATCAGTTCAACATGAATGTAATAGTTGGATTCTTTTAATTTTACTTTTTGCAAATATTATTTTTTCATGTATCACACAATGATTCTGTTATAGATTATGTTATTTTTACATGAATGCAATATTTGGTCTGTTAAAGATTAGCTTGATTTTAACACACACTGACCTATAAGTGTTTTATATAACACACAATGACCTATAAGTTCTATTTGGTGTTCTGTTTTTATGTTAACTTGGTCTGTTATAGACATGTCAAAGTGTTTTTAACTTGGTCTGCATTGTTAAAGATTATGTTATTTTTCATGAATGCAATATTTGGTCTGTTAAAGATTAACTTGATTTTAACACACAATGACCTATAATTGTTTTATATAACACACAATGACCTTAAAATTTTATTTGGTATGTTATGTTTTTATGTTAACTTGGTTTGTTATAGACCTGTTAAAGTGTTTTGAACTTGGTCTGGATTTTTAACACAACATTATGACAGGTCCATAAACATTATGACTTATAAGTTGGTTCTGCTTTTAACATAAAGTACATAACAGGTCCATAAACATTATAGCCTAATTATTTCATAACAGGTCCATAAATAGGTTCTACTTTTAACACAACATTATGATAGGTTCCATTTTATAAAAGGTCCACAAACTGATACACATGTTCGACAAAATACATAAAGTCATTCCACACATGTTCCAAACAACAACATGATACATAAACTTATAACATACATGTTCCAAATAACATCGAAAAATATAAACTAATTATAAAACAAAATACATAAAGTGATTCCACATGACATGATAGCCTAATTATATCTAGAGGTTCTTCTTTGGCGTGGTCCTCTTTGTTGGAGTAGACCTCCTTGTTATTGGGCCAACAACATTCTTGGCAGCACTCAACCTAGTTGTAGGCCCAGGTGGTACAAAAGGTCTTGTTGACTTCCTAACAGAAAGTTTTTGTGTCTTACCTTTAGCAGGTCCATGTGTCTTCTAAGCAGCCTTTCCCTCACAAGTCTGAGATGATTGACTAGACTATTGAGTAGAAGTTCCCTTAGTAGTGTGTGTTGTTGTGTTCTGAGAGGGTTGGCTTGGTTGTTGAGTAGGATGAGTTGTTGGAGATTGAGTGTGTTGGGCTGATTGTTGAGTAGTCTGAGTTGGAGCAAGAGAGGGTTGGACTGATTGTTGAGTAGTCTGAGTTGTTGTGTCCTTACATGTAGACTTGTTGTGTCTTACTTTCTTACACCTACTATACTTCACCATAAAACATGTTCTTCTCAATTTGCGATCAGTCCCATCTATTTCACCTTATTATAGGTTCCTCCTCTTTTTAGGTATACCAAGCATCTTCCTGAACTTGGGTGGTTTCACATCTAGATATGGTGTCTTAACCCACAAGTTTGATCCATTAACATGGTAGATCACATGCCTATAAACTGCCTTGTACCTTGAAACCCTATAATAATCTGGAATGTAAGTATCAATTTTGAAATTCATACTCTTCATAGAAGACAAAGCATTAACACATGAGAATCCCGTGAGTTCCCATCTTCTGCATGAACATATATGATCTTTCAAGTTCACAACAAATTTGTCAGCTTGATTTTTCAAGTTCCTTACTTCAAATATATGTTCATCATACATCCTAAATAATTAAACAAACAGAATATATGAGTCAAATGTTTGGATTGTATGTTATAAACATCCTAAAGAATTAATGTATGCTGATATTACATACCTTACTAGCCAATTGTTGGTGTATGTGCTTGTGACATCAAGTTTCTTTCTAATATTGGACAATATATCATTCTAATCCAAAGTACCAAATCTCATTATATTATTTTCCCATCTCTCCATCATGTATATTCTAATGTCTTCCAACATAGTGATTAGAGGTTTTGTCCTTGCATCAAGAATGACACTATTAAAGGATTCAGACATGTTGTTGAGAACATCACATTTTTTCAGTCCTAAAGTAAGATCTACTGCAAAACCTTGGTGGGGTCTTCATCGTATGTTTAAATGCTTCTTCATTGATGACCCTCTTCCCCTTCATCTCTCTTTCCCATGCTTGTGGATATTTTAACTTGGCAGCCTTCCATATTATGTCCTTCAACATCTTTCCAGAAAACCTATTCCTAAAATTGTTATAGAGGTTCCTAACACAAAACCTGTGCTCCACCCTTGACAATAGCTCATCCATAGTAGGTAGCAGACCCTGCAATAGCATAACATATAATGTAGCATAACAATATAACATAACATACAATATAGCATAACAATATAGCAGAATAAAAAATATAAAACCATAAGAAAAAATGAAAAACTTGCCTTTTGTTGGTCTGAGATGAAGGTGTAAGTCAGGAAATGATCTTTGCCTCCAAGGTCATCAATTAACAGCTCTATAAACCAAGTTCAGCTATCCTTGTTTTCACTCTCCAAAACTGCATATGGTATGGAAAGCATTTGGTCAGTAGGATCCCTCCCTATGGCAGCCATAATCTGCCATCCACACAACCCCTTGAGAAAGCACCCATCTAGACCTATTACATGCCTGCATAACTTAAAGCTTTCCTTACACGCAGCATAACATATGTAAAGCCTTCTAAAATATGGTCTTTGATCCTCAACACCTTCTTATACAAGATCAACATTGATCTTAACTGTTGACCTTGGATTGGCTCTTAACAGTTTATGACAATAGTCATAGACCCTTGTGTAGTCTCCCAAAAAAGGACCATCAACATAATCTCTAGCTGCAAATCTTGCTCTTATAGCTTTGGTTTTGTTGACCCCAACATTCCAATTTTTTTGTGCCTTCTCCTTGATATCCTTTATACTCAACCTTGGATTGTTTTTCAAGCTATTCTGAATTCTTTTACTTTATCAGCTTCACATTATACTCTCTACTACAACTGTGTTTGTCAATTACGTTCCAGAGTTTCCAAGTGTTTTCATTTGACAACTTGCTACTATTAGAACACAGATTGGTTCTTAATAATATCTCTATGTTTTGATGATAACTATTATGAAATTTTGTAATTAAGAATTATACACTCTAAAATTTTCTTAAGAATGTTTGCTACAGATATTAAAGTAAATATCACTCCAGAAGCAAATCAGATCTGAATATAAGAAATATGCTAGACTCTGAAGCGTCAGATGCACTCATTAGAAGATTCAGAACGCTGCCATTAGAAGATCTTGAGCGCTGTCTCCAGAAGGATCTGAAGCAGAAGCTCTAGAAGAATCTGAAGCAAGTCAGAAGCATCTGAACCAAAGAAGAATGTTGTATGAAGAGTTTTCAAGCATAGTTACTTCAGAAGACTCTGAGAGTACTAAAGCTGCCAGTACTGAGGATCTGACTCAAAACTCTGCTCTGAACTTATACACGCTAAAAGCACACTTGCTGCAAAGACTCTGATTCAGCAAAACTCTGATCAACATCAGAAGGCTCTGATCAAATTAGACTCTGATGATTCTTGCTGAAAATTGTTGAAGAAGAATTCAAAGATTATGTCCGTTGGAATATCCAAACGAATCTTTCCTTATTTATGCTAGACACAAGAACACAGACAAAAAGGATTTTACTGTGCTTTCTTCTTCTAGGAAAGGTCACTTGATGTGAAGACAAAAAGGCTCAGACCTTTTGGTACACACTTCTTAACGTGAAAAGCTCTTGGACCACTGTGCCTATAAAAGCAAGTCTCCACTCATCTTCTTTAGTTGACGTTTTATTTGAAAAGAATTAATTATCAAAGCTCGCATACAACTCTTATTATTTCTAGAATTAATTTCTTTATTCTTAATCTTAAGTGAAAAATCACAGTTGTGATAAAGCTTTATTAGAAGCATTTTAACACTTGTATTTGTTATTACATTTGATTATAAGAAAACCTTAAGAAGATCCAGTTAGGATCAGTAGTTCTTGAGAAGACTTTGAACAGTTGTTCTTAGTGCTTACTATTGTAATCAGTTGATTAAATAGTGGATTAAGTCCTTGTTTGGGAAAGGCAAATCACTCTAGGAAGGGTGGACTGGAGTAGTTGAGTTCAACGAACCAGGATAAAAATACTTGAGTTTTTATTACTAAGTTTTTATCTTCATACTTATTCAATCCCCCTTCTAAGTATTTTCTCACCTTCAGTTGGCATCAGAGCTCCGGTTCTGTGTGTGCTACCACTTCACAGTGACAGAAAAGATCCAGTGAGAAAAACTTTGATATATATTTGGTTGTTACTATGGCTGATAATTCAATGTCTAACATTAACAACAAGTATGAAGAAAGGGACAGAATCAACATTAAACCCCCTATGTTTGATGGGGAGAAATTTGATTATTGGAAAGACAGGATTGAAAGTTTTTTCCTTGGTTATGATGCTGATTTATGGGATTTGGTCATAGATGAATATGTTCATCCCATTGGTGACAGGTTCTTTCTTAAAATAAAGTATTGATTAAACAAACAATATTCACTATTAACATGGATAACATCATCATTACCAATCAATGTTAATAGTGAATATTGTTTGTTTAAGAAAAAGATAATAAAATTTAATCCCTAGTCCTTAATCAATTTAATCTTCATTTAATATTTATCGTTATTTTTTTTATTCAACAATTAAAGATATAAACACAACCATAAGCATTCTACTCAATAGGCCAAATCCTATCAAAGCTTAAGCAGACGAAAAAGATTATTTAAACACTTAACAATAATTGAGGACACCCAACCAATGGGACACCTCATTTAAATACTAAAGAAATTTTATATTATATTTTTTGGGATTTGAATCCTCTTGTTTTTTATATATCATGTCATCTCTCATATTCTAATATAACGGTTTAGAATTTATAATAAATAATTAAATTTAAAAAGTCATTTAATCATACCGCACTAGTATTTTACAATTAAGATTCCATAATATACACAAATTTTGAAACCAATTCAATCTTCTTGTTTTCATTAATCATTCTTCTAGTTTTGAATTTTCTCTTTCATTCAATAAAAATTAATTCAGTTCTTGCAATAAGCCTCTTAACATCATCATAAGTAAAAAGAAAAAAGAAAAAAACAATAACAAAAAAACACAGTAATATTAAATAATCCAATTCAAATCCGATGTAAATTACATAATAATATGAATCATAATTTAATACACAATAACAAAATAAACAAATCTTTTAAAGAATTACAATTTCATTGCTCATAAATTTAAAAAACAAATCCAAACACAAGAGCAACAAAAGAAGTAATTATTGTTGGCACAAAGAGGGTCGTAGCATCAGATGTAGGACCTGGAGCTGGTGCTTCTACAGCTGAAACACTTGATGTTGGTGCTTCTACAGCTGACACACTTGATGCTGCCATCATCATGGCCACCACCACCATAACAACAAAGAATTGATTGATCTTTATTGCCTCCATTTCTGAAATTTAACTTGATATTTTCTCAATTTCTTTAATGAAAAGAAATTGAGAAAGTTGATATTAAGAAACAAGGATTGATAGTGGGTGGATATCAGAGGCATGTGTTTGTGACGTTATATAGTTGTTGTAAGAGAAAAGAAGATTAAAATAAACAATTATTTTGGGCAGACTAGGCTGTTTCAACCATTGGTTTTAAGGATTTCAAGGATCTCAATTGGTTTCATGCTTTTGGGTGGAAGGGAGAAAGAGAAGGCAAACAAAGTTGTTGTGATTTATTATTTAGAAAATAGCCATTTTAATTTGTGGATATGTGAGATGTTATTATTTTTGTTTATTTTATAAAATTCTTGCTATTCGTTTATAAGCAAAAGAGAATGAATAAACTAGATGAGTATAAGGATATACTCAACCATTTCCAAAAAATATATATTATTTTTGTTACATTTTATTAATGTGTTCTTCATTTCTAAATATTTATTTTAATAACAAAAATCTAAAAGTATTGTTTTAAAAATTGGACCGAACCGGTTGGTTCAATCGGTTGGACGGGGAACCGGAGATGAATCTGGTTGAATCAACCTTTCAAAATCACTAATGGGTCATAACCGGAGTTAAATCGGAAAAATCGAATTGAACAGTCTAAAACCATTTAAAACAAAGAACTGGAGTCGGTTTTGTAAAACTGTCCGGTTCAAAAAAATTCACCAAATTGACCATTTAAAAAATATATATATATAAATATCAAAACTTAACATATATTCCCCATTCACAAAAAAGAATTCCATGTGTTTTTTACAACTGTATAACCTTCTAAGTTTTGTCAATATGTTATAGTTTTTCTTTCAACCATATTTCATCATCACCATGCCATCTCTTTTAAACATAGTCATGATATTCAATTCTATTGATTGTTGTTCAAGTCAATAATTTTTGTTGTTGTCAATTAAGACTTGTTTGTTGTAGTTCAACTCAAATTCGATTTTTTTATTGTTTAATGAAGTATATTGTATTATTTATATTTTGGTATTCTATTTTATTTAATTTAGGTATTCTTAATTATTTGAACTTTATTTTAGTTATTATATTCTATAATTTTTATTTTGATTTGAGTTAGTTTAATTTATTTTATTGTAACTCTTTAGTTTGGTCAAAATATTCTTAAATGATGGTTGAAATGAAGTGTAGAAGTATGTTAATGTTATGTATTGTTGATATTGTTGTATTAAATCATTTTGGATTTTTGAAATATTTATTTTATTAAGTTGAGAATATATAATAATGTGTGACCTATCTATCAAATCTAGTTTCATATTATTAGTTTATTTAATAAACGGTTCGACTGTAGGTTTAACTAGTTTAACCAATTGAATCTTAAACGGTAAGTTTCATCGATTTGATCTCCGGTCCAATTTTTAAGATATTACCTAAAAATCATGATATAAAAAAATTTAAAAAAAGTAAATAAAAATATTTAAAAAATAGATTTACTTTTTGCTATATCTGTATTATTATCTTTGTTTTAAAATCTTAATAAACAATTTTTTTAAAAAAAGATGTAATTTATTTAACTAATTATCATATTTAATAAAAAAAAAAATAAAAAGATCAACAATAAATATTCTTTTAAAAAATCAATTCAAAGTAATTATATAAAAAAATTAAATTGAATACAAGTGGAAATGGTCACTCTCACTCTCTACACGCTGCCAACAAAGCTCCTATCAGACAAACGGGGTTGGATTCAGTGTCTTTCTGCCATTTATTTGATGAATGGAAAATTAAAATATATTATACAATGAGAGAGAAAGATTGAGTTAGAGAGAGATAGAGAGAAAGGTACTAAAGTACAAAACTCCAAAATCCGCATATTCCAACCCCACATTCTCATCCTTCTGACAAAATTAAACCTTTTAATTTACCTTTAAGACCATTAATAATATGCAATTTATTGGCCATTGTTTTTCTTTATTTTGTTTTCATTTGAGTGTAAAACAAGACGTCTAAGAAGAACCTTTTGCAGAACGTGAGAGAGGAGACATGGAAATATTGTAAATTATTATCTATTAGTAATTTTGAGTGTGTTTTAAAATGATAAAATATAGGTAAGTAAAAGTTAATTTTTAATTCAAAAATAGATAATATTTGTGAAATGTTACATTAAACCGTTTGTATTTTGAATTCGAAAATAGCCAACACTTCGTGTTGTGTTGCAGAAGGTGAAACAATGCAACATTTGAACAAGTGTTATTGTAAGCAAAATAATGCAATATTTGCTAAAAGTGTTGTTGAAAGTGTGTGTTTTATCAAGAATAGTAACCTTATGAAACAACACCACTTTAACCTATAAATTGTGCATTCCAGATTAAAAAAATACATTAGAAAAGTCAATATTCTTCACACATAATTCTTGATTTCATCTTTCCAACATACGAGTTTTCATCAATCTTATACAAACTCATATATAAGTTGAATTATCTTAGATATTGTTGCAATAGAAACTCTAACGCAATCTGAGAGTGCTTGAATTACTATAAGAAAAGTGGTTCGTCCATGATTCTAGCCTATATTCATTTCATATTCAATTTAATTTTTTAACAATCTTATAGTATTTAAAACATTAGCAATCAAAACTTTCGTATTAAAAATAGAGAACAAAAACTCATATCATGAATTCAGGTACAATAATTAAAACCTTTTGTTGAAATGTCGTAATTACGTTTTGGTTATATAATTGTTTGCATTGTTCGGACATAAATTTTCAAAAGAGTATTTTGGGATAACACCATTGCATATATATATATATATATATATATACATATATATATATATATATATATATATATATATATATATATATATATATATATATATATATATATATATATATATATATATATATATATATATATATATATATATATATATATATATATATATATATATATATATATATATATATATATATATATATATATATATATATATATATATATATATATATATATATATATATATATATATATATATATATATATATATATATATATATATTGGGTTAATACCCATTTCTTGCAAGAGGCAGTCCTTTTATTAGGCCATTTGTTTTTGTTGTTTAATTGCTTTCATCAAATATATATATATATATATATATATATATATATATATATATATATATATATATATATATATATATATATATATATATATATATATATATATATATATATATATATATATATATATATATATATATATATATATATATATATATATATATATATATATATATATATATATATATATATATATATATATATATATATATATATATATATATATATATATATATATATATATATATATATATATATATATATATATATATATATATATATATATATATATCAATTTATATTATTACATATAGTTATTTTACTATATTACATAATTATAATAAAATACTTATTTAAAAAATACTATTACAAAATTATTTTAAAAACACTAAATTTATAAATGTTAAAAAATATTTAATATTTATATTTATTTTATTTACTTTCAGTTTATTTATTATTATTATTATTATTTACTTTCATTTTAGCATTTTATTTATTTATTTTATTTACTTTTCGTTTAATATTTATCATATTTGTATTTAATATTTTAGTTTATTTTTTAAATAATAAATATTAAAATTTATTTAATTTCAGTAAAATTTTACATGAATACTATTTATTTTCTCTTTAAATATATTTAGTTTCCTTGTATTATTTAGTTTCAATTTATTATTAAAAAATGTTTTTATTTTCAATTTATTATTAATAAATATTAAAATATATTAAAATAAATATTAAAATATATTTACTTTCAGTTTGTTATTTAAACTATTTAGAGCATCTTTAATGCATGTTTTTAATAGTTAATGATGATTATAAAAAATTTGCATTGGAATGACTATGACATGACATTTAATTCACTAACTTTTAGTTTCCGACAATTATATAGCTAACGTATGCTATAAATTTGGGCCCACAAAAAATTTGCAATGAATATTTTATGTATTTTATTTAAAATAATTAAATTAATGGTAACTTCAATAAAAAAATAATTAAAATTAAAAAATATAAAATATAGGGTCAAATTTTAGTTTTTTATAAGCAACTATCATTAAAGTAAAAATAACTCAAATCAACTATAAATTTTTTAAATCCTACAAATCACTTTAGGCCTATAAAAAATATCTTAATTTACCCACTTAAGATACTCTCACTAAAGATGCTTTTATACATGATTAATGTTTTTAAATAACGTTATTTGACTAAATATAAAATATAATGTGAATATTAAATAAAGAATTTAATTGATATACACTGACAATGTAAAGATTTTTACACTGTCAGTTAATCACCACCTTTGATTTGTTTGAAAAGTTTGGCTTTAATTTTAACCATTTAAAAAGTAATACCAACAGATGATTATTAAGATCTTTTAGCCTATTAGTTAGTTAGTTAATAATTGAGTAGTGTAACTACCTAGCTAAAGTTAGTTATAACTAACTTTCATTCATTCTCACATATATAAGTGAGCTCCTTCTTTTGTAATTATTTGAATCACATTCAATATAAGATTATACGGAGTTTTCCACCAAGAGTTTATTTTACTACAATATGGTATCAACAGAAAATTCTTGATCTTGCTTCCGCTTCTTTCCTTCTTTCTCCCTTCTTCTTCCTCCTATCTTTTGCTTTGTGATTTGTTTCTTTCATGGCTAACCATGATGGTTCCTATTATCTCAATTCTTCCGATCATCCTGGAGTTGTCTTGGTCTCTTGACCACTGGTTAGAGATAACTTCAATTCATGGCATGGTGCCATGCTCATGGCCACTGATGGCAAAAGAAATACGGGTTTATGGATGGCACCATTCCAAAGATTGCAGAAGATTCTCCTCAGTTTCGTTATTGGATGTGAAATTCTAGCATAATATCTTCTTGGCTCCTTAATTATGTTTCCAAGGAAATATCTGCAAGTGTGATCTATGCAGCCAATGTTGCAGAAATATGGCGCGAATTGCATGATCAATTTCAGCAGAAAAATGGTCCTCGTGTATTTCAGCTGAAGAAGAATCTTATGAACTGCACCCAGGGTTTTACAACTATAAGTGCTTACTACACACAATTTAAGTCAGTATGGGATGAACTAGGTGAATTTATACCTACTCATACGTGTCACTGTGGTGGTATGCACACCCTTACCTTCTTGATGGGACTGAATGAATCATTCAATCAGGTGCGTGGTTAAATCCTACTCACGGATCCTTTACCCTCCAGCAATGTTGTCCTTCCTCACAATGAAACCCCTATGGCATATGCTGTTCAAACTAGTTCTAAGAATTCCAAGAAGAATAGACCAACTTGTGCTCATTGTTGCATGCTTTGCCATCTCAAAGAGAAATTCTTTAAGCTGCATGGCTACCCTCCAATTTATAGGAAGAATGCTCAAGGTTCCAAGCCTTTGCAACACAACCACAATGTTTATGAGCCAAGCATTTCAAGTAATGCAGCAGGATCTGATGTGGCAGCCATGACTTCACACGATTTCCAGCAGATTATTGACTATCTACAAGCTCAAATGTCAAAGTCTGGGATTTCTGAGGCAAATCCTACTGTTAACTATGTCATAGGTATGAGTTTTTCCACTCTTGACTCACATAAATCACAATCTTCTGGTATTTGGATCATAGATTCAGGTGTTACTTCCCATATTTGTTGCAATATATCTTTCTTTCATTCCTATAAACCCTTGCTAGATAAATTTGTTACTATTTCTAATGGAGTTCAGATCCCTGTCAAAGCCATTGGTAAAGTCATTGTCAATGATGAATTAACCCTTCATAATTTCTTATACATTCCCTCATTCCTTGTTAATCTCATTTCAGTAACCAAGTTACTACTAGACGATGGCACGGATCTAGAAGGGGGTTGAATAAATCCTTATTAAAAAAATCAGTAGGCGCTACCAATAAAATCGGTTTTAAAAAATTGTTTAAATTGCAGAAGCAGTCGTGGAAAAATTACCATCTATAACAAACCGTTACTAGAAGACCGTATATGCGTCTAGCCTTTGGAAATTGATAATAAGAAATGAGCAATGAAAATCACTACACTAGTCACACTATTAATTGATTTATATCACTACTTGGTATGACTAGTTCCAATGCCTTAATATGCCAACAAAATAGTTGGACAGCACAAGAGAATTTTGGTTCAAACAATTTATCAAACACTTGGCCTGCAGAGCACTCTAAGTGATTTCGGCCTTGAGTATGTAGCACTAATTTCCTTGTACAATAAACTATTGTACTATAGTTAAAATTACTTCAGCACTTACTCAACAGTCCTTAATTCGATATTATTGTTTGAACTAAATTCACGCAAATATTAAGCAAAATAAAAATCCGGAAAGTAAAAGGCACAAAGATTTGTTGAGGCAGTTCCCCCTCCGTCCTCGCTTCGGGGTACGTCTGCCCTCAATTCTAACAGTAGAATTGAGCTCATAGAATATAAATATAACCCGTTGTTGAATCGTTTATAAAATAATAGACAAGCAAATGCACAAACAAACTCCCTTGTTGTTGAAGATGCTTTCTCTTCTTGTCCCTTGATTAGAGTCAAATCAAGTCCTTCGATTGGTTGTGGATGAACCTCCGATTACAACTCCTTGGTTGAACAACCTTGCGTTTTCAAATCCCAGCCCGGCTGATATCAAACACTTGCTGATCGAACCCGAACCTCTCCTTCATAATTCACCGGTTCCCGCTACTAGATTGACGGAACCCACCGCTCCTCGATCACATTCGCTTAGCTGAATATATGTTGAGAAGATTCGTACCAAAAACCCCCCAAATTTAGTGAATCTTGGAAGACAAAAACCTCAAGGTTTTATTCAAGAAAAACCTGCCAAAAACTCAACCCGAACCGGATTCCCAATCAACGGCTTCAGACGTTATCACTTCAAATAAACCATAATGCACAACAAAGATTATTGTGTGTGATTGTTGTGGTATTAATTGTAGAATATGAAGATGATGAGAACTAATGACACCTCTTTCACTTTTCTTATTTTGCAATTGATTCAATGTATCAATCTCCTTGTTAAAAATGAGCAACTTTCTATTTATAGCATGCCAGAAATAACAGACAAAACCACTTTTCGAAATAAGTGGAAAGACCATAATTATACAGTAATACAGCGAATGGTCGACCATACAGAAAGGAGTGGTCGATCGGAACTCTTCAGATAGAACAAATTATGCAAAGTAACAGGCTATGCGTCGACTAAAACAGGACTATGCATCGACACAAAGTCTGTATTTTTAGACAAATAGAAATATTATCAGTATGCGTCAACCCGTGGAAAATGCACTTTGCAGACACCTTTTATGAGTCGACTGTGTCGCTTTCGCGAAAATGAGGTGCCGACACAACAGAAGAGTCGCCACCTTTCGTTATTTATCCCTCAGAGCGGGAAAGGAAACGATCGGAAAAACCTGACGAAAAAGGGTAAGACAAGGTCATCGCAACCATTGTCTGGGTTCGGGAGTCAGTTACGCAAGGGAAAGGTATTAGCACCCCTCACGTCCGTCGTACTCGACGGGATCCACGCTTGTTTGTTTACTTGGACGGGTTGGTTTTATTCTATCTACCTATCAAGGCTGGCTGAAAAAAGAAAAGAAAAATGACTCGGCAAAGCATCGCGCTTTATGCCTACGTATTCCCATCAGAGAATGAGAAATCAGAGTCAACGTAGTTCAGCCTACGAAGGGTTATGGGGGAAGGTAGCTCGCCAAGACATCGTCATCTTGTGCCTACGTACTCTCAACAGGCATGAGAGATCAGAGCTCACGTAGTTCGGGAAACTACGGTTTATTTCCTGTCTTTTACGAAAGAAGTGTTTTTTATTGTGTTTGCGATTTCAACCGCACTAGAGACTATGACCTGAGAGTGAATGCGTCGCATGTCACCCAAAGGGTACCATACTAAACATCCAGACTGTGGAAAAGAAACTCTCCCACAACCCTTTCTCAGATAGCTTAAGGATCGTAACGTACGATAGAAATCATTCATGATTACTGTATTTTAAACTGTTTTGAGATGAGAAGAGAACATGCCCAACTAGGAGGGAGACTATCAAGTCCTACTGTTATCATGCCATGGATTCATCCTATGGTTGAGGTTTGAACAGGGAACTCCTAGAAGTTGTCATGCATAGGTTTCAACATAAAAGTCTATCATCAAATCCTTATCAAAGGAAGTGAGAGTCCTAAGGGATCATATCAATGATACACCAAAACAGACAAAGCATCAGCTTAACAGTAAAATGCATGCAATGCAAGTGAGGGAGGAAATGTGTGTGGGGCTTCAGCCTCCACAAGCTCATCTCAACCTCAAGCCAGAATGAAATAACAATAATCATACTGAAAGATAAACAACATGCTATCAAGCAATAAATAGTAAACTGCAATCATACAGATAAAATGAAATGAAATGCCATCAGGCAAACAAACCACATGGGCAAGGGAGCTGGGCTCTACCGAATACCCGCAAGCAAAGCCACGCAATAACAGTACAAGCAGAGGGAGCAACTCAACCTCTAATGCAATCATGCTCCTGGATTCTACCTATTCTAGATATGGACTTAATCTAGTGCAACAGACAAGTCAAACAAAACACAGCAATACAGAAAAGAAAACAGAAGAAAGCTTCAGCTCCTCCAGCAGCAATTCAGTCTTCAGACTTTAATCACTTGACAAATATCAACTGCTTTTCCAGGTTTCAACCCTACAGCATGAGTTTCAACTCATCTTCTCCCTTAAGCTTCAGCTTCTTTCATCAGCTCCACCTTCAGGCTTCACTATCTTCAGGGATCTTCAAGTATCAACTTGATCTTCATGCTCTTCAAGCTTCAGCTGGAATGGCAAGGCCAAAGGATTTATCCTCTTCAATACTCTTCAATGAGGTCTTCATCTTCATGCTCAGGCTCCAACATCTCTCAAGACAAACAAAACCAGAGAACATCACTTACTGGATAAGCTGGGGGATATTGAACTGCTTATTCGATCACCAAAGGTGACCTTTAAGGGTTCAACATCAGAGGACTGGTTCCCTCAAAAGTTCTACCTCCTAGGCATAGCACTTATCCCTCCAAAGGAGAGAGGTGAATACCATGGAAGGACTTTGAATCATAGGGAGGAATGGAGGTGAAAGATACCATCCATGTTTAAGAAAGAAATTATCTACATCTAAACTCTTCCTAATCCCTAACCCTAAAACAAAACAAAAAGAATAAAGAACAAGCCCTCAAGCTCCTCAATGCATCTTCAAATCTTCTATTATGCTCCACAATGCTCCTTAGATCAAGGTCAAGCTTCCCAAGCTCACAAAGCAAAGCAAACAAACAAACATGCCCTAAAGGCAACACAAACAATCAACCAATACAAAAATCAACCAAAAATAGCATACTATTATATTAAATCCTAATATAATTTCTAAGGGATCCTACATACCTACCCTTAATACCCATATATTCCCCATAGTCTAAATTGTCCTAAAAACCCACAATCTAAAGTTGTTATGGACCTATGTTGAAGCTTTAACCTAATTCTACACTACCTAGAATTACCTAATCAAAACTATCCTAAAAGTTATCACAAAAATATGGAATTAATTCAGGGGGAACCTAAGACATTCATCTAACTACCCTGAAAAGATTGACCTAAAAATCTAAAGGGAACTACCCTAACTAAATTCTACAAATTCACATATCAACTAAAAAGGATTAAAAAAGCAATTAAAATATGCAAAAAATATAAAAATGAAATAAAATGGCAATTTTATGATTTTATATTTTTCTTGACAAAAAATGGAAAGTGGGAAAAAAAGTCCCATTAAAAAATATTCATTTTTCAATTTATTATGCATTTTTAAAGTAAAATAAAATTTGGAGAAAAATTAATATGAGAATTAATGCATGGGGTATGAACAGCAAGAATATGCAATTAGTTTCATATCTGGGCCCAACATGAGGGGTGCGTATAGGAATATGCTGGGCCCAATGAATTAATCAGAAAACACTAAAAAAATCAAAAGAAAAATAATAAGGCGACGGTGCGAATAGAAATCCAAAACAGTTATAAATCTCAAATGGGCTTCATGGGGGGTGGGAATAGGAATGCAATTCACTAGGCCCAGATGTGCGTTAAATGAAACGCGGCGTTTCATACGCCCAACTTCCCTCCAAACTCGTTTTCAAATCTCAGCCATGGGATCTATTTTCCAGTCAACAAGTCAGACGCACATCCAACGGCAGATGAGTCTTCTTCAACCTTGGGCATCTAGGGTCTCTGAACTCCATGAAAACACCCTTCCATGCACAAAATTTCCTCCTCATCGTTCTCCCTCGTCTCTTGACCAAATGCCTCGATGCAAAAACCAAACTCGATCAGAATTCCACGCTGAATACAACCATGGCATTGGTTTGAACAGAAATAACCTCTATCAAGCAACCCGAATGGTATAACCCCATGGATTCAAAACATCCTCAGTTTTCGACCTCAACCAAATTCATCTTTCTTTATACAAAAATGATCCTCATGTTGCACTCATTAAAATCAACCAATAATCTCGCCTTAACACTTAATATATAGCATGTTCTAGCTCATCCAAGAATTGGTATCCATTAATGAAACCTCACCAATTGATCTTAAACTCATCATAAATGACCACCTAATTGTCTCTAATGGTTTCACACTAATAATTAACCCTAGCCATGCCTAGAATAGGGTGTAGAAGTGGTTTTGCATACCTTGCTTCTTGAAATGGTAGGTGGTGAAATTCTTCAATCCAAGCCTTGTAGCTCCTCAAGAATGGTCCTTAGATGATGAATATTCCTCTGTATGCAAAAGATTTGATGGAGATGGCTTGTACTTCAAGATCCAATGCAATTTGCTTCCTTGCAAGTTCAATGGGAACTCCTTCAATTCTTCATCAATGGAGTTTCAAATCAATATGAACACACTCAGAAATGTTTGTGGAGATGATTTGTGAAGAAAAATGGAATGGTAATGAAGAAGAATATGAAGATTCAATGTGATTTGCAAATGAGGAAAATGGATTTCAATCTCTATTCTCTTCCACAATCAACACCAACTATCACCAACCTTTCACCAATGCAAGCTAGAAACATTATATAGAGAGGTTTAGAAAAGTCTAGAACCTCCTAGAATCATCTAGTAAGAACTTGAAGTTTTCATGATATGGTATTTTGCATTTCAATTCTCACCACATGGTATATCATGCAAAAACCCTTGTAACTTTGGTAACCAACTTGAATATCTCCTTACATGAGATTTAGGACATGATACAATGCATATCTCCCTTGTTTATTAAGCTTTTCCTTGTTTTGGTTTGGTACCCCATTATGTAAGCAATCAAATTACAAAGCAACCCCATGATGCAAGCCTCAAATCAAAATTGTGGCTGAACCATTGTTCTTAGAATGTCATTTGGAGTCAAAATGACCTATCATATAACATGGTTTGGACTTATAGCTTATGATTTATGATTTTCCATTTCACTTGAATTAACTTATGCCTCATTTTTAGGCCATTTTTATCACTTTTTGATATGAGCCTTTTAAACATCTCATGACCTCTCTACTAGCCTTAAAACATCATTCTAAGAAAGTTTGATGTTGAAGATTTTTCCATTTGAAGCTTGGAAGTAGGAGATATGTCCTTATGCTTGAAATGACCTATAACTTCCAAATGACCAAAATGCCCTTGGCTTGCCAAAGCCATAAGTTGAGTTCTACAAATCCTATCAAGGACTTCTAGTACTCTCTAGAAAGATAAGAAGATGCTATTCAACATTCATGTTGACCAAGAGACCATAGGAATCATCCTACTAGGGCAAAAGTTGTCCACAAGTTGGGTGACTTTCAAGGACCCAGATTCACATACCTCTGATGACCTGTAATTTGTCAAAACCATAACTTGAGCTCTACAAATCCTATCAAGGACTTATACTACTCAAATTAAAGCTAAGAACAAGCTCTACAACATTCATGTTATGGGGAAGATGAGATGACAATCACATCTTGAGCTAAAACTGCCTGGAAGATAGGGATCAAACTAGGGGATTTTACACTGTCAATCCTTAGAAACCCTAGCTTAAAACTTCTCAAACTCCTCAATCATGATGAGTTGTTCTAGGAATCATCCTTATAGTATTTCAATACATCATTCCATGATCACATGGCTCTTGGATTAGGTCTCAACCTTCTCCAAATCATCAGCTGACTTAGGGTTGACCCAGTCAAACCCTAATTCTACCATTCATGGCTGAATCTTCTGAATTCTTGCATAATGACCTCTCTGGGATTCATGATGGCTTTCAAGACATCTCATAAGCTTTCTCAAAGCCTCAAGTTCATCCTCATAGCCTCAGAATCATCTGAGGAGCTCCCACAACTCTCAAGTTCTGAGGCACGCAACCTTGGTTTCAACCAATTCCTCTGAGGATTTCTTGAGTTCTCTGATAAAGGTATCAACCTTCAAACACTTGATGGGTAAATAAATGTTGGTAAAATTTTGGGGTGCAACAGCTGCTCCTATTCAAACGGATTGAACCTGACTGGGTGAGGAGCGAACGACTCTCATCCAATCAAGGTGCGAGACGGTTGAATACCGGTAAACCCGAAAATTTGCCAACTGCTCAACTCTGGAATAATAGCTGCAGGGCAACTATCTGGAGAAATACTGATCTGATATCACCGTAAGTTATCCACATTAAATTCCTCTGACATTGTCATCAGACAACCAAATATCCAACATCGCCGCTGGAAGACTAAATCACCTGACATCGCCGCCAGAAACAAACATACCCAACATCGCCGCTGGAAAACTTCAGCATTTGAGAATCACCCAACATCGCCGCTGGAGAACCAGATCAGCTGACCAAAACACCCAACATCGCCGCTGGAGAAATAGAGAATCTGACATCGCCGCCAGAACCAAACAAAATACCCAACATCGCCGCTGGAGAACCAAAGGATAATCTGAGAAACGCCCAACATCGCCGCTGGAACACTAAACTATCTGACATCGTCGTCAGAACAAACAGAACACCCAACATCGCCGCTGGAGAAATAGAGAAATCTGACATCGCCGTCGTAAACAAACCTAACTCTGAGAGACACTCGACATCACCGTCGAACAAACACCCAACATCGCTGCTGGGGAGCTAAAGAGTCTGACATCGCCGTCAAACATAATCTCCTGACATCGCCGCCAGAAACAAACATCCAACATCGCCGCTGGAGACCTAGAGGATAATCTGACATCGCCGTCAAAAACAAACATCCAACATCGCCGCTGGAGACCTAGATCATCTGACCTCGCCGTCAACTCTTAACATCGTCTGACCTCGCCGTCAACAACAACCATCCAACATCGCCGCTGGAAACAAACATAATCTGACATCGCCGTCAACTGAACATCCAACATCGCCGCTGGAAACAAACATAATCTGACCTCGCCGTCAAATAAACATCCAACATCGCCGCTGGAGACCTTCAAGAATCGTCTTGAACTGATAACCATTCTGGAGATTTCAGGAATCATCCTGAACGAACATGCTGTTGGGAATTCCAGGAATCATCCTGGGTAACTCTTGCCGGGGACAAACCAATCATGGCTTGAGAAGCCTCCAAGGATTCGGCTCTCTTGGGGCTTCAGGAATCATCCTGGGCAACTTTAACTGGGGACTCTAAGTATCAACTTGAGCAACCAACTCTGGAGACTGCACTGGGGTCTTAAGAATCATCTTAAGCAACCGGCCCTGCTGAAGAATTCAAGAATCATCTTGAACTGAAGACTTCGCTGGGGATCTCATGAATCATCTTGAGCAAGCGACTTCGTCGGGAGAAATGTCAGGAATCATCCTGAGCAACTGATCCTTCGGCGGAACACCTGCAAAACAAGGACGGTAGCAACCTAGATCATGTTTATTATGCATATGCTTCGGCGCCATGCTCCACACGGTGGAGATGCTATGCGTTTATGATAAATGCTTATGCAATCATGCATAATGATGCGATCCCGTCAGCAAAATAAATGCTGAGGGGAAATCCTCCTATCAAGGAGAAAGAACTACTCAGATAGAGGAATCATCCGGCTGAGGAGAACTCGGTCACGCCAATATCAATTGGACTCCGTCTGGGGAAATGATCTTCAGTTGACTGCTGCAGGGGGACGAAGCTCTACGAGAACCTGGACCTGCTGAAGGGAAGCGATATCTATCGCGGGAGTAAACTGCGTAGCCGTCACGGCTACTCTTCTGGGGATGATCACTCTGTGGGAAACAACTTCAGCTGCTCCACACTCCACAGGGGAAAAAACCAATCATGGTCTGATCAACTTCCAAGGATTCGGCTCTCTTGGGTATCTGCAAACTCAGCTGAGGAAGGAGAAATCATTCTGCTTCACTGGAGAGAGTACGACTCTGGGGGAAATACAGCATCAGCTGTTCGATGCCCTGCTAGGGAGTGCCACTCTTGGTCCCAACTGCTTCCAAGGGTTCGGCTCTCTTGGAGTTTGCGAACTCAGCCGGGGGAGGAGAAATCATTCTACTTCACTAGAGAGTACAACTCTGATGAGGAATTTCAATTCCGCTGGGGAAGAAGGAATCATCCGACTTTGGGGGAGAGTACAACTCTGCAGGGGAATTACATCATCAACTGTTCCAACACTCTACTGGGGGAAGAGGGAACCATCCGACTTCGGGAGAGAGTATAATTCTGGTGGGGAATCTCAATTCCGCTGGAGACTTCAGTCTGGCACCATCAGTTGCTGCATATTTCGGTGTACGAACAGTTTCCTATGAAACCTGCACTTGTGACCCGGTGCAGGGGAAGGTGAACACGAGCTTCGGCGCTTGAACACTTCTATGAAACCTGCACTTGTGACCCGGTACTGGGGGACTGAACACGAGCTTCGACGCTTGAACACTTCTATGAAACCTGCACTTGTGACCCGGTGCTGGGGGAAAACACGAGCTTCGGCGCTTGAACACTTCTATGAAACCTGCACTTGTGACCCGGTGCTGGGGGAAAACACGAGCTTCGGCACCCGACTCAGCTGAGGAGGTAACGTTCCTTCAGGATGCGTCTGCTTGGGGAGAGAGAATCATCTCTGCATGGGGAGACATATCGATGCTCACGGTCTTGCGTTCATACTCTGCGAGGGGAGGCTACTGAACTCTGCTGGAGAAGGAGGAATCATCCTGCTTTCGGGGATGCGCACGGCGCACTGTCTGGAATATGCTAAACCTGAAACAACACAAACAAACAGACAAGATACCCTTCTCAAAGGGACCTATCGAGGTTATTATCTCGTGACAATATCCAAGTATTTAATTGTTTCAACAATCAATGGCCTAGGCCAGTAAGTTTATGTATGCGCATTTTATCAAAAACATCGGCGTTTTTTTCCCCGCAAACAAACAGATAAATGCTAAACAGGCAAACGGAATTGCTGAATAATATGCATTTTATTGATAATGAACCCCTGAATGGGTAAAAATGTTTTACAACAGAGGCAAGCTCAGGAAGCCGCGCAAAAATAAAACATAAATATACATCAGTATATACAAATGTCAGCAGCGAGGCGTAGACGAACACCATGAGTTGATCCCTCTAAGACCCACTCGACTTCAATACTTCTCCAACGCTTCAGCTTCGGAAGAGAATGATTCAGATAAACGGCCCTCGGGTCCTCCAAACCACTAAACAATGAAAGTCCACACGTGGAACGCAGTCATTTGCTTATTCAAATCCCTAACTTTTGCGTGAACCGCCCTTTACGGGTTTTTAGTTCACCGGGATACCCTTTTTTGCCGAAGCCGCCCAGTGTAGGTTTTCGACTTCGCGGGTGTACATTTTTTCAATATATCCCTAATTTTTCCCGAACCTTTTATTCTGTTTTTGGTTCGCCGGGATGCCCCTTTTTTGCCTGGACTCTTTCTTTTTTGTCCAGCGGGTCTCTTTCAAGCAAAGTATTTTTTAACTGCGTCCGCGTTCACCGGGGATGCAAAATCTTCACCATCCATCATGGATAACAACAAAGCTCCTCCCGAGAAGACCTTGCTGACGACGTACGGACCTTCGTAATTCGGAGTCCACTTGCCCCGGTGATCGGAGTGTGGCGGAAGAATCTTCTTCAGGACGAGATCACCCGTCTGAAAGCTTCTAGGATGCACCTTCTTATCATAAGCTTTCTTCATTCGGCTTTGGTACAGACGACCAAATGCAATCGATGCTAACCTCTTCTCGTCCATCAGGCTGAGTTGGTTCAAGCGATTCGTAATCCATTCTGCCTCGTCGAGTTTCACATCGACCAAAACTCGCAAAGAAGGGATCTCCACTTCTAACGGTATGCCAACTTCCATACCGTACACTAAAGAGAAAGGAGTTGCCCCGGTTGACGTACGTACCGTCGTACGATAACCGTGCAATGCAAACGGCAGCATCTCGTGCCAATCTTTGTATGTCACAACCATCTTCTGAACAATCTTCTTTATGTTCTTATTGGCGGCTTCGACGGCGCCATTCATCTTCGGCCGGTAAGGAGATGAGTTGTGGTGTTCGATCTTGAAACTCTGGCATAGCTCCTTCATCATCTTGTTATTCAAATTCGAACCATTATCAGTAATGATCCGTTCGGGAATTCCGTAACGGCAGATGATGTCCCTCTTTATGAATTTAGCCACTACCTGCTTGGTCACATTGGCGTACGAGGCTGCCTCCACCCACTTGGTGAAGTAGTCGATAGCTACCAGAATGAAACAATGACCGTTGGATGCAGTGGGCTCGATCTTGCCTATCATGTCGATGCCCCACATGGAGAACGGCCACGGGGAGGACATGACATTCAACGGGCACGGCGGTACATGAACTTTATCAGCATAAATCTGGCATTTATGACATCTCTTCGCGAATCTGAAGCAATCCGACTCCATAGTCAGCCAGTAATATCCTGCTCTCAGGATCTTTCTCGTCATAGCATGCCCGCCAGCGTGCGTACCAAATGTGCCTTCATGGACTTCTTCCATGAGCATACTCGCCTCTTTCTCATCTACACATCTGAGTAGCACGAGATCGTGGTTTCTCTTGTACAACACTCCATCAGGATTGAGATAAAAGTTTCCAGACAGCCTCCTTAGAGTCTTCTTATCCTGGGTTGACGCACCCGCAGGATACTCCTTAGTCATAAGGAAAGTCTGGATGTCGTGGAACCATGGCTTGCCGTCGGCGGCATCCTCGATTGCAAAGACAAATGTCGGTCTATCAAGACGCGAAAGCACAATTCTTGGAGCTTCATTCCAAAAATTGACTTTATACATTGAAGCCAACGTGGCTAAGGCATCAGCTATCTGATTTTCAGCCCTGGGTACATGATGAAGTTCCACTCGATCGAAGAACGGAAGCAGCCTTCTGGCATAATTCATGTACGACACCAAATTCGCTTGACGAGTCTCCCACTCCCCTTTAATTTGGTTGATTACAAGCGCTGAGTCACCATATACGTCTAGATTCTTGATTCTCAAATCAATCGCCTCTTCTAGACCCATGATGCATGCTTCGTACTCCGCCTCATTGTTGGTAACTGGAAACGTCAGTCTCGCAGTAAACGGGATATGGGATCCGTGGGGAGTTGTGATGATAGCCCCGATGCCACTTCCATAGGAATTAACCGCTCCATCGAATATCAATTTCCACTGAGACTTCCTATCTGGCCCCTCGTCGGGCAACGGCTCATCGCAATCCTCCGCTTTGAGAAACATAATATCCTCGTCAGGGAATTCGAACTTCATCGGCTGGTAATATTCGATCGGCTGCTCGGCAAGGTAATCAGACAATACGCTTCCCTTGATGGCCTTCTGGGACACGTACTGAATATCATATTCTGTTAACACCATTTGCCATCTGGCAATCCTGCCCGAAAAAGCCTGCTTCTCGAAGACGTACTTGATCAGATCCATCTTCGAAATCAGCATAGTGGTGTGGTTGAGCATGTACTGTCGTAGACGTTTGGCAGCCCAAGCTAGTGCACAACACATCTTCTCCAGCATCGAGTATCGAGATTCACACTCAGTGAACTTTTTACTCAAGTAGTAAATGTCATGCTCTTTTCTGCCCGTCTCGTCGTGCTGACCGAGAACACACCCCATACTATTCTCTAGAACCGTCAGGTACATGATTAAAGGCCGTCCAACCACTGGGGGTATCAAGATTGGAGGTTCTTGAAGATACTTCTTTATCTTGTCGAATGCCTTCTGGCAATCCTCATTCCAAGTAATCGCCTGATCTTTCTTTAAAAGCTTGAACATCGGTTCACAAGTGGCCGTGAGCTGAGAGATAAACCTTGCAATGTAGTTTATTCGGCCCAAGAAACTACGAACTTCTTTTTTTGTTTTCGGCGCTGGCATTTCTTGAATGGCTTTTATTTTCGCAGGATCAACCTCGATACCTCGTTCACTAACGATAAACCCCAATAACTTTCCGGACCGCACTCCGAAAGTGCATTTGTTAGGATTCAGCCTCAACCTGAATTTCCTAAGCCTCTCAAAAAGCTTCAATAAGTTGACCAGATGCTCTTCCTCCGTTTGGGACTTTGCAATCATGTCATCAACATAGATCTCGATCTCATGATGAATCATATCATGAAACAAAGTTACCATTGCTCGCTGGTAAGTGGCCCCTGCGTTCTTCAGACCGAAGGGCATTACCTTATAGCAAAATGTTCCCCAAGGGGTGATAAACGTCGTTTTCTCCATGTCCTCCGGCGCCATCTTGATCTGGTTGTAACCGGAGAAGCCATCCATGAACGAAAACACGGAGAACTGGGCTGTGTTGTCGACCAACACATTGATATGAGGCAACGAGAAATCATCTTTAGGGCTCGCCCTGTTCAAATCCCGATAATCGACGCACATGCGTACCTTACCGTCCTTCTTCGGTACAGGCACTATGTTGGCGACCCACGGAGGGTAAGTGGTGACTGCTAAGAATCCTGCGTCCAACTGCTTCTGGACTTCTTCTTTGATTTTTACAGCCATGTCTGGTCTCGTCCTCCTGAGCTTCTGCTTAACGGGAGGGCAATCTTCTCGTAGCGGCAAGTGGTGGACCACGATATCCGTGTCAAGTCCAGGCATATCTTCATATGACCAAGCAAAGACGTTACTATACTCTCGAAGCATCTCGACCAGTCTATGCTTGACATCATTCTGCAGCGCAACCCCTACTCTGACATTTCGGACGAGCTCTTCAGAACCCAGATTTACGATCTCAATTTCCTCCTCGTGAGGAAGAATAACCTTTTCCTCTTGTTTCAACAAGCGGGCCAACTCTTCCGGAAGGTCTTCGTCTTCATCAATCTCTTCCTCGGCTTGATAGATCGGGCAATCGAAGTCGTAGTGAGCCGTAGAAGGTCCAGAGTCGATGTCGTCTGTTATATGGATCCTGCAATAACAAGGGTTAAGTTTAAAACAAGAATATGCAGGTTAGCACAAACCCCATTGCCATTTTAATGTTTTTCAAAACAAATATAAAACAGGAATAACAGAGATCACAATATTTGAATACGAAGAAAACGCCTTTGATTTATTAACAAAATGCATGTACATAATCCAACAAGGCCCTGACAATAAAACCGATATGCCCCGGGTAGGACATAGGGTTGTACAATGATTGTAAAAAGTAAATCATTACTCTTCACTTGTCAGCTGGATGATTTCCCTGATGGTCCAATTGTTGAGGCGTTTGCCCGGCTTGCTTGGTTGAATCAAAGAGTCGAGATCACAATCGATATCCTCGATGTCCTCAGACGCCGCGTTGATGCTTTCAAAAATCACTCCGCCACTGGTAAATAGGATCGGCCCCTTACCCCGAGACGCACTACTAGACGAAGAAGAAGAAGCTTCAGCTTCAGGAGAATACCCCAATCCAAACTTATCCTGCTTGATCGGTATCTCCAAAATATGCCCCCAGCCTGGGGTAGAACCGACTTCGACGACGGCCCGAGCTTCTTTGAATGAGGAGAGATTCATCTCCGACTTCCCTGTGACGACAGGAGCTACCTCTTTCACCTTGACGGCTTCAAATGCTTGGCAGAGAGTTTCATGGATTTCGCCATCCATTTCAACATACTTAAAGGATGACAAATGGCTCACCATTATGTCCTCCTCACCACACACGGTTACTATGCTTCCCCCGACAGCATATTTGAGCTTTTGATGCAACGTGGACGTCACGGCACCAGCAGCATGGATCCATGGCCGGCCCAAGAGGCAACTGTAGGCAGACATGATGTCCATGATATAAAAGACCGTGTCAAACGTTTCCGAGCCAACTTGGATCGGCAGGGTCAACTCCCCGAAAACGTGGCGCTTAGTTCTGTCAAATGCTTTCACCACCAGATCACTGGGTGTGCAAAGCAATCCACGAGTGTCCAACTTCATTAATGCCTTCTTCGGAAGCACATTAAGTGACGAACTCGTGTCCACCAGGACGTGCGACATGATTGTGCCTCTGCACTCTATCGAGATGTGCAAGGCGCTGTTGTGATCTCTCCCTTTAGGAGTCAGCCCTAAATCTGTGAAACCTAGCCCATTGCCAGCATTAACATGGGCTACCACCTCTTCTAGCTGATTCACGGATATCTCTTGCGGTATGTAGGTAGCATTCAATACCTTCAGTAACGCGTTGCGGTGCGCTTCAGAACACAGCAACAAGTTGAGAATAGAAATCTTCGAAGGCGTCTGATGGAGATGGTCTACAATCTTGTAGTTGCTCCTCCTGATTAACCGCATAAACTCTTCGGCATCTTTGACCAGCAGATCCTTCTCTACCCCACACGAGACCTCTTCGACGGCTTTTCCTTTACCCTTATCAGCGGTATCAACTCTGACCACTTTCTCTGCCACAACCTCTATCGGTGCAAACACTCTTCCGCTTCGAGTAATACCACTGATACCTGCGAGATTCTGCACAGTCGACCCATACGGCTCCAGCTCTAACTTCTGACCGTTGCAATAGACTTCGGCACCATAATGCCACGGAACGGCGTTAGTGCTCTCGAATGGGATCGGCCCAGCTTTGGTAATAGTGATTGTAGGCGGTCGGGGCGCAGAAATAGTAATTGGCTGGCGAGGAATGGTGATGGTGGTGACTTCATCGGCCTGCTTCAACACTACTTCCCCTGACACACTTTCAGCCCTCCGGCTGAACTGCAAAATACCCTCAGTCATCAGACTTTGGATTCCTTCTACCAACTGCTCACACCCATCAAAATGTGTAGCACAGTCCATGCATAACTCTCCGCATCCTGGAAAGAACCCTTTCTTCAACAACTTAGCTTTGACGAAACTAAGCGGCGTCTTTAGGTCTTTGACATCATTCAACAGATCTGCACTCTCTTCTTTGATAATGGTGTTCACGCCGCCCCCCTATGGTTCGGCATAGGGTTTTTCGTGACATTGGGCACATTATCGGAGAAGTTGATAATCTTGACATCTACCAGGTCCTGCACCTTGTGCTTAAAAGCCTTGCAGTTCTCGATTGTGTGGCCTGGTGCCCCTGTATGGAAATCGCAAGTGGCATTTGCGTCGTACCCTGGTGGAGGTGCCCCTGTCAAGGGAGCCATCGTCCTCTTCTGAACTAACTGAAGCTGAAGCAAAGTCTGCAAGAGTTGCGCATACGACATGGGCGGTGCCTCAAAGTGACGGTTTGTCAAAGGTGCCCGATTCTGGTATTTTCTATATCCCTGTTGATTCTGCTGCTGCTGCTGCTGCGGAGCTGCTGGTATATTTATACTGGCTATCTGCTGCTGAGGGCCTTTGCCCTTTCTCCGAGCGTTGGTCACAGTGCTCGCATCCCCTTCTCGACGTTTACCAGCATAAGGTTTCTTTCCACCTCCTCCAGCTGAGGATGACTCACCTTGAATTTTTCCGATCTAAATACCATTCTCGACGTGCTCGCCCATGGTAATGAGAGCTGAGAACGTCCCAGACATGCCACTGACTAACTTTTCATAGTAGATTCCCGGGAGGGTAGCAACAAACATCTGCACGAGCTCGCGCTCAACCATCGGCGGTTGAACCCGGGCTGCCAACTCACGCCACCGCTGGGCGTACTCCTTAAAGCCATCATTATTCCGCTGCGAAAGGTTCTGGAGCTGGACTCGGTTTGGGGCCAAGTCGCTATTGTACTGATAGTGGAGGACAAACGCTTCATCGAGGTCTTTCCAGGTGCGCACGCTAGTGGGCTCCAAGCCCATGTACCACTCGAGGGATGGCCCAGAAAGACTATCTTGGAAGAAGTGCATCAGCAACTTCTCATCTTCGGAATAGGCAGACATCTTTCTATAATACGATCGCAGGTGGACACGAGGGCAAGTAGTACCCTTATACTTCTCAAAGACAGGCACCTTGAACTTAGGAGGTACCTTGAAATCAGTGATTAACCCCAGCTTGGACATATCAACGTCCAAAGTATTCTGATTCTCAATATCTCTCATTTTGTCTTCAAGTGCTTTGAACCTGAGCCGCGCTTCAGCATTCAGCTCCGCTTCTGCACCTCTTTGCGAAAACACATCATCCTGATGATCCTCAAGCCACGGTTGAGGCACCAACAGATTCCCGACGCCGGCATTGTCGTTGACCGGCCCGATGTTGACATTAGCTCCCAGACTCCCATTGTCGACGCCTGTCGCATTGAGTCCGATGTTGGCCATCACGTTACCATTAGCACTCCCGTTGCCCCCGGCAACAGGAACACCATTCTGCGGAGTATCAACTGGTGGAGGAGTAGGCACAACCCCGCCATGAAGTATGTCGTTACTATCAACCCTGGAGATCAAAGGCTGAACCAAAGTTCGGAGCTGGTCTTGACCATTGGCGACCACCTGCATCAGTTCCATAAAGTGATCCATCCGCTCACGGAGCTCCTGGACATCTGTCTGCACCTGATCCATGATCCTTGTCTGATTAGCTCGAGTTGAATAACAGTGAATGAGTCTCTGATCAATCCCGGAGTCACCGGAAACAGTCTGGGACCTGTGAACCTGAAAAACCTGCAAACACTAAAGGTTAGGAAAAACAACAAAATGTACGCCATGCAAATGCTTCATGCAGATGCATGCGTATGTCTGTGTGTTTGGGAGATGTCCCCCGATGCTAGTGCCTTAGTGCCACTGCTGATAATAATAAGAAGAAGAAGTCGGTGCCCAATCATGGAAACATCAATCTCATATATATAAGGAAAGCCTATCAAGGCAGTACATAGCATCAGCGAGTACAAGACAAATCAACAGCGTGACCTCAGCCAACAAGCCTGGTGATGGTCAACATACAACAAAGATCAAAACAAAAGGAATACAAGATAGTCAAGTACGGCCACGGGCGCGATACTCTGCTAATAACTCCTTCGTCTCTGGATGATCTGGCGAAGTGAGCAACCCCTCGACGAGTAGCTCCCTCTGCACAATAGTATACTGAAGTCCCTGAACTGAACTTTCCCATGCTCCTTCGCCGAAGTAATCTTCTAGTTTCCGCTTTTTAGACTCAAACCTCAGCTTGCACTCCTTTAGGTTGGCAAGGGCTTTGTTGAGTTGGCCTTCGGCGGCGTATCTGCGGGCGGTTTCTTCATCAAACATCTGCTTGCTGTCCTTCACCTCGGCTTTTAGCTTGGAGATCTGCAGCATCAGCTTGTCCTCCCGCTCCTTCCTGGTGGCCAGGGAAGCCTTCCAGTGCTGGTCGAACTTGGATATCCTCCGATATGCCTCGTCCAAATGCTGCTTCTTCGTAGCTAGTATGTCGTTAACATCCCTGAAGTCTTTACCCATGCGTTCACGCTCGACAATCTGCTTAGCCAGGTCTGTACCCAGTTGGTTCACCAACTCTGTCTGCTTTTTGAAAGAATGAACGGCCTCGTTCCTCTCACTTCGAAGCTGAGCTAACTCCTTCTCCAGTTCTGCGTTCGCCCGCTTCAATTCATCCCGCTCAGCTAATACCTGGTTATGCTGATGAATGGGCACAGTAGTAGGCTCTTCGACTGCTAGAGAGCTTTCTGGCTTGGTATGAGGAAATGGCATCCCTATAGCGTTGGCTCTGGCTCTGATCCAAGCTGTATATGGAGGGTAGGCTTGACTGTTGCTCTTTCCCAACAAAGGCTTTCCTCGCTTACTGATACCGTTCCATGCATGCTGAAGCTTGGACAACAAATCCCCTTCTAAAGTACCCGTGAGGTACAAAGATTCCTGTACCTCTTCCTCCTTCGGCGGAGTCCTCAAAGCATACGCGAATTGTCGAACCAGCAACGACGGATTGTAGTTTATGCAACCTTTCCTACCTATCAGAGGCACATTAGGAAACCCGCTGCAACTGAAGATCACCTTAGTACCCAACCTGTCTCTGTCGAACCAATCAATATCTTCTGCAGATAAACTCATCAGACGCTCAGGCCACTCAGCTGTGGCTGCAGATAAGGCAAAAGGACCCCTCTTGGGCAGATGGCTATCAAGCCATTTGTACAGCAACGGTACGCAACATGAGACATTCTTCCCTCTCCGGTTCTCATTCTTGTAGTGGACTGAGTGATAGACATCTCCAATCAAAGTAGGGACTGGATTCCCTGAAGCAAAGATGTGGAACGCATCAAAGTCTACAAAATCCGGCATGTTGGGGAACAGGATAATGCCATATATGCATAGAGCGAGGATGGCATTGAACGCGTCCCAACATCTATCCTTGGCACACTGCTGAGCCTTAACCACCAGAAACTGCAAGGAGAACCCCGGAACCTTGTTCCAACTAGTCAACACTAACTCAGAGGCGTCCAAATAAAGTGAAGAAGCTAAACCAGCCAGATCAGGCTCAGCATCCATGTGGATAAAAGGCATCTGCCTTTTGATAGACACACCCAGTAAATCAGCATATTCTTCCAGCGTCGGCGCGAGAACAAAGTCCTGAAAAGTGAAACACCTCAGCGGAGGGTCGTAGAACTGCAACAGAGCATGCAACCCATTCAACTCGAACGCAGAGGGCTTGCAAACCAGACTGAGCAACCTGCCATAAGATTTTCTGAACTCATCCTTCACAGAATCACCTGCTAGAGCTATCAAACCAGTCAACTTCGACACGTCAGGGGTCGGGAACTTGTATGCAACGGTCTTCCTGAGAGAGGCCATAATAATACAATAGGAGGCAAGAAATCCTGGATCGGGGAAACGGTACCTGCAACACAGACACACGTTAATGGAATGCAAATGAACATGCAAACTAATGCAAAATGCAGTCATGCAATAATATATCCAGGTAACTGGTGCTGCGGAGATTCTGTATCAATAATCACTGATGAGAAGAAAACCCCGGAGTAGGACCACAAATCTGATCTGCCAAGAACAACCATCTGATAAGACCATATACATAGGATCATAATTCTGCTCTGTCGAGAACAAATGTCTGATAATAAGGACCTCGGATGTACGATCAAGAAATATCTACTGATGAAGTATTCAGACCCCAAATCACGAATCTGCCCTATCAAGAACAAACATACAGCTGCTGATGAGATCTTCAGACCCCACTCAAAATCTGCTCTATCAAGAACAAACAACATCTGCTGATGAGATCTTCAGACCCCAAAAATATGCTCTATCAAGAACAAACCACTGATGACAATACTCTGATCAAACCTGCTCTATCAAGAACAGACATGCACCTGATGATAAGATCCTCTGATCAAAACTTGCTCTATCAAGAACAGACAAACACCTGGTGATAAGATCCTCTGATCAAGACTTGCTCTATCAAGAACAGACAAATCTGCAACTGAGAAACCCTGGTACCAACACAACTGATTCACTATCGAGAAAACCAGGTAGTTTGAAGGTCAAGGTTTCCTGCAATAAACCCAATCCCACTCACAGGTATGGACCTAAACTGACTCAAGGTACGACATCCTATGCGTTCATCAGCGTCACAGACTTTCAAGAGGGGTGATACGATACCCAGAAGGTGTGGCATCACCAGCTCATGAAGCGGCCTCACTTAGCTGAATCACAAATGATCGGTCCCCAGAGTCGACAATCCACCAAACCAGCAACCGTCTCAACCCAAAGGGTTGAAAGTGAAGCCAACCGGATGAACCTCGTCTGAGCGTGGATTTCATGAGACACTAGTGCCTGCAAAGCAAGCACGCGCCCACTAATTTCCACTCTAAGTCTATAGTGCACTCAAGCCTGGGTTTGGCTTCTCACTCATCAGAACTCCCATCCCACAACAGCACAAATAATCATATTATACTGAAAATAAAATGCGGGAAATAAAGTGCGAGAAGTAAAAATGCGATAAATAAACGCAACCCAACAAGTAAACATACAAGCGCTAGGATTGACTCTCGCAGGGAACCGTTGGAGTCCCCAGCAGAGTCGCCAGCTGTCGCTTTTGCGAAAATGAGGTGCCGGCACAACAGAAGAGTCGCCACCTTTCGTTATTTATCCCTCAGAGCGGGAAAGGAAACGATCGGAAAAACCTGACGAAAAAGGGTAAGACAAGGTCATCGCAACCATTGTCTGGGTTCGGGAGTCGGTTACGCAAGGGGAAGGTATTAGCACCCCTCACGTCCGTCGTACTCGACGGGATCCATGCTTGTTTATTTACTTGGACGGGTTGGTTTTATTCTATCTACCTATCAAGGCTGGTTGAAAAAAGAAAAGAAAAATGACTCGGCAAAGCATCGCGCTTTATGCCTACGTATTCCCATCAGAGAATGAGAAATCAGAGTCAACGTAGTTCGGCCTACGAAGGGTTATGGGGGAAGGTAGCTCGCCAAGACATCGCCATCTTGTGCCTACTTACTCTCAACAGGCATGAGAGATCAGAGCTCACGTAGTTCGGGAAACTACGGTTTATTTCCTGTCTTTTACGAAAGAAGTGTTTTTTATTGTGTTTGCGATTTCAACCGCACTAGAGACTATGACCTGAGAGTGAATGCTTCGCATGTCACCCAAAGGGTACCATACTAAACATCCAGACTGTGGAAAAGAAACTCTCCCACAACCCTTTCTCAGATAGCTTAAGGCTCGTAACGTACGATAGAAATCATTCATGATTACTGTATTTTAAACTGTTTTGAGATGAGAAGAGAACAGGTCCAACTAGGAGGGAGACTATCAAGTCCTACTGTTATCATGCCATGGATTCATCCTATGGTTGAGGTTTGAACAGGGAACTCCTAGAAGTTGTCATGCATAGGTTTCAACCTAAAAGTCTATCATCAAATCCTTATCAAAGGAAGTGAGAGTCCTAAGGGATCATATCAATGATACACCAAAACAGACAAAGCATCAGCTTAACAGTAAAATGCATGCAATGCAAGTGAGGGAGGAAATGTGTGTGGGGCTTCAGCCTCCACAAGCTCATCTCAACCTCAAGCCAGAATGAAATAACAGTAATCATACTGAAAGATAAACAACATGCTATCAAGCAATAAACAGTAAACTGCAATCATACAGATAAAATGAAATGAAATGCCATCAGACAAACAAACCACATGGGCAAGGGAGCTGGGCTCTACCGAATACCCGCAAGCAAAGCCACGCAATAACAGTACAAGCAGAGGGAGCAACTCAACCTCTAATGCAATCATGCTCCTAGATTCTACCTATTCTAGATATGGACTTAATCTAGTGCAACAGACAAGTCAAACAAAACACAACAATACAGAAAAGAAAACAGAAGAAAGCTTCAGCTCCTCCAGCAGCAATTCAGTCTTCAGACTTTAATCACTTGACAAATATCAACTGCTTTTCCAGGTTTCAACCCTACAGCATGAGTTTCAACTCATCTTCTCCCTTAAGCTTCAGCTTCTTTGATCAGCTCCACCTTCAGGCTTCACTATCTTCAGGGATCTTCAAGTATCAACTTGATCTTCATGCTCTTCAAGCTTCAGCTGGAATGTCAAGGCTAAAGGATTCATCCTCTTCAATAATCTTCAATGAGGTCTTCATCTTCATGCTCAGGCTCCAACATCTCTCAAGACAAACAAAACCAGAGAACATCACTTACTGGATAAGCTGGGGGATATTGAACTGCTTATTTGATCACCAAAGGTGACCTTTAAGGGTTCAACATCAGAGGACTGGTTCCCTCAAAAGTTCTACCTCCTAGGCATAGCACTTATCCCTCCAAAGGAGAGAGGTGAATACCATGGAAGGACTTTGAATCATAGGGAGGAATGGAGGTGAAAGAGACCACCCATGTTTAAGAAAGAAATTATCTACATCTAAACTCTTCCTAATCCCTAACCCTAAAACAAAACAAAAAGAAGAAAGAACAAGCCCTCAAGCTCCTCAATGCATCTTCAAATCTTCTACTATGCTCCACAATGCTCCTTAGATCAAGGTCAAGCTTCCCAAGCTCACAAAGCAAAGCAAACAAACAAACATGCCCTAAAGGCATCACAAACAATCAACCAATACAAAAATCAACCAAAAATAGCATACTATTATATTAAATCCTAATATAATTTCTAAGGGATCCTACATACCTACCCTTAATACCCATATATTCCCCATAGTCTAAATTGTCCTAAAAACCCACAATCTAAAGTTGTTATGGACCTATGTTGAAGCTTTAACCTAATTCTACACTACCTAGAATTACCTAATCAAAACTATCCTAAAGGTTATCACAAAAATATGGAATTAATTCAGTGGGAACCTAAGACATTCATCTAACTACCCTGAAAAGATTGACCTAAAAATCTAAAGGGAACTACCCTAACTAAATTCTACAAATTCACATATCAACTAAAAAGGATTAAAAAAGCAATTAAAATATGCAAAAAATATAAAAATGAAATAAAATGGCAATTTTATGATTTTATATTTTATATTTTTCTTGACAAAAAATGGAAAGTGGGAAAAAAAGTCCCATTAAAAAATATTCATTTTTCAATTTATTATGCATTTTTAAAGTAAAATAAAATTTGGAGAAAAATTAATATGAGAATTAATGCATGGGGTATGAACAGCAAGAATATGCAATTAGTTTCATATCTGGGCCCAACATGAGGGGTGCGTATAGGAATACGCTGGGCCCAATGAATTAATCAGAAAACACTAAAAAAATCAAAAGAAAAATAATAAGGCGACGGTGCGAATAGAAATCCAAAACAGTTATAAATCTCAAATGGGCTTCATGGGGGGTGGGAATAGGAATGCAATTCACTAGGCCCAGATGTGCGTTAAATGAAACGCAGCGTTTCATACGCCCAGCTTCCCTCCAAACTCGTTTTCAAATCTCAGCCATGGGATCTATTTTCCAGTCAACAAGTCAGACGCACATCCAACGGCAGATGAGTCTTCTTCAACCTTGGGCATCTAGGGTTTCTGAACTCCATGAAAACACCCTTCCATGCACAGAATTTCCTCCTCATCGTTCTCCCTCGTCTCTTGACCAAATGCCTCGATGCAAAAACCAAACTCGATCATAATTCCACGCTGAATACAACCATGGCATTGGTTTGAACAGAAATAACCTCTATCAAGCAACCCGAATGGTATAACCCCATGGATTCAAAATATCCTCAGTTTTCGACCTCAACCAAATTCATCTTTCTTTATACAAAAATGATACTCATGTTGCACTCATTAAAATCAACCAATAATCTCGCCTTAACACTCAATATATAGCATGTTCTAGCTCATCTAAGAATTGGTATCCATTAATGAAACCTCACCAATTGATCTTAAACTCATCATAAACGACCACCTAATTGTCTCTAATGGTTTCACACTAATAATTAACCCTAGCCATGCCTAGAATAGGGTGTAGAAGTGGTTTTTCATACCTTGCTTCTTGAAATGGTAGGTGGTGAAATTCTTCAATCCAAGCCTTGTAGCTCCTCAAAAATGGTCCTTAGATGATGAATATTCCTCTGTATGCAAAAGATTTGATGGAGATGGCTTGTACTTCAAGATCCAATGCAATTTGCTTCCTTGCAAGTTCAATGGGAACTCTTTCAATTCTTCATCAATGGAGTTGCAAATCAATATGAACACACTCAGAAATGTTTGTGGAGATGATTTGTGAAGAAAAATGGAATGGTAATGAAGAAGAATATGAAGATTCAATGTGATTTGCAAATGAGGAAAATGGATTTCAATCTCTATTCTCTTCCACAATCAACACCAACTATCACCAACCTTTCACCAATGCAAGCTAGAAACATTATATAAATAGGTTTAGAAAAGTCTAGAACCTCCTAGAATCATCTAGTAAGAACTTGAAGTTTTCATGATATGGTATTTTGCATTTCAATTCTCACCACATGGTATATCATGCAAAAACCCTTGTAATTTTGGTAACCAACTTGAATATCTCCTTACATGAGATTTAGGACATGATACAATGCATATCTCCCTTGTTTATTAAGCTTTTCCTTGTTTTGGTTTGGTACCCCATTATGCAAGCAATCAAATTACAAAGCAACCCCATGATTCAAGCCTCAAATCAAAATTGTGGCTGAACCATTGTTCTTAGAATGTCATTTGGAGTCAAAATGACCTATCATATGACATGGTTTGCACTTATAGCTTATGATTTATGATTTTCCATTTCACTTGAATTAACTTATGCCTCATTTTTAGGCCATTTTTATCACTTTTTGATATGAGCCTTTTAAACATCTCATGACCTCCCTACTAGCCTTAAAACATCATTCTAAGCATGTTTGATGTTGAATATTTTTCCATTTGAAGCTTGGAAGTAGGAGATATGGCCTTATGCTTGAAATGACCTATAACTTCCAAATGACCAAAATGCCCTTGGCTTGCCAAAGCCATAAGTTGAGTTCTACAAATCCTATAAAGGACTTCTAGTACTCTCTAGAAATATAAGAAGATGCTCTTCAACATTCATGTTGACCCAGAGACCATAGGAATCATCCTACTAGGGCAAAAGTTGTCTGCAAGTTGGGTGACTTTCAAGGACCCAGATTCACATACCTCAGATGACCTGTAATTTGTCAAAACCATAACTTGAGCTCTACAAATCCTATCAAGGACTTCTACTACTCAAATTAAAGCTAAGAATAAGATCTACAACATTCATGTTGTGGGGAAGATGAGATGACAATAACATCTTAAGCTAAAACTGCCTGGAAGATAGGGATCAAACTAAGGGATTTTACACTGTCAATCCTTAGAAACCCTAGCTTAAAACTTCTCAAACTCCTCAATCATGATGATTTGGTCTAGGAATCATCCTTATAGTATCTCAATACATCATTCCATGATCACATGGCTCTTGGATTAGGTCTCAACCTTCTCCAAATCATCAGCTGACTTAGGGTTGACCTAGTCAAACCCTAACTCTACCATTCATGGCTGAATCTTCTGAATTCTTGCATAATGACCTCTCTGGGCTTCATGATGGCTTTCAAGACATATCATAAGCTTTCTCAAAGCCTCAAGTTCATCCTCATAGCCTCAGAATCATCTGAGGAGCTCCCACAACTCTCAAGTTCTGAGGCACGTAACCTTGGTTTCAACCAATTCCTCTGAGGATTTCTTGAGTTCTCTGATAAAGGTATCAACCTTAAAACACTTGATGGGTAAATAAATGTTGGTCAAATTTTGGGGTGCAACAGACCGGAACAGATGAGCGGTCGACTCAAAGACCTGATTTTTACAAAAATGCCAATTTTGCTATTTTTGACTCTTTTAGATGCGGCCTTTAACATACCAAAGGTGTTTAACTCATACAACGACACTCAATGCAATACTCAAGATGTTTGATGCAAGCAAATGAGATATGTAGGAAAAGGTAATAACTTCTTCCATGTGGTTGCGTTTTGACATCATCGAAACACATGTGTATAGTTGTTGCACCCCAAAATTTGCCCAACCTTTTCTAACCTAGGTTTATGTTTCAATTGCATAGTCATTTGCATTAATATAGGGTATTCATCTGCATTGCATAGCATAAGCAAGCTATCTTAATCAGGGGATCAAAGTGCTATTCTTATCTCAAGAGGCATATTCAAGGGTTTCATTCATATTCAAGACTACTCAGGTCATCAGGGAAGAATTTGAGCTTTGAAGAGTTGACAGGTTGATTAGTGAGTTCTCCCCTATCTTGAGGTTGTTTGGGGATCATCAGAGGAAGTGTGAGCTATGAGCCAAGAGCATGAGGTGTTTTTGGATGTTATGAAGAGCCTAGATGATCATTTTTGAGGAGTAACCAAGTCATTGGAATGATTGCAAGAGCCTCAGTTGAAGTCAGTCAACTAGGTTTTTATCTAGGTCAACCCTAGGTCAGAGACTTGTTTTGAAGGGCATCAAGGATCATTTGAAGAATGTGGGATTCATTATTTGCTATATGGATATGGTTTTGTGCTAAAGAAAAATCAGAAGGAATCAAGGAGAAATGGAGTTACCAAATTAGGGTTTCAGTGTAAAATCCCCTAATTTGGGTCCAACTTCAAAGCAGTGTAATTCAAGATGCAAGCTTTATATGAATTTCTGGTCCACGTGAAACTTGTAGAGTATCTTCATAGCTTTAATTTGATTGGTGGAAGTCATCAAGATTATTTATAGAACTCAATTTATAGCTCTTGCAAGTTACAGGTCATCTGAGGGCACTGAAATTTGTCTGTGAAAGTTGTCTGTCTTCCAAGCAACTTTTGACCTTCAAGGAGATTTCAAATGGATTTCTGGCCAACATGAGAGTTGTTCCTCATTGTCTTAGATTACTAGAAAGGTATGGTATGCTTTCATATGATTTTTGGAACTATACTTATGGTCTTGGCAAGCAAAGGGTATTTTGGTCATTTGAGAATTACAGGTCATTCTTAGCCTATGCCTAAAACTCATACAAGGAAGCTTCAAATGAAAAACTTCACAACATAAAAGTTGCTCAAAATGTCATTTTAAGTCTATAAAAGAGGTCATGGGAGTTTGGAAATGCATAGAACAAGACTTGATAAAAGTTGGTGAAAAATGACTTAAAAAAGGCATATAACTTGAAAAAGTTCAAGTTGGAAAATGGTTTGAGAGATCTACAAATCCAAAATGGGTCATCCAATATACCAAATTGAATCCAAACATCATTTTAAAGACATTGGTTCAGCCACGTTTTTGAGTTAGGGTTTGAATTTTGGACTTGCTTTGTATTTTTGTTACTTGCATAATAAGGCAAGTATGGAAAACTTGGCACAAGGTAAATTTCAAGGCAAGGAAGAGCTTGTTTTTCATTTATATCCATCCCAATATCTCATGAGGAGAGATTTTAACACAAGTTTAGAGGTTTGTATGCATGAGATGAGAGATATTCAACATGTCATCAAGTGAGATTTCCATAACTTTCCACCACATTCTAGAATCCTCTAAGATCAATCCAGAAACTTCTAGATCTGTCCATCATCATCTATATAATGAGTGTGGATCATTAGTACAAAAGGTTGGTGAAAAGAGAGTGAGGAGAGAGAGAATTCCCTTGTTGCTTCCATTGTAAGAAAGTGAGAGAATTATCATAATACACCATTTCTGTTCAAAGCTTTTGTTCATCTTCCATCTGTGGTGAGTTGTGAGTGTGAAATATCATCCTCCAAGGTCCATCCATGGCTGTTTAAGGAGCTGTTTCTCAAAACTCAAGATTGTGCATCAAAGTTGCAGCCAAGGATACAAGCTTTTCCCTCCATTTTCTTTGCAAACAGAAAGATCCTCATCAAGTAAGGATCATCCTCGAAGGATTACAAGCATTAGATTGGACTGTAACCACCTCTGCCATAGCTACCTAGCAGGTTGGTAATTTCTCTTCTATCTCCCTAATTAGGTGTTGTTAGATTAGATTATTAGTGTAAGATTGTTAGGTTAGGTTAGATGACCATTTTCAGAGAGATTGAGAAGGTTTCATGGAGTTTGGTAACATGGTGATGAATCTTTCAAGATCAAGAACTCATGGATTAGGGCAAGATAATATTAGCTTTTTAGCTTAGAGTGATCAGCATAATGCGTAGAATGTTCTAGTATAGTTTGAGCAAGTTTAATAACCATGCATATCAGGTGCAGTCCAGTGGTACCCTAAACTTACAGCTATCGAGTTGAATTATAGAATGAGTTTTGAAAAAATCTAAGTGTAGGATCTTGTAGAGGGCTTTGAGTAGGCCATTTTTTGTTTTTGGATCGGGGGATTTGGTTGAGTGAGGAGAGAGAACAGAGCTGTGGAAGTTCGTGCATGGATGAGGAATTCTGAAAACCCTAGATTCATGTTGGGGACGATGACTAATGGTCGTTGGATCGTTTCCAAAATTTGACTTGTTAGACTCATCGGACGGTCCAGATTCAAAGAAGAAAACGGAGGGAACCCAAAGCGCTGAAACGATGCGTTTAACTAAATGAACGTGTGGGCCTTGGATCAGAACGCTATCCCCACCCCCATATGGAAGCCCAATGGATTTTAACTTGAATTTGTTGCTAAATACACCGCTCGCGTATCATTTTTCTTTTGATTTTTTTCGATTTAATTTTCTGATTTAATTTCCAGCTGGGCCTAGCGCCTTTTGTTATTCACACCCCCCACTTCATGGCCCAATGATCAATATAACTGGGCGAAGTTGCTTATGACACCCCCTCCCCATTTTAATTCATTTTTTGATTTTCATTTTCTTTAATATTTTTTGCATCTTCAAAAATCCATATAAAATTGAAAAAAGCTTGTTTTTAATTGGTTCTTTTTGTGGTAGATTCATAATTCTGTTAAGAAAAATAATAAATAATAAAATTGGCATTTTATTTTGTTTTAGTATTTTTTGTGTATTTTTCTTGTAAATAGCTTTTTAATGAGTTTAGTTTAGTACATAAATTTGTTGATTTTAGTTCTAATAGTTCCCTTTAGATTTAGGACCCATTCTTTTTGGGATATGTCACTTAGGACTTCAACTTGTATATAGGATTTAATTTATAATTTTAGGATCAATTTTTTAGGTGATTTGATTAGGTGAGATTAGAGTGGTTAAAATTAGGGTTTTCAATGAACATAGGTGAGATAGATCATTTCTTTTAGGATTTTTGATTTGATTTTTGGGGTATGGGACTATAGGGGTTATGGGTAGATAATAGATCCCTTAGAAAATATTAGGCTTCCCCTACTGCTACTAGTATATTGCTTGTATTGGATTGATTGTGTGGTGTGCCCTCTTTAGGGTTATTATTTGTTTGTATGGGGTATTGGGTTTGTTTGGGGCTTGGGGGTTTGAGCTGAAGACTGAGATGATGAAGCCCATTTGAAGATCAGAGAATGAAGACCAACTTCCAGAGTTGATGAGGAGTATCTCTTGCTGGCAGCTGTTGAAGTCTATAGGTTTAGGAATTAGGCAGAGCTCTAGAGTAGCAAACTTGGTTCACAAACATGGAAGGTCTTGACTGCCTCCATCCCTCTCTGTGATGCAGAGTCTCTCTAAGACACTCACCCCCTTCCTTTGGAAGGCTTGGTGATAGTGTCTAAGAGATAGAACTCTTGAGAGAAACATTCTATGTGTTGTTAGCAGTCTGTTTGCCACCTTTGGTGGTCAACTAATTGCTTAACACCCAGTTCATTCTTGTGATTGATTCCTCAGCTTGGAGAGTGGGACTTGAAGAAAAGCCATTGGGAGATTGAAGATCAAAGACTGATGTATGCTTGTAGCCTGAAGATGGTTGCAAATGCTGATAAAGATTGCTTTGCTGTTTAATTTTAGCTGTTTAATTCTTGATGTATTGTGTGAATTTCCCTGACTGTATTGTTTGCTGTTTACCCTGTTGGGTTGAAAGTGAATTCTGTTCACTTTTGCCTATTGTTTTCTAGGTTCGAGGTTGAGTGGGACTCCCTTGCCTCGCTTGTATTGTTGCATCCATGCATTTTACTGCTTTATTGTATATATCTGCTGTTTCTATTTCCGTCTATTCCCTTAGGATCTCTGTTTCTCTCTGCGCAAGAGAGGAGCATGATAGACATTAGGTCTTAACCCATGCATGATAACATTAGGGTAGATTTTATCCCTTTTTCAACCCTAGGATTTGTAGAGTGTCATCTCTTCTTTCTTCAAAACAACAGAAAAACACTAATAAAGGTTATAACAGAGATTAATTCATTTCTTCCGTCAAAAGATTTGAACAAACATCAACCTTTTTGCAATAAGAAAACCCTTGTTTAAGGTGAGATTTTTTCATAAAAGACACTTGAACAGCTTGTGTCGTGCGTAGCCCGAACTACGTTTGCTCTGATCTTCCATGCTGTGTGGAAGTACGTAGGCATAGGATGCGATATCCTAGCGAGCAACCTTCCCCACCTTCACCCGTAGTTAGGCGAACTACGTTGACTCTGATTTCTCGTTCCAGACGGGAATACGTAGGCATAAAGTGCGATGCTTTGCCGAGTCATGTTTTCTTTTCTTTTCGGACCTCATCCTTTAGTTTAGATGGAAGTGTAATCCGTACAACCCAAGCAAGCGTGGATCCCGTCGAGTACGACGGACGTGAGGGGTGCTAATACCTTCCCCTTGCGTAACCGACTCCCGAATCCAGGTTTTGGTTGCGATGACCATACCTTTTCCCGTCTTTGCGTTAGGTTTACTTCGAGCGTTTCCTTTCCCTCCTTTGGGATAAATAACGCACGGTGGCGACTCTTCTGTATTGCCGGCGCCGATTTTCGCAGTAGCGACAGCTGGCGACTCTGCTGGGGATCCAACGTCCCCTAGCTGCTAAGGACTGCGATAGTTCCTTATGCATTTGGGATCCAACGTCCCTTAAGAGAGTCAATCCTAGCGCTTGTTTTCCCGTCGAGGATTTTGCATGGATTTACATTTTTGTATTTACATTTCAGCATTTTATTATTATTATTATTGCTGTATTGTGGGGTGTGACGGGTGTTCTATGATTGAGAGATAAGCCGGACCTGGGCTTGAGTGCACCTAGATTTAGAGTGGAGATTAGTGGGCGCGCACGTGCTTTGCATGTCCTAGTGTCCCGCGAAATCCACACTCAGACGAGGTTCTTCTGGTTGGCCTCCTGTCCTGCCCTTTGGGTGGTTCGGGTTGCTGGTTAGATGGATTGTCGACTCTGGGGACCGATCATTTGGAAGTTGGCTAAGTGAGGCCTCTTCAGGATTTGATGATGCCACTCCTTCTGGGAATCATATCATCAACCCTGAAAGTCTGTGACGCCGACGACCGCATAGGATGCCATACCGTTGTCAGTTACTAGGACATCCACCTGTGAGAGGGTTTGGGGTTATGCAGGTAACTAGACCTTCAGATACCGGTTACTTCTTGATCAGAGATCCTGGGTATTTATGAACAGTTATGAGGTCTATCAGTGACCAGTCAGAGTTGTGGTTTGAGGTCTGTCAGAGACCAGTCAGAGTTATGTTGTGAGGTCTATCAGAGACCAGTGTTGGAGCTTTGTATTGGGTCTATCTGAGACCAGGGTTAAGGAATTCTGGAGGGTCTATTTGAGACTTTTGATGTGGTTCAGGCTTCTCAGCTATAGCACTTGGCCCCTATTGCATGTTGCTTGCATTGCATTGTTTGCATAATCATTATCATTGCATCCCATTAACGTGTGTCTGTGCTGCAGGTGCATTTGCATATTCCCTGGTTCTAGTGTCTGGACTTCTGGGTATTGATCATGGCTGGTTTGAGGATGACAGTTGCGTACAAGCTACCTATCCCTGATATTACTCCCCTCCTGGGTCTGATCTCTCTTGCTGATGAGGATGTCCGTAGAAGCTTCAGGCAGAGTTACGGACGGCTGTTGAGTTTGGTTCGCAAATCCACTGATGATGAATTGAATGGGCTGTATACGCTGATGCAATTCTATGACCCGGCTTTGAGGTGTTTCACATTTGCTGACTTCATTTTGGGGCCTACCATGGAGGAGTATGTAGAGTTTACTGAGCTGCCGGTACAGAATGCAGTTCCTTTTATTCACTCTGCCGCTGAGCCCAAGTTGGAGGATTTAGCTAAGGCCTTGCACACGAATGCTTCTGAGCTGTTGATGACTTCTTGGCGAGGGGTTCCAGGTTTCTCTCTCTAGTTCCTGGTTGGTAAGGCTCAAGAGTACGCTAAGAATGGGTGTTGGGTGGTCTTTAACGCCATTTTGGCTCTATGCATTTATGGGATAGTGCTGTTTCCCAATTTCCCAAACTTCGTGGACATGGATGCATTTCATCTGTTTGCTGCTGGCAACCCGGTACCCACATTGATCGGGGACTTCTACCATTCGATGCACTACAGAAATGAGAACAGGAGAGGCAAGAACGTCTCTTGTTGTGTGCCTTTGCTGTACATGTGGTTTAAGAGCCATCTTCCCCTGAAGGGACCTTTTGTGGATAGTGCAACTACCGCTGACTGGCCAGAGTGCATGATGAGGCTATCTTCTGAAGACATTGAGTGGTTTGACCGAGACTTGCTGGGGTCTGAGCTTATTTTCAGTTGTTCTGGGTATCCTAATGTTCCGTTGATAGGGAGAAAAGAGTGCATCAACTACAACCCATCTCTATTAGTCCGCCAGTTTGGATATGCGTTGAAGAACCCACCTCGGGAGGAAGAAGTACAGGAATCTTTGTACTTCACCGGTGATTTGAATGGAGAGTTACTAGCCAAGCTTCGGCATGCCTGGACGCGTATTAACCGAAAGGGGAAGCCACTGTTGGGGAAGAATGATTGTCAGGCATATGCACCCTACAAAGTTTGGATCCAGGAGAGGGCAAGACAGTTATTGATGCCATTTCCAGCTACGCCAGTCCCTGCTCATATTCCGGTGGAGGAGCCAACCACTGTCACTATGGAGGTCTACGAGCGAGTTGTGAAAGAAAAGGAAGCCTTGAGGAAGATTAATGAAGAGTTAGAGAAGGAGCTGGCTCAGATGCGGAGTGAGAAGAATAAGGCTGTACGTTCTTTCCAACAACAGATCGAACTAGTAAACAGGCTAGGTGCTGAGTTGACTGAGGAGACAAAGAAGCGCGAACGTCTGGGGCAAGAGTTCAGAAGCTCTCATGGCATGTTGGAGTCCAAAAAGAAAGCACTCGACGCCGCTCACCGAGAAATCTCTTCTTGTAACAAGACATGGAATGCTACGCTGACCAACAACAAAAAGAGGGAAGATAAATTGAAGCAGCAAATTTCTGACCTCGAAGAGCAGTTGAAGGCTAGCATTAAGAAGCATGAAGAAGAGGTGATGACCAGGTATAGTCTCCAGAATGCATTAAACAAGGCCATCGAAGGCAGGAACGAAGCTGTGTCTCAGAAGCGGAAGCTAGAGGATCGCTTCGGAGAAGGGGCATGGGAGGAAACTGCTGGAGACGTGCGACGTGTGCTCAAACGAAGAAATCAACTTGTTGAAGGGCTGCTTACCCGACCAAGTCATCCGGAGACCCAGAAGTTAATAGAAGAGTACCGGGCTTATGGGAGTACTTGATCATTTCATGTATTAGCTTGTATGCTTTATTTGCATAGCGCTGACCATCACCAGGATTGTTGATTGAGGTCATGCCTTCTTATTTGTACTCAGTGATATTGTATTCTTGGATTTCTCTGCAATATACGAGGTTTTCTATGATTCGGCTCCAATCACTGTCTTGCTAGCACTGTCACTGCACTGGCACATTCACACTAGAATCGGGGAATGATAATCCCTAATGCACAGACGCATATTACATTTTGCATACATACTCATATTTGCATTACAGGTTTGTGATCAGTGTATCTTATCTCCTGCGTCCGTTTCCAGGTATTTTCAGGATTGCAGAAAAGCGGGTCCACCGTTACTCTACAAGGATTAACCAGAAGAAGATCATGGACAACGTGCAGAGTGAAATGCAAGAGATGCGTGACAGGATGGCCCTGCTCATGCAAACCATGGAGACTATCGCCAAAGGACAAGAGCAGCTGCAGAATCTGGTTCAACCAATAGTCGCACGGGATGAAAACAACGGGACACCGCATGGTGAGAACATTGTTGCTTCTCCCCGAGTTGAGAATCGGCAAAGTGCTGATGCTATTCCCGTAAACGGTTTGAATGCTGGAGAAACTGGTCCTGCAGGTGGAGGTGGGAACACCGGTAATATGAATGCCAATGCAGATACTGCTGGGATATTTGTCGGTAATGTCAATCAGGGTTTCAATGGGGGTGTTGAGAATGTCGGAATGAATGGTATTAATGGTAACCAGGGCTTCAATGGTGTGAATATGGGGTATGGCAGCATGGCTGGCGCCAAGGCTGGGTTTGGTGGCTATGGTAATCTTGGATATGGAGCTGGCGCATACAACGCTCACGAGATGGGTAATCTGAGGTATGACCCCAGGTACGTCCAGACAGGTCCGGGCCGCGATGCAGATTATGTTGGATACGATGCAGTACCTCGCTGGGAGGATCGTCAGTAGGATGTGTTCTCTGGTCAGAACGAGGGTTATGAAAGGGCTAGGGATGACAACCATCGGATGAGATTGCTAGAAGAGAAGGTGAACGGATTAGCCAGCCAGAATGCTCTTGGGCTGGATATGTCAAATATGGGGTTAGTCCCAGGGTTGAGGGTCCCGCTGAAATTCAAAGCACCGTCATTTGATAAGTACAAAGGGGATACATGCCCTAGGGTGCATGTGCGCGCATTTTACAGGCGTATGTCTGCGTATTCTGAGGATGAAAAGATGCTAATCTACTTCTTCCAGGATAGCCTGTCAGGGCCATCACTGGAGTGGTACATGAGCTTGGAGCCTACTCAGATCAGGAGTTGGAAAGAGCTGGCAGAGGCTTTTGTTCGACATTATCAATATAATAGTGATCTCGCCCCTAACCGAGTCCAGCTGCAAAGCATGTCTCAAAAGTCTAGCGAGAGCTTTAAGGAATACGCCCAGAGATGGCGAGATCTGGCTGCTAGGGTACACCCTCCGATGGTGGAGTGCGAAATGATGGATATGTTCATAGGAACTTTCTCTGGAATGTACTATGATCGGTTGCTCAATTTTTCGATGAGTACTTTCTCTAAGTTGATTTTGATGGGGGAGCGCATTGAAAACGGGGTAAAGATTGGTAAAATTCAAGCGGGTGAGTCCAGTTCCGCAGGAGGTAATAAGAAGACGTTTGGTGGTAAAAGGCAGGGTGATACCAATGTTGTATACAGTGCTCAACGAAGGAATAAAGGTCAGAACTGGCGTCCGCAGTCGCAAGTTGCAAGCATAACCATTCCAGGGCCTTCTCAGCAGCAAAGACAACAACCACAACAGCAGGCTCAACAGCAACCTAATGATAATCAGCGCAGACTTCAGAACCCACAACCGAGGAGAGTATTCGAAGTACCGCCGGTATCATATGCAGAGCTCCTTCAAACTTTGTTGAAATTGCAGTTAGTCGAGAAGAGGACCTTAGCACCACCAACTGGCCAGCCACCAGTCGGATATGATGTTAATGAGCACTGTGACTTCCATTCGGGTGCACCAGGGCACAATATCGAAAATTGCCTAGCTTTCAAGCATAAAGTACAGGACTTGCTTGATAGTACGACTATTAACTTCGGGAAGGAAGGTCCCGATATCATGCAGCAGCCAATGCCCAAGCATGGTGGGGCTGGGGCCAATGCAATCCTGGTAGATGATGAGTTGAACTTAGTTTCAGAAGTGAGCGAGCTGAAAACTCCTTTGAGTTACGTAAAGCATCATTTATTGGAAGGAGGTGTCTATCCCGGTTGCAGTGAAGAGTGTGTTGACTGTTTGGTTCGACCTGAGGGCTGTGAGAAGTTGAAGAGGGGAGTTCAAAGTTTGATTGATGAAGGAACTTTGCAGTTTGACAGGGCTGTAGGGCGAGAGAAGTCTGTTGAGACAGAATCTGAGAAGGAGCGTAGGGAGGTTGCTACGATCACCATTCCGTTCAAATCAGTGACAATTTCGGCATCATCGAAAAGGCCGACCATTACTATTACTAAGGCTAAGCCAGTTCCTTATGAAAGCACGAAGGCAGTCCCGTGGAGCTACGGTGCTGAGGTGTATTGTAATGGGGAGAAGATTGACTTGAATGATCCGCCAGCAGGGTCCGTGGACAACGTAGTAGGAGCGGGAGGTATAACCCGGAGCGGGAGGATTTTCACTTCACCTGAGGTCGAAGCAGAGAGGCTTGCCAGGGGTAAGAACAAGGTTGTTGAGGGTGAATCTTCGGGGAGTAAAGAGAAAGAGCCGATAACCAAAGAAGTGGAAGAATTCATGAGGTTGATCCGCAAAAGTGATTACAAGATTGTAGATCACCTGCAGCAGACCCCGTCAAAGATCTCCATATTATCGTTGTTGATGTGTTCGGAGGCGCATAGAAATGCCCTATTGAAGGTACTTGAGACATCCTTCGTGCCGCAAGAGATTTCAGTTAATCAACTGGAGGGAGTTATGGCGCATGTTAACGCTGGGCATGGACTGGGATTCACAGATTTTGACTTAACACCTCGAGGGCGTGATCACAATAACGCCTTGCACATCTCTATCGAATGTCGGGGCACTGTTTTATCCCATGTGCTGGTAGACACTGGGTCCTCGTTGAATGTGTTACCAAAGAAAGCTCTGTTGAAATTAGATACCCGTGGATTGTTGTGCACGCCTAGTGATTTGGTGATGAGGGCCTTTGACGGAACGAGGAGGTCAGTATTCGGGTCAATAACGTTACCCATCCAGGTAGGGCCGGAGGTGTTTGATACAGTGTTTTACATCATGGACATCCAGCCTGCATATAGCTGTTTGATCGGGAGGCCTTGGATTCATGCCGCTGGGGCAGTGACTTCTACGCTCCACCAGAAGCTGAAATATATGGTTGAGGGGAGTATTGTGACAGTGTGTGGCGAAGAGGATATCTTAGTCAGTCATTTGTCTTCTTTCAAGTACGTGGAGGTAGATGGAGAGATTCATGAAACGCTGTGTCAGGCGTTCGAAGGGGTGAAGGGTAAGGAAGAAGCTCCGATGACGAGTGAAGGGCAAGAGGTGGCAGTCTCCTCATATAAAGAAGCCAAGGCGTTGGTACAAGCAGGAGAGACTCAGAAGTGGGGGCAGGTTCTGGACATCCCGATGAAGCAAGATAGGTATGGCTTGGGGTACCGCCCATCTCCCTCGCAGAGTGCGCCTAAGTACAAGGGACCTGTGGTGTTCACGCCCGGAGGAGTTAGCTTCGAAAGGATTAATGTCGTGTCTGATACGGAGGAAGTGGATAGCGATTGCGACATGGACGCATGGATTCGACCCAGCACGCTGGGGCAAAGCCTATGCAACTGGTCCATCCAGGACGTCATCCAAGTCACCAAACAGTAATGCATTGTTTTTCAATCATTGTATGATCACATGCCTTGCCCGGGGCATCGATGATTTTGTCTTAGGGCCTAACTGTTTACCTGTATGTTTGCATGATCAATAAATGACGGTGTTTTTTACATTCAAATGTTGTGATCCTTTTCTTTCTGTTTTTTATTTTTCAATAAAATGGCAGCGTGGTTATGCATTTTGCTTGTACATCATTTTTGAAGCACTTAACCGTTTCCCTCGCAGGATTCATGAATTTTCAGATGACACCGACCAAAAACTTCCTATGACTCGTTTAGACTTTGAGCATCCGATCTTCCAAGCTGAGGAGGAGATTGTGGAGGATAGTGACTTACCAGAAGAGCTTAGTCGGTTATTGAAGCAAGAGGAGAGAGTCATTCTGCCTCACCAGGAAGAGATTGATATTGTCAACTTGGGGTCTGAAGAATGCATCAGGAATATCCGTATAGGGGCCGCGTTGCAAGAGGACATTAAGCTGGAGCTTATTGAGATGCTGCGTGAATACAGTGATATATTTGGTTGGTCCTACGAGGACATGCCAGGTTTGGATACTGATATGGTTGTTCATCGTCTGCCGTTGAAGGAAGATTGCCCGCCTGTGAAGCAGAAACTCCGAAGGACTCGTCCTGACATGGCTGTAAAGATAAAGGAAGAAGTACAGAAGCAATGGGATGCTGGGTTCCTGGCTGTTACCACTTATCCCACATGGGTCGCTAATATCGTGCCTGTGCCAAAGAAAGATGGCAAGGTTCGAATGTGTGTTGATTATAGGGATCTAAACAAAGTGAGCCCGAAAGATGATTTCCCGCTGCCGCATATTGACGTGTTAGTTGACAACACGACTCAGTTTTCGGTATTCTCCTTCATGGATGGATTTTCGGGGTACAACCAGATCAAAATGGCTTCGGAGGATATGGAAAAAACGACCTTTATCACCCCGTGGGGAACCTTCTGTTATAAGGTGATGCCCTTTGGTTTGAAGAATGCTGGGGCAACGTATCAGCGGGCCATGACAATGCTTTTTCACGACATGATGCACAGGGAGATTGAGGTGTATGTCAATGACATGATTGCCAAGTCTCAAACAGAGGAAGAACATCTGGTTAATCTGCTGAAGTTGTTCAAGAGGCTGAGGAAGTTCAGGCTGAGGTTGAATCCTAATAAATGTACCTTCGGAGTGAGATCCGGGAAGCTACTGGGGTTCATTGTGAGCAAGAAGGGAATCGAGGTCGATCCTGCAAAAATAAAAGCAATACAAGAGATGCCAGCACCGAGAACAGAAAAAGAAGTCCGTGGATTCTTAGGGAGGTTGAACTACATTGCTAGGTTCATCTCTCACCTAACGACCACGTGTGAACCATTATTCAAGCTGTTAAAGAAAGATCAAGCGGTGGTCTGGAACGACAATTGCCAAAGGGCATTTGAAAAGATAAAAGAATACTTGCAGGAACCTCCGGTGTTGATACCCTCAGTAGCGGGACGACCACTGATTATGTACCTGACGATTCTTGAGAACAGTATGGGTTGTGTTCTCGGTCAACATGACGAGACAGGGCGGAAAGAGCATGCAATTTACTATTTGAGTAAAAAGTTCACGGATTGTGAATCTCGATACTCTATGCTCGAAAAGACGTGTTGCGCATTGGCGTGGGCTGCCAAACGTCTAAGACAGTACATGTTGAATCATACAACCATGCTGATATCGAAGATGGATCCGGTTAAATATGTGTTTGAGAAGCAAGCGCTCTCTGGAAGGATTGCTAGATGGCAGATGGTATTTACAGAATACGATATCCAGTATGTTTCCCAGAAAGCCATTAAGGGAAGTGTTCTGTCCGAATATCTCGCCGAACAGCCAATTGAGGATTATCAGCCTATGAAGTTTGAGTTTCCTGATGAGGACATAATGTACTTGAAAGCTAAAGATTGTGATGAGCCGTTGCCGGGTGAAGGTCCTGAGCAGAATTCCCAGTGACAATTAATTTTTGATGGGGCTGTCAATTCATACGGTAGTGGGATCGGGGCAATCATTACAACTCCCCACGGGTCGTACATCCCGTTCACAGCCAGATTGACTTTTCCAGTGACGAATAACGAAGCCGAGTACGAAGCTTGCATTATGGGGTTAGAGGAGGTTATCGATATGAGGATTAAGAATCTGGATGTATATGGGGATTCAGCATTGGTTGTGAATCAGATTAAGGGAGAGTGGGAGACGCGCCAACTTAATCTGGTGCCGTACATGAATTATGCGAGAAGGTTGCTACCTTTCTTTGATAGGGTGGAGTTCCATCATGTACCTCGGGCGGAGAATCAAATGACGGACGCCCTTGCAACGTTATCCTCGATGTATAAAGTCAACCGCTGGAATGAGGCTCCCAGCATTGTCATCTCTCGCCTTGATAGGCCGGCCTTTGTGTTTGCAATTGATGAAGCACCTGACGTTAAACCTTGGTATTTTGACATACAGAACTTCCTGAAGAATAAGGAATATCCGGCTGGGGCATCCAGTCGCGATCAGAAGACTCAAAGGAGATTAGCAGGCAACTTCTATCTGAATCCCGACGGTGTCTTGTATAGAAGGAACCACGATTTGGTACTCCTCCGGTGTGTAGACGAGAAGGAAGCCAATTTACTCATGGAAGAAGTCCATGAAGGAACTTTTGGTACGCATGCTGGTGGGCATGCTATGGCCCGAAAGTTGTTGCGAGCGGGGTATTACTGGTTAACGATGGAAACAGACTGTTTCAGATTTGCCAAGCGGTGTCACAAGTGCCAGATCTATGCTGATAAGATCCATGTGCCACCTAGTCCACTGAATGTTATGGCATCCCCGTGGCCTTTCTCCATGTGGGGAATCAATATGATCGGCAAGATTGAGCCTACTGCTTCTAATGGGCATCGCTTCATTCTGGTTGCGATCGATTATTTCACCAAGTGGGTGGAAGCAGCATCTTACGCCAACGTGACGAAGCAGGTAGTGGCCAGATTTATCAAGAAGGATATAATTTGCAGATACGGTATTCCTGAGCGAATCATTACTGATAATGGTTTGAATTTGAACAACAAGATGATGAGGGATCTTTGTCGGGATTTCAAGATCGAGCATCATAATTCATCTCCCTACAGACCCAAGATGAATGGCGCTGTTGAAGCGGCCAACAAGAACATAAAGAAAATTGTTCAGAAGATGGTGGTAACGTATAAGGATTGGCATGAGATGCTGCCATTCGCTTTGCACGGTTATCGTACTACAGTGCGTACATCAACTGGGGCAACACCATTCTCACTAGTATATGGCATGGAGGCTGTCCTGCCATTGGAGGTTGAGATACCATCTTTGAGGGTTTTACTTGATGTTAAGCTGGACGAGGCAGAATGGGTGAGAAGTAGATTGAATCAGCTGAGCTTGATAGATGAGAAAAGACTGGCATCCATTGCACACGGTAGGCTGTATCAGAGCCGGATGAAGAAAGCGTTCGACAAGAAGATTCGACCTCGAAGCTTTCAGACGGGTGATCTTGTGCTGAAAAAGATTCTCCCACCGCAATCGGATCACAGGGGCAAATGGACTCCCAATTACGAAGGTCCATACGTCGTGAGAAAGGTCTTCTCCGGAGGAGCCTTATTGTTATCCACCACGGATGGTGAAGACTTTTCGTCCCCTGTGAACTCGGACGCAGTTAAAAAATACTTTGCTTGAAATTGACCCGCTGGACAGTAAAAAGAGAGTCCAGGCAAAAATGGGGCATCCTGGCGAACCAAAAAACAGAATAAAAAGGTTCGGGCAAAAGTTAGGGATAAAATGGAAAAATGTACACCCGCGAAGTTGAAAACCTACACTGGGCGGCTTCGGCAAAAAGGGGTATCCCGGTGAATCGAAAACCCGCAAAGGGCGATTCACGCAAAAGTTAGGGATTTGAGAAGCAAATGACTGCGGTCCAAGTTTGATTGTTTGGGAGCATCTGGGGGGTCAATTATCCAAAGCAATCTCTTCCGAAGACAGAGATCCGGAAAGCGTCAGAGTCTGACGAGTCATAGGAGGATCGGTTCATGGTGTTCGTCTGTAACACGTTGCCGACATGTGTACAAATTTTATTCTGTATACTTCTGCATTTTGTTTATGTGTGACTACCTCTTTTCAGGAGTTGCATCTGATGTACAAATCTTGCCTATTCTCAGGCCGTTATCAATAAAGCGTTGTATTCAGTGTAGGGTGTGACTTTGGTTTTAATTTTTACAGTTTTGTTTGTAAAAAGCGCCGATGTTTTTTGACAAACTTACATGCGTGTAAACAGGCGGGCCTCGGCAGATGATTGTTAAAACCAAAAATTACCTGAATGGTTGTCGTGGGTGATTATCAAGATGTTTCTTTCTGCATAGATTGCCTTGTGTTTGCTTGTTGACTTTTGCAGGTAGTCAAAAGCTCACAAAGTTCCCCGCCAGAGTCCATGGCAGGCCGGTACCCCCTCCAGAGGTCGAATATTGTGTCTTCCCCAGGTGAAGTCGCCCCAGGAAAAGTTGAATATTGTCTCCCTCAGGAGAGCGGAGATTGCGTCAAAGGAAAAGATCAATGTATCTTCAGTTCAGCATTGGCTTGTCAAGCGGAGCAGAGTCCTCCCCAGCAAAGGTCGAGATGGATATGATTAACTTCCCAGAGAGTTCTTGGGCAGTGCAAATCAGAATGTGTAGTTCAATCCCCAGCTCAGTGATAGCGGGATGATTTCCCTAGCTCGGTGATAGCAGGAGAGGTTCCCCACAAAGTGTGATCAGGTGGTTGGAGTTGTTGAAAGGAGTTTTCCCGAGCACGATTGTCCTTTCTTTCCCCAGCAAGTCGCTCTTCCTCGGCAGGAGGCTCGTCCTCAGCAGATTTTGGAGTTTTGAGTTCGTGAGCTACTTTCCTAGCAGGATGGTTATCCCCAGCGGAGTTAGTTCATCTTTCCAACATTTATTTTGTTGGAAGCGTATCGGTCCTCCCCAGCGAATCCAGTGTGTCTTCAGCATTTATTTTGCTGAAGCAACTTTTCGCATAAGCATGCATCATGAGCATTTGCACTTTACACGAGCACGTAGCAGTTCCATGCAGTGTGGAAGCATTTCGTCGTTATCAAACATGCATTGTTGAAGCATAAGCCAGGTGGTTACCTCTTCAGTTTCAGATATGTTTTTTCCCTGCCGATAAGAGAAATCGTGGTTTCAAGAAGATGTGGATTTTGTGGTCAAGGTACGCAGTGATCGTATCTTGTACCATCTACGGGGTTCATGTTGTAGGACACGCAGTGATCGTGTTGATCTTGGTATGTGTATCAGTGGTCGAACGGCGCAGTGATCGTATTCGTCCCGATCTAAGAAGATTGTTTTGTAAAGCACGCAGTGATCGTGTTGGTATCATCTCGGGGGGTTTATTTGAGCAGGACGCGCAGTGATCGTGTTCACTCTATTGGTGGTGCAGGACACACAGTGATCGTGTTTACCATGTCGTGTGATGTTGTTGGTCGATATACGCAGGGATCGTATTCGTCCGTTATACAGTGGTTATAGATGGACACGGGGTGATCGTGTTCGTCCCATGTTTGAAGTTGTGTCACAACACGCAGTGATCGTGTTTCCTCCAGTTAAGAGGGCCGTGACATGAAGCGCGCAGTGATTGCGTTCACCCTATGTATGGTTAGGATATGCAGTGATCGTATTCGTCCAGTCATGTGGGTTAGTTGAGACACACAGCACGCAGTGATCGTGTTTTCTCTAGTCAAGAGGATCGTGGCTCAGAGCGCGCATTAATCGTGTTCAAACACGCAGTGATCGTGTTTAAGATACGCAGGGATCGTATTCGCATAGCACGCAGTGATCGTGTTGATAGTACCATGGGAACTTGTGATGCGGAGCACGCAGTAATCGTATTCGTCCTATTACATGGGTTGGTTTTATGACACACGCGGGGATCGTGTTGACATCATTTTGGGGGTTTGTCGGTCAACACACGCAGTGATCGTGTTTGTCCTATTGCAGCACACGCAGTGATCGTGTTCATCATGTGGGTGGTTGAAGTACGCAGTGAACGTGTTCGCCTCTTCTATGTGGATTTATTCCGTCTGGCACGCAGTGATCGTGTTTACCTCATCCGGTTGGATTTATGGTCGATGTGATTTTGGTTGTAACGCAACACGCAGTGATCGTGTTTGTCCCGGTAAGTGGTTTTGTTTATGGCATCGAAACACGCAGTGACCGTGTTCGTCGCAGTTTTGTGGATTTATGGCGTACGACATGTAGTGATCGTGTTCGTCGTGTCATATTCCCCTAGCAGAGTTGCTTGTTCAATCAATTCTCTTTCTCCCCAGCCGAGTCCTTTCTCAGAGTGTTGTGGAAATAACATGATGCAGATTTTGGGTGGTTACCCGCAGTTACCTCAGTAGAGACGTAATCCCTAGCATGGTGGTCTTCAACGAGATACTTGGTTAAGTTCCTCGTAGTCCCCGGCAAGGTATTCTTTGACAAGTCGCTTGGTTAAGTTACTTGTATTCCCCCAGATGAGTCTTTCTCAGGATGCTGTGGTATCAGTATTAGAAGGTGGTAATGCGGATTTTTGGGTGGTTACCCGTAGTTCCTCCAACAAAGTTATGTGCTCCGGCAGGGTGTTACTTCAATGAGATACTGGGTTAAGTCCCTCATGGTCCCCAGTAGGGTGCTCGCTATAGGAGTTGTTTGGTTAAATTCCTCGTATTTTTCAACAAGGTTATTCTCGTCAGGGTGCTTGGTTAAGTTCCCAATTTCCCCAGCAGGTGTTTGACGGCCGTCGTCAGAATCGTCCCCTCAGAGTTACTTAGTTAAGTTTCTCCTTTCCCCGCAGAGTCGGTTGTTCATGTCTTCGAACATTGTCTCGCTTGGTTAAGCGTTTGCTCGTTTCTTCAAGATACGAAAGGTTGATCAGTGAAGTCAACATGACAAGTGAAGTCAGTATTCTCCCGCTGGTTAGCGTGGACTCGGTTGATAAGTGAGATCAACAAATGTTGATAAGTGATGTCAACAATTTCTTGTTGTGTATGCTCATTTCTTCGGAATGGAGTGGTCTGCGGACAATATCAGATTATTTTACAAAGCAGATTGACAGATGGATGACTAGTTGTTGCAGTGACAACAGAAGTCATTTCCCTGAAGGGTTTTCCCAAGCAGTAGTTTTCGCAATTTATTTTTGCGGTTGGAAAATTTCCGGGTTCTTTCATATTCAACCGTCTCGTACCTCGAATGTCTGAAGGCTGTGCGCTCTTCATCCAGTCGGGTCCAAGTCGCTTGAATAGGGGCAGCTGTTGCACCCCAAAATTTGCCCAACCTTTTCTAACCTAGGTTTAGGTTTCAATTGCATAGTCATTTGCATTAGCATAGGGTATTCATCTGTATTGCATAGCATAAGCAAGCTATCTTAATCAGGGGATCAAAGTGCTATTCTTATCTCAAGAGGCATATTCAAGGGTTTCATTCATATTCAAGACTACTCAGGTCATCAGGGAAGAATTTGAGCTTTGAAGAGTTGACAGGTTGATCAGTGAGTTCTCCCCTATCTTGAGGTTGTTTGGGGATCATCAGAGGAAGTGTGAGCTATGAGCCAAGAGCATGAGGTGTGTATGGATGTTATGAAGAGCCTAGATGATCATTTTTGAGGAGTAACCAAGTTATTGGAATGATTGCAAGAGCCTCAGTTGAAGTCAGTCAACTAGGGTTTTATCTAGGTCAACCCTAGGTCAGAGACTTGTTTTGAAGGGCATCAAGGATCATTTGAAGAATGTGGGATTCATTATTTGCTATATGGATATGGATATGGTGTTGTGCTAAAGAAAAATCAGAAGGAATCAAGGAGAAATGGAGTTACCAAATTAGGGTTTCAGTGTAAAATCCCCTGATTTGGGTCCAACTTCAAAGCAGTGTAATTCAAGATGCAAGCTTCATATGAATTTCTGGTCCACATGAAACTTGTATAGTATCTTCATAGTTTTAATTTGAGTGGTGGAAGTCATCAAGATGATTTATAGAACTCAAGTTATAGCTCTTGCAAGTTACAGGTCATCTGAGGGCACTGAAATTTGTCTGTGAAAGTTGTCTGTCTTCCAAGCAACTTTTGACCTTCAAGGAGATTTCAAATGGATTTATGGACAACATGAGAGTTGTTCCTCATTGTCTTAGCTTTCTATAAAGGTATGGTATGCCTTTATATGATTTGTGGAACTCTACTTATGGTCTTGGCAAGCAAAGGGTATTTTGGTCATTTGAGAATTACAGGTCATTCTTAGCCTATGCCTAAAACTCATACAAGGAAGCTTCAAATGAAAAACTTCACAACATCAAAGTTTCTCAAAATGTCATTTTAAGTCTATAAAAGAGGTCATGGGAGTTTGGAAATGCATAGAACAAGACTTGATAAAAGTTGGTGAAAAATGACTTAAAAAAGGCATATAACTTGAAAAAGTTCAAGTTGGAAAATGGTTTGAGAGATCTACAAATCCAAAATGGGTCATCCAATATACCAAATTGAATCCAAACATCATTTTGAAGACATTGGTTCAGCCACTTTTTTGAGTTAGGGTTTGAATTTTGGACTTGCTTTGTATTTTTGTTACTTGCATAATAAGGCAAGTATGGAAAACTTGGCACAAGGTAAATTTCAAGGCAAGGAAGAGCTTGTTTTTCATTTATATCCATCCCAATATCTCATGAGGAGAGATTTTAACACAAGTTTAGAGGTTTGTATGCATGAGATGAGAGATATTCAACATGTCATCAAGTGAGATTTCCATAACTTTCCACCACATTCTAGAATCCTCTAAGATCAATCCAGAAACTTCTAGATCTGTCCATCATCATCTATATAATGAGTGTGGATCATTAGTACAAAAGGTTGGTGAAAAGAGAGTGAGGAGAGAGAGAATTCCCTTGTTGCTTCCATTGTAAGAAAGTGAGAGAATTATCATAATACACCATTTCTGTTCAAAGCTTTTGTTCATCTTCCATCTGTGGTGAGTTGTGAGTGTGAAATATCATCCTCCAAGGTCCATCCATGGCTGTTTAAGGAGCTGTTTCTCAAAACTCAAGATTGTGCATCAAAGTTGCAGCCAAGGATACAAGCTTTTCCCTCCATTTTCTTTGCAAACAGAAAGATCCTCATCAAGTAAGGATCATCCTCGAAGGATTACAAGCATTAGATTGGACTGTAACCACCTCTGCCATAGCTACCTAGCAGGTTGGTAATTTCTCTTCTATCTCCCTAATTAGGTGTTGTTAGATTAGATTATTAGTGTAAGATTGTTAGGTTAGGTTAGATGACCATTTTCAGAGAGATTGAGAAGGTTTCATGGAGTTTGGTAACATGGTGATGAATCTTTCAAGATCAAGAACTCATGGATTAGGGCAAGATAATATTAGCTTTTTAGCTTAGAGTGATCAGCATAATGCGTAGAATGTTCTAGTATAGTTTGAGCAAGTTTAATAACCATGCATATCAGGTGCAGTCCAGTGGTACCCTAAACTTACAGCTATCGAGTTGAATTATAGAGTGAGTTTTGAAAAAATCTAAGTGTAGGATCTTGTAGAGGGCTTTGAGTAGGCCATTTTTTGTTTTTGGATCGGGGGATTTGGTTGAGTGAGGAGAGAGAACAGAGCTGTGGAAGTTCGTGCATGGATGAGGAATTCTGAAAACCCTAGATTCATGTTGGGGACGATGACTAATGGTCGTTGGATCGTTTCCAAAATTTGACTTGTTAGACTCATCGGACGGTCCAGATTCAAAGAAGAAAACGGAGGGAACCCAAAGCGCTGAAACGATGCGTTTAACTAAATGAACGTGTGGGCCTTGGATCAGAACGCTATCCCCACCCCCATATGGAAGCCCAATGGATTTTAACTTGAATTTGTTGCTAAATACACCGCTCGCGTATCATTTTTCTTTTGATTTTTTTCCATTTAATTTTCTGATTTAATTTCCAGCTGGGCCTAGCGCCTTTTGTTATTCACGCCCCCCACTTCATGGCCCAATGATCAATATAACTGGGCGAAGTTGCTTATGACACCCCCTCCCCATTTTAATTCATTTTTTGATTTTCATTTTCTTTAATATTTTTTGCATCTTCAAAAATCCATATAAAATTGAAAAAAGCTTGTTTTTAATTGGTTCTTTTTGTGGTAGATTCATAATTATGTTAAGAAAATAATAAATAATAAAATTGGCATTTTATTTTGTTTTAGTATTTTTTGTGTATTTTTCTTGTAAATAGCTTTTTAATGAGTTTAGTTTAGTACATAAATTTGTTGATTTTAGTTCTAATAGTTCCCTTTAGATTTAGGACCCATTCTTTTTGGGATATGTCACTTAGGACTTCAACTTGTATATAGGATTTAATTCATAATTTTAGGATCAATTTTTTAGGTGATTTGATTAGGTGAGATTAGAGTGGTTAAAATTAGGGTTTTAAATGAACATAGGTGAGATAGATCATTTCTTTTAGGATTTTTGATTTGATTTTTGGGGTATGGGACTATAGGGGTTATGGGTAGATAATAGATCCCTTAGAAAATATTAGGCTTCCCCTACTGCTACTAGTATATTGCTTGTATTGGATTGATTGTGTGGTGTGCCCTCTTTAGGGTTATTATTTGTCTGTATGGGGTATTGGGTTTGTTTGGGGCTTGGGGGTTTGAGCTGAAGACTGAGATGATGAAGCCCATTTGAAGATCAGAGAATGAAGACCAACTTCCAGAGTTGATGAGGAGTATCTCTTGCTGGCAGCTGTTGAAGTCTATAGGTTTAGGAATTAGGCAGAGCTCTAGAGTAGCAAACTTGGTTCACAAACATGGAAGGTCTTGACTGCCTCCATCCCTCTATGTGATGCAGAGTCTCTCTAAGACACTCACCCCCTTCCTTTGGAAGGCTTGGTGATAGTGTCTAAGAGATAGAACTCTTGAGAGAAACATTCTATGTGTTGTTAGCAGTCTGTTTGCCACCTTTGGTGGTCAACTAATTGCTTAACACCCAGTTCATTCTTGTGATTGATTCCTCAGCTTGGAGAGTGGGACTTGAAGAAAAGCCATTGGGAGATTGAAGATCAAAGACTGATGTCTGCTTGTAGCCTGAAGATGGTTGCAAATGCTGATGAAGATTGCTTTGCTGTTTAATTTTAGCTGTTTAATTCTTGATGTATTGTGTGAATTTCCCTGACTGTATTGTTTGCTGTTTACCCTGTTGGGTTGAAAGTGAATTCTGTTCACTTTTGCCTATTGTTTTCTAGGTTCGAGGTTGAGTGGGACTCCCTTGCCTCGCTTGTATTGTTGCATCCATGCATTTTACTGCTTTATTGTATATATCTGCTGTTTCTATTTCCGTCTATTCCCTTAGGATCTCTGTTTCTCTCTGCGCAAGAGAGGAGCATGATAGACATTAGGTCTTAACCCATGCATGATAACATTAGGGTAGATTTTATCCCTTTTTCAACCCTAGGATTTGTAGAGTGTCATCTCTTCTTTCTTCAAAACAACAGAAAAACACTAATAAAGGTTATAACAAAGATTAATTCATTTCTTCCGTCAAAAGATTTGAACAAACATCAACCTTTTTGCAATAAGAAAACCCTTGTTTAAGGTGAGATTTTTTCATAAAAGACACTTGAACAACTTGTGTCGTGCGTAGCCCGAACTACGTTTGCTCTGATCTTCCATGCTGTGTGGAAGTACGTAGGCATAGGATGCGATATCCTAGCGAGCAACCTTCCCCACCTTCACCCGTAGTTAGGCGAACTACGTTGACTCTGAGTTCTCGTTCCAGACGGGAATACGTAGGCATAAAGTGCGATGCTTTGCCGAGTCATGTTTTCTTTTCTTTTCGGACCTCATCCTTTAGTTTAGATGGAAGTGTAATCCGTACAACCCAAGCAAGCGTGGATCCCGTCGAGTACGACGGACGTGAGGGGTGCTAATACCTTCCCCTTGCGTAACCGACTCCCGAATCCAGGTTTTGGTTGCGATGACCATACCTTTTCCCGTCTTTGCGTTAGGTTTACTTCGAGCGTTTCCTTTCCCTCCTTTGGGATAAATAACGCACGGTGGCGACTCTTCTGTATTGCCGGCGCCGATTTTCGCAGTAGCGACAGCTGGCGACTCTGCTGGGGATCCAACGTCCCCTAGCTGCTAAGGACTGCGATAGTTCCTTATGCATTTGGGATCCAACGTCCCTTAAGAGAGTCAATCCTAGCGCTTGTTTTCCCGTCGAGGATTTTGCATGGATTTACATTTTTGTATTTACATTTCAGCATTTTATTATTATTATTATTGCTGTATTGTGGGGTGTGACGGGTGTTCTATGATTGAGAGATAAGCCGGACCTGGGCTTGAGTGCACCTAGATTTAGAGTGGAGATTAGTGGGCGCGCACGTGCTTTGCATGTCCTAGTGTCCCGCGAAATCCACACTCAGACGAGGTTCTTCTGGTTGGCCTCCTGTCCTGCCCTTTGGGTGGTTCGGGTTGCTGGTTAGATGGATTGTCGACTCTGGGGACCGATCATTTGGAAGTTGGCTAAGTGAGGCCTCTTCAGGATTTGATGATGCCACTCCTTCTGGGAATCATATCATCAACCCTGAAAGTCTGTGACGCCGACGACCGCATAGGATGCCATACCGTTGTCAGTTACTAGGACATCCACCTGTGAGAGGGTTTGGGGTTATGCAGGTAACTAGACCTTCAGATACCGGTTACTTCTTGATCAGAGATCCTGGGTATTTATGAACAGTTATGAGGTCTATCAGTGACCAGTCAGAGTTGTGGTTTGAGGTCTGTCAGAGACCAGTCAGAGTTATGTTGTGAGGTCTATCAGAGACCAGTGTTGGAGCTTTGTATTGGGTCTATCTGAGACCAGGGTTAAGGAATTCTGGAGGGTCTATTTGAGACTTTTGATGTGGTTCAGGCTTCTCAGCTATAGCACTTGGCCCCTATTGCATGTTGCTTGCATTGCATTGTTTGCATAATCATTATCATTGCATCCCATTAACGTGTGTCTGTGCTGCAGGTGCATTTGCATATTCCCTGGTTCTAGTGTCTGGACTTCTGGGTATTGATCATGGCTGGTTTGAGGATGACAGTTGCGTACAAGCTACCTATCCCTGATATTACTCCCCTCCTGGGTCTGATCTCTCTTGCTGATGAGGATGTCCGTAGAAGCTTCAGGCAGAGTTACGGACGGCTGTTGAGTTTGGTTCGCAAATCCACTGATGATGAATTGAATGGGCTGTATACGCTGATGCAATTCTATGACCCGGCTTTGAGGTGTTTCACATTTGCTGACTTCATTTTGGGGCCTACCATGGAGGAGTATGTAGAGTTTACTGAGCTGCCGGTACAGAATGCAGTTCCTTTTATTCACTCTGCCGCTGAGCCCAAGTTGGAGGATTTAGCTAAGGCCTTGCACATGAATGCTTCTGAGCTGTTGATGACTTCTTGGCGAGGGGTTCCAGGTTTCTCTCTCTAGTTCCTGGTTGGTAAGGCTCAAGAGTACGCTAAGAATGGGTGTTGGGTGGTCTTTAACGCCATTTTGGCTCTATGCATTTATGGGATAGTGCTGTTTCCCAATTTCCCAAACTTCGTGGACATGGATGCATTTCATCTGTTTGCTGCTGGCAACCCGGTACCCACATTGATCGGGGACTTCTACCATTCGATGCACTACAGAAATGAGAACAGGAGAGGCAAGAACGTCTCTTGTTGTGTGCCTTTGCTGTACATGTGGTTTAAGAGCCATCTTCCCCTGAAGGGACCTTTTGTGGATAGTGCAACTACCGCTGACTGGCCAGAGCGCATGATGAGGCTATCTTCTGAAGACATTGAGTGGTTTGACCGAGACTTGCTGGGGTCTGAGCTTATTTTCAGTTGTTCTGGGTATCCTAATGTTCCGTTGATAGGGAGAAAAGGGTGCATCAACTACAACCCATCTCTATTCGTCCGCCAGTTTGGATATGCGTTGAAGAACCCACCTCGGGAGGAAGAAGTACAGGAATCTTTGTACTTCACCGGTGATTTGAATGGAGAGTTACTAGCCAAGCTTCGGCATGCCTGGACGCGTATTAACCGAAAGGGGAAGCCACTGTTGGGGAAGAATGATTGTCAGGCATATGCACCCTACAAAGTTTGGATCCAGGAGAGGGCAAGACAGTTATTGATGCCATTTCCAGCTACGCCAGTCCCTGCTCATATTCCGGTGGAGGAGCCAACCACTGTCACTATGGAGGTCTACGAGCGAGTTGTGAAAGAAAAGGAAGCCTTGAGGAAGATTAATGAAGAGTTAGAGAAGGAGCTGGCTCAGATGCGGAGTGAGAAGAATAAGGCTGTACGTTCTTTCCAACAACAGATCGAACTAGTAAACAGGCTAGGTGCTGAGTTGACTGAGGAGACAAAGAAGCGCGAACGTCTGGGGCAAGAGTTCAGAAGCTCTCATGGCATGTTGGAGTCCAAAAAGAAAGCACTCGACGCCGCTCACCGAGAAATCTCTTCTTGTAACAAGACATGGAATGCTACGCTGACCAACAACAAAAAGAGGGAAGATAAATTGAAGCAGCAAATTTCTGACCTCGAAGAGCAGTTGAAGGCTAGCATTAAGAAGCATGAAGAAGAGGTGATGACCAGGTATAGTCTCCAGAATGCATTAAACAAGGCCATCGAAGGCAGGAACGAAGCTGTGTCTCAGAAGCGGAAGCTAGAGGATCGCTTCGGAGAAGGGGCATGGGAGGAAACTGCTGGAGACGTGCGACGTGTGCTCAAACGAAGAAATCAACTTGTTGAAGGGCTGCTTACCCGACCAAGTCATCCGGAGACCCAGAAGTTAATAGAAGAGTACCGGGCTTATGGGAGTACTTGATCATTTCATGTATTAGCTTGTATGCTTTATTTGCATAGCGCTGACCATCACCAGGATTGTTGATTGAGGTCATGCCTTCTTATTTGTACTCAGTGATATTGTATTCTTGGATTTCTCTGCAATATACGAGGTTTTCTATGATTCGGCTCCAATCACTGTCTTGCTAGCACTGTCACTGCACTGGCACATTCACACTAGAATCGGGGAATGATAATCCCTAATGCACAGACGCATATTACATTTTGCATACATACTCATATTTGCATTACAGGTTTGTGATCAGTGTATCTTATCTCCTGCGTCCGTTTCCAGGTATTTTCAGGATTGCAGAAAAGCGGGTCCACCGTTACTCTACAAGGATTAACCAGAAGAAGATCATGGACAACGTGCAGAGTGAAATGCAAGAGATGCGTGACAGGATGGCCCTGCTCATGCAAACCATGGAGACTATCGCCAAAGGACAAGAGCAGCTGCAGAATCTGGTTCAACCAATAGTCGCACGGGATGAAAACAACGGGACACCGCATGGTGAGAACATTGTTGCTTCTCCCCGAGTTGAGAATCGGCAAAGTGCTGATGCTATTCCCGTAAACGGTTTGAATGCTGGAGAAACTGGTCCTGCAGGTGGAGGTGGGAACACCGGTAATATGAATGCCAATGCAGATACTGCTGGGATATTTGTCGGTAATGTCAATCAGGGTTTCAATGGGGGTGTTGAGAATGTCGGAATGAATGGTATTAATGGTAACCAGGGCTTCAATGGTGTGAATATGGGGTATGGCAGCATGGCTGGCGCCAAGGCTGGGTTTGGTGGCTATGGTAATCTTGGATATGGAGCTGGCGCATACAACGCTCACGAGATGGGTAATCTGAGGTATGACCCCAGGTACGTCCAGACAGGTCCGGGCCGCGATGCAGATTATGTTGGATACGATGCAGTACCTCGCTGGGAGGATCGTCAGTAGGATGTGTTCTCTGGTCAGAACGAGGGTTATGAAAGGGCTAGGGATGACAACCATCGGATGAGATTGCTAGAAGAGAAGGTGAACGGATTAGCCAGCCAGAATGCTCTTGGGCTGGATATGTCAAATATGGGGTTAGTCCCAGGGTTGAGGGTCCCGCTGAAATTCAAAGCACCGTCATTTGATAAGTACAAAGGGGATACATGCCCTAGGGTGCATGTGCGCGCATTTTACAGGCGTATGTCTGCGTATTCTGAGGATGAAAAGATGCTAATCTACTTCTTCCAGGATAGCCTGTCAGGGCCATCACTGGAGTGGTACATGAGCTTGGAGCCTACTCAGATCAGGAGTTGGAAAGAGCTGGCAGAGGCTTTTGTTCGACATTATCAATATAATAGTGATCTCGCCCCTAACCGAGTCCAGCTGCAAAGCATGTCTCAAAAGTCTAGCGAGAGCTTTAAGGAATACGCCCAGAGATGGCGAGATCTGGCTGCTAGGGTACACCCTCCGATGGTGGAGTGCGAAATGATGGATATGTTCATAGGAACTTTCTCTGGAATGTACTATGATCGGTTGCTCAATTTTTCGATGAGTACTTTCTCTAAGTTGATTTTGATGGGGGAGCGCATTGAAAACGGGGTAAAGATTGGTAAAATTCAAGCGGGTGAGTCCAGTTCCGCAGGAGGTAATAAGAAGACGTTTGGTGGTAAAAGGCAGGGTGATACCAATGTTGTATACAGTGCTCAACGAAGGAATAAAGGTCAGAACTGGCGTCCGCAGTCGCAAGTTGCAAGCATAACCATTCCAGGGCCTTCTCAGCAGCAGAGACAACAACCACAACAGCAGGCTCAACAGCAACCTAATGATAATCAGCGCAGACTTCAGAACCCACAACCGAGGAGAGTATTCGAAGTACCGCCGGTATCATATGCAGAGCTCCTTCAAACTTTGTTGAAATTGCAGTTAGTCGAGAAGAGGACCTTAGCACCACCAACTGGCCAGCCACCAGTCGGATATGATGTTAATGAGCACTGTGACTTCCATTCGGGTGCACCAGGGCACAATATCGAAAATTGCCTAGCTTTCAAGCATAAAGTACAGGACTTGCTTGATAGTACGACTATTAACTTCGGGAAGGAAGGTCCCGATATCATGCAGCAGCCAATGCCCAAGCATGGTGGGGCTGGGGCCAATGCAATCCTGGTAGATGATGAGTTGAACTTAGTTTCAGAAGTGAGCGAGCTGAAAACTCCTTTGAGTTACGTAAAGCATCATTTATTGGAAGGAGGTGTCTATCCCGGTTGCAGTGAAGAGTGTGTTGACTGTTTGGTTCGACCTGAGGGCTGTGAGAAGTTGAAGAGGGGAGTTCAAAGTTTGATTGATGAAGGAACTTTGCAGTTTGACAGGGCTGTAGGGCGAGAGAAGTCTGTTGAGACAGAATCTGAGAAGGAGCGTAGGGAGGTTGCTACGATCACCATTCCGTTCAAATCAGTGACAATTTCGGCATCATCGAAAAGGCCGACCATTACTATTACTAAGGCTAAGCCAGTTCCTTATGAAAGCACGAAGGCAGTCCCGTGGAGCTACGGTGCTGAGGTGTATTGTAATGGGGAGAAGATTGACTTGAATGATCCGCCAGCAGGGTCCGTGGACAACGTAGTAGGAGCGGGAGGTATAACCCGGAGCGGGAGGATTTTCACTTCACCTGAGGTCGAAGCAGAGAGGCTTGCCAGGGGTAAGAACAAGGTTGTTGAGGGTGAATCTTCGGGGAGTAAAGAGAAAGAGCCGATAACCAAAGAAGTGGAAGAATTCATGAGGTTGATCCGCAAAAGTGATTACAAGATTGTAGATCACCTGCAGCAGACCCCGTCAAAGATCTCCATATTATCGTTGTTGATGTGTTCGGAGGCGCATAGAAATGCCCTATTGAAGGTACTTGAGACATCCTTCGTGCCGCAAGAGATTTCAGTTAATCAACTGGAGGGAGTTATGGCGCATGTTAACGCTGGGCATGGACTGGGATTCACAGATTTTGACTTAACACCTCGAGGGCGTGATCACAATAACGCCTTGCACATCTCTATCGAATGTCGGGGCACTGTTTTATCCCATGTGCTGGTAGACACTGGGTCCTCGTTGAATGTGTTACCAAAGAAAGCTCTGTTGAAATTAGATACCCGTGGATTGTTGTGCACGCCTAGTGATTTGGTGATGAGGGCCTTTGACGGAACGAGGAGGTCAGTATTCGGGTCAATAACGTTACCCATCCAGGTAGGGCCGGAGGTGTTTGATACAGTGTTTTACATCATGGACATCCAGCCTGCATATAGCTGTTTGATCGGGAGGCCTTGGATTCATGCCGCTGGGGCAGTGACTTCTACGCTCCACCAGAAGCTGAAATATATGGTTGAGGGGAGTATTGTGACAGTGTGTGGCGAAGAGGATATCTTAGTCAGTCATTTGTCTTCTTTCAAGTACGTGGAGGTAGATGGAGAGATTCATGAAACGCTGTGTCAGGCGTTCGAAGGGGTGAAGGGTAAGGAAGAAGCTCCGATGACGAGTGAAGGGCAAGAGGTGGCAGTCTCCTCATATAAAGAAGCCAAGGCGTTGGTACAAGCAGGAGAGACTCAGAAGTGGGGGCAGGTTCTGGACATCCCGATGAAGCAAGATAGGTATGGCTTGGGGTACCGCCCATCTCCCTCGCAGAGTGCGCCTAAGTACAAGGGACCTGTGGTGTTCACGCCCGGAGGAGTTAGCTTCGAAAGGATTAATGTCGTGTCTGATACGGAGGAAGTGGATAGCGATTGCGACATGGACGCATGGATTCGACCCAGCACGCTGGGGCAAAGCCTATGCAACTGGTCCATCCAGGACGTCATCCAAGTCACCAAACAGTAATGCATTGTTTTTCAATCATTGTATGATCACATGCCTTGCCCGGGGCATCGATGATTTTGTCTTAGGGCCTAACTGTTTACCTGTATGTTTGCATGATCAATAAATGACGGCGTTTTTTACATTCAAATGTTGTGATCCTTTTCTTTCTGTTTTTTATTTTTCAATAAAATGGCAGCGTGGTTATGCATTTTGCTTGTACATCATTTTTGAAGCACTTAACCGTTTCCCTCGCAGGATTCATGAATTTTCAGATGACACCGACCAAAAACTTCCTATGACTCGTTTAGACTTTGAGCATCCGATCTTCCAAGCTGAGGAGGAGATTGTGGAGGATAGTGACTTACCAGAAGAGCTTAGTCGGTTATTGAAGCAAGAGGAGAGAGTCATTCTGCCTCACCAGGAAGAGATTGATATTGTCAACTTGGGGTCTGAAGAATGCATCAGGAATATCCGTATAGGGGCCGCGTTGCAAGAGGACATTAAGCTGGAGCTTATTGAGATGCTGCGTGAATACAGTGATATATTTGGTTGGTCCTACGAGGACATGCCAGGTTTGGATACTGATATGGTTGTTCATCGTCTGCCGTTGAAGGAAGATTGCCCGCCTGTGAAGCAGAAACTCCGAAGGACTCGTCCTGACATGGCTGTAAAGATAAAGGAAGAAGTACAGAAGCAATGGGATGCTGGGTTCCTGGCTGTTACCACTTATCCCACATGGGTCGCTAATATCGTGCCTGTGCCAAAGAAAGATGGCAAGGTTCGAATGTGTGTTGATTATAGGGATCTAAACAAAGTGAGCCCGAAAGATGATTTCCCGCTGCCGCATATTGACGTGTTAGTTGACAACACGACTCAGTTTTCGGTATTCTCCTTCATGGATGGATTTTCGGGGTACAACCAGATCAAAATGGCTTCGGAGGATATGGAAAAAACGACCTTTATCACCCCGTGGGGAACCTTCTGTTATAAGGTGATGCCCTTTGGTTTGAAGAATGCTGGGGCAACGTATCAGCGGGCCATGACAATGCTTTTTCACGACATGATGCACAGGGAGATTGAGGTGTATGTCAATGACATGATTGCCAAGTCTCAAACAGAGGAAGAACATCTGGTTAATCTGCTGAAGTTGTTCAAGAGGCTGAGGAAGTTCAGGCTGAGGTTGAATCCTAATAAATGTACCTTCGGAGTGAGATCCGGGAAGCTACTGGGGTTCATTGTGAGCAAGAAGGGAATCGAGGTCGATCCTGCAAAAATAAAAGCAATACAAGAGATGCCAGCACCGAGAACAGAAAAAGAAGTCCGTGGATTCTTAGGGAGGTTGAACTACATTGCTAGGTTCATCTCTCACCTAACGACCACGTGTGAACCATTATTCAAGCTGTTAAAGAAAGATCAAGCGGTGGTCTGGAACGACAATTGCCAAAGGGCATTTGAAAAGATAAAAGAATACTTGCAGGAACCTCCGGTGTTGATACCCTCAGTAGCGGGACGACCACTGATTATGTACCTGACGATTCTTGAGAACAGTATGGGTTGTGTTCTCGGTCAACATGACGAGACAGGGCGGAAAGAGCATGCAATTTACTATTTGAGTAAAAAGTTCACGGATTGTGAATCTCGATACTCTATGCTCGAAAAGACGTGTTGCGCATTGGCGTGGGCTGCCAAACGTCTAAGACAGTACATGTTGAATCATACAACCATGCTGATATCGAAGATGGATCCGGTTAAATATGTGTTTGAGAAGCAAGCGCTCTCTGGAAGGATTGCTAGATGGCAGATGGTATTTACAGAATACGATATCCAGTATGTTTCCCAGAAAGCCATTAAGGGAAGTGTTCTGTCCGAATATCTCGCCGAACAGCCAATTGAGGATTATCAGCCTATGAAGTTTGAGTTTCCTGATGAGGACATAATGTACTTGAAAGCTAAAGATTGTGATGAGCCGTTGCCGGGTGAAGGTCCTGAGCAGAATTCCCAGTGACAATTAATTTTTGATGGGGCTGTCAATTCATACGGTAGTGGGATCGGGGCAATCATTACAACTCCCCACGGGTCGTACATCCCGTTCACAGCCAGATTGACTTTTCCAGTGACGAATAACGAAGCCGAGTACGAAGCTTGCATTATGGGGTTAGAGGAGGTTATCGATATGAGGATTAAGAATCTGGATGTATATGGGGATTCAGCATTGGTTGTGAATCAGATTAAGGGAGAGTGGGAGACGCGCCAACTTAATCTGGTGCCGTACATGAATTATGCGAGAAGGTTGCTACCTTTCTTTGATAGGGTGGAGTTCCATCATGTACCTCGGGCGGAGAATCAAATGACGGACGCCCTTGCAACGTTATCCTCGATGTATAAAGTCAACCGCTGGAATGAGGCTCCCAGCATTGTCATCTCTCGCCTTGATAGGCCGGCCTTTGTGTTTGCAATTGATGAAGCACCTGACGTTAAACCTTGGTATTTTGACATACAGAACTTCCTGAAGAATAAGGAATATCCGGCTGGGGCATCCAGTCGCGATCAGAAGACTCAAAGGAGATTAGCAGGCAACTTCTATCTGAATCCCGACGGTGTCTTGTATAGAAGGAACCACGATTTGGTACTCCTCCGGTGTGTAGACGAGAAGGAAGCCAATTTACTCATGGAAGAAGTCCATGAAGGAACTTTTGGTACGCATGCTGGTGGGCATGCTATGGCCCGAAAGTTGTTGCGAGCGGGGTATTACTGGTTAACGATGGAAACAGACTGTTTCAGATTTGCCAAGCGGTGTCACAAGTGCCAGATCTATGCTGATAAGATCCATGTGCCACCTAGTCCACTGAATGTTATGGCATCCCCGTGGCCTTTCTCCATGTGGGGAATCAATATGATCGGCAAGATTGAGCCTACTGCTTCTAATGGGCATCGCTTCATTCTGGTTGCGATCGATTATTTCACCAAGTGGGTGGAAGCAGCATCTTACGCCAACGTGACGAAGCAGGTAGTGGCCAGATTTATCAAGAAGGATATAATTTGCAGATACGGTATTCCTGAGCGAATCATTACTGATAATGGTTTGAATTTGAACAACAAGATGATGAGGGATCTTTGTCGGGATTTCAAGATCGAGCATCATAATTCATCTCCCTACAGACCCAAGATGAATGGCGCTGTTGAAGCGGCCAACAAGAACATAAAGAAAATTGTTCAGAAGATGGTGGTAACGTATAAGGATTGGCATGAGATGCTGCCATTCGCTTTGCACGGTTATCGTACTACAGTGCGTACATCAACTGGGGCAACACCATTCTCACTAGTATATGGCATGGAGGCTGTCCTGCCATTGGAGGTTGAGATACCATCTTTGAGGGTTTTACTTGATGTTAAGCTGGACGAGGCAGAATGGGTGAGAAGTAGATTGAATCAGCTGAGCTTGATAGATGAGAAAAGACTGGCATCCATTGCACACGGTAGGCTGTATCAGAGCCGGATGAAGAAAGCGTTCGACAAGAAGATTCGACCTCGAAGCTTTCAGACGGGTGATCTTGTGCTGAAAAAGATTCTCCCACCGCAATCGGATCACAGGGGCAAATGGACTCCCAATTACGAAGGTCCATACGTCGTGAGAAAGGTCTTCTCCGGAGGAGCCTTATTGTTATCCACCACGGATGGTGAAGACTTTTCGTCCCCTGTGAACTCGGACGCAGTTAAAAAATACTTTGCTTGAAATTGACCCGCTGGACAGTAAAAAGAGAGTCCAGGCAAAAATGGGGCATCCTGGCGAACCAAAAAACAGAATAAAAAGGTTCGGGCAAAAGTTAGGGATAAAATGGAAAAATGTACACCCGCGAAGTTGAAAACCTACACTGGGCGGCTTCGGCAAAAAGGGGTATCCCGGTGAATCGAAAACCCGCAAAGGGCGATTCACGCAAAAGTTAGGGATTTGAGAAGCAAATGACTGCGGTCCAAGTTTGATTGTTTGGGAGCATCTGGGGGGTCAATTATCCAAAGCAATCTCTTCCGAAGACAGAGATCCGGAAAGCGTCAGAGTCTGACGAGTCATAGGAGGATCGGTTCATGGTGTTCGTCTGTAACACGTTGCCGACATGTGTACAAATTTTATTCTGTATACTTCTGCATTTTGTTTATGTGTGACTACCTCTTTTCAGGAGTTGCATCTGATGTACAAATCTTGCCTATTCTCAGGCCGTTATCAATAAAGCGTTGTATTCAGTGTAGGGTGTGACTTTGGTTTTAATTTTTACAGTTTTGTTTGTAAAAAGCGCCGATGTTTTTTGACAAACTTACATGCGTGTAAACAGGCGGGCCTCGGCCGATGATTGTTAAAACCAAAAATTACCTGAATGGTTGTCGTGGGTGATTATCAAGATGTTTCTTTCTGCATAGATTGCCTTGTGTTTGCTTGTTGACTTTTGCAGGTAGTCAAAAGCTCACAAAGTTCCCCGCCAGAGTCCATGGCAGGCCGGTACCCCCTCCAGAGGTCGAATATTGTGTCTTCCCCAGGTGAAGTCGCCCCAGGAAAAGTTGAATATTGTCTCCCTCAGGAGAGCGGAGATTGCGTCAAAGGAAAAGATCAATGTATCTTCAGTTCAGCATTGGCTTGTCAAGCGGAGCAGAGTCCTCCCCAGCAAAGGTCGAGATGGATATGATTAACTTCCCAGAGAGTTCTTGGGCAGTGCAAATCAGAATGTGTAGTTCAATCCCCAGCTCAGTGATAGCGGGATGATTTCCCTAGCTCGGTGATAGCAGGAGAGGTTCCCCACAAAGTGTGATCAGGTGGTTGGAGTTGTTGAAAGGAGTTTTCCCGAGCACGATTGTCCTTTCTTTCCCCAGCAAGTCGCTCTTCCTCGGCAGGAGGCTCGTCCTCAGCAGATTTTGGAGTTTTGAGTTCGTGAGCTACTTTCCTAGCAGGATGGTTATCCCCAGCGGAGTTAGTTCATCTTTCCAACATTTATTTTGTTGGAAGCGTATCGGTCCTCCCCAGCGAATCCAGTGTGTCTTCAGCATTTATTTTGCTGAAGCAACTTTTCGCATAAGCATGCATCATGAGCATTTGCACTTTACACGAGCACGTAGCAGTTCCATGCAGTGTGGAAGCATTTCGTCGTTATCAAACATGCATTGTTGAAGCATAAGCCAGGTGGTTACCTCTTCAGTTTCAGATATGTTTTTTCCCTGCCGATAAGAGAAATCGTGGTTTCAAGAAGATGTGGATTTTGTGGTCAAGGTACGCAGTGATCGTATCTTGTACCATCTACGGGGTTCATGTTGTAGGACACGCAGTGATCGTGTTGATCTTGGTATGTGTATCAGTGGTCGAACGGCGCAGTGATCGTATTCGTCCCGATCTAAGAAGATTGTTTTGTAAAGCACGCAGTGATCGTGTTGGTATCATCTCGGGGGGTTTATTTGAGCAGGACGCGCAGTGATCGTGTTCACTCTATTGGTGGTGCAGGACACACAGTGATCGTGTTTACCATGTCGTGTGATGTTGTTGGTCGATATACGCAGGGATCGTATTCGTCCGTTATACAGTGGTTATAGATGGACACGGGGTGATCGTGTTCGTCCCATGTTTGAAGTTGTGTCACAACACGCAGTGATCGTGTTTCCTCCAGTTAAGAGGGCCGTGACATGAAGCGCGCAGTGATTGCGTTCACCCTATGTATGGTTAGGATATGCAGTGATCGTATTCGTCCAGTCATGTGGGTTAGTTGAGACACACAGCACGCAGTGATCGTGTTTTCTCTAGTCAAGAGGATCGTGGCTCAGAGCGCGCATTAATCGTGTTCAAACACGCAGTGATCGTGTTTAAGATACGCAGGGATCGTATTCGCATAGCACGCAGTGATCGTGTTGATAGTACCATGGGAACTTGTGATGCGGAGCACGCAGTAATCGTATTCGTCCTATTACATGGGTTGGTTTTATGACACACGCGGGGATCGTGTTGACATCATTTTGGGGGTTTGTCGGTCAACACACGCAGTGATCGTGTTTGTCCTATTGCAGCACACGCAGTGATCGTGTTCATCATGTGGGTGGTTGAAGTACGCAGTGAACGTGTTCGCCTCTTCTATGTGGATTTATTCCGTCTGGCACGCAGTGATCGTGTTTACCTCATCCGGTTGGATTTATGGTCGATGTGATTTTGGTTGTAACGCAACACGCAGTGATCGTGTTTGTCCCGGTAAGTGGTTTTGTTTATGGCATCGAAACACGCAGTGACCGTGTTCGTCGCAGTTTTGTGGATTTATGGCGTACGACATGTAGTGATCGTGTTCGTCGTGTCATATTCCCCTAGCAGAGTTGCTTGTTCAATCAATTCTCTTTCTCCCCAGCCGAGTCCTTTCTCAGAGTGTTGTGGAAATAGCATGATGCAGATTTTGGGTGGTTACCCGCAGTTACCTCAGTAGAGACGTAATCCCTAGCATGGTGGTCTTCAACGAGATACTTGGTTAAGTTCCTCGTAGTCCCCGGCAAGGTATTCTTTGACAAGTCGCTTGGTTAAGTTACTTGTATTCCCCCAGATGAGTCTTTCTCAGGATGCTGTGGTATCAGTATTAGAAGGTGGTAATGCGGATTTTTGGGTGGTTACCCGTAGTTCCTCCAACAAAGTTATGTGCTCCGGCAGGGTGTTACTTCAATGAGATACTGGGTTAAGTCCCTCATGGTCCCCAGTAGGGTGCTCGCTATAGGAGTTGTTTGGTTAAATTCCTCGTATTTTTCAACAAGGTTATTCTCGTCAGGGTGCTTGGTTAAGTTCCCAATTTCCCCAGCAGGTGTTTGACGGCCGTCGTCAGAATCGTCCCCTCAGAGTTACTTAGTTAAGTTTCTCCTTTCCCCGCAGAGTCGGTTGTTCATGTCTTCGAACATTGTCTCGCTTGGTTAAGCGTTTGCTCGTTTCTTCAAGATACGAAAGGTTGATCAGTGAAGTCAACATGACAAGTGAAGTCAGTATTCTCCCGCTGGTTAGCGTGGACTCGGTTGATAAGTGAGATCAACAAATGTTGATAAGTGATGTCAACAATTTCTTGTTGTGTATGCTCATTTCTTCGGAATGGAGTGGTCTGCGGACAATATCAGATTATTTTACAAAGCAGATTGACAGATGGATGACTAGTTGTTGCAGTGACAACAGAAGTCATTTCCCTGAAGGGTTTTCCCAAGCAGTAGTTTTCGCAATTTATTTTTGCGGTTGGAAAATTTCCGGGTTCTTTCATATTCAACCGTCTCGTACCTCGAATGTCTGAAGGCTGTGCGCTCTTCATCCAGTCGGGTCCAAGTCGCTTGAATAGGGGCAGCTGTTGCACCCCAAAATTTGCCCAACCTTTTCTAACCTAGGTTTAGGTTTCAATTGCATAGTCATTTGCATTAGCATAGGGTATTCATCTGTATTGCATAGCATAAGCAAGCTATCTTAATCAGGGGATCAAAGTGCTATTCTTATCTCAAGAGGCATATTCAAGGGTTTCATTCATATTCAAGACTACTCAGGTCATCAGGGAAGAATTTGAGCTTTGAAGAGTTGACAGGTTGATCAGTGAGTTCTCCCCTATCTTGAGGTTGTTTGGGGATCATCAGAGGAAGTGTGAGCTATGAGCCAAGAGCATGAGGTGTGTATGGATGTTATGAAGAGCCTAGATGATCATTTTTGAGGAGTAACCAAGTTATTGGAATGATTGCAAGAGCCTCAGTTGAAGTCAGTCAACTAGGGTTTTATCTAGGTCAACCCTAGGTCAGAGACTTGTTTTGAAGGGCATCAAGGATCATTTGAAGAATGTGGGATTCATTATTTGCTATATGGATATGGATATGGTGTTGTGCTAAAGAAAAATCAGAAGGAATCAAGGAGAAATGGAGTTACCAAATTAGGGTTTCAGTGTAAAATCCCCTGATTTGGGTCCAACTTCAAAGCAGTGTAATTCAAGATGCAAGCTTCATATGAATTTCTGGTCCACATGAAACTTGTATAGTATCTTCATAGTTTTAATTTGAGTGGTGGAAGTCATCAAGATGATTTATAGAACTCAAGTTATAGCTCTTGCAAGTTACAGGTCATCTGAGGGCACTGAAATTTGTCTGTGAAAGTTGTCTGTCTTCCAAGCAACTTTTGACCTTCAAGGAGATTTCAAATGGATTTATGGACAACATGAGAGTTGTTCCTCATTGTCTTAGCTTTCTATAAAGGTATGGTATGCCTTTATATGATTTGTGGAACTCTACTTATGGTCTTGGCAAGCAAAGGGTATTTTGGTCATTTGAGAATTACAGGTCATTCTTAGCCTATGCCTAAAACTCATACAAGGAAGCTTCAAATGAAAAACTTCACAACATCAAAGTTTCTCAAAATGTCATTTTAAGTCTATAAAAGAGGTCATGGGAGTTTGGAAATGCATAGAACAAGACTTGATAAAAGTTGGTGAAAAATGACTTAAAAAAGGCATATAACTTGAAAAAGTTCAAGTTGGAAAATGGTTTGAGAGATCTACAAATCCAAAATGGGTCATCCAATATACCAAATTGAATCCAAACATCATTTTGAAGACATTGGTTCAGCCACTTTTTTGAGTTAGGGTTTGAATTTTGGACTTGCTTTGTATTTTTGTTACTTGCATAATAAGGCAAGTATGGAAAACTTGGCACAAGGTAAATTTCAAGGCAAGGAAGAGCTTGTTTTTCATTTATATCCATCCCAATATCTCATGAGGAGAGATTTTAACACAAGTTTAGAGGTTTGTATGCATGAGATGAGAGATATTCAACATGTCATCAAGTGAGATTTCCATAACTTTCCACCACATTCTAGAATCCTCTAAGATCAATCCAGAAACTTCTAGATCTGTCCATCATCATCTATATAATGAGTGTGGATCATTAGTACAAAAGGTTGGTGAAAAGAGAGTGAGGAGAGAGAGAATTCCCTTGTTGCTTCCATTGTAAGAAAGTGAGAGAATTATCATAATACACCATTTCTGTTCAAAGCTTTTGTTCATCTTCCATCTGTGGTGAGTTGTGAGTGTGAAATATCATCCTCCAAGGTCCATCCATGGCTGTTTAAGGAGCTGTTTCTCAAAACTCAAGATTGTGCATCAAAGTTGCAGCCAAGGATACAAGCTTTTCCCTCCATTTTCTTTGCAAACAGAAAGATCCTCATCAAGTAAGGATCATCCTCGAAGGATTACAAGCATTAGATTGGACTGTAACCACCTCTGCCATAGCTACCTAGCAGGTTGGTAATTTCTCTTCTATCTCCCTAATTAGGTGTTGTTAGATTAGATTATTAGTGTAAGATTGTTAGGTTAGGTTAGATGACCATTTTCAGAGAGATTGAGAAGGTTTCATGGAGTTTGGTAACATGGTGATGAATCTTTCAAGATCAAGAACTCATGGATTAGGGCAAGATAATATTAGCTTTTTAGCTTAGAGTGATCAGCATAATGCGTAGAATGTTCTAGTATAGTTTGAGCAAGTTTAATAACCATGCATATCAGGTGCAGTCCAGTGGTACCCTAAACTTACAGCTATCGAGTTGAATTATAGAGTGAGTTTTGAAAAAATCTAAGTGTAGGATCTTGTAGAGGGCTTTGAGTAGGCCATTTTTTGTTTTTGGATCGGGGGATTTGGTTGAGTGAGGAGAGAGAACAGAGCTGTGGAAGTTCGTGCATGGATGAGGAATTCTGAAAACCCTAGATTCATGTTGGGGACGATGACTAATGGTCGTTGGATCGTTTCCAAAATTTGACTTGTTAGACTCATCGGACGGTCCAGATTCAAAGAAGAAAACGGAGGGAACCCAAAGCGCTGAAACGATGCGTTTAACTAAATGAACGTGTGGGCCTTGGATCAGAACGCTATCCCCACCCCCATATGGAAGCCCAATGGATTTTAACTTGAATTTGTTGCTAAATACACCGCTCGCGTATCATTTTTCTTTTGATTTTTTTCCATTTAATTTTCTGATTTAATTTCCAGCTGGGCCTAGCGCCTTTTGTTATTCACGCCCCCCACTTCATGGCCCAATGATCAATATAACTGGGCGAAGTTGCTTATGACACCCCCTCCCCATTTTAATTCATTTTTTGATTTTCATTTTCTTTAATATTTTTTGCATCTTCAAAAATCCATATAAAATTGAAAAAAGCTTGTTTTTAATTGGTTCTTTTTGTGGTAGATTCATAATTATGTTAAGAAAATAATAAATAATAAAATTGGCATTTTATTTTGTTTTAGTATTTTTTGTGTATTTTTCTTGTAAATAGCTTTTTAATGAGTTTAGTTTAGTACATAAATTTGTTGATTTTAGTTCTAATAGTTCCCTTTAGATTTAGGACCCATTCTTTTTGGGATATGTCACTTAGGACTTCAACTTGTATATAGGATTTAATTCATAATTTTAGGATCAATTTTTTAGGTGATTTGATTAGGTGAGATTAGAGTGGTTAAAATTAGGGTTTTAAATGAACATAGGTGAGATAGATCATTTCTTTTAGGATTTTTGATTTGATTTTTGGGGTATGGGACTATAGGGGTTATGGGTAGATAATAGATCCCTTAGAAAATATTAGGCTTCCCCTACTGCTACTAGTATATTGCTTGTATTGGATTGATTGTGTGGTGTGCCCTCTTTAGGGTTATTATTTGTCTGTATGGGGTATTGGGTTTGTTTGGGGCTTGGGGGTTTGAGCTGAAGACTGAGATGATGAAGCCCATTTGAAGATCAGAGAATGAAGACCAACTTCCAGAGTTGATGAGGAGTATCTCTTGCTGGCAGCTGTTGAAGTCTATAGGTTTAGGAATTAGGCAGAGCTCTAGAGTAGCAAACTTGGTTCACAAACATGGAAGGTCTTGACTGCCTCCATCCCTCTATGTGATGCAGAGTCTCTCTAAGACACTCACCCCCTTCCTTTGGAAGGCTTGGTGATAGTGTCTAAGAGATAGAACTCTTGAGAGAAACATTCTATGTGTTGTTAGCAGTCTGTTTGCCACCTTTGGTGGTCAACTAATTGCTTAACACCCAGTTCATTCTTGTGATTGATTCCTCAGCTTGGAGAGTGGGACTTGAAGAAAAGCCATTGGGAGATTGAAGATCAAAGACTGATGTCTGCTTGTAGCCTGAAGATGGTTGCAAATGCTGATGAAGATTGCTTTGCTGTTTAATTTTAGCTGTTTAATTCTTGATGTATTGTGTGAATTTCCCTGACTGTATTGTTTGCTGTTTACCCTGTTGGGTTGAAAGTGAATTCTGTTCACTTTTGCCTATTGTTTTCTAGGTTCGAGGTTGAGTGGGACTCCCTTGCCTCGCTTGTATTGTTGCATCCATGCATTTTACTGCTTTATTGTATATATCTGCTGTTTCTATTTCCGTCTATTCCCTTAGGATCTCTGTTTCTCTCTGCGCAAGAGAGGAGCATGATAGACATTAGGTCTTAACCCATGCATGATAACATTAGGGTAGATTTTATCCCTTTTTCAACCCTAGGATTTGTAGAGTGTCATCTCTTCTTTCTTCAAAACAACAGAAAAACACTAATAAAGGTTATAACAAAGATTAATTCATTTCTTCCGTCAAAAGATTTGAACAAACATCAACCTTTTTGCAATAAGAAAACCCTTGTTTAAGGTGAGATTTTTTCATAAAAGACACTTGAACAACTTGTGTCGTGCGTAGCCCGAACTACGTTTGCTCTGATCTTCCATGCTGTGTGGAAGTACGTAGGCATAGGATGCGATATCCTAGCGAGCAACCTTCCCCACCTTCACCCGTAGTTAGGCGAACTACGTTGACTCTGAGTTCTCGTTCCAGACGGGAATACGTAGGCATAAAGTGCGATGCTTTGCCGAGTCATGTTTTCTTTTCTTTTCGGACCTCATCCTTTAGTTTAGATGGAAGTGTAATCCGTACAACCCAAGCAAGCGTGGATCCCGTCGAGTACGATGGACGTGAGGGGTGCTAATACCTTCCCCTTGCGTAACCGACTCCCGAATCCAGGTTTTGGTTGCGATGACCATACCTTTTCCCGTCTTTGCGTTAGGTTTACTTCGGGCGTTTCCTTTCCCTCCTTTGGGATAAATAACGCACGGTGGCGACTCTTCTGTATTGCCGGCGCCGATTTTCGCAGTAGCGACAATAGTATATGAGGCTTTTGCCCTCACATACTCCCCCTTTTTGATGATGGCAAAACATGTAAAACCAGCTTGTGTGATGTGCGATATTAACCTCCCCCATGCTTAATGCCCTTCTTTGTGATGTCTTCATTTGTAACACTACATGGTTTTACTATAATCTTTGCCACACTCTTCTCCCCCTTTGACAACATCAGAAAGAAAGAGAGATCGGTTAAGAAGAAAATGCTCAAATCAAAAGAGATACAACAGGTACACACAACATGAACAATTATCCACACATGATAATGTCAATGATAAAGACATGAATAGATAAAAATAAAACATAGAACAATAGTTGCTATGACATGCCAAATAAATCCAAACTACAAGTTATTGTCACAAATAGAAAGTAATTAATACATTGCAAAAGAACAAAACAGCAAAAAAATGACATGCAAGAAGGCCAAATGCATATGCTTCAATGTCATCTCCCCCTGAAGTGGTGTCTACGACACGGATCGACCATGTCGGTAAATTGCAAAACAACATTGTTCAAGGTGTTTAGGCTATGTGAAATGGCCTGCTCCTGACATTCAGTCGATTCAGCTAGAGCATCGAACCGTGCATTAATATTGAAGGAGAAGATGTTGAATCTTTCGGTGTGTGTCTCTAATTGGCTCTGAATTTGGGCGAGCCGCTCGTCCTGAGCATTCATGAAGGTACGTTGTTCTAATTGAATGTCCCTCGTCATGTAGATAAGTTCTAAAGAATATTGTTGCAGAGGGTTTGTGAAGTGTGGTTGCGCTCCATATCCCCACTAAGGAGATTCCTCATTACCCCAATTTTGAGATTTCTCATGACCTCACTGCGAATTATCTTGATACTCTGAGTATTGTGGGGCTTGGTAATATTCACACAACGTTGTCCACCTTGTATGTTGCCATTGGCCCCAGCCTTGATTATTACTAGAATATGTGGGAGATGTGTGTGCAACCCAATCCTCATTTACTTGATCGGCAGTTTCCATGGGTTGTCGATTAACTTCATCATCTTGTTCGTCTTCTGCTTCTTCTTCTTCATCCTCTTCACTTTCCTCATCACTCTCATCGGACTTTTCTAACCGGGAAGTAGTGGCTTTAACAACAAACCTGTACCGCTGTTCATCATGAGACCAAATATAACCCACCGTGGAAAGAGTTTTCTGACAAAACTCCTGATCTGAAGTAAGTGATTTATATGGAACTTCTGGATACGCAATGTTAGCTTTAGTCAGAATCTCTTGAATAACGGACCCGTAAGAGAGGCTTGTACCCCGACCTGAGTCCCTCAAAGCGTAAATCCTACTTGCAATGTAGTACGACCAATTAATCTTAATCTTATTTCTCAAAATATACATCAAGTGAACTTCCTCCTGATCTACCCGAGAAAAACCACCTTTCTTAGGCTGCAAAATGCGAGCGACTATCCATTGTAGAATCCGATCCTGTGGTTTCAACTTTCCTGTGGTGACGGTTTTAGGAAACATGTCGCTTGCCACAATATGAGCCGCATACGGTTTTTTTAACATAGAGTTCAAGGTTGTCTTAAACTCATAGCCTTCCACTGTGTGTGCATCAGTGACCTCATAGAGAGGTTTTTCCGAATTAAGAGATAGATTAAAGTACTTTTGCCAGACAGTAGGAGTGACACTAACCTTTGTGTTTCCAACCTGAGTGTGAAATTGAGAACCCCGAAATTTGTCGTGAAGACATGTGTAGAAAATAAAGACCAGATCTTCATTATATTTTTCATTACGTTCCAAAAAGTTGTTTATTCCTTGAAAATCAAGAAGTTCGATGATACGAGGAAGGTGCATGCGCTCCGCCGAGAGACGATAATATGCGTGTTGCTTGACCACAACTCTTTTAGTGAAGTTCTTGGTGAAACTTTCAGTGAACACCGGAGGTACCAAGGATACGGCGAAAATCGGAATGGAAGCAGATGAGGAGGCCCTTGAAGTTCTTTTACCTATTACTCTTCTTGCAGCCATGATGGTTGAGTTCGAAGAGAGAATAGAGAGAGGTATGGATTGATGATGATTTGCAAGGTAAGAGAGGATGTTTTGAATGTGTTAAGAGTTTTACCCTTTTTGTAGAAGCTAGATAGGTTTTGGGGAGAGGAGAATGATGGAGTGTAGGTGTAATGTAGAGTCAAGTTACAATGCAAAAAGTAATGATAGACAATTAATGAGTCATAAAAATTGAAATCATGGGGATTTTGGACGGTTTTAAAAAAAAATTGACAGTTCTCACGTGATGCGTCGACTGCTCCTTTGTATGCGTCGACGCATACTGCGTTAAAATTGCCACGTTCAAAAATCAACAGGTATGCATCGACCGGTAGGTCGACCTGAGCATACCCGAACAAAATTTCAATTTTGGGGACATTTTTGTGAGTCGACCAAACCCTGTTTGGGTCGACTCATGCAGAAAAAACATGCAAATTTCATATTTAGGAACATATAAGCAACAAAGATGTATAAATAACCAGCCACAACAAACTTGAAGCATTCAAATAGGCAAGATACATATATGAGACAGATAACACACAAGTGAAAACATTTTGTGTGAACATAAAAATCGAGAAAGAGAGAGAGTTAGGGAAAGATATCACCGTTATGCAGAGAGTAGCTTGATGCAAATACACTTATACTTTCAACATATTCAATTTGTTAGATATTCGATGACCAGAGTAGGTATAAACAGAGATGAATAAAATATGTGCAAGAAGTATTACTAAACACGATCCGAAATGTCGAGAATACCATGTTCTCGTTGGATATGAAAGAAAGGTTCAGTAGCAAGCGGTTTTGTGAATATATCCGCTAGTTGATTTGTAGTGTCACCGTGTTCAAAAACAACATCTCCTTTCTCTACATGATCCCGAAGAAAATTGTGTCGAATTTCGATATGTTTAGTGCGTAAATTCAGCACAGGATTCTTGGTTAGATTAATTGCACTAGTATTGTCTGAAAAGATCAGAATACGCTCGAGTTTGAGGTTAAAATCTAACAATTGTTGCTTAAGCCATAATACTTGAGTGCAACAACTGCCAGCGGCAACGTATTCCGCTTCGGCAGTTGACAAGGTAACATAAACCTGTTTCTTACTATGCCAACTAACCAAAGAGTTTGAAAACAGGTGACACGAACCAATAGTACTTTTTCTATCTGATTTGCATCCGGCGAAATTGAAATCGGAGAATCCAACCAAAGAACAATCGTTTCCTTTGGAATACCGTAGCCCATACTTTGGAGTATCTGAAAGGTATCAAAGTATGCATTTAACAACTTTTAAATTGGATTCCTTAGGAGAGGATTGATATCTAGTGCACATGCAAATACTAAACATAATATCGAGTCTAGAAGCGGTAAGATAAAGAAGAGAGTCGATCATACCTTGATATCTTTTTACCTCTACATCCTTACCACTTTCATCTCTATTCAGATTTGCACATGTCGGCATCGGTGTGTCAATGGCTTTGGAATTTGCCATGTCAAACCTCTTGAGAAGCTCAAGACAATAATTTGTTTGACTTACAAACATTGCTTCCTCAAGCTGTTTGATTTGTAATCCAAGAAAGTATGTGAGTTCTCCCGTCACACTCATCTCAAATTCACCCTGCATTAGGTTAGAAAACTCTCTTACGAGATTCATGTTAGTTGATCCGAATATAATGTCATCAACATAAATTTGTACCAAGATCAAGTGTTTTCCTTGACGCTTAATGAAGAGGGTTGTGTCGACCTTGCCTCTTGAATACCCTTGATCAAGTAGAAACTTGCTTAGGCACTCATACCAAGCCCTAGGGCTTGCTTGAGTCCATACAAGACACGTTTTAACTTGCATACATGATGGGGATATTCATGAGACTCAAAACCCGGAGGTTGTACAACATAAACTTCTTCATTAATATAACCGTTAAGGAATGCACTTTTTACATCCATTTGAAATAGCTTAAAAATTTTCGCACAAGCGAAGGCAAGTAAAAGGCGTATAGCCTCGAGTCGGGCAATCGGCGCATAAGTCTCCTCATAGTCGATGCCTTCCTCTTGGTTATACCCTTGCGCGACTAAACACGCCTTATTGCGGGTTATTACCCCGTTTTCATCCTACTTGTTCCTAAACACCCATCGGGTGCCAATTACTCGATGACCTCGCGGAGGAAGGACAAGGTCCCGAACCTCATTTTTCTTGAACTGATTAAGTTCCTCTTGCATAGATAAAAACTAGTGCTCATCGAGTAAGGCGTCTTTAGGGTTTTATAGGTTCCATTTGTGAAACGAAAGCGAAGTGATAATAGAAATTACTTATCTTAGAAAAAGTCGTAACTCCCTTTAAGATATCACTAAGGATGTTGTCGATTCGATGGCCTTTAGAAGACTTCCAAGCTGGAGGGAGATCATCTTTTGTAGACGGATGAACTTCCTCGGTTTCCTCATGGCGGTCATCTTTCTCCTCCTCAAGTTTGGCTTGGTCGGATTGATCAATTCCCGGCTCGGAACCTTTTAGTATGTCTTCCATAGATGTACCTGCACCATGAACAACACTACCTTTTCCGACGTCTCTCGGATAAGATTCATCAAATGTTACGTGTACAGAATCTTCAACGGTAACTAATCTCTTATTATAAATTCTATAAGCTTTACTTGACTGAGAGTATCCGAGGAAGATACCTTCGTCAACCTTGGAGTCAAATTTGCCTAAGTTTTCCTTTCCATTATTCAACACAAAACACTTACAACCAAACACATGCAGGTGAGATACATTCGGCTTGCGCCCTTTTAAAAGTTCATACGATGTTTTATTTAGAATGGGGCGGATGAGCGCCCTATTCAAAACATAACATGCCGTACTTATGGCATCGGCCCAAAAATATTTAGGTAATGCACTTTAATTGATCATTGTTCTTCCCAATTCTTCTAAAATACGATTTTTGCTCTCCACAACCCCATTTTATTGAGGAGTACGTGGAGCGGAGAAGTTGTGATCAATTCCGTGTTTACTGCAATATTCTTCAAACAAATAGTTTTCAAACCCACCTCCATGGTCACTCCTAATTGAGACAGTGTTTATGTTTAATTTATTTTGGGAAAGCTTAGCAAATCTTTCAAAGGCGACGCATGTATCGCTCTTGCTAGCCAAGAAGATTGTCCAATAGAATCTAGAAAAATCATCAACTATTACAAAACCGTAATAGTTACCACCTAGGCTTTTAATTCTATATGGCCCGAATAAATCCATATGGAGAAGCTCGAGAGGTCTCGTAGTTGAAACGATATTTTTGGATTTAAAAGAGATCCTCGTTTGCTTTCCCATTTGGCAAGCATCACAAAAGTGATCCTTGGTAAGCTTTATTTTGGGCAGACCTAGGACTAGATCTTTGGAAACTACCTTGTTAAGCAAGTCAAAGTTGACATGTGCTAAACGTCTATGCCATAACCATGAGTCCTCACTCATTGTCATAAGACATTTGTCACTTGTCAAAGATACTTCATTCAAGTCTAGCATATAGACATTGTTTACTTTTAGGCCATTAAACACACTCTTCATTTCATCATTATGCACAATTTTGTAACATTCTTTTAAAAATGATACATTGTATCCTTTGTCGCATAATTGGCTAATGCTAATGAGATTATGTTTAAGACCCTCGACAAGCAATACATTAGATATAGTAGTGGGAGAAGGGTTACCTATACTACCTTTACCAAGTATTACACCGTGATTGTTATCTCCATAGGTTACATACCCCTTCTTCTTTTCCACGAAGTCGATGAAGAGAGATATATCTCTTGTCATGTGTCTTGAGTAGCTACTATCAAGAACCCATCTTCTCTCGGTGGTCTCAAGACGTTGTACCTATGAAAAACAATTAACAAGAGGAAGTACCCAATGGCTTATTGGATCCTAAGTCATGAGTGACATAATGGTCGCATTTAGGAAACCATTGATAAATGCCTTTAGGAACCAAAAATCTCCTAAAACGACACTTAGTAATGGAATGGCCTTTCTTGCAACAATATAGACATGAAATTTTAACTTTTGAATTACCTTTGCTATCGTTATCTCTTACAACATATTTGTATTTTTGATATGGATTAACCATACTCTTTCTAAAATCAGATTTATCGATGACAAAAGTAAGTTTGGGCTCTAAAGCCTTGTTAAGTTTGGCATTTAGGTTTCTAACTTCATTTTGCAAAATGTAACAAGTGTCATACCCAAAGTTAACTATTCTACTTCTTAGATCCTCACAACCTGCTTTAGTACTTTCCACTATGGAAGTTTTAAGTGCCTCAAGTTTCTTTTCGAACTCTCGAATCTTTTGCTCTAAGTGAGCAAAATTTTGATTATTTGAGGCAAGCCTTTTAAAGACTTCTTTTGCTTCACAATGCAAAGTATTAAACGCAGTTTGTAATTCAAAATGAGACATGTTAGAGGAAATTTCATATTTAGCATGTCGTACCTGTTTTGTCTTATTCTTTTGGTGAGTGGAAAGACACAAGTTTACGGATTCATCTTCATCACTTGAGCTTTCATTCTCAGAGGAATCTCTATCGCTTTCCCAAACTATATATGCCTTCCTTAGCTTTGATTGCTTCTTATGTGATCTATTTAATTCCTTTTCTTTGCCCTTTTTTGTTTAAGGGACAATCCGGTTTATAATGTCCAGTCTTTCCGCATGTGTAACATGACCCTCTTGTTTTGTTCACCTTGGTGTTATCATTTCTAGAGTGCCTAGATTGTTTCCGGAAGTTGACAAGATTCTTCTCGAAGTGTTGGATGCCATTCTTTCTAACATAGCGGTTGTAATGCTTTACGAACAACCCCATGTCCTCACTCTTGTCGTCTTCTTCTTCGTCACTCGACATGTAATCATTATGCTCCTTAGATTGGGACTTTGAGGAAGAAGTCTTGAGAGTAATAGACTTCTTTTCAGTTATCTTTGTTTTGTCCTTCTTTTCTTTCTTTTCATGTTGCTCTAGGTTTAGAAGTACTTGTTCGTGCTCTTGCAGCTTCCCAAACAATGTTGTTAGATCCAAAATTGTGAGGTTATTTGCTTCTTTGATGGCGGTTACCTTCGGATGCCATTCCCTGTTAAGACATCTCAAAATTTTGTTAGTAGCAACATCATTTGCCACTGGCCTACCTAGTGAATGCAATCTATTGATGGGATGAGTAAATCTCTTTTGCATGTTCGCAATGGTTTCCCCTTGCTCCATGTAAAAGAGATCGAACTCTTGTGCTAATGTGTTGATTCTCGCTAGCTTAACATCATTGGTCCCCTCATGGGAGACTTGCAATGAGTCCCATAGAGCTTTTGCTGTCAAACAATGAGAAACCCTATAATATTCATCAACTCCTAGTGAGAAGATCAAAATATTTTTGGCTTTCCAATCGTAATTATATTTTTTCTCATCATCATCAGTCCATTGGGCTTCGGGCTTAGGTACAACCACATTATTCGCATCGGTCATAGTTATTTCCATTGGACCATTAAAAATAACATTCCATACTTTTCTATCTATGGAATTAATGTGCACCCGCATACAGTCCTTCCAATAACTGTAATTTTCTCCATTAAAAACGGGAGCTCTATTATAGGCCCTTTTAGGTTCGTTAGCCATTTTCTACAAAGTTATACTTGAAGCACGGAGTGAATCGGTCCTCCTGATACCACTTGTTAGACGATGGCACAGATCTAGAAGGGGGGTTGAATAGATCCTTATTAAAAAAATCAGTCGGCACTACTAATAAAATTGGTTTTAAAAAATTGTTTAAATTGCGGAAGCGGCCTTGGAAAAATTACAGTCTATAACGAACCATTTATAGAAGACCGGATATGCGTCTAGCCTTTGGAAATTGATAATGAGAAATGAGCAATGAGAATCACTATGCTAGTCACACTATCAATTGATTTATATCACTACTTGGTATGACTAGTTCCAATGCCTTAATATGCCAACAAAATAGTTGGACAGCACAAGAGAATTTTGGTTCAGACAATTTATCAAACACTTGGCGTGTGAAGCACTCCAAGTGATTTCGGCCTTGAGTAACTAGCACTAGTTTCCTTGTACAATAAACTATTGTACTATAGTTAAAATTACTTCAGCACTTATTCAACAGTCCATAATTCGATATTATTGTTTGAACTAAATTCACGCAAATATTAAGCAAAATGAATATGCGGAAAGTAAAAGGCACAAAGATTTATTGAGGCAGTTCCCCCGTCGTCCTCACTTTGGGGTACGTCTGCCCTCAATTCTAATAGTAGAATTGAGCTCGCATAATATAATTGTAACCTGTTGTTGAATCGTTTATACAAGAATAGACAAGCAAATGCACAAACAAACTCCCTTGTTGTTGAAGATGCTTTCTCTTCTTGTCCCTTGATTCGAGTCGAATCAAGTCCTTCAATTGCTAGTGGATGAACCTCCGATTACAGCTCCTTGGTTGAACAACCTTGCATTTTCAAACCCCAGCCCGGCTGATACCAAACACTTTTCAATCGAACCCAAACCTCTCCTTCACAATTCACCGATTCCCGCTACTAGATCGGCGGAACCCACTACTCCTCGATCACCTTCGCTCAGCTGAATATATGTTGAGAAGATTCATACCAAAAACCCCCAAATTATGTGAATCTTGGAGGACAAAACCCTCAAGGTTTTATTTAAGAAAAACCTGCCAAAAACTCAACCCGAATCGGATTCCCAATCAACGACTTCAGACGTTATCACTTCAAACAAACCATAATACACAACAAAGATTATTGTGTGTGATTGTTGTGGTATGAATTGTAGAAGATGAAAATGATGAGAACTAATGGCACCTCTTTCACTTTTCTTGTTTTGCAATTGATTCAATGTATCAATCTCCTTGTTAAAAATGAGCAACTTTCTATTTATAGCATGCTAGAAATAACAGACAAAACCACTTTTCGAAATAAGTGGAAAGACCAGAATTTTGCAGTAAAACAGCGAACGGTCGACCATACAGAAAGGAGTGATCGACCGGAACTCTTCAGACAGAACAAATTATGCAAAGTAACAGGATATGCGTCGACCAAAACATGACTATTCGTCGATGCAAAGTATGTATTTTTAGACAAATAGAAATGTTATCAGCATGCGTCGACCATAGGTCTGCGTGCGTCGACCCGTGGAAAATTCACTTTGCAGACACCTTTTATGAGTCGACCGGAGCAGATGAGCGGTCGACTCAAAGACCTGACTTTTACAAAAATGCAAAATTTTCTATTTTTGACTCTTTTAGATGCGACCTTTAACATACCAAAGATGTTTAACTCATATGACGACACTCAATGCAATACTCAAGATGTTTGATGTAAGCAAATGAGATATGTAGGAAAAGGTAATAACTTCTTCCATGCGGTTGCATTTTGACATCATCGAAACACATGTTTATAGTATATGAGGCTTTGCCCTCACAGTTACTTGTGTTACCTAGTCTACAATTGAATTTTGATGGTCATCATGTTTTCATTCAGGACACTAAACAATCCAAGATGATTGGCTAGGGTAACCTCAGTTCAGGATTGTACATTCTCAAGACCTACAATAACAAGCATAATGACAATTCATATAAGCCTTGTAATAATCTTAGCTATTGTAATACAGTTTCATCCAATAACAGTTCCAAATTATGGCATCATAGACTAGTACATCTTTTTGATTCTATGTTAAGGACTGCTAGCAGCAAAATAAAAATTGTTGTTCCCTCTAATTTTGATTCTAACAATTATCCTCTAGCCAAATTAAAGAGGCTTCCTTTTAAATCTGCTAATAATTTTTCTCCCAATAGTTTTGACCTCATTCATTGTGTTTTATGGGGTCCCTTTGGAAAAACTACCTATAATGGCAAGTCTTATTTTCTAACAATTGTTGATGATCTCAGTCGTTTTACATGGGTATATTTGATTGCTAGCAAATCATAGGCTCCTATCAAAGTCAAACAATTATTTACCATGATAAAGACTCAATTTGGCAAGGTTATTAAAGCTATGAGGCCTGACGATGCCAAGGAATTGCAGTTGACTAAGTTTCTTCATGAGCAAGGCATCATTCACCAATATTCTTATCCTTACAGACCTGAGCAGGATTCTATGGTTGAAAGAAAGCATCAACACTTGTTGAATGTGGTGAAATCCTTAATGTTCCAAGCCAAACTTCCAATCATGTTTTGGGGTGATTGCATAGCCACAACCACATTCATCATCAATTGAACATCTTTCATGGCCTTGAAAAGTAAGTTTCCTTTTGAGCTTTTCTATGATAAACTACCTACATATTCTGACTTTAAAGTCTTTGGTTGCTTGTGCTACATTTCAAAAATTCCTCAACATTTGGTTGCTTGTGCTACATTTCAAAAATTCCTCAACATAGAAAAAAATGTACTCCTAGAGCTATTCATTGTGTCTTTCTTGGTTATCCTGCTGGATACAAAGGTTTGAAGGTACATGATCTTGTTTCTAAAACCTTTCACATTTCTAGAGACATTGTGTTTCATGAAGATACCTTTCCTTTCCACTCTATCTCTAACAATAACATAAATTAAGATCCTTTTCAAAATGTAGTCATACCGAACCCTATTTGTATATATTCTCCACATGACCCTGAAAATAATATATCAGTCCATGTTGTTGAGCATCCTGACAATAATGCTCAAGCAAGTCCTTTTCCTGATGCTAATCCTATTGTTCTACATGACAATAATCCACCTGAACTCAAAAGATCCAGCAGGACTCATAGAATTCCTACCTATCTTAATGATTTTGTATGTCATGTCCCCTATCAACTTTTAGAACTATCATCATATGATAATCTGTCTGCTCAATACAAGGACTATGTCATGAATGTAACATCTGTTTATGAGCCACCGTTTTTCCATCAACCTTAGAAGCAAATAATATTTGGACCATACAACCTTTTCCAACAAGTAAGAAGACCATTGGGTGTAGGTGGATATACAAAACCAAGTATCATGCTGATGGATCCTTGGAGAAGCACAAAGCTAGATTAGTTGCCAAAGGTTACACTCAACAACCCGGACTTGACTTCATAGATACTTTCTTACCAGTGCCAAAGCTCACATCAGTTCGAGGTGTACTCAGTCTAGCTGCTGCCCAGAACTGGAAACTTGCTCAACTTGATATCAACAATGCCTTCTTGAATGGTGATTTATTTGAGGAAATTTGCATGGATTTGCTACTTGGCTATCCAAGTGAAGGGGAGAACATGGTATGCAAACTCAATAAATCACTTTATGGATTAAGGCAAGCCTCAAGACAATGGTATCACAAATTCTCCACAATTGTCATAACATATGGTTTCACACAATCATCTGCAGATCACTCTTATTTACAAAAGGAACAAATCAATCTCTTGTTTTCCTTTTGGTTTATGTAGATGATATAGTTCTTGCCAGCCTTGACCTTGAACTTGTCCAAGAAACTCAAAACATGCTTCAAAATCAATTCAAACTAAAGCTCTTAGGAGACCTAAAGTACTTCCTTGGCTTAGAAATTGCTTATTCCAACAAAGGGATACACTTATGTCAAAGGAAATATACACTACAGCTTCTCATGGATGCAGACTTTGTAAATTCTAAACCTATATCTCTGCCTATAGATCCTGGTGCCAATTTTAATGACCAAGAAGGTCCTTTGCTCGAGGATGTCTCTCAATATAGAAGAATCATTGGCTGATTATTGTACCTGACCATTTCAAGACCTGACATATCATATGTTATGCACAAGCTCCACCAATACATGTCAAGGCCTAGAAAGCATAATATGAATGGGATCAACCATATTTTTCAATACTTGAAAGGCACATCAAGTCAAGGAGTTTTATTCTCATCAAATCCTTCACTCCACATCTCTGCATATTCTGATGCAGATTGGGGAAGCTGCACAACAACCAGAAAATCCACCATTGGTTTTTGTATCTTCCTTGGAGAATCATTAGTTGTTCGGAAGTCTAAAAAGCAAGTCATTGTATCAAGATCATCGGCTGAAGCTGAGTATAGGGCATTGGCTTTAGTCACATATGAATTGTTCTGGCTAAAACAACTTTTAAGAGCTTTTGACATCAGGGTGCCTTCACGTAAAGTGTTTTGTGACAACACATCATCCATCCAAATGAAAAATAATCCAATAGGTCATGAGAGAGCTAAGCACATTGACATAGATTGTCACTTTATTAGGGAACATGTGGCTAATAATTTCATCAAGTCGATACATGTGGCATCTAAGCATCAACTGGCTGATCCTCTCACCAAAGCTTTACCAAAAAATTTATTTCATGATCTCATAGCCAAGTTGGGAATTTGTAACATATATCTCCTAACTTAAGGGAGAGTATTAAGATTTTTTATCCTATTAGTTAGTTAGTTAATAATTGAGTAGTGTAACTATCTAACTAAAGTTAGTTATAACTAAATTTAATTCATTCTCACATATATAAGTGAGCTCATTCTTTTGTAATAATTTGAATCACATCCAATACAAGATTATATGGAGTTTTCCACCATGAGTTTATTTAAATACAATAATGATTGTGATGTATTGACAGTATAAAACTTTTTACACTGACAGTGCATAACAATTAATCTCTTAAATAAATTATCAAATTAAGTTTAATAATTAGTAAAGTTTATCAAATTCGCAGTATTAAAACTATCAAATAATTGTTTAGTAACATTTATCAAATTTGAGTAGACTAAAATTAAACAATTTACTATTTATATCAAATAATTGCATATTAAACTAAAACTATAATTTAAGTAACCAAATTTAATAATTCTTTAATAATAGTTTAAAATAACGTTTTCAATATATTTTAACATTTATTATTTAAAATCAATTTTGGAAATAAATATTATATATATATATATATATATATATATATATATATATATATATATATATATATATATATATATATATATATATATATATATATATATATATATATATATATATATATATATATATATATATATATATATATATATATATATATATATATATATATATATATATATATATATATATATATATATATATATATATATATATATATATATATATATATATATATATATATATATATATATATATATATATATATTAAGGTGAAAATAAATAATAAGAGCCAAAACGATCTAGAGGTAGGTGCTACTTTATGCATGCTCAAGGTCATAGGTTTAATACATTTTGGTCACAAAATTTTGATTTTTTAAAACTTTCAAGTTTTATAAACATTAAAATAATAAGAATCTATATTTTTTTTACAGGAATTTTTTTCGAATTCGCCCCATATAACATGGTGATATGGGTATTAACTATATTATATATTTATATATGATACTGTTTATGGTACATTCTCTTTTGATTAACATGTACATATATAAACATATCAATTTCATATGAAGTAGGAAACAAATTGTGGAATAATATTAGAAGTTATGCATAGAGTAACGTCACTTTTACATGTCCATACATATAGTAACAATAATATATAGCTTGGCATACGCATTTAATTTTGCATATAGTAACCCTAGTATATAGCCAAATACAGAAACATGTTATGTTGTTTCAACGTTATAATTATTGGGTGTGAATATGGAAGTAGAAAAACGGTCTAGATGGGGCGAATAGACCTAAATTAAAATTCAACTGCCACTTTTAAAAAAAATAGAGTGTTTTCAAAAACAAGTTGCAAGTAGAAGATTTGATACGAAAATGAAAATTATACAGTGTAAATATTGATCAAGTCAACACATATCGTTTCACAAATATCAAAGATTAATATGATGAAACATTTTGTATGAATTGATTCAATTTTATAATGCACAAGAAGTGTTTACACAATGATTCAATTGATGGAGTTCTAAATTCAATTTGTTTTCAGATTATTACTCACAAAACTAGCTTAACTAGTTATCCAATTCCAACAAAACCTAATGTTTCGTAATAAATCGCTATCAATGAACAAATGATATAATACGACGGAATTGAAAAACCTAAGCATGCAATCACTATGAAACGGAATTGAAAAACCTAAGCATGCAATCACTATGAAATTAAATGGAAGTGTAAGATATATATATATATATATATATATATATATATATATATATATATATATATATATATATATATATATATATATATATATATATATATATATATATATATATATATATATATATATATATATATATATATATATATATATATATATATATATATATATATATATATATATATATATATATATATATATATATATATATATATATATATATATATATATATATATATATATATATATATATATATATATATATATATATATGACACTGGGATTTATAGTGCTTCAGTGTTCTTCCTCGCATTGCCTACGTGCACTCTTCAATAGTTTTCCATTGGAACCTGCATAGTTCGTTGCTATTTGACAAATATTTCTAAGACTTCATACAATCATCAGTCCATGATACAATTGAGAAAATAAATCTCCTATTTAGATCTTGACTTTTATACAACACACTTGCCATATTCGTCTACATAATATTTACTCGAATAACGTTTCTTGAATCTTCCAATATCACCAATTATGTTCATCCTTCCTGTGCAGCTATCAACCCCTTGATCCTACCAATTCCTTGAGCGGTAAAATTGTCTGAAGATCAGAGAAGAACTCTGCCTTATCCGTAGCCTTCCACACAATCACTACTAACATATTTATGGTGAGAAGAATCTAATTCTTTTCAATGGAATTTGTCACCACCATTGACAATCACTTCAATCTTGCTAACAACTTGAAAAACTCAACAAGATCTCCAAGAATGATTAGTCTCAAGGATGTGCCTCCTTTAATCAATTACATAACTCTTGCTGTCAATATCTAAACTCAATTGAAGTTGAAGATGAAAGAATTTCGTTGCAAGACCGTAACCACTCAAACAGAGGAAATTAATTTTTCACTAAAATTACACTGAAAATTATGATCAGAATGATAGATGTTATTGTGAGAAATGATGACAAAAAGCTTGTATATGTGCTTGAGATTAAGCACAAAGAATGGTTGAAAAAGTAATTTAGATTCAAATCACGAGCAATCTATGATTTGAATCAAATGTGCAAAGGTAGTGGAATAAAAGAATAACAAAATTTTAAAAATCTGCTAGTTTATTCGAATTAGGGAGAGGGTGATTCGAATCAAGAGCCACATGATTCGAATCAAACGCCACATACCTACCAGAGAATTATTGAAAAAGTGAATGTTACGAATCATGTACAAAGTTTGATTCGGATCATTAAATAGAATTAGTCACCATGAAAATGATTCGGATCAACTGCAATAATTGATTCGGCTCAAATTGCCTAGTTTTGTTCTGTCCAATTTGATCAGGATAAAAAATTCAGTGTAAACTCAATGATTCGAATCAAACATGTAAAATCTCAATTTATTTTCAAATTTTTAAAGGCCTTTTGAGATTTTACTTTGAATCAAACTTAAACCAAAAACACAAAATATTTTCATTCAACTTACACATGCAATTGATTAAAGACCATCATGATCAAGATCAAATCTAACCAAAGTTTTATCCATACTAAAAACTAATCTTTTCAAACTTGATTCCAGGAACTACAATCATGAAGGAGACTCAGCAAATTAAAATTGAATAAAAAATAAAAGCGGTAAGACAAATAACAACAAAATCGGAGATAGATGCACCTCTTGAGTGAAGTAGGGACATGCAACTACAACAATATATATTATATTATGGTATTGATTGGAAAAATAACTTCTTTTTCAAAATTAATTTGCATAGGTGTTAAATAAATCAGTGTAAAAAATGAATCGAAATTAAAAATTTGAAATTTTAAAGTATGAATTGGTTAATTACTAAACTAATTAAATTTATTAAAGTTCATGATTTCAAATTATGCAATTGAGTTTTTATTAATATTCTATGTGAATAACATACTTGTGTTTCATAAGACTTATTATTATAAGATATATAAGGATCATCTAAAGATGGATCATGACTTATATAAACCTATGATTTGGAATCTAATATAATTATTGAATCCCAAAATATGGAATTTTGATAACCTTATCAAGGAGAATAAGGAATTCAAGATTTCTACAAATTAAGAATCTCGTGAGGCAGGTTCTTCACGGATTATTGAACACAAACCAAAATTTCGTCACTGATTTTTGAAACACAACCCGAACTTAGGATAAGCAAGAGAGCCTGAAAGAGCACGAAAGGCTAAGGATCTAGGATCGAACAAAATTGATTCTCGACTTATTTCTTTTATCTAGTAGAAGAAAAGACTGATAATTATGTTTGTAAGATTCCTATTATTCTTCAAGTAGAATATGTTTCTAAGATTTATAAGGAAGTAGTAACTTCAAAAGACTCCTCCTTTTGGAATGACGTTATATAAGACGAAATAGATTCAATAATGTCAAACCACACTTGGGAACTTTTCAATCTATATAAAAGATCAAGACCCATTGGATATATAGAAGGAAGTATCATAGTGATGATACACTAAATCCTAGAAGGTTGGATTAGTAGCCTAGACAAAAGGAATGTGTTGATTATTTCAACACATATGCATAACTAGCAAGGACGACGATAATTTGAAGTGTTCTTTGCATTAGTTCCTTTGCATGACCTTATAGTTTATCAAATGGATGTCAAAATAATATTCCAAAATGCAAATTTCGATGAGGAGATTTACATGGAAAAACTGGAAGGTTATGTGCTTCTTGATAGCGAACAAAAGGCGTGCAAACTTTTAAAGTCCTTGTATGGATTAAAACAAGTACCGAAACAATGAGATCAAAAATTTGACTTTATCATTGCAAGATTCACCAATTAAGGGGGAAACACACAACTTAGGAGGATAAAATATTTCTTCATCATCAAAAGGGGGAGATTGCGAGGAATACATCTTATATCTAGTTCAATTTTGATGAAGACAAAGATTATCAAAGAAGAAAAGGATCAAAAGTGTCATACGCAGAAAAAATTGTTCAAACAGAGTCGCCACCGAACTTCATTTATTCTAAGAAGGAATAGGAAAATATCTAGAAAACCTTTAAGATAAAAACATGGTTATTACAACCAAATTCTAGGTTTGGGAGTCGATCACGCAAAGGAAAGGTATTAGCACCCCTCATGTCCGTTGTTCTCAATGGGAATCTCTTAGTACAATTTGTGATTGATTGTTAACTAATGTTATTTGTTTTCTTCTAAGCGAATAATGTGAAAGGTAAGAGAAAAGGATTTTACTTGCTAAAGGGAAATGGGTGGTTTTTTTAGGGTGCTCGCCAAGGATTGGGGCCTTTGTGCCTACGTATCTTCATTTGAAAGAAATGAAGAATCATAGTGTTCGTAGTTCGTGGGACTACGGGTTGTTGGTTTGTTTTATTGAACGAATGTTTAGGTCGCATTCTAAGGGTGAAATGTTAGCTTGTCTACTCTCGACGGAGGCTTAAGCATTTAGTTTGTGGGCGCATTAGAAAGGACTAAACATTGTTCTTTTGCGAAAAAGTTTTGATCGCACGTAGGCAAAAAGTTGAGTTAATGTGTTGATTATTTTGTTTGAATGATGATCACTTGGATGGATAAGGAAGCCTCCTTGTATCCAAACAAATCAAGAGAGAGAATAGAAGACTTTAGACTCTCTTTTTTTTAACCTTAATTGTGAAAGAGTTTAATATAGTTAAAGTGTTTTGAATGGATGACGAGTACTCGAATGACCAAGGAAAGCTCCTTGTATCCAAGTATTCTGGAGAGAGAATAGAAGGATCTAGACTCTCTCTTTTTCATCTAAGCGATTGAGAAAAAAATAGGTAAAAAATCACCCTCCATTAAAATATAAACAATATAAACAGATCTTTTAGAGAATTACAATTTCATTGCTCATAAATTTACAAAATAAATCCAAAAACAAGAGCAACAAAGGAAGCAATTATTGTTGGCACAAAGAGGGTTGTAGCATCAGATGTAGGACCTGGAGCTGGAGCTGAAGCTTTTACAGCTGAAACACTTGATGTTGGTGCTTCTACAGCTGACACACTTGATGCTGCCATCATCATGGCCACCACTACCATAGAAATAAAGAATTGGTTTATCTTCATTGCCTCCATTTCTGAAATTTAACTTGATATTTTCTCAATTTCTTTAATGAAAAGAAATTGAGAAAGTTGCTATTAAGAAACAAGGATTGGTAGTGGGTGAACAATAATGGCATGTGTTTGTGAGTTTATATAGTTGTTGCAAGACAAAAGTAGATTAAAATAAACAATTATTCTAGGCGGGCTAGGCTCTTCCAACCATTGTTTTTGAGGATTTCAAGGATGCCAATTGGCTTCATGCTTTTGGATGGAAGGGAGAAAGAGAAGGGAAACAAAGTTGTTGTGATTTATTGTTGAGAAAATAGCTATTTTAATTTGTGGATATGTGAGATGTTATTATTTTTGTTTATTTTATAATGTTTTCATTATTTTTTTTATAAGCAAAAGAGAATGAATAAATTAGATGAGTGAAAGGAATATTTAATGTAGTACTCCAATTTTTCGGATAACTTAAAATTATTTACAAAATATATATATTATTTTTGTTACATTTTATACAAAAAAATATTTTTCTAAAAAAAATATAGTTATTTTAATACGATCTTTATTTCTAATTATTTATTTTAATAACGAAAACCTAAAAGTCATTATAGACAAAAACATGAAAATAAAAAGTAAATAAAAAATGATTTAAAAAAAATAGATTTAACTTTTGTTATACCATTATTATTATCTTTGTTTTAAAATTTTAATAAACTACTTTTTTTTAATAAAAAAGATGTAATTTATCTAATAGTCATATTTAAAAAAGAAATATAAAAAGATCGAAAATAAACATTCTTTTAAATATTCAATTCAAAATAATTAAATTGAATACAAGTGGAAATGGTCCCTCTCTCTCTACACGCAGCCACCAAAGCTCCTATCAGAAAAACGGGGTTGGATCCAGTGCCTTTCTGCCATTTATTTGATGAATGAAAAATTAAAACATATTATACAATTCGAGAGAAGGATTGAGTTAGAGAGAGATAAAGAGAAAGGTATAAAAGTACCAAATTCCAAAATCAGTAGATCCCAGCCCTACATTCTCATCCTTCTGACAAAAATATACCTCTTAATTTACCTTTAAGACCATTGATAATATGAAATTTATTGGCCATTATTTGTCTTTATTTTGTTTCCATTTGAGTGTAAAACAAGGCGTCTAAGAGGAACCTTTTGCAAAACGTGAGGGAGGAGACATGGAAATATTGTAAATTATTATCTATTAATAATTTTGAGTGTGTTTTAAAATGATAAAAATATAGGTAAGTAAAAGTTAATTTTAAATTCAAAAATAGATAATATTTGTGAAATGTTACATTAATCCATTTGTATTTTGAATTCGAAAATAGACAATACTTCGTGTTACGTTGTAGAATGTGAAACAGTGCAACATTTGGTAAAATTGTTATTGTAGGCAAAACAATGCAATATTTAGTAAAAGTGTTGTTGAAAGTGTGTGTTTTATCAAGAATCGCAACCTTGTGAATAGGGATGGCAAAAAATCCTGTGCCCGCGGGTATCTACTGATATAATCCGTCACGGATACAATGTGGATAGCTTAATGGATATCCATGGATAAAATAAATGGATATTTAAATATCCGTTATTTAATGGATGTGGATGCGGGTTTAATGATACTCGTACCCGCGGATATCCATACCCGTTAATAAATTATAAAAAGTATTTAAATATTTTTAATTTATTATAGACATCATTACATCTTCTAAGAAATTTAGTCTTTTCATATTTCTTTTTTGTAATGGTTGATGAAAACTATTTGCATTATATGGAATTTTGTAATGATTGATGAAAACTATTTGCATAATATGGAATTTTGTATGAATGTTAAGCAAGGAATGCATAATATGAAATTTTGTAATGATTGATGAAAACTATTTGCATTATTACTTTTTGTTTTATTTAAACAATTATTATATGGTATGATGAATTTTCTTTTGTTAAAAATGAAATGTATGGATATTATGTTTGAATGTCATTATGTTTTAGTGAAAAAAGAATGAAAATAATATGATGAAGTTTAGTTGTTAAATTGAGAGCGAAAAAATATATTTTTAAAAAATAATTTTAGACAAAAAAAGTTATTCATGGATATCTGTAAATATCCGCGGATACCTTAAAACCCCTGCATTACCCGCTTAACTGATATCCGCATGGATATGGGGCATATACGGATATCATATTTATCCAACGGGACAGACACATATATCATACTATCTGCCCCCATGGATATCCATTTACATCCCTACTTGTGAAACAACACCACTTTGACCTATAAATTGTGCATTCCATATTAAAAAAATACATTAGAAAAGTCAATCTTCTTCCCACATGATTCTGACTTTCATCTTTCCAACATTCGAGTTTTCATCTATCTTATACAAACTCGAATGTAAGTTGAATTATCCTAGATATTGTTGAATAGAAACTCTAAGGAAATCTGAGAATGCTTGAATTACAATAAGAAAAGTAGTTCGTCCACGATTCTAGCCTATATTCATTTGATATTTAATTTAATTTTTTAACAATCTTATAGTATTTTTACAATAGCAACCAAAACTTTCGTATTAAAAATTGAGAACAAAAACCCATATCATGAATTTAGGTATAATAATTAAAACCTTTCGGCTATATAATTGTTTGCATTCTTCGGACATAAAATTCCAAAAGGATATTTTGGGATAACACCATTGCATATACATATATATTATTATATCGGGTTAATACCCATTTCTTGCAAGGGACACCCCTTCTAGTAGGCCGCTTGTTTTTGTTCTTTAATTGCTCCATCAAATAGTTATTTCACATTGCATATACATATATATATATATATATATAGTTATTTCACACTATTACATAATTATAATAAAATATTTATTCAAAAAATACTATTACAAAATTATTTGAAAAATACTATTAAATTTATAAATATTAAAATATGTTTAATATTTATATTTATTTTATTTACTTTCAGTTTATTTATTATTATTATCATTATTATTATTATTATTATTATTTACTTTCAATTTAGTATTTTATTTATTTATTTTATTTACTTTTAGTTTAATATTTATTTTATTTATATTTAATATTTTAGATTATTTTTTAAGTAATAAATATTAAAATGTATTTAATTTCAGTATTATTTTACATGAATACTATTTATTTTCTCCTTAAATATATTTAATTTCAGTGTATTATTTACTTTCAATTTATTATTAAATTTTTTCAATTTATTATTAATAAATATTAAAATATATTAAAATAAATATTAAAATATATTTACTTTCAATTTATTTTAATTTTATTATTTAAACTATTTATACATGATTAATGTTTTTAAATAACATTATTTGACTATATATTAAATATAATATGAATATTAAATAAAGAATTTAATTGATATACACTAACAGTGTAAAGATTTTTTACATTGTCAGTTAATCACAACCTTTGATTTGTTTGAAAAGTCTGACTTTAATTTTAACCATTTAAAAAGTAATACCAACAGATGATTATTAAGATCTTTTAGCCTATCAGTTAGTTAGTTAATAATTGAGTAGTGTAACTACCTAGCTAAAGTTAGTTATAACTAACTTTCATTCATTCTCACATATATAAGTGAGCTCCTTCTTTTGTAATGTTTTGAATCACATTCAATATAAGATTATACAGAGTTTTCCACCATGCGTTTATTTTACTACAATATAGTATCAACAGAAAATTCTTGATCTTGTTTCCGCTTCTTTCCTTCTTTCTTCCTTCTTCTTCCTCCTATCTCTTGCTTTGTGATTCATTTCTCTCATGGCTAACCATGATGATTCCTATTATCTCCATTCTTTCGATCATCCCGGAGTTGTCTTGGTCTCTCGACCCCTGGTCAGAGATAACTTCAATTCATGGCGTCATGTCATGCCCATGGCCCTTGATGGCAAGAAAAAATCTAGGTTTATGGATGGCACCATTCCAAAGACTGTAGAAAGTCCTCCTCAGTTTCGTTATTGGATGCGAAACAATAGTACAATATCTTCTTGGCTCCTTAATTCCATTTCCAAAGAAATATCTACAAGTGTGACCTATGCAGCTAATGCTGCAGAAATATGGCGCGAACTGCATGATCAATTTCAGCAGAAAAATGATCCTCGTGTGTTTCAACTAAAGAAGAATCTTATGAACTATACCCAAGGTTCTTCAACTGTAAGTGCTTACTACACACAATTTAAGTCATTGTTGGAAGAACTAGGTGAATTTAGGCCTACTCATACGTGCCACTATGGTGGTGTGCAACCCATAGTTGATTATCTTCAAAGTGAGCACATCCTTACCTTCTTGATGGGACTGAATGAATCATTCAATTAGGAGCATGTTCAAATCCTACTCATGGATCCTTTACCCTTCATCAATGTTATTCTTTCAATGGTTACTCAAGATGAGAAACAAAGAGATATCACTACCATTCCTCACAATGAAATCCATATGGCATGTGCTGTTCAAACTGAAATCATTGTGGCATGCTTGGCCATCTCAAAGAGAAATTATTTAAGCTGCATGGCTACCCTGTAGGTTATAGGAAGACTGCTCAAGGTTCCAAGCATTTGCAACACAACCACAATATTTATGAGCCAAGCATTTCAAGTAATGCAGCAGGATCTGATGTGGCAACCATGACTTCACACATTTTCCAACAGATTATTGACTATCTACAAGCTCAAATGTTAAAGTCTAGGATTTTTGAGGCAAATCCTACTGTTAACTTTTTTCATAGGTATGAGTTTTTCCACTCTTGACTCACATAAATCACAATCTTCTGGTATTTGGATCATAGATTCAGGTGCTACTTCCCATATTTTTGCAATATATCTTTCTTTCATTCCTATAAAGCCTTGCTAGATAAATTTGTCACTCTTTTTAATGGAGTTCAAATCTCTATCAAAGCCATTGGTAAAGTCATTGTCAATGATGAATTGACCCTTCATAATTTCCTATACATTCCCTCATTCCATGTTAATCTCATTTCAGTAGCCAAGTTACTTGTGTTACCTAGTCTATAATTGAATTTTGATGGTCATCATGTTTTCATTCAGGACACCAAAAATCCAAGATGATTGGCAAGGGTAACCTCATTTCAGGATTGTACATTCTTAAGACCTACAAAAATAAGCATAATGACAATTCATATAAGCCTTGTAATAATCTTAGCTATTGTAATACAGTTTGATCCAATAACAATGCCAAATTATGGCATCATAGATTATGACATCTTTCTGATTCTATGTTAAGGATTGCTAGCAGCAAAATAAAAATTGTTCTTCCCTCTAATTTTGATTCCAACAAGTTTACCATTTGCCCTCTAGCCAAATTAAAGAAGCTTCCTTTTAAATCTGCTAATAATTTTTCTCCCAATAGTTTTGACCTCATTCATTGTGATTTATGGGGTCCCTTTGGAAAAACTACCTATAATGGTAAGTCTTATTTTCTAACAATTGTGGATGATTTCAGTCGTTTTACATGGGTATATTTAATTTCTAGCAAATCAGAAGCTCCTATCAAAATCAAACAATTCTTTACCATGATAAAGACTCAATTTGGCAAGGTTATTAAAGCTATGAGGTCTGACGAAGCCAAGGAATTGCAGTTGACTTAGTTTCTTCATGAGCAAGGCATCATTCACCAATATTCTTGTCCTTATAGACCTGAGCAAGATTTTATGGTTAAAAGAAAGCATCAACACCAGTTGAACGTGGCAAGATCCTTAATGTTCCAAGCCAAACTACCAATCAAGTTTTGGGGTGATTGCATAGCCATAGTGTAGCACCCTAAAATTTTCCCTTTCATTTTGACTGCAACTGGCTTATGTTTCTTTACATCTTGCATTTCTGCATATCATAGCATTTAATCTTGAGGCATGAGATCAAGGTATTTTTGTGGCTCAGGGTTCCCTTTTTGTTGTAAGAGTTCAAACAACGAGCATCAGAGGCTCCGACATTTATTTTGCCCAGCGATCGAGTGCTCCATTTTATTTTATTTCGCAGGTTATTTTCATCTCGGGAGACAGTGTGCAGGTTATCTCAAGCGTTCTCACAATTACCATATTCAAGAGCAAATTTCATAGGCTTAACGGAGCTCAGAACAGGTGGCAACGGGTAATCATGCAGGATTCCCTCCATTTGGCACCAAAAGTGGCAAATTTTGAACAGGGTAACCGGTTACTTCAAGCGCAGTTTGCCAAGATATTTGAATTTTTAGCATGTGCAATTTTCCAACCATTCTCAACCATTGATTTCACTTGATCATATTTGGAAGGATCTAGAATTGTTTCAACTTTCACCATTTCCCTCCAAATTTCAAACACTCCATTCCTAATTCCACTCCTAATTTCCATTCCAAATGCTAATCCACACTCCAAACCACATTTTGATTCCAAACCTAGAACTTATTTAAGTGAATTTGCTCCAAACCTCAAAGAACCCTTCATTTTCAGATTTCACTCTCACTCTTGAGAATTTGCTCTCAATTTTCTCTCCCAAAACCTCCATTAAAGCTGTTTCACTTGAGTTCTTTGATTCTTCATTGGAATCATTGAATTCTAGAACTAAACCTCCATCATTCGTCTTCATTATCTTCAATTCATCACTCAATTTTTGTTTGAATTAAGATCTGAATTTGGAAGCTAGATTGGAAGTGCTTTTTTGATCATTTTTGCTTGATCTTGCTTGATCTTCATTTCTACCACAAGGAAGCTCTTGGATCTTGAAGAATCTTTGGGCTTCTTGCTTGGATATGCTAATTTCAAGTGAATCAACACTCACCAAATAAACTCTTTGCCTAAAAGGTTGGCAATTCTAGATCTAATTTTGTTTTGAACTTATTTGGATAATCACAATGTAGATATATGGCTTTTATTGCTTTTTGATCCATTTTGTTGGTTTTGATTTTGGTGATCTGTGATTTTCAATGCTTGATTGTGTTTACATGATGCTTGATCACTGTTTCTTGATGATAATTTCGTGCTTCATTGATATCATGTTCATATGGATGATTGGATAAGTTGTTGGATGTTGAAAACTAATTTTAAAAGTTGTTTTTTTGGTTCTGGTTCAGTGGTAACCGATTACCTTATATAGGTAACGAGTTACTCATTGTAAATTTCACGTTTTCAGCTTTTGGTAACCGGTTACCACTGACGCAAAATGTGATTTTCTTGCATTTTCTTGCTTGTGGTATCCTTTCCACATGTAAACTTCATGGATTGATATGATGCATTTATGTGGATTGTTTTTGACATGTTTTATCATTCTTGAATATTTGATCTTGATTCTTCGATGCGTAACTTTTGGTTTCCGTTTTGAATGTTCAACATGTTCATGTGATTTGTTTGATGAGTGATCATTTCACTTGTTTGTTTATAGCATGTTAATTGATGATCATTGTTGATTATGCTGCTAGATGTTGTGATGCATGATTGCATTTGTTTCCAATTCTGCTTTGATGCGTGTTTGTTTGATCGTTTGATCGTCCATTTTTGAAATGCATACTTGATCTTGTTACTTCTTGTTAATGCAATGTTATTGATAATTTATGATTGTTTGTCAAAGCATGTTCATACATGTGTGATGTCTATCCATGATTGTTGTTTGCATTTGTTTAATCGCATTCAAACATGCTTGCTGCCCTATTTTCCACAGCTGTTCTTGCTTTGAACTTGCATGTTGTCTTTGCCTTGCTTGCTTGTTGCTTGGCTTTTTACACCTGTTTTTGTGTTGAATCATGTGCTGTTATATGTTGTCTTGGTTATAAGCTGGGTTTTATTGATGTTTTATGCATGAGGTGCTGTTGTAGCTGCTATTTTTGCCTTGCTTTCTTGTTTTTTGCTTTTCCTTTGCTTGTCCCCTTAGGGTTCTTATTCCAATTTAATTTCTGATTAAATTTGGAGTAAGATAGACATTAGACTTTCAATCCTTTGCATGATAACAATTAGGACAGTCCCTTTTATCTTAACTCTAGGTCCATTTTTGTATGACAACATTACATAGAATTCCTTTTCATCCTAACCTTAAGACCATTTTGTATGATAACATTAGGGTTTTCAGTTACCCTTTAGTGTTTTCTTTTGTGTCTTCTCTTCTCATCTCAAACAACTCTAAGACACTTAATAAAGAATGATGAACATTATGCGCCACGAGCCTTAAGTATATGAAATAATGAGTGAGGGGTTTCTCCTCACTTGTCTAGAGTGTTTGTGTATGCCCTTTGAGCGATATGCGACGCATTCGCTCCTATGTCATAGTCTTTAGTGCAACGTGAATCTCAAACAAAGTAAATTCACTTCATTAAAACTATTAAACCAAACTCAAACCTTTTTATCCTTCGGGATTATTCTTAAATCATTTTTAGAAAAGAGTGCGTTGTTTTTCTGTTCTACCGCAAACAAACATCGATTCTAACTGCCGGAATGAGAACTTAACATCACTCATTAAAAAACACTTAACCAACATGTGGTTTCATGGTTGCTCGAACTATGTTTTCTCTGATTTCTCATACCAGATGAGGATACGTAGGCACGAGACGACGATGTCTTGGCGAGCAACCTTCCCTCATCACCCGTAGTTTCCCGAACTACATTGACTCTGACTTTCCCATTGCACGAGGGAATACATAGGCATAGGGCGGTGATGTCCTATCGAGTCTCTTTCTTTTCATTTTGTTCTCGTTTTCGTTTAGCAGTAGATTATAGATAAACACACCCTTTGATTAGAAAACAAGCATGGGTCTCGTTGAGTACAATGGACGTGAGGGGTGCTAATACCTTCCCCTTGTGTAACCGACTCCCGAACCCAAGATTTAGTTGCGATGACCTTGTCTTTTCCCATTCTTCAGGTTTTCTTCGATCGTTTCTTTTCCCTCTCTTTGGGATAAATAACGTTCGGTGGCGACTCTTTTGTTTTTCTGTCGGGTGGTTTTCGCAGTTGTGACAACTGGCGACTCTGCTGGAGAATTAAGAACCCAAAGTCTCTGGTTTCCTATGCGAGTCAATCCTAGCGCTTGTTTGTTATGTGTCTTTGGGTGTTTATTTATGTGCAGTTATTTGTGTACATTATCTGTTGTATATTATTGCATTTGCATTTTATTGTTATCATATTATGATGTTGTTGATGTGTTGTTGGGTGGGTTGTTCCATTGAGAGATAAGTCAAATACCCAGGCTTCAGTATACACATAGGATTGGTGTGGAGAGTAGTGGGAGCTTGTGTGGCGTCTGGCCACATAATAGATTGTGCGAAATTCACGTCCATATGAGGTTTTTCTTTGGAGATACTCTATCCTGCGTGTTTGGTGCAATTGAGGGAGTATTGACTTAGAAAAGCTAACGACTCTGGAGACCGTTCATTGGGAAGTCAGTTGAGACCTCCTCGATTGACCATGATGCCAAACCAGAAATGGTGAATGTATCATCATCTCTCGACCTGAGAGTCCGTGATACTGATGACCTGCATAGGATGTCGTACCTTCTAAGACTAGAACCCACATGTGAGAGGGGATGGGTTTTGCAGGAAACTTTGACCTTCAACCAACCCGGTTTTTTGGTTTTCTTGTCAAAGCAGACTTTTGATCTTGAATATTCCGGTTTTCTATCATCTCAGTGTTCCGAGTTTCTAGGATTCTGATTCAGTCAATGGCATAATAGCAAGTTTTAGCATTGGATACCTTGATCCCATGTTTGCATTTGCATAATCATCTTGCATTTAACCTTGCATGTCTGTGTATTTTACAGGTTCTCGTCTCTCCTTTCATTCTGGTATTGATCTTCTATAGAGATGGAAGTAGAAAGAAAGAGGATTATTGTATACAAGTTTCCGGCACCTGAGTTAGGACCTTTATTTAGTCTGATTTCCATGGTTGAGCCTGGCGACCTTAAAACCTTCAGGAAAGATTATGGGAGAATTCTGAATCTTGTCTGTAAGATTACGAGTTATGAGCATGGAGCTATTCATACTTTATTACAGTTTTATGATCCACCACTGTGATGTTTCACGTTCTCGGACTATGTGTTGGTTCTGACTTTGGAGGAGTTCGCTTTCATCTTAGGTGTTCTGGTCCAAGATGAAGTGCCACTCTTTTATTCAGAGGAAGATCCCGACCTCGAGAAGTTGGTCGCCGCTCTTTATTTGAGCGCCTCTGAGTTGGTTAATCATGTTGTCAGTAGGAATGTAATTTCCGGCTTTACTTTATCTTTCTTGGTGGATAAAGCCCGGAAGTATGCTGAAGAGGGTTGTTGAGTGGTTTTCAGTGTTATCTTGGCTTTAAGCGCCTATGGCATTGTGTTGTTCCCTAATGTACCGGACTTTATTGATTTTGATGCCTTTCATATCTTTGCTATCAGGAATCCTGTACCTACTCTCCTAGGAGATTTGTATCATTCAGTACATTACAAGAATGAGAAAATAAGAGGAAGGATGGTTTCTTGTTGTGCACCGATTTTTCATAAGTGGTTTGTCGACCATCTTCCTCGCTCAGGAGCTTTTGTGGATTCAAGGAATTCGTTTGAATGGTCAAAGAGGCTCAGGGGTTTAACAGAAAAGGATATTGTCTGGTTCAACCAAGATCTGCTTGGTCATGAGCTCATCTTTAGTTGTGGTAATTTCCCCAATGTGCCTTTGATGGGGAGGAAAGGCGGTATCAACTATAATCTTTCTCTTTCTATCAAATAATTTTGCTATGCTTTGAGGGGACCTCCGAATAAAGAAGAAGTGCAGGAACTTTTGTACTTCACCGGTGTAGCCGATCCTTGTATTTTGGCCAGATTCGTCAATGCTTGGGGTAAAATCCACAAGAAGAGAAAGCTTTCTTTGGGTAAAGGTGATTGTAGAGCCCACGGTCCATATGTGAAGTGGATTCAGAAGAGAGTTGGAAAGGTATTACTGTCGTTTCCTGTTGAAAAACCATTGTATCCCCTAATGGTTGAGCAGTCTACAACGATTGACATCCTGAGATACAATAAGCTTTGGGCAGAGAAGGAAGAGCTGTGTGTTGCGGTGAAATTTGGATGTCAAGCTATTGATTAACTTGAATCTTAATTCATTTACAACCGGTCTTTGATTTATCCGAAGGAAAGGTTAAAGAAAGGAAAAACCTAAAAGGGAGAGATCTATGGTTCGGGGGTTGGTTAAATTTAGGGAAGGTATTAGCACCCTAAACTTCCGTAGTACTCTACGGGAACCTTTTGTTTATTTTTTTTATTTATTTCATTAATTATTTTGCTTTAGGGTATATACAAATGATTGAAAATTAAAAAAGACCTAGGGGTTAATTCTAAGTTTACTCGGCAAGACATCGCATCTTGTGCCTACATATTCTTACGGGAATGGAATCAGAGTAACTGTAGTTCCCCTCAAAAGGGAGGTTAGAAACGTCTTGACTGTGGCCAAGGTTTCAATGGGGAATAAACGTATCTTAGGGACACGCTTACGCGGAGTATAGAAACTCCAATATCTACGTTGTAAATTGTTAAGTGAATTAGGGTTAGGTTAGGGATTCCGCGGCGGGAAACCCTAAAATGAGCGCGGCGGCTCTTTGACCTAATGCTAGGGGTAAAATTGTAATTTGGCCTGCGGCGAGGCATTTGTGAAAATTAGGGTTTGTAGTTTGTAGTTTTGAGGATTTGAAATTGAATGTGTGAAGCTTTACGGACTATTGGCGCGGCGGCCAAACAGTTAGACCTAACCTTCGGATGTGTGCAATGTGACAGAAATAATGGTAAACGCGTGAGATAATTGAATCATGCAAACAGAGAGATAATGTCATAATTTAAACCATGCAAGCAGAAATTTAAAGGCAGAATTTAAAGAGCGATTGTTAAGTTCGCGAGGTTACATGAGAGGAGCAGATACAATATGATAATGAAATTTGAATTGAACAATAATAAAATAAAATAAAGAACGGTTCTAGTTATTATTTTAAAAAAAAAGATTTTAGTTATTATTTTAAATTTATCTAAAAAAAAGTTTTTCTTAAAAATAATAGGTTTTCATATTAATTTGGAAAAGATGTTAATGTTATTTATTTTAAAAAACAGATTTTTATATTATAACAAGTTTTAATAAATTAATGATAACAATAATAATAATAATGGTAATAATAATGATAATAATAATGATAATAATGATAATAATAATAAATAATGATAATAATAATACTAATAATAATGATAATAATAATAATAATAATAATAAAGCAATAATGAATTTTAAATGTGCCAAATAACCCAACAATGTTGCTAACGCAGAAATGCGCTCATCGCAACCAGATCTAAATCGGACGAAACAAAATTTATCGCAAAGAAAAAGAAATTAAGCAAAAAACAGTATTATTGCTCACACAAAAATGCGATCATCGCAATCAGATCGAACTAACACAAATGTCACGCGTCATGCACACAAATGTGCAAACATCGTATCGACATAATTCGATCAAAAATTAATCTTATATATATATATATATATATATATATATATATATATATATATATATATATATATATATATATATATATATATATATATATATATATATATATATATATATATATATATATATATATATATATATATATATATATATATATATATATATATATATATATATATATATATATATATATATATATATATATATATATATATATATATATATATATATATATATATATATATATATATATATATATATATATATATATATATATAAACTCTAACAATTTAAAAATTATATATATAAACGTAACAATAATAGATGAAGAAAAAGAAATAACGGTAATAGATGAAAAAAAAGAAATAATGGTAAAAGATGAAGAAAAAGAAACAACAGTAATAGATGAAGGAAAAGAAATAACGATGAAGAAAAAGAAACAACAGTAATAGATGAAGAAAAAGAAATAACGGTAAACGGCACTCACTCCTCTTAGGTTTTTTTCATTCTCCCCTTTTTCAACAAAGCAACACATGTATATATAGGGAACAAATTAGGGTTAACACCAAATTGTCAATAATGTTCCTAAAGCCCATTTTAAAGCCCAAACTAAATAATTAGTTAAGAAAAAAAATAAAATTTAAATAATTTAAAATAATTAAAATAAACTTAAAATAAAAACTAATAATCTTATTGATTCCTAAAATCAAAAATATTATAAAAAGAACAAAAATTTTTTTCAATATTTTTTATTTTATGATATTTTGGATATTTTTATGAATAATTTAGAAAAAAGTGAAAAAAATAATATTTTAAAAAATGATTTAATTAAAATACGAAAATAATAATTAAATAATAATAAAAAACTATTTTTGTTATTTTTTAATGAAAGATAGAAAAATTTAGAGTAAAAATAATAAAAAACAAAAAGTGACAAATGTGAGATTTGAACTCTCAACCTCTCACACTCACAACTCCTTACACATGTCCTCTTGCCAATTGTGCCATTTTTACTTTTTTAGAAAAAAATGCATGTCATATGATATTTACGTGCAAAAAGTCAAATGACTACACAAATTTGTTAGTAATTGATTAAATGCAATAAAAATGCAATGAAATGCGACGACAAATCTTAGGGCAAAATTTGGGGTATTACAGTTGCCCCTATTTAAATAACTTCACCGGGTGATTCGAGCAACGGAGACTCGAGAAATCATGGTGGAGGGATTTAAATACAGATAACCGAAAATTTTGCCTTTAGACGCAGTGCTATGCAATGATATGGACAAAACAAAACGAACTATAATGCTAAATATAATATAAATCTGATATGATGCGTATGATGAAAATGACAAATGCACGGATACAGATGAAACAACGTCACAGGGGCCGATCCATCGAGGAATTGCACTAGGGAAGAAGACATGTCATATCTGGAAGAACGTCGGATAGACACGACACAGAGTTGTTGATAGGTGCCAAGTAAATTAGAAATTGTCCGCAAGGTAAGACGCGGGTAAAACACGAGCTCAGGAGAAAAACGCAAATGAGGATAAAACACCCATGATGCCAAGTAAATAAATTTTGCCCACAAGGTAAGACGCGAGTAAAACACGACCTCAGGGAGAAAAAAAGAAGCAAATGGGGGTAAAACACCATGATGTTAGGTAAACCCAAGAATATCTGGTAAACGGGGAATAAAACACCCGGGATAAAGGTACATGGGGGATAAAACACCCAAGGATAGAAGGTAAATGGGGAGTAAAGCACCCAAGATAGACATGTAAATGGGGAGTAAAGCACCCAGGATAGAAATGTAAATGGGGAGTAAAGCACCCAAGATAAAAATGTAAATGGGGAGTAAAGCACCCAAGATAAAAATGTAAATGGGGAGTAAAGCACCCAAGATAAAAATTTAAATGGGGAGTAAAGCACCCAAGATAGAAATGTAAATGGGGAGTAAAGCACCCAAGCTAGAAATGTAAATGGGGAGTAAAGCACCCAAGATAGAGAGGTAAATGGGGAATAAAGCACCCAAGATAGAAATGTAAATGGGGAGTAAAGCACCCAAGATAGAAATGTAAATAGGGAATAAAACACCCAAGATATGCACATGTATAGGAATTATGCTATGACATATGATCAAATGCAAATGCAGACGTCGACGACAAGGCTCGACTCTTTCGGTGAGATGACAAAACTGGAGGACTGATTCCTCAACACGGAGATCACTGTCATTCTGTTAAACTGTATCAAGTTGATAGTCACTGTAGGAATGATGAATAACTGCTTAGGGATTATGCAAGTAAACTGCCCCAGGTCAAATGAACTGATAATTGCTTCAGCTGTCTAATTCATGGAATCGACTGTTTTGCTGTATCCTCGGAGGGCTTGCCCCAGTCTGGGTCTTGGACAATTCTCTGGATAAACCAAATCTGAGAAGATATTGCCTTGAACAAATCTTGAACTAATTCTTTGACAGGATGTAAAAGGAACTTGCCCCTGATAAGATCACTTGACCAAGTTTCTCATTGTTTGAAAATTCCTTAGAGGAAAGCCAGTTTGCAAACAAAAATATTCATACAAACATGGTAATGCAAAGTTCATGCGATTTTTGAAAAATTATTTTTGAATGATGGAAAATACATGAGTCGTTAGTCAGAACAAGGCGGTTCAAGACACTCAAAGTTTAAAATAAAAGTGTATTGCCAAAATAAATGATTCGCAAGGATCTTTTGGAGTCAGGTTACACAACCTTGTTGTAGTATACTTTCTAAATAACCCTGTTTCAGTTAGGTCTTTTGAGGGTTGTAATGTGGCCTGGTTCACGGTTTATGAAACAAAAGATAAAGGCTCAAAATTTATTTGTACCCACCCAATCTACGTGATGATCTTCAGTCCTATGCTCAGTTAACTCATACTATGCATTCAGGTTCCCATAAGTTAGGGATTTCATTGATCGTAGCAATGATGACTCAGAAGTCAAAGGGACCTATGAAAAGGCAGCCACTACTCCCCTATAACATTTGATTGTTTTGACATTGAGGATTTTCAAGATAAGGATTTAAAAATCTCTTTGTATTATCCCTAAATTTTGCCTGAACTGTTTATTTTAGAGTTTACAGTCAGCGGGATGCCCCAGTTTTGCCTAAGTCTCCTTCATAGGTTTTGACTTAGCGGGCTTCTTTTGGTTTTTATATTATTTTTTTGTGTGAAGGAAAGTGACTGTTTGATTTTAATGATTACGGTGAACCATCATCGACCTTTTGATTAGAAAACATCTTCGACACTTATTTGACGTGTGCGAAGGAAAATTTGTTAATGAAAGGTGTATCGTATGAACACACAACCAAGTTAACTGAGAACTACCCATCCCAAGGTTAAAATTGTGGGTTTTTTGTAACGAAAGAAACTCCAACTTCTAGGCCCGAAGGGGGTGACGAGGGATTAACTTCCTTATTTCTCCAGTGTTTGGGAATTGAAATAATGCCTTACATCGTCAACAAGGTTTAATTGAAAGCATACTGACAGCAATTATGGGTATAACGTTTTCGTCATCCTCCCTCCGATCTTAGCATATCAAAATTTTGGACAAGAAGTAAACATTTGAAAAATAAAGCATAAAGATGCAAATAAATGGACGGAAATGAATTGAATCAAAAGTCGCAATGCTTATTTCATTAATGAAAGTACAAACATAATTGAAAGCAAACAACTTAAACAAAATAAGGAAAATGCAAACAACGAGAAAAAAAAAGGCCCAATGACAAAACTTCAATTCTGATGTGTTGGCAAGGGATCTGTCTGAACATCCGGATGACTGTCTGTAAAATCAAGTATTCCAGTTCTAACCAATTCACATACTCTAACCTTCAATGCAAAACAATGCTCCAAGTCATGGCCTGGGGCACCCTCATGGGAAGCCCAATGGAGATCAGCCCTAAATCCAGCCGGAGGATTAAGAGGAGGTGGTAAAGCCTTTGTAGTAATCAGTCCGTGTCGGACTAAGTCAGGATATAGCTCTGTGTAAGTCATGAGAATAGGATCAAAGTGACTCCTGTTCCGTTTCTGGTCTGATATCTGTGTCGAGGAATCAGCTTGACGACTCAAAGGTACACTAGAAGACGATAGGACCAAGAAGGAGAAACTGGGGGACAAATGCAATGCAAAAATGTGATGCTAATGCCATGCAATGGTTTCAAGAATCTCAACGGTCGATTGCGAATATTGCTTTTTAAGAAAGTTGGAAAAAATTTTAGACTTTAAAATGTAAGGCTTTTCGAATTTGCAAAGGACTGCTGAATTCCTTGAAACTAGAAATGATATGATGCTTTATGGATGCGAAGCACAAATACACATAAGCAAACAAAAGGTCCTAAGTTAGAGGAACAATGAATGGAGTCAAGGTCTACCCTTCCCAAAGAGGTATGTACTATAGGTTGATTGTACCTGCAGAACAAGGGTTCTAAATTAGTGCCCAAAGTCATCAGTCCATCTTTCGGATATTATCGACTTCCCGACTGACTCGAGGGTCAATAATATTCTCAAGAGAACCTCTTTTAAGTGTAGCATCGCGTAGCAACCATTGTAGGACTACTCCCATATAGTTCCCGCACTACGTCCTATATAAGGTCAAGATGGTGTAAAGGTACTACGGTTCCCAGTATCACAGACTCCAATCGATAACGGTAAAAGTTTTCACGACTACACTCGATCAACCGAACCATTTTCGAAAGTGTCTCAACTGAGCGGTGATTCTCGATTTAGCTTAGTCGGGACTCACTCCCTATAAGCCTCGTCGAATATATCAGCCATCCTATCATAAGGTCGCTCAAGTCCGGGTGTAGGACTTATCTCACAACACAGTAATTCCCAAGCAAGGTACCCCTGAACAATATATATACAAATGAGCAAAAATATTAATGAAACAAATATATAATGAAAAATAAACAAAATGGGGATAACCCTCAAAAGTTAGGACTCCCCAGTGAAGTCGCCATTTTCTGTTGCGGTGAAATTTGGATGTCAAGCTATTGATTAACTTGAATCTTAATTCATTTACAACCGGTCTTTGATTTATCCGAAGGAAAGGTTAAAGAAAGGAAAAACCTAAAAGGGAGAGATCTAAGGTTCGGGGGTTGGTTAAATTTAGGGAAGGTATTAGCACCCTAAACTTCCGTAGTACTCTACGGGAACCTTTTGTTTATTTTTTTTATTTATTTCATTAATTATTTTGCTTTAGGGTATATACAAATGATTGAAAATTAAAAAAGACCTAGGGGTTAATTCTAAGTTTACTCGGCAAGACATCGCATCTTGTGCCTACATATTCTTACGGGAATGGAATCAGAGTAACTGTAGTTCCCCTCAAAAGGGAGGTTAGAAACGTCTTGACTGTGGCCAAGGTTTCAATGGGGAATAAACGTATCTTAGGGACACGCTTACGCGGAGTATAGAAACTCCAATATCTACGTTGTAAATTGTTAAGTGAATTAGGGTTAGGTTAGGGATTCCGCGGCGGGAAACCCTAAAATGAGCGCGGCGGCTCTTTGACCTAATGCTAGGGGTAAAATTGTAATTTGGCCTGCGGCGAGGCATTTGTGAAAATTAGGGTTTGTAGTTTGTAGTTTTGAGGATTTGAAATTGAATGTGTGAAGCTTTACGGACTATTGGCGCGGCGGCCAAACAGTTAGACCTAACCTTCGGATGTGTGCAATGTGACAGAAATAATGGTAAACGCGTGAGATAATTGAATCATGCAAACAGAGAGATAATGTCATAATTTAAACCATGCAAGCAGAAATTTAAAGGCAGAATTTAAAGAGCGATTGTTAAGTTCGCGAGGTTACATGAGAGGAGCAGATACAATATGATAATGAAATTTGAATTGAACAATAAGAAAATAAAATAAATAACGGTTCTAGTTATTATTTAAAAAAAAAAGATTTTAGTTATTATTTTAAATTTATCTAAAAAAAAAGTTTTTCTTAAAAATAATAGGTTTTCATATTAATTTGGAAAAGATGTTAATGTTATTTATTTTAAAAAACAGATTTTTATATTATAACAAGTTTTAATAAATTAATGATAACAATAATAATAATAATGGTAATAATAATGATAATAATAATGATAATAATGATAATAATAATAATAAATAATGATAATAATAATACTAACAATAATGATAATAATAATAATAATAAAGCAATAATGAATTTTAAATGTGCCAAATAACCCAACAATGTTGCTAACGCAGAAATGCGCTCATCGCAACCAGATCTAAATCGGACGAAACAAAATTTATCGCAAAGAAAAAGAAATTAAGCAAAAAAACAGTATTATTGCTCACACAAAAATGCGATCATCGCAATCAGATCGAACTAACACAAATGTCACGCGTCATGCACACAAATGTGCAAACATCGTATCGACATAATTCGATCAAAAATTAATCTTATATATATATATATATATATATATATATATATATATATATATATATATATATATATATATATATATATATATATATATATATATATATATATATATATATATATATATATATATATATATATATATATATATATATATATATATATATATATATATATATATATATATATATATATATATATAAACTCTAACAATTTAAAAATTATATATATAAACGTAACAATAATAGATGAAGAAAAAGAAATAACGGTAATAGATGAAAAAAAAGAAATAATGGTAAAAGATGAAGAAAAAGAAACAACAGTAATAGATGAAGGAAAAGAAATAACGATGAAGAAAAAGAAACAACAGTAATAGATGAAGAAAAAGAAATAACGGTAAACGGCACTCACTCCTCTTAGGTTTTTTTCATTCTCCCCTTTTTCAACAAAGCAACACATGTATATATAGGGAACAAATTAGGGTTAACACCAAATTGTCAATAATGTTCCTAAAGCCCATTTTAAAGTCCAAACTAAATAATTAGTTAAGAAAAAAAAATAAAATTTAAATAATTTAAAATAATTAAAATAAACTTAAAATAAAAACTAATAATCTTATTGATTCCTAAAATCAAAAATATTATAAAAAGAACAAAATTTTTTTTCAATATTTTTTATTTTATGATTTTTTGGATATTTTTATGAATAATTTAGAAAAAAGTGAAAAAAATAATATTTTAAAAAATGATTTAATTAAAATACGAAAATAATAATTAAATAATAATAAAAAACTGTTTTTGTTATTTTTTAATGAAAGATAGAAAAATTTAGAGTAAAAATAATAAAAAACAAAAAGTGACAAATGTGAGATTCGAACTCTCAACCTCTCACACTCACAACTCCTTACACATGTCCTCTTGCCAATTGTGCCATTTTTACTTTTTTAGAAAAAAAATGCATGTCATATGATATTTACCTGCAAAAAGTCAAATGACTACACAAATTTGTTAGTAATTGATTAAATGCAATAAAAATGCAATGAAATGCGACGACAAATCTTAGGGCAAAATTTGGGGTATTACACTGTGCAAAGAGAATGAAGAATTGAAAAAGGAGATCAGTCAGCTGAAGCATGATAAAGGTGAAGTTGTCTACTTGGCCAAGACTGTTGCGGTGAGAATCGTGATACCAAGCTATTGATTAACTTGAATCTTTAATTCTTAAATTCACAACCGGACTTTAATTTATCCAAAGGAAAGGTCTAAAGAAAGAAAAACCCTTTTCGCGATGTAACAACAACGCTAAGAGATTCGGGGATCGGGGGTTGGTTATGCATAGGGTAGGTATTTCACATCCTAAACATCTGTAGTACTCTACAGGAACCTTTTGTTTGTTTGCATGCTAAGTTTGTTAAATGTTTGCTATGGATTAGGATTGGGTAAAAGGTGTAGGTTAAGACCTAAAGATAGTTTCTAAGCTTGCTCCCAAAGACATCGCGTCCTCTGCCTACGTATCCTAACTAGGGTAGAATCGGAGCAATCGTAGTTCACCTTACAAGGGATGAAGAACACTTGATTATGATCAAGGTTCAAAGGGGAACAAACATATCCATGCTTGTGTAGAGTTTCACGAAACTCTCTAGATCTATGTTGAACACTCAAGAAAGGGGAGTAAATAATCATTTCCATGATTCTTACATAGAGTTAACCAAACTCTATCCTAAAGTTCTACGTTGAGGAGCACTCCTAGTAAAGGTGGGTCTTTTAGACTTAAGCAAAGTCTAATGTCTTATGGGTTCTAATCTTAACTAAGGTTCAAGATGAATTTACAAAGTCAAAAGGGGTAATGAGCTATCCATGACACAAAGGTCAATGGAGAGACTTTTCCTTTGGAAGGGGGGAGGCAACTTGGATGAGAACTAAACAAGTTTCATCACTTGGGGAGGAAAATACTTATCAAAGCATAAGCACATTCAAGTATGAGGAATATAGAAGACATGATTATAATCAACGATGAATAAACACATTACAATGAACAAGTACTTTAAGTAAGATGAATGGTTACAACCAAGCATGGTAAGCATATTACAATAAGTATGTCTTGACAAAGATGTAGGTACATTTTGAAAAAGATTGAAAGTGTGGTGAAGGTAACAACCATGTAAACAAATAACAAATTAAAAATAAAAACTATGCATAGATAACAATCCCACACAATTAAATTAGTTTAGCCTCGTAATTTAGGAGGTATAAATATTCATAGCAATAACCAACAAAAGATGAAATCTCATCATGCTAACAAACATGAAGAAAGCAAATGCCAATAAATCTTACAAGATAAAAGTAGACATGGCATAAGGGAAATTTAATCGAGACATAAGGTGACGACCTAAGAGTGAGTTTACTAACAAGCAAACCAAAAGCATTGTTAAAATAATTAATCATGAGATCCCAATCCACCAAACAAAACTAGACTTCACAATGACGAGTTTGCAAAAAGAATGAGTTAAGAAAGATGGAAGATCAATAAGTTATGAATATTTGAAGTTGAAGTGATTTATGACAATAAAAACAAATAAACAAAATAATAAAAAGAAGAAGGGCCAACCAAGCTGGGAGTTGAACCCAGGCCTTTATGTTTACAAACACACCAACTCTACCACTGGAGCACTATGCGCGTGTTGGTATGGAAAGGAAAGGAATGAATAAAATATAAAACAACGAGAAAAGAAAATAAATGAAGCAAAAAATGCCTCGCTGGGGCTCGAACCCAGGACACAAGGTATGATAGGCGTTTTAATGGCAAGGCAATAACCACTGGGGTGGCAATACATCCATTGATTATCCCACCCCAAAAAATACATAAAACTTCACGCGTGTTATTCTGGGCAAATCTTGAGGCAAAAACAAGGAAAAGTTGAAATATGATTTTACTCGAACTCTTTCAAAACTTGATCAATTTTCATAAAACAAGACTCTATTCCACTTGAAATTTGATGAGGAATAAGATAGTATCAACCATTTTTCAAAATCATGCTTACACAAAGGAATTCGATGGAACATGCATATGTGAGTTTTGAAGAACATTTGGAATTTAAAGTTTATGAACTGATGTGTTTAAAGCAAGTTAATACTCTGAGCAACCTCCAAACATGCAGTGGAATGAATTTCAGTAGGACATTTGACTAAAAACACTGAGAAAGAGAAAATGGCATGTGAGTTGTAAACAAAAAGATCATGACTTGAACATAACCAAAACAGAATGGTGAATAGCTAAACCAAGACCATCACCAACTCAAACCAACACAAACTCAATAAAATCTAACAAACATGACCTAAATGAAAACTGAAACAATCACCTACAAATCTCTAAACCAATACTGCCAGGTTTGAAACCTTGGTGGATTATCAAGTGAATGCTAAGATTCAAAGCATGATTGCTAAGTTTACAAACTTAAATGAGTAAACCAAAGGTGTGGATAACCAACAATGTTGAGGCAAAACCAAACAGGACACCACAAGGTACCAGCCAGAAACTTGAAATAAACAAAAGTGAATGAATTCGTGAACAGATGGCATGACAGCACTAATCAAGCCTGCTATAATTGGTCTGGCAACCTCTCAAAACCAACAGTTTATAATCTAAATCAACCAAAACACAAAATAAGTCTAAGATGCTAAATGATCCTAACCAAAAGATTGATCACCAGGCACAACACCTAGCCAATGCATCCATAAGATTGAGATTCTATGCTGTCAAGAACTCTCATGACAGCCACTAAATCAGTTCATGATTATGAGTAAAAGTACAAAACTGAACATCCTCTAATCCATGACAGCAATCCTGGCCACTTCCTTATTTCAAACAAATATTAACCACATCCTAAACCAACTTCCTAACATGATGAATTACCCCTGATGATGACTGATATGAGTTGACAAACTCAAAGTCCACAAGAACAGTCATGAGAAAAAAACAACAACCTAAATATATCAAAGCAAACAAATTGTTCCATATTGCTATACAAAGTGAGGGCAAGAGCCTTGCAATCTAACCAATTCAACTAAGGCACGGAGTAAGTCTACACAAGTTCTACAGACTAAATGCAGGTTTGATAAGAAAAACAAATTAATAACCCTACAGAATCAGGCTTTATCAGGGAAGATGTGTTTTTAAATATCATGAGCAATATATAAATATGATATTGGGAATATTCTAGCAAGAAGATATGTCAACATAAACTTGATCCAAGGAGCAGCACATGAGTTACTAAGACAAACAAATAAACCAAGACTAAAGTCAAACATGCCATGGAGGTTATAACTGGACTCTATCAAAACCAAAACACTAATAGGTCCTTGTTGCAAACAGGTGTGGATCCTATCTGAGGATCCTGAGGACATTTAGACATTAAGCACAAACTATGCCTACAACATTAGCAGTTCTGCCTTCACACCACAGTAAAGACAACTTACTAGCTCCAACTCTATCTTTACATTAACAACAGCCACTCAAAGCTAAAGGTCCTATATGACAGCCCTACTCTAACACATCCAACTGAACCAAACCAGACATGAACAAGAGCAGTCCTAAATGAGAAGCCACTAAACCTAACAGTATCTAAAATGATCCCTATTTCAAGAACTTAATTATGCTCACCAAATATAACCAAACTCCTCTTAACCAGTTAAACCAATAGAAACTGTTTTTTAAACAAATCCAACAGTCCAACCCTATAATGGTAATCAGGCCATGAGTTGCCAATGACAAAACTTGATCATAGTAAAACCTGCCAACAACTGTGGATAATAATCCTATAACTATTAGTCCAAATGGTTCAAAAACTCTTAATACAGTAGGCATAATACTACTTGTTTACCAAGAACTGCAGCATCAATCATACATCTGATGGAACCTTAAGCTGGTACTCCAATGGCCTCATGATAGCATCTAAACTATGAGTTGACAAACTCAGTTCTAAGTACAGGCAAAGACAGCAAATTAACCTATCCTGAAAATGTCAAAAAGCCAACAACTGCCACTGCACAGTCTAGGATACTAATACAAATAGCCCTGAGTATCTCACCATGGATTGATAAATCCAACCTCAAAACAGACCTAACAGTTGCCTCTAAGAAACAAAACTCTCAGACAGTTCCCAATAGTGTCTACACACAGCAGCAGTCACCAACATAAAAGTGGCATTGCATCCACACTGTCTTAGTGGCAGTCACTCATCTATCAGCACATGAGTTGAAAAACTCAATATGCCTCCTGACAAAAACCAAACCAAGGATAAAGCATCCCAAACCAAAGGAGCCAACTGACTCAGGGCAAAACCAAAGTGAACATGGACAAACTTACACATAAGTCCTAGCAGCAGGTCCTAAACCAATGAACCCAAGGACAGTCCTAAATGCAAACTACACTAAGCTGGACAGATTTAGAAACATGAACAGAAATTATACTTCACAAATGATAAATATCAATCATGCAAGATTTAAGATCAAAACAGCTAAACTATACTTCTTCATGTTGACAGATTTTCAAAACAATTTGGTTCTCCTAATATAACAATGTTGAAAAACATAGGTTCAATCAAATGCTCAGCACCATACATTCATAAAGGTGAGAAACCACATATGTTACCCTAATGGCATTCTAACATAAGATATCATGATCTTGACAAATTCGTGCCTCAACATAACTATCACAACATGATTAACAAACCATCTTAACATAACAATGTATAAATTTTGCACATAACCAAATAACACATGTTGACGTAGATTAATAGGATAGATTATAAAGACATACCTCTCCTTGAGAAAGCTTACAATTAAAGAAACCCAGAGATCCTCTTTTTGACACAAATTTGATGTTTGCTTCCTCTTGAAGCAATAAGTGATTTTTTGGGACAGTTTGAGTAAACAAACTTCCAGCTGGTTTTTTGTGTTTTGGACAGTTGAAACACAATATATATGAGATGTGTGGATGTTTGGGATAGCAAGAATCAGCTTCTACAAGGACTTGGCAAATTTTGAGGACTATGGTCAAACTTCTCTAGTGTGGGAGTTGACTTTTGTGGGAATGAGCTTTTTGAGTGGTCTGAAGGTATAGACACCTTCTATATGGCATATAGGATGTGTGTGGATGCTCTTAAAGGCTTTGGAAGCAATGGAACTGGTCTTGAGCAGAATCTTGCTCAAGACAGATTTTTGGAAAAAATGGACATTTTGTGTTTTGAAGTTTCTTGAGAGAATGAGAGAAGGAGGAGAGCAATGTTTCTCTTGGTTGTTAGAGGATGCTCTGGTGTGTATTGGAATTGAGGGAAATTCCTCTATTTATAGGAAAACCAAGGATGAGGGCAGCATTGTATTTTACCACTTTTGGAGGGAAATTGTGAAGTATTTTGCAAAATCTTGCCAATATCTTTGTGATAGCCATTTTCACATCACTCCAATGCTCTATGCAAGTAAATGGCAGTTGGAAGGATGGCTGAGGTGATAGGAGAGAGTCCTTGCTAGTAGGGGACTGCTGCTGTCATGATATGGGAAAAAGTTTCTCTTTCATGGTGTAAAAATGATTATTATAATGCTTACTTGCCCCAAGTTGTACAAACTCTCCAATTCTTCATTTTTTCTGGTTTTTACATCATCCAAGCCTCATGATATCAGAAAGAAACAAAGCCCAATAGCTGAGTGTAGCCCATATTGATTAATACTGAATTTTGAAAAATGTTGAATTGGTGATCTCAAGTGTGACAGACCCAACTTCAAGGCATCATAACTCCTAGCTCATAAATCTCCTTGGGGAGTTCTTGCACTTTTTAGAAAGCCCTTGTGTAGCTCTACAACTTTCATGTTTTGGGAATTTCCAAATTCTTGATGGAACTAGGTTGAGAAACCTTTCAAAGTTCTGAAAAAAAGTGGTTTGTATGGCCAGAATTTGTGAAATTTCACTAAGTCCTTTACCCTTGAAAAATGATTTTTGCCATAACTCCAAGTCCATTCATTTTTTGAATATGTACCACTGTGGGACTTTTGTAGGGTTTGTCAAGACCTTTCAAACAAGCTTAGAACCACCTCAATTGGATGTGTGGTTGAGGAGTTATGGTTTTGCCCCTTTCGAAACCCTAATTCCCGGTTTTTGCAATTACTTCCTAACCCTTGATCCAATGGTCATGAAATTTTATGAGGAGGTGTAATATGATATAAGGAACATTTTCATTCACACCTTGAAGTCAAATTCCTTATTGTTGGAGAGTTGACTTTTTGGTCAACTTTTCGATCAATCGGTGTCTACCGAGTCGCCCGTTGGTGATCCGGACATCCTGAGGACTTGAAACTCTTTGGACGAACTTTACTAAGCCATAGGAGCTTAATAGACCTTGATCCCATCATTGAAATACTCTTTGAATCAAAAGTCAAACTACAATTGACTTTTTCCAGTCAAAAACCCTAATCGGGTATCTCAAATTGCACTGTTCTCGAACCACGGGTGACCACCTCAAATTGGATTCATACTTGACCTAATGTTGTATTCTTGATCTTGTTTGAAGTTGAATCAATCCAAAACATCGATTGATCGGACCACTGAAGTCTCGATTTTGATGGTACAGAACCCTAGTTCACCTGTATCTTGACAAAGATAAACTTGAACTGGATTAAGGTTAGTTAATCAAATGAATATGATCCTGCAATGATGATGAGGATCTAAGGGGTCAAAATTTGGGGTGCAACAGATGCCCCTATTTAAATATCTTCACTAGATGGTAATGAGAGATGACAATCCTCATAGAATCGCAGTGAAAGGTATTTAAATATAGCAAACCAGAAATTTTGTCCCTTAGATCCGATGGTATGCAAAAGGATAAATGCAAATATGCCATGAATATAAATGATGTTATATGATGCTTGAATGTCAGTCAGATGCAGATACACGAACAAATATGAAAGAACGGCAAAACGACGAGTAACCACTCACAGTGACCCAACACACTGGGGAAAGATTCAAGGCAAAGTAAGCAGAATAGTTCAAACATGACTAACGATGCTGTTCAAAGAAATCTCTCACGCAGGGGACACAAATTTCACCCGGGAAGACACACCTTCATTAGGGAAAGGAGATATGATCCTCACTGGGGGTAACCAGATGATGAAGCCCGCCGGGGAAGATGACAATTCTTCACTGGGGAACCGAAAGAAAAGAAATGCAAACCACACTGGGGAAAGAAAACCCAATGGGGAAAACTTTGCTGGGGAATGAATCCACTAGGGAAGCACAGCTTCATCGGGGAAAAGACGGAACAAAGACACGATTCTCACTGGGGATAACCAGATTGAGAAAAATTTCCTATAACGAAGAGTTCAAATGGGATCTTCAGGAAGAGGTTAGAAATAATACCGGACGTGCCGGGGAAACTAGTATCCACTAGTTCTCCGAGACTCGACTTGAAAAGCAAAAGCTTCAACTTGGGAGACTGATGACGACCAGAATGACAAATAGCTTCAAACAGTGCTAGTTTCCACTAGACTTACTGGGGATATGGTGACGAACAAAACAATAACGGTTTCCAAGAAGTGTTAAATATCCTTAGACTTCCTGGGGATATGGTGATGACCAAATCGAATTTCCAATTACGATTGGGAAATTCCAAGCAATGTTGTCAAAACAACAGGCCCCTGGCTGGGGAAGTTGGTAACAATCAACTTTCGGTACTAATAATGATTAGTTTTCAAGCAATGCTAGTAACCACTGGTCTTAGAGGAGACTGGTGATGACCAAATCAAGATGTACCAATAACAATTGGTTCTGGACAATGCTAGTAACCACTAGCCTTAACTGGGGCTTTCGGTGACGACCGAGTCCAGGGAGACCAATGACCATTGGTTCCTTCTTTTACAAAGTTTGGTAACGACCAGAGGATAACGACCTGCTTCAAGCGATGCCAATAACTATTGGACTTAGGTCAATTGGTGATGACCGAACTAGGCATATCAATAACAATTGGTTCTGGATAGTGCTAGTAACCACTAGATTTTCCCAACAAGGCTAGTGACCTCTAGAGTTATAGAGATTGGTAATAACTGAATCAAGGGGTACCAATGATAATTGGATTTGAAGGTGATGCCAATAATCATTGGACTTTTAGGGAATTTTGGTGACGACCAACTCCAATGTTAATGATCATTGGTTTTTTAGAGGGCAATACTAGTAACCACTAGATTTTTAGCCAAATTGGTGAAAACCGAATCAGAGGGACTCCAGTAACAATTGGTTTGCTTTATAACAGAATCAGTATCAACTGGGTTTGAAAAACAGTTGGTGACGACTGAATTACTGTACCGAACGTAGTTAGTTCTGAACATGTGCTAGTGACCACTAGTCTTTCAAAGTTTGTTGGTGACGACCAAATCGAAGGTGAAAATTGGTAATAACCCCCTGTTTGTGTAAATTAGACATTGCTAGTCACCACTAGCTTCCCAAAGCAGATAAGGAAACCCCAGGATGTCAACTTTGAAGCGAACTTGTAACAACAAAACAAAGATAAAGGTAACGACCAAAGGATCTCGACGGCGGGAATGCAAACAAATGCGTATGCTGGCATGATGTTGTATGCAAGACGCAGAACGACCCGTAGGAACAAAGGAAAACTAAATAAAGAGAGAACTCGTCACGCTGAGCTTCAAAATGCCTCAAGTCAGGCGACACTTCCTTCTTTGGTGCAGATAACGATCTTTTCTCAGTAATATCCTCGAAATTTTGCAAGGAAGAAGTCTTAGCTTAATAGCTAGAACTGCTGTCGGACACATCTATCTCGGTCAAAGGTAACAGCGATTTCCACAACTTCAAGAACTGTGTAATATCATCATATTACCTTTAGAACTTTTCAATCATTTTGTCAAATTGTGCTTTCTTTTTTTAAAACAAGACTTAAGTTTTTTCAAAACACTTTGCTTTCATGAAAATTCTTATTAACAAATAAGTGAAATTGCATAACAAAAATAGCAGATCATAACAATGATTTGGCCAAAAAACTGATTTTATTGATAGACAAGAACTTTACAAAAGGCAAAGCCTTGGGAATTTTATAAGTTTTGAAAAATGGCAACAGAAAAGGTTACAGAATCCCATAATAATCCGGTCCTTCCTACTGCCAGTTCACTTACTTCGCTGCTTCTGACGAGAACAACAGGCGTTGTCCTTTCTTTTAATATCTTGCACAGGACTCCGTCCCAGCGTCTGTCATCTTTCAAACATTGGGCTTTCATCTTGTCGAGGCACTGGAATCCTCCTTCTATGTATTTCGTTTCAAGCGTAGTAGTTTCTTACTACGTCTGAGTTGATGGGATACTTCAGGGGTTCGCCATGCATAGTCTCGAGAATCAGAGATCCTCCGGAGAAAACAGTATTCACAACGAAAGGGCCGTCATAGTTGGGCATCCACTTGCCACGCATGTCTTTTTGTGTAGGTAGGATTTTTCTAAGCACAAGCTCTCCTTCCCTATACTCTTTGGGACGAACCTTCTTGTTGAACGCCCGGGCCATCCTTTGTTGATATATTTGACTGTGACACATGGCCGTCATTCTTTTCTCGTCGATGAGATTCAACGAATCAAATCTTTCTTTTATCCACTCGTCTTCATCCAGCTTGGCTTCTACCAAGATCTTCAAGGAAGGTATTTTGACTTCAATGGGTAGCACAGCGTCCATCCCTTACACTAAGGAAAAGGGAGTTACCCCTGTCGAAGTGCGTACTGATGTTCGGTAGCCGTGCAAAGAAAATGGTAACATCTCATGCCAATCTTTGTAAGTTACGACCATTTTTTGCATTATCTTTTTGATGTTTTTGTTTGCAGCTTCAACTGCACCATTCATCTTAGGTCTGTAAGGGGACAAAGTTCCTTCATTGTTTTGTTGTTCAGATTCGACCCGTTGTCAGTGATGATCTGGTTAGGGATACCATATCGGCATACGATCTCCTTTTTAATGAAGCGTGCAACCACTTGCTTCGTCACATTTGCATATGACGCTGCTTCCACCCATTTGGTGAAATAATCGATTACGACAAGGATGAAGCGATGGCCATTAGAAGCTTTTGGCTCTATTTCTCCGATCATATCTATGCCCCACATTGCAAAAGGCCAAGGTGATGTCATCACATTGAGAGGATGTGGAGGGACATGCACTTTATCAGCATAAACTTGACATTTATGACACTTTCGAGCGAAGAGTATGCAATCCGTCTCCAAAGTTAACCAGAAGTAACCCGCTCTTAAGATTTTCTTAGCCATGGCGTGGCCATTTGCATGGGTGCCGAAGGTTCCTTCGTGTACTTCGGTCATTATGAGATTCGCCTCGTTTTCATCGACGCATCGGAGTAAGACCATGTCATGGTTTCTTTTATATAAGATGTCGTTGCTGATGAAGAATTTAGATGACAATCTTCGTATTGCTCTTCTGTCAATTGTGGACGCGTTAGCGGGATAATCTTGGTTTTGAAGGAAATTCTTGATATCATGAAACCATGGCTTCTCCCCAGATTCTTCGTTTATTGCCATGACGTATGCAGGTACTGTCCTTCTTTCGATGCGGATCAGAGGTGCCTCGTTGACAAACTGGACTTTCCACATGGATGCCATCATGGCTAACGCATCAGCAATGTGATTTTCTGCCCTTGGTACGTGCTTGAAGGTAATTTCATCAAAATATTCAGCCATCTCTAAGATGTGGGTCTTATAAGGAATCAATTTTTCATCCCTGGTTTCCCATTCTCCTTTGAGTTGGTATATCACCAAAGCAGAATCACCAATTACTTCCAAGATTTTGATACGGAGGTCAATGGCAGCCTCCAATCCTAGGATGCAGGCTTCATACTCTGCTATGTTGTTTGTACAGGAGAAACAAAGTCGGGCTGTGACCGCAGTGTACCCTCCAGTTGGATTTTTTAGAACAACTCCGATGCCATGTCCATTTTTGTTTGACGCTCCATCGAACATCATCTCCCAACGGGATCCCGGCTCGGGACCTTCCTCTGGACCAGGCTCTGGTTTCGTGCGCTGAATATACATCACATCTTCATCAGGAAAATCGAACTGGAGCGGTTGATAATCCTCCATAGGATGCTCTGCAAGGTGTTCTGACAAGATACTTCCTTTGATGGATTTTTGAGCGACATACTGGATATCGTACTCTGATAAGAGCATGTGACATCGGGCTAATCTTCCTGTTTGAGATGGCTTCTCAAAGATGTATTTGATGGGGTCCATCTTAGAAATCAGCATCGTAGTGTGACAAATCATGTACTGCCTCAGACGTTTGGCAGCCCATGCTAACGCACAACAAGCTTTTTCCAGGGGAGAGTAACGACTCTCACAATCAGTGAACTTCTTGCTTAGGTAATAGATTGCATGTTCTTTCTTCCCTGACTCATCAGTCTGGCCCAAGACACAGCCCATCAAATCTTCTAACACTGTCATATACATGAACAAAGGCCTTCCAGGTACCGGAGGAATCAGCACTGGAGGTTCTTGCAAATACTTCTTGATTTTCTCAAACGCAGCCTGGCAGTTTTCATTCCATACCAGCGTTTGATCTTTTCGTAACAACTTGAAGATCAGTGTGCAGGTAGGAGTCAGATTGGAGATGAACCTGGAGATGTAATTCAAACGTCCAAGGAAGCCTCTAACTTGTTTCTCAGTTTTGGGAGCAGGCATCTCCTGGATTGCTTTAACCTTGTCAGGGTCTACTTCAATTCCTCGCTGACTAACGATGAAACCAAGTAACTTGCCTGAGCGAACTCCGAAGGTGCATTTTGCTGGATTTAATCTCAATTGATACTTTTGGAGTCTCTTGAATAGCTTCAGCAGATGATCCAAGTGGTCTTCTTCACTTTGGGATTTTGCAATCATATCATCCACGTACACCTCGATTTCTTTGTGCATCATATCATGAAAGAGTGTGACCATAGCTCTCTGATACGTTGCCCCTGCGTTCTTCAAACCAAAAGGCATTACCTTATAACAATAGGTGCCCCATGGTGTGATGAAAGTTGTTTTCTCCATGTCATTTGGATCCATTTTTATCTGGTTATAACCAAAAAATCCATCCATAAACGAGAACATTGCAAAGCTTACTGTGTTATCCACCAAAGTGTCAATATGTGGTAGCGGGAAATCATCCTTCGGACTTGCTTTATTTAGATCCCTGTAATCGACGCACATCCTGACCTTGCCATCCTTCTTCGGGACCGGTACAATGTTTGCCACCCATTCTGGATACTTGGATACTGCTAGAAAGCCGGCATCTATTTGCTTTTTGACCTCATCTCGGATTTTAAGCGCCATGTCTGGTCTCGACCTGTGAAGCTTTTGTTTGACCGGAGGACATTATGGTTTCAGGGGGAGCTTGTGCATGACAATGTCAGTATCCAACCCTGGCATATCTTGGTAGGACCAAGCAAATACGTCAACAAAATCTCTGAGGATTGTTATCAGCTTGTCTTTGATTTCTGGCCTTAATGATGCCCCAATCTTGACTTCTCTTTTGTCCTCCTCTGACCCCAAGTTGATGACTTTCGTCTGCTCTTTATGGGGTTGGATATAATCATCTTCGTATCCAGCCATTCTCTTTAACTCTTCTGGGACTTCTAACTCTTCTCCGTTCTCTTCTTCAGCTTGAAAGAAAAATGAACCGCTAGTAGAAGGAACCGAATGATCATAGGATTCTGTGGTTGATGGGGGTATTCTGCATGTTTTATTTAGGAACAATCAGGCACTCACACACAGACATGCAGATGAAGGGTTGTTTTTATTATTATTTTTTTCAAAAGAGATTGCCATTTTTTCAAAAAGAGTGAAAGTGATGCGCAAAACAAATAACAAGAGTTTTAACAAAAACACTTTTTCATTAATGATTTTCAATTTTTGCAAAGTGGCCCAATACAAAATAATTCGCAGGTCTTGGGCAAGACTAGGAAATTTTTAAAGAAAAACACAAAGCTAACAAGCAGAATGAATTACTCTAAAGGTAAAAAGATGGGAACTTCCACAGCCTCCCAATTGCGCAACGCTCCTCCTCCTCTAGTTATTAGACGATCCAGATTACCGTCCTCATCTTCAGCAATAATGGCATTGACTTGCACACCGCCACTGGTGAATATCTCTTTTAAGGACTTCCTCTTCATGGTGCTTTCTTCTGGCTCGCCTTCCGGAGTTGGTTTGTAACCCAACCCTTGTAGATCATTCTTGGCTCGAGCATTGACTTCGATGACCTCTCCCCATCCTAGTGGGACTCCGGCCTTCAGTGCTGCCTTAATACTTTGAGCAGAGGTAAATGATGGCCCTTGGGTTATGTCTGATTCATCAACTAGAACAGCGTGAGCTATTTCTAGCGCTTGAAAATCTGTCTCGAGAGAGTCTTCATCAGCCTCAATATATCGAAAAGATGACAAGTTGCTCACCATTAAGTCTTCTTCTCCATGGACAATGACTAGCTGGTCATTCACAACAAACTTCATTTTTTGGTGGAGCATGGAAGTGACAGCGCCAGCTGTATGAATCCATGGTCTTCCCAATAGGCAACTGTAAACCAGATTTATGTCCATCACCTGGAAGGTGACTTCGAAAATTTGTGGTCCAATTAGGATAGGAAGATCAACTTCTCCTATCACAGTTCTCCTGGACCCATCAAATGCCTTGACTATAAGAGAGGTTGGTCTCATGGTAGCACCTTGATATGCCAGCTTGGCCAAAGTCCTTTTAGGCATTACATTGAGTGCTGATCCCGTGTCAACAAGAACTCGGGACATTGTATCCTCTTCACACTTGACTGACACATGCAAGGCACGATTGTGCTTACGCTTCTCAGCTGTCAGGTCATTATCATCAAAGCTCAAAGTGTTGCAGACAGTGATATTTGCTACAACGGAGTCAAACTGCCCCACCGTAATATCTTTAGTAACATGGGCCTATGTCAGGATTTTGAGCAATGCCTGGCGGTGTGCTGGAGAACTTAAAAGCAAAGCCATGATCGAGATCTTGGAGGGTGTTTGATTCAATTGGTCCACCACCCTATTATCGCTTCGTCGAATGATTCTTAAGAACTCTTCTTCATCGTTCTTGAGACTTTCCTTTCCTCTAACTAAAGGTTCTTTGGCGGTGGTTGTCTCCGGAACAGGCTTCTGAGGAACAGGCGTCTTTTGAACAGAAACTGTTGGTGGAGGAGCCTCGTTGCATGTTCGAGGTTGATAGACACGACCACTCCGGGTCATTTTGCTTCCACCGGCAATGTTGGCCACACTTACTGGTTTCTTTTCTTTGAAAATCCCTTCACACCATGAATAGTCTTGTTTTGGTGTCATGGCTCTTGGGTGAGGTTTGGATCCTCCCCTTGGCTCAAACCTAGTCTGTCCCCTCCCGAATTTCGGGGGTGCATCATCATGAAATACTGGCCGAACGTTCTTGTAGTCTTTGTTACTGTTATCATCTCTGAGTACGGCTCCTTTGTTGGGTTCTCCTGGTATGTTAAACACAGGCTCGATGACTGCCACATCTTCTTCCTTTTTTCAGTGGGCAATTTCTATCATTCCCTGTTCAATCATAGCTCGAATGTCCTTTTTCACAGCGTCACAACCCTCAGGATTCAGCATACATTCTTTGCAATCTTCGTGAGATGTCTTGAGTGACCACGCCTGAGCGAGGCGTTTGTGTAGGTCTGCTAGTGGCACTTTGATCTCACCAACAATAGTAACTTTCTTGTCTTCTGATCCCTCCCCTTCTTCAGTAATGGCATTGACTCCACCATGATTTGGAAGAGGGTTGCTCTTAACGTTAGGCGGATTATCTTCGAAGGATAGAATTCCCTTTTCAATAAGTTCACAAACTAGGTGCTGAAGGGCGAAGCAACCTTCGAGATTGTGGCCTGGAGCATTCTCATGAAATGGGCAGCGGGCATTTGCATTGTAATAGAACGGGAGTGGATTAGGTGGAGCACCTAATTTTCTCGTTTTAACCAAACCTCTTTCTATTAGCATGGGAAACAGGTCGGTGTAACTCATTGGAATAGGCTGTATCTTTGGCCTATTTGCTTGATAATTTGCCCTCGGGGCCCTGTTCTGAGGTTGTTGACCCTGCGGCTGCTGGTATTGTTGTTGATTATTAGTGCGATACTGTTGCTGACTGCCAGACTGATACTGGTGTTGATTATTGAATGCCCCAGGTTGGGGACCATGCTGTGAAGAAGGTTGAAAAACCGGGGTCACTGCCGCTATATATGATGGTTGGTACCGTTGGTGGTGGCTTCGTGAACTTTGTACTTTCTTTCCATATGTAATTGTACTTACCTCTCCCTCTTTCTTTTTGTGGAACGTGCTGACTGGCTTCTTTGTCGTGCTGGAGCTTGAGGTAACATTTGGAGTGGTCACTTTTCCACTCTTTAAACCTGCTTCCACCTTGACTCCCACTGCCATAATATCAGAGAAATTTGTTGTAATGTTGCTGATCAAACGTTCATAGAATTCTGGTCGAACTGTATCCACAAACCAGTCTGCCAACTCCTTCTCAGTAAGGGGAGGCTCTACTTGCGCTGCAGTTCCGCGCCATCTTTGCGCATACTCCTTGAAGGTTTCAGTATTTTTCTGCGTCATGCTGAGAAGCTGACGGCGGTCGGGAGCTAGGTCCATGTTATACTTGTATTGTTGAATAAAAGCATCTGAAAGGTCTTGGAAACTGTGGATCTTAGCCTGATCTAAACCAAGATACCACTTGGCCGAAGCCCCTTTAAGACTATCTTGGAAACAGTGTACTAACAGTTTATCATTTTCAATATGCGGAGCCATCCGCCTACAGTACATGATTAAGTGCTCCTTAGGACAAGCGGTCCCTTCATATTTGTCGAAGATTGGCGTTTTAAATTTCTGAGGAAACACCAATCCAGATACCAGACATAGATCCTTGGCATCAGATCCAAAGACATGATTTCCTTCAATGGCCCTCATCCTTTTGGCCATGATGTCCATCTCCACTCTTAACTTTTCGTGTTTTTCGTCCTCAGCTTCGGATCCATCGGGTATATCAAAGATTGGCTGTTGATTGGCGAAGACTGGTCGTACTGTGGTAGGTCCACCTACTAGAGTAAAAATGGGGTTTCTGATTGTTGAGTCGAACAACGGATTGAGACCTGAAGACTGCATGTTGTTGAAAGGTGGCAGAAAATCCAGGGCCATGCCATAGGGGAACTCTGCTGAAGTACCAGGAGCTATTGTGACATTGGCTGCTGCTGTGGCAACTTCGGAGATCACTGTAGGTTGTGTATCCATTTTTGCTTTGATCACGTTGAGGGCTTCCAGGATCTGGTTGACGTCCCCTTTAATCCCTTCAATGTCATTATCCATTCGATCAAACCTTTGGTCGTTATCTGCCATCTTCTTTTGAGCTTGGGACCGTGTGTTGTATCTGTGGGTACTCAGCGTGACTCCTTATCTCCTCTCTCTCTTTCTGGACAAGAACAAAAGATGAGCTGCGGAACCCCAAATGCAGGACTGATGTAGGATGACATGCAAATGCGGATGCATAAACCATTCAAGGAAACTCAAAACTTTCGTTTACAAACAAAAAGTTAGACCAACACGTAACGACATGCTTAAAAAGTGTTTTTCATTTGATAGCTGGAAATCTATTACAATAGAGTGGCCTTTGCTAAAAAGCAAGACTTTTCTTACAATGAAAGTAAATGCAACAAGCAGGATTTCAATCCTTTTTTAGGGAAAGCAGGGAAATGGTGAAACAAAGATCAATCTAACAAGACGACCCTTCTCCTTCTTGGACTCTGACATGAACTTGATCCTGGCGGATGATCTCCCACAGGTCTTCGTTTTCTCTTTGCGCTTTAACCAAAGCGTATCTTAGCTCTTCCCTAGTTGCGGGGACCTCAGGTTCCATGGTTATCTCATAGTCATGAGTGTAGAACATGATTAAGGCAATTTCCTTTGACCATAGCAGGTACCCCCTGGTGGTTAAACAACTTGCATTCTCTATTGGAGTTGGGCCCACAAGGTGTGGATCTCTTTGAGCGTATTGAGCATTTTCTTCTAGTTCTTGGTTGCGACCTGTCTCACAGAAGCGAGGCCTCAACAGTTCTGGTTCAGGCTTGGGCCCGGTAGGATACCCATGTTGACGCCGAGCGAGAATAGGATTATAAGTGATCACCCCTTGTATCCCAATGAGAGGCACATTGGGGAAATCTCCGTAGCTGGAAATCATGACTTGGTCACCGATGCTAGTGTCATACCATGTGATATCATGGTGTCTGAGAGTGACAAGTTTAGAAACCCATGCGCTTTTGGTAGACAGCCTCCAAAGGATATGGGTCCTTGGCAGATGAGAAGTGAACCATCGGTCGAGCAGTGCAAGACAACATGAGAAACGTCCACAATCATACAAGGCGAAACGGTGAATGACTACATAAGTATCAGCCAGTATTGTGTTGACCAGATTTTTGAGGATGAAAAGGCGGATTGCTTCTTCGCTGATGAAGTCGTAACTGCTTGGGAACAGATACAATCCATATATTAGTAGTGCCAAAATCGCCTCAAAAATGCCCAGGTTTTTGCTTTCATAGTGATACTCGGCCATCTCCATTAGAGGCCCGGCATCCATTCCATACCACCCTCCTTTCGCCCTCATTGGTGGTAAGTCTTCCAGCTTGATATGCAGGGCTTTAGCTAAGTCCTTCTTCTTTGGTTTTTCATAAGGGAGCGTAAAAGTCCATGGGATCTTTAAGTAAGCATTATACTCTTCGAGGGTCGGGAGTAACTGAAAATCTGGAAACACAAAGAAGTGGTAAGTTGTATGATAGAATTCCACCAAGGCTTGCAATATGGGCTCATTAATCGGAGCGCTTATTAATGGCAATAGGTCCCCATATTTGGCTATGAAAGCAGCAGGGTTTCGGACAAGTCTGGTTAACATTCTTAGACGGCCCAATCTCAGATCCGGGACTCAAAGCATGTCTCTTCTTACCATGTTGTTGCCTGTAAAGAAAAAGATGAATTTCCTTGAATGGTTAGAAGAAGTGCAAATGCAAATGCAAATAATTGTCATGGAACTCAGATATTTCCGAACATCAGAAATCGTCATTTCATTAACAAAACGGATTACGAAACATTGTTTCCTCTTACAAGAGTTTTAAATAACAACTAAGTGAATCCTATCAAGGTTCTCCTAGCAGCCTGAGGCTGAGCTTCTCGATCTTTCTTTCCATCTGAGTCTTCTCGAAGATGAGTCTGTCCACAATTATCTTCCATGGATTAGACTGAGGTTCGTAAGGTTCTTCTAGTGCTTTCCTCTTCTTACAAGAGAGGATTTCTTCATCTTTCAACTGGAGTTGTCTCTGGAGCTCCGCATTTTCTTCAATGACTATTTGATACTTGTGCTTCCAAGCTTCTTCAGTTTGCCGTGCTTTGACCAAAGCAATTTTCAACTTTTCTTCTTCAGACATGAAGACCAACGGGCGTTCTTCCTTCAAGGCCATAGGCTCTTGCTTAGGATATGGCATCCTTAGTGTGACGACTCTTTTCCGAACCCATTGGAGGTAAGGTTCCAAAGAAACACAGTTGAGTCTTCCAAGATATTTCTTTCCTTTCTTGTGTAGATGCTTCCAGGCTTCTAGAACTTTCTCTTTTAATCCTTGACTATCTTCCCCTTCTTTGAAGAAGATACTTTCCACTTGAACACTTTTGGGTTTGTCCTTTAGAGGGTATCCCAATTGTCGGCGGACGAGTATTGGATTGTAGATGATCCCTCCATTAATGCTGAGGAGAGGTACATTGCCAAATTCCCCACAACTGTCAATAATCATTGTCCCATCATAATCACGACTATACCAATCAATATCGGAATGGGTAAGAGCCATGATCTTTTGTGACCACCATCCTTTCTTTGGATTCCAAAAAGCGTTGGCTTTGGGTAAGTGTGAAGTGAACCACTTGTACAATAAAGGAGCGCAACAAGTGATCATTCCTCCATTATGGAAGTTCCTCAGATAACAGAATGGTACGTGTCTGCTAACAAGGTAGGCACAGGATTCTTCTTCAAGAAAATTTTGATGGCATTGAGGTCCACAAAATTCTCAAAGCTTGGAAACAAGAATATACCATAGATGAGTAAGGCAAGGATAGCCTCGAATGCATCCATGCTTAAATGATCTGCGTAATACTGAGTTTTCTCAACCAAGAATTCTGCTTTTAACCCAAAGACTCCTCCTTTTGTAATCAGATTCTTTTTTATATCAACCGCTCCCAAACGTGTAGCTTTGGCAATGTCCTGCTCTTTAGGGTCCTTCTCTACAATCGGAAAAGGAGAATCTTCAAGAATAGGCAATCCAATTAACTGGGAATACTCTTCTATTGTGGGTATTAGCTGATAATCAGGGAATGTGAAACAGTGGTAAAGCGGGTCATAAAACTGGAGGAGAGTAGAAAGGAGTCCACTATCCATCTTTATCTTCGAGAGCAGCAACAACTTCCCATATCGGCTTTGAAATCCCTCTGGATCTGTCACTAAGGTGCTTAACCTTTTCAAGTCATCTAGGTTAAAACCCTTGTAAGTGTACTTCAAAGTCTTCTTTCTTTCACTGTTCATGACGACCTCTGATGTTTACAAACAACCAAGTCTGAGTTCCATGAAACCATATGATGATATGATGACATGATGATATGAATGCACAAACACAAGCAAGATGCATATGCACACAAACTTAAGGTTAAGGACAAGCATGAGTCCAAGTGTCTACCCATCCCCAAAGATTATACTATGGATTGATTGTACCTGCCGAACGGGTTCTACAAAGTTCCTAGAGTCATCAACCCATCTTTCGGATATTATCAACTTCCCAAATCACTTGGTAATCAATAATATTCTTAAGAGAATCTCGTCTGAGTGTAGTATCGTGTATCAACTATTTCGGAAATACTTCCTTATAGCCATCACACTACGTCCTAATAAGGCCAAAGTGGGGTAAAATGTAATCTAAAAGTCCACAGTGTCATGGGCTCCTTCGTTGAAAGTAGCATTGTTTTCACGAATACTCGATCAACAACACTAAACTCTCAAGAGGGCCTACACTGAGTGGTGGTTTCTCAAGTTAGCTTGGTCGAGAATCAACTCCCTATAAGCCTTCTCGAATATATCACCATCCTATCATAAGTGCACTCGAGCCCGGGTATAGGACCGTCTCATCACTCAAAGTACCCAATACCCAACATACAAACAAATATATTGACAAATATACATGTTAAGCAAATATTTACAAATATAGCATGCAATTAAACAAATTAGGCTAAACCCTCAAGTTTAAGTTTCCCCAGTGAAGTCGCCATTTCTGTTGCGGTGAGAATCGTGATACCAAGCTATTGATTAACTTGAATCTTTAATTCTTAAATTCACAACCGGACTTTAATTTATCCAAAGGAAATGTCTAAAGAAAGAAAAACCCTTTTCACAATGTAACAACAACGCTAAGAGATTCGGGGATCGGGGGTTGGTTATGCATAGGGTAGGTATTTCACATCCTAAACATCTGTAGTACTCTACAGGAACCTTTTGTTTGTTTGCATGCTAAGTTTGTTAAATGTTTGCTATGGATTAGGATTGGGTAAAAGGTGTAGGTTAAGACCTAAAGATAGTTTCTAAGCTTGCTCCCAAAGACATCGCGTCCTCTGCCTACATATCCTAACTAGGATAGAATCAGAGCAATCGTAGTTCACCTCACAAGGGATGAAGAACACTTGATTATGGTCAAGGTTCAAAGGGGAACAAACATATCCATGCTTGTGTAGAGTTTCACGAAACTCTCTAGATCTATGTTGAACACTCAAGAAAGGGGAGTAAATAATCATTTCCATGGTTCTTACATAAAGTTAACCAAACTCTATCCTAAAGTTCTACGTTGAGGAGCACTCCTAGTAAAGGTGGGTCTTTTAGACTTAAGCAAAGTCTAATGTCTTATGGGTTCTAATCTTAACTAAGGTTCAAGATGACTTTACAAAGTCAAAAGGGGTAATGAGCTATCCATGACACAAAGGTCAATGGAGAGACTTTTCCTTTGGAAGGGGGGAGGCAACTTGGATGAGAACTAAACAAGTTTCATCACTTGGGGAGGAAAATACTTATCAAAGCATAAGCACATTCAAGCATGAGGAATATAGAAGACATGATTATAATCAAGGATGAATAAACACATTACAATGAACAAGTACTTTAAGTAAGATGAATGGTTACAACCAAGCATGGTAAGTATATTACAATAAGTATGTCTTGACAAAGATGTAGGTACATTTTGAAAAAGATTGAAAGCATGGTGAAGGTAACAATCATGTAAACAAATAACAAATTAAAAATAAAAACTATGCATAGATAACAATCCCACACAATTAAATTAGTTTAGCCTCGTAATTTAGTAGGTATAAATATTCATAGCAATAACCAACAAAAGATGAAATCTCATCATGCTAACAAACATGAAGAAAGCAAATGCCAATAAATCTTACAAGATAAAAGTAGACATGGCATAAGGGAAATTTAATCGAGACATAAGGTGACGACCTAAGAGTGAGTTTACTAACAAGCAAACCAAAAGCATTGTTAAAATAATTAATCATGAGATCTCAATCCACCAAACAAAACTAGACATCACAATGACGAGTTTGCAAAAAGAATGAGTTAAGAAAGATGGAAGATCAATAAGTTATGAATATTTGAAGTTGAAGTGATTTATGACAATAAAAACAAATAAACAAAATAATAAAAAGAGGAAGGGTCAAGCTGGGAGTTGAACCTAGGCCTTTATGTTTACAAACACACCAACTCTACCACTGGAGCACTATGCGCGTGCTGGTATTGAAAGGAAAGGAATGAATAAAATATAAAACAACGAGAAAAGAAAATAAATGAAGCAAAAAATGCCTCGCTGGGGCTCGAACCCAGGACACAAGGTATGATAGGCGTTTTAATGGCAAGGCAATAACCACTGGGGTGGCGATACATCCATTGATTATCCCACCCCAAAAAATACATAAACCTTCACGCGTATTATTCTGGGAAAATCTTGAGGCAAAAACAAGGAAAAGTTGAAATACGATTTTACTCGAACTCTTTCAAAACTTGATCAATTTTCATAAAACAAGACTCTATTCCACTTGAAATTTGATGAGGAATAAGATAGTATCAACCATTTTTCAAAATCATGCTTACACAAAGGAATTCGATGGAACATGCATATGTGAGTTTTGAAGAACATTTGGAATTTAAAGTTTATGAACTGATGTGTTTAAAGCAAGTTAATACTCTGAGCAACCTCCAAACATGTAGTGGAATGAATTTCAGTAGGACATTTGATTAAAAACACTGAGAAAGAGAAAATGGCATGTGAGTTGTAAACAAAAAGATCATGACTTGAACATAACCAAAACAGAATGGTGAATAGCTAAACCAAGACCATCACCAACTCTGACCAACACAAACTCAATAAAATCTAACAAACATGACCTAAATGAAAACTGAAACAATCACCTACAAATCTCTAAACCAATACTGTCAGGTTTGAAACCTTGGTGGATTATCAAGTGAATGTTAAGATTCAAAGCATGATTGCTAAGTTTACAAACTTAAATGAGTAAACCAAAGGTGTGGATAACCAACAATGCTGAGGCAAAACCAAACAGGATACCACAAGGTACCAGCCAGAAACTTGAAATAAACAAAAGTGAATGAATTCGTGGACAGATGGCATGACAACACTAATCAAGCCTGCTATAACTGGTCTGGCAGCCTCTCAAAACCAACAGTTTATAATCTAAATCAACCAAAACAAAAAATAAGTCTAAGATGCTAAATGATCCTAACCAAAAGATTGATCACCAGGCACAACACCTAGCCAATGCATCCATAAGATTGAGATTCTATGCTGTCAAGAACTCTCATGACAACCACTAAATCAGTTCATGATTATGAGTAAAAGTACAAAACTGAACATCCTCTAATCCATGACAGCAATCCTGGCCACTTCCTTATTTCAAACAAATATTAACCACATCAGTACTCCGAAGTGCAAAAGTGGGGGAGTTTCTACCCCGGTTAGGTGTTACACTTGTGGTGAAGCGGGGCATCGTGCTCCAGAGTGCAAAAGTGTTGAACCGAAGTGTTTTAAGTGTGGCAAGTCAGGCCACAAGGCTCTAGAGTGTAGAAGCGGTGCGGGTGTTACTTGCTATAACTGTGGTGAGCGAGGGCACATCAGTACCAAGTGCGATAAGCCGAAGAAGAATCAAGGGAGCGGGAAAGTGTTCGCTTTATCTGGATCTGAGACTGCTAGTGACGATCGCTTGATCAGAGGTACGTGTTTTATTAATGGTATACCTTTGATCGCTATAATTGATACCGGAGCTACGCATTCTTTTATTTCTTTGGATTGTGTTAGAAGGTTGAATCTTGAGTTGTCTGTGATTGGTGGCAGTATGGTTATTGATACTCCTGCTATGGGTTCGGTAACTACAGCGTATGTTAGCTTGAATTGCCCGTTGAGTATTTTCGGTAGAGATTTTGGGATCGATTTAGTGTGTCTTCATTTAGATCAACTGGATGTCATTCTTGGAATGAATTGGTTAAAATTCAATCGTGTGTATATTAATTGTTTTGACAAAACGGTTATTTTTCTCGATTCGGATGTTGAAATGGATTTGTTTATGACGAGGAAACAAGTGAAGGAATCGGTACAAGATGGGGCTAAGGTATTGATGCTTATGGCAACTTTGAGGACTAGTGAAAGTGAAGAGATTGATGCTTTGCCCATTGTTAGAGATTTTCCGGAAGTATTCCCTGAAGAGATAAAGGATTTACCGCCGGAGCGAGAAGTGGAGTTTTCGATAGATTTGATTCCTGGAACTAGTCCGATATCGATGGCTCCATATCGTATGTCGGCCTCGGAGTTAAAAGAGTTGAATAGTCAACTTGAGGATTTGCTTGAAAAGAGGTTTATTCGTCCGAGCGTGTCACCGTGGGGTGCACCGGTATTGTTGGTTAAGAAGAAAGAGGGTTCTATGAGGCTCTGTGTGGATTACAGACAGTTGAACAAGGTGACTATTAAGAATAAGTATCCACTTCCAAGGATTGATGATCTGATGGATCAGTTGGTTGGTGCAAGCGTGTTCAACAAGATTGATTTGAGATCTGGGTATCATCAGATCCGTGTGAAAGCTGAGGATATTCAGAAGACGGCCTTTCGGACGAGGTATGGACACTATGAGTATTCCGTGATGCCATTTGGTGTGACTAATGCACCAGGTGTATTTATGGAGTACATGAATAGGATTTTCCATCCTTATTTGGATAAGTTTGTGGTGGTGTTTATCAACGACATCTTGGTTTATTCGAAGAGCGAAGGAGAGCATGCCGAGCATCTAAAGATTGTGTTATCTGTGTTGAGGGAGAAGCAGTTGTTTGCGAAGCTTTCTAAGTGTGAGTTTTGGTTGAAGGAAGTTAGTTTCCTTGGTCATGTGATTTCTATTAGTGGTATTGCGGTCGATCCGTCGAAGGTTGAAGCGGTATCACAATGGGAGACTCCGAAGTCAATTTTTGAGATAAGAAGTTTTCTTGGTTTAGCCGGTTATTATCGGAAGTTTATTGAGGGATTTGCTAAGTTATCGTTGCCGTTGACTCAGTTGACTAGGAAAGGTCAAGCCTTTGTTTGGGACGCCAAGTGTGAAGCGAGTTTTCAAGAACTTAAGCGAAGGTTGACGACAGCTCTTGTTTTGATTCTGCCAAATCCGGAAGAACCATTCATTGTGTATTGTGATGCTTCTTTGATGGGTTTAGGAGGTGTGTTGATGCAGAATAACCAAGTTGTAGCTTATGCTTCGAGGAAACTCAAAGTACATGAGAAGAATTATCCGACGCATGACTTAGAGTTGGCCGCCGTTGTGTTCGTGTTGAAACTCTGGAGGCATTATTTATTTGGCGCAAGATTTGAAGTGTTTAGTGACCACAAGAGTTTGAGATATCTTTTTGATCAAAAGGAATTGAATGCAAGACAAAGAAGATGGCTTGAACTTTTGAAGGATTATGATTTTGGCTTGAACTACCATCCGGGTAAAGCGAATGTAGTAGCGGATGCATTGAGTCGGAAATCATTGCATATGTCAGCATTGATGGTGAAAGAGTTAGAATTGGTCGAGTAATTTCGAGATTTGAGTTTGGTATGTGAGAGAACTTCTTTTGGATTTAAGTTGGGTATGTTAAAGCTTACAAGTGGTATTTTGGACGAAATTCGAGAAGGACAGCAATCGGATTTGAGCTTAGTTGATCGGTTGACTTTAATCAACCAAGGCCAAGGTGGTGATTTTCAGATTGATGAGAATGGTATTATGAGATGTCGGGATCGAGTTTGTGTTCCGAACATGGTTGAGCTTAAGAAGAGCATCCTTGAGGAAGGACATCGTAGCGGATTGAGTATTCATCCGGGTGCTACTAAGATGTATCAGGATTTGAGGAAAGTATTTTGGTGGCCTAGTATGAAGAGGGATATCGCGGAATTTGTATATTCTTGTTTAACTTGCCAGAAGTCAAAGATTGAGCATCAGAAGCCATCGGGTTTGATGAAGCCGTTGTTTATTCCTGAGTGGAAATGGGATAGTATCTCCATGGATTTTGTATCGGGTTTGCCGATGACGCCGAGTAATTTTGAGGCTATTTGGGTTATCGTAGATAGGTTGACTAAATCTGCTCACTTTATTCCTATGCGTATGGATTACCCTTTGGAGAAGTTGGCTAAGTTGTATATTGAGAGGATTGTGTGTCTGCATGGTATTCCGTTAAGTATTGTTTCGGATAGAGATTCGCGGTTTACTTTGAGATTTTGGGAGAGCCTGCAGAGTGTTTTGGGTACTAAGTTGCGTTTGAGTTCAGCGTATCATCCTCAGACTGATGGTCAGACGGAGAGGACGATTCAGTCGCTTGAAGATCTTTTGAGAGCTTGTGTATTGGAAAAAAGAGGAGCTTGGGATAGCTACTTGCCTTTGATTGAGTTTACCTACAACAACAGTTTCCATTCGAGTATTGGTATGGCACCATTTGAGGCGTTGTATGGTAGGAGGTGTAGGACACCATTGTGTTGGTTCGAGTCCGGAGAGAGTTCTGTTGTTGGACCCGAGTTAGTTCAACAGACTACTGATAAGATCAAGATGATTCAAGAGAAGATGAGAATTACTCAGAGTCGTCAGAAGAGTTATTATGACAAGAGGAGGAAGGCACTTGAATTTCAAGAGGGAGATCATGTGTTTCTTCGAGTCACTCCGATGACAGGTGTTGGTAGGGCACTGAAGTCGCGCAAGTTGTCGCCGCGTTTCATTGGTCCTTATCAGATTTTGCAAAGGATAGGGGAGGTGGCCTATCGTGTGGCTTTACCACCGTCGCTTGCTAATCTTCACGACGTATTCCATGTATCTCAGTTGAGGAAATACATTGCGGATCCGTCTCATGTAGTCCAAATAGATGATGTGCAGGTGAGAGATAACCTGACTGTTGAGACATCACCTATGCGGATTGAGGATCGGAAATTGAAACTGCTTCGAGGTAAAGAGATTGCTTTAGTGAAGGTCGCTTGGGGAGGACCGGCTGGTGGAAATGTTACGTGGGAGCTTGAGAGCCAGATGAAGGAGTCTTATCCAGAACTGTTTGAATCAGGTAACATTTTCGAGGACGAAAATTCCTAAAGTGGGGGAGAGTTGTAACAGTCCAAATTTCATTAAATAATTAATTGTAGTAATTAATTGATTTAGTGGGATTTTTATTAATGTTGGAAATTAATTTTTATTAATTGGAATTAATAGAGAATTGAGAAGGAAATTGGAAGGAAGGAAAATAAAGGAATATATAAGTGAGGAAGAAAAGAAAAGAAAGTTAGAAAACATTTGGAAAGAAAGAGGAAAGAAAGAAGAAAGAAGAGAAAGAGAGGAGAAGAAGAGGAAAGTGGAAATCATCAAGAACCAACATCAAAGCTCCGATTAATCGAGGTAAGGGTGAGAAATGTTTCTATTTGATCATTGCATGATGTTATGTATATTGGGTGGGGTTTTGGTAGAGTTCCCATCACTTTCCATTTAGGGAAAATGTTGAATAAATCGGTAGATTGATGATTTAATCGGTTGAAACTGAGCAATAATGCCGTAGAATAGTCGGGTAACATGTATTGATGCTATTTGTACTGATTTGGATGTTTGAGGTTTGGTTGATGATGGATTGATGAAGGAGAGGCAGAATAGGGTTCTGTTCTGCGCAGGTTCGCTGGCTCTCGCCAGGCGAGCGAAGGCGAAGCTTCGCCAGGCGAAGCCTAGCGAATGCTGGCGAGTAATTATGATTAAGTCCCAGTGGACTTCGCTGGCGAGTTCGCCAAGCGAAGGTGGATAGTGAAGGTTCGCCCAGCGAAGGTGCTGGCGAATGGTGGCGAATGAAGTCAGTAGCTACTGACTTGGGCTCGCTGGGAAGTCTCGCCAGGCGAAGCCTAGCGAGTGTTCGCTGAGAGAGTTCGCCAGGCGAAGGCCAGGCGAAGGTTCGCTGCGAGGGTTCGCCAGGCGAATGAAGGCGAATGTGACAGCATTTTTCTTTTGCTGTGTTGCTCATGTGGTGATTGTTTGATTGATTCACATAGGTTAATACCTCTATGATATGATATAGATATGATCTATTGTGATGATGTGTGCTGTGGGTAGCCTACGGGCGTGAATCCTAGTTGATGTGCGATGCGTATTAATTGTGATAAATAGAAATACATGTGGATACAATGATGAATGTATGTGTATTGTCTAATGAACTTGCGAATGCTTGATGTGTATACAATTATGTGATGAGTATGCATGAGAACATGGTGGATATGTGTGCATAACTTATAATTGTATGATTGGTATTGTGATGTGTATACCTTGTATGAGATGGCATGAGATAAAGAATAAACATACTATGAAAAATGTGTTGTGGATGCATATTGTTTATATGCGATTGTATGTTAAAATACATGAAGAATGCATGAGAGCATAACGATGGATATGCGTGCATTGCTTGCTAAATATGGTGTTGTATTGAATTGTGAATATATATGTGGATAATGCATGAGAACATATCGCGGATATGTGTGCATTGTGTGTTAATGTGGTGGTATTATTGAATTATGAATACATCGATGAATGTTATGTGAATATGTTGTGTGTGCAATCATAATGTAATTCTTGAAGAGATGAATTATTTGAATGCATGAGATTAAGATGTCGGTCTTAAGTGCATTTGTTGTGATTGATTGTACATGCATCATTTAGTCAAGAGGCAATGTCTGTTAGTTTCGTGGAAACTAGTGGCTTGTCCCAAACCTAGAAGTGTGGGTTTGAAGGCTTAGAGGACGGGCCTTTGTGGTTATCGGTCTAGAAGTGTGGACCCGGTTTAATGTAAAAACCGAAAAAAGATAACAGGTTATCGGTCTAGAAGTGTGGACCCGGTTTAATGTAAAAACCGAAAAAAGATAACGAGAGTCGGTACCGCATTGCACGAGTTGCATTGAGTTGTTGAGTCACATTGATATATGACATATGCATGAAGAGATGCTTATGTGTGAATGACGAGATTGTGGAAATTGTAAGTGTATGCATAATGTGGGAATGCTTTGTGAATATCCATGTTTGTCTATATATGGGTGGTAAATATATATGACTAAGAGAATGAAGTGTGGTGAGAAATGTGAATATGTGTTATATGACTACCTATAAATATATATATATATATATAATCTTATGCTTTGATTATTATGGTTATATTTCTCACCCTTCTGCTGTTTTATAATGCTCTACGAGGCATTGCAGATTAGGATGCTGGAGTCCTTTTGTGAAGTTAGTCTTCATTCTTTTGAGTCGGCTGCTCTGATATGTAACACCGGGTAGTTAGACTAGTATAGTCATTCTTTTGTGATACATTGTGATGTATCAGTTGATGTGATTGTGTAATCTAACTGATATGATGTATTAATTTGGATTAACTTGTATGTATGTGGATTAATATTTTGGAACTGATTAAATGATTTGATCTTCCGCTTACTTTTGAAAATGTTACATATCTTGTGGAGAAAAATGTGAAAGTGTTTTATTGGTGAAATTGTGGCATTCTTCTTTTATACCTTATTGTAAAACCTTTTTACTCTGATAATTTGTATGTGCTTAATTGTTTTATATGCATTTATTTGGGGTATAGAAGGGGGTGTTACAATACATCTGATGGAACCTTAAGCTGGTACTCCAATTGCCTCATGATAGCATCTAAACTATGAGTTGACAAACTCAGTTCTAAGTACAGGCAAAGACAACAAATTAACCTATCCTGAAAATGTCAAAAAGCCAACAACTGCCACTGCACAGTCTAGGATACTAATACAAATAGCCCTGAGTATCTCACCATGGATTGATAAATCCAACCTCAAAACAGACCTAACAGCTGCCTCTAAGAAACAAAACTCTCAGACAGTTCCCAATAGTGTCTACACACAGTAGCAGTCACCAACATAAAAGTGGCATTGCATCCACATTGTCTTAGTGGCAGTCACTCATCTATCAGCACATGAGTTGACAAACTCAATATGCCTCCTGACAAAAACCAAACCAGGGATAAAGCATCCCAAACCAAAGGAGCCATCTGACTCAGGGAAAAAGAAAAGTGAACATGGACAAACTTACACATAAGTCCTAGCAGCAGGTCCTAAACCAATGAACCCAAGGACAGTCCTAAATGCAAACTACACTAAGCTGGACAAATTCAGAAACATGAACAGAAATTATACTTCACAAATGATAAATATCAATCATGCAAGATTTAAGATCAAAACAGCTAAACTATACTTCTTCATGTTGACAGATTTTCAAAACAGTTTGGTTCTCCTAACATAACAATGTTGAAAAACATAGGTTCAATCAAATGCTCAGCACCATACATTCATAAAGGTGAGAAACCACATATGTTACCCTAATGGCATTCTAACATAAGATATCATGATCTTGACAAATTCGTGCCTCAACATAACTATCACATTATGATTAACAAACCATCTTAACATAACAATGTATAAATTTTGCACATAACCAAATAACACATGTTGACGTAGATTAATAGGATAGATTATAAAGACATACCTCTCCTTGAGAAAGCTTACAATTAAAGAAACCCAGAGATCCTCTTTTTGACACAAATTTGATGTTTGCTTCCTCTTGAAGCAATAAGTGATTTTTTGGGACAGTTTGAGTAAACAAACTTCCAGCTGGTTTTTTGTGTTTTGGACAGTTGAAACACAATATATATGAGGTGTGTGGATGTTTGGGATAGCAAGAATCAGCTTCTACAAGGACTTGGCAAATTTTGAGGACTATGGTCAAACTTCTCTAGTGTGGGAGTTGACTTTTGTGGGAATGAGCTTTTTGAGTGGCCTGAAGGTATAGACACCTTCTATATGGCATATAGGATGTGTGTGGATTCTCTTCAAGGCTTTGGAAGCAATGGAACTGGTCTTGAGCAGAATCTTGCTCAAGACAGATTTTTGGCAAAAATGGACATTTTATGTTTTGAAGTTTCTTGAGAGAATGAGAGAAGGAGGAGAGCAATGTTTCTCTTGGTTGTTAGAGGATGCTCTGGTGTGTATTGGAAGTGAGGGAGAGGCCTTTATTTATAGGAAAACCAAGGATGAGGGCAGCATTGTATTTTACCACTTTTGGAGGGAAATTGTGAAGTATTTTGCAAAATCTTGCCAATATCTTTGTGATAGCCATTTTCACATTAGCTCCAATGCTCTATGCAAGTAAATGGCAGTTGGAAGGATGGATGAGGTGATAGGAGAGAGTCCTTGCTAGTAGGGGACTGCTGCTGTCATGATATGGGAAAAAGTTTCTCTTTCGTGGTGTAAAAATGATTATTATAATGCTTACTTGCCCCAAGTTGTACAAACTCTCCAATTCTTCATTTTTTCTGGTTTTTACATCATCCAAGCCTCATGATATCAGAAAGAAACAAAGCCCAATAGCTGATTGTAGCCCATATTGATTAATACTGAATTTTGAAAAATCTTGAATTGGTGATCTCAAGTGTGACAGACCCAACTTCAAGGCATCATAACTCCTAGCTCATAAATCTCCTTGGGGAGTTCTTGCACTTTTTAGAAAGCCCTTGTGTAGCTCTAAAACTTTCATGTTTTGGGAATTTCCAAATTCTTGATGGAACTAGGATTAAAAACCTTTCAAAGTTCTGAAAAAAAATGGTTTGTATGGCCAGAATTTGTGAAATTTCACTAAGTCTTTTACCCTTGAAAAATGAATTTTGCCATAACTCCAATTCCATGCATTTTTTGAATATGGACCACTGTGGGACTTTTGTAGGGTTTGTCAAGACCTTTCAAACAAGCTTAGAACCACCTCAATTGGATGTGTGGTTGAGGAGTTATGGTTTTGCCCCTTTCGAAACCCTAATTCCCGATTTTTGCAATTACTTCCTAACCCTTGATCCAATGGTCATGAAATTTTATGGGGAGGTGTAATATGATATAAGGAACATTTTTAATTCACACCTTGAAGTCAAATTCCTTATTGTTGGAGAGTTGACGTTTTGGTCAACTTTTCGATCGATCGGTGTCTACCGAGTCGCCCGTTGGTGATCCGGACATCCTGAGGACTTGAAACTCTTTGGACGGACTTCACTAAGCCATAGGAGCTTAATGGACCTTTATCCCATCATTGAAATACTCTTTGAATCAAAATTCAAACTACAATTGACTTTTTCCAGTCAAAAACCCTAATCGGGTATCTCAAATTGCACTGTTCTCGAACCCCGGGTGACCACCTTAAATTGGATTCATACTTGACCTAATGTTGTATTCTTGATATTGTTTGAAGTTGAATCAATCCAAAACATCGATTGATCGGACCACTGAAGTCTCGATTTTGATGGTACAGAACCCTAATTCACCTGTATCTTGACAAAGATAAACTTGAACTAGATTAAGGTTAGTTAATCAAATGAATATGATCCTACAATGATGATGAGGATCTAAGGGGTCAAAATTTGGGGTGCAACAAAGACGAAGTCAGAATCATTGACTAAGTTGGAGAAAGATCTAGCTGAGCAGATTAGGGTACGAGAGCGGACCGGTCAGGATCTTAAAAGCACCTGCAGCATTTTGAAGCACAAGAAGAAGGATTTAGACAGAGCGTATCTGGAGATATCCAAATTCAATGAAAAATGGAATGCTACTTTGAACGCTAACAAGAACAGGGAGGATCAGTTTCGCACTCAGATTGATAAGCTGAAGGCGCAACTCAAGGTCAAGGAGAAAGAAGTAATGGTGGAATCGTCCCACAGATACACGATTGAGCAGAAATACCATGAGACTTTATTAATGCTTGGAGAGCTTAAGATCCGAGAAGGTGTGAAGAAACCCAGGTTGGAAGATGCCTTTGGCGAAGATGCTTGGGAAGATTGTTGTCATTGTCTCCGAGATGTGATACACAGAAGGGACATCCTCATCAGAGAGTTGGTTGTCAAACCAGACCACCCAGATACGAATACAATGCTTAAGGAGGCTGAGGCCTAGGGCAAAGAGCAAGATTGCTAGGGACGTTTATCTTCTGATATGTCATAGTAGTTTCTTTCCTTCTGTATCTTGATCATCACCAGATCTGTTGGATGAGATCAATACCTTTTTGTATTCAGATCTTTCTCAGTTGTTATGTATTGTCTCAGCTTTACCTGATATATGAGAATATTTTGGTGGTATTCTTGTCCATCTCTGTTGTTCTTGTTTATTAAAACTAAAATCAAGGGGGTGATCTCCCTGTAAATACATAGACATGTTTGCATTTTGCATCTTGCATTCTTATTTGCATCGCAGGTGTTCTCAGTGTCCTTTGTTCTTATCTCTGCTTGGTTTTCTCCAGTAACAGGATTGACGAGTTCAGTTTCCACAGATATCTAGCTCGAGGGAATCAGCAAAAAGTAATGGATCAGGTTCAATATGAATTGCAGGAAGTCAGAGCTCACATGTCCCAATTCATGGAGCTGATGCAGAATGTTGCTAGTGGGAAGGAACAATTGAAAACTATGGTCTAGCCATTGATAGCATGGGTTGACGAAGAGTGTGTTTTGCATGGAGGATCTGGTGTTATTCCTCCACTGGTTGGTGGGTCTGTTCCACAGGGTATTCCTACTGTTATCATACCTCCAGGCGGAGGTGCTGCGAATGAAAATGGTAATGTTGCTGGTGGAAGTGTGTGTGCTATGAACGGGGTTGCTGGTCCTCATTAGGAAGATCACCAGGATGATGTCTTTTCCATGAAAGATATGGAGGGTGGTTTGCCAACTGAAGCTGACAGAAGGTTTAAACTGATCGAGGAGAAGATGAAGTCTTTCGAGAATCAGAACACTCTAGGTCTTGATACGTTAGATCTGGGTCTAGTTCTTGGGGTCAGGATTCCGCCCAAGTTTAAGGTACCAGATTTCGACAAGTACAAAGGGACAACCTGTCCTAGAGTACACATCTGAGCATATTTTAGAAAAATGTTTGCATACTCTGATGATGAAAAGCTGTTAATGTATTTTTTTTCCAAGATAGTCTGGCAGGAGCGTCTTTGGAATGGTATATGGGACTTGAGAGAACTCATATCCGCAGCTGGAGAGAATTGGCTGAGGCTTTCGTTCATCACTATCAGTATAATAGTGACCTGACACCGACCATGGTACAATTGCAGAGTTTTTCGCAGAAGAATACTGAGAGCTTCAAGTAGTACGCCCAGAGATGGTAGGATTTAGCTGTGAGGGTCCAACCTCCTATGGTGGAAAGAGAGCTAATCAATATGTTTATGGCTTCACTTCCTGGAGTGTATTATGAGAAGTTGATAGGCTGCATGTCTGGGATTTTTCGATTTTGTGATGGCTGGTGTAAGAGTCGAAAGTGGGATTAAGTCTGGGAAGATTCCAAATGGTGGTGGATCCTCTTTGGGAGGAGCAAAGAAACCATATTTAGCAAACCCTAAGAGGAGGGAAGGGGATGAAAATGCCATTTCTCACAAGGTTAAAGGTAAAGCTCATTCTTGTTATCATCAACAAGTTGCTACTGTAGCTATCCCGACTGCACCTCAGCAAAGAGTTAACGCTCCGTGACCTTACGCTGCTAGACCCAAAACAATCGGTAGGCAGTTTGAGACTCCTCCGATGCCGTATTCTCAGTTGTTACAACATCTGTTGCAGTTGCAACTGGTTCAAAAGAGGACTTTGGCTCCTCTCACTGGTACATCGCCTCCTGGTTACGATCCAAATGCCAGGTGCGATTTTCATTCAGGCACTTCCGGCCATAATATTGACAACTGCAAAGCCTTCAAGCACAAAGTTCAAGACTTGCTTGACTTAAAGGCTATCAACTTCACCAACGAGAGGCCTAATGTGAATCAGAACCTGATGCCGAATCATGGGGTGGCAAGAGCTAATGTCGTTATTGAGGGAGAAAAATTGACTCTGATAACTGATGTTGGGGATTTGAGGACTCTGTTGAGTTTTGTGAAGGCTAGTTTGTTAAAGAAGGGAGTGTTTCTAGGGTGTTCTGCTGACTGCTTAGAATGTGAAGCACAACCTGAGGGCTGTGATCTTTTGAAGAAGGGTATTCAGAGAATGATTGATGAGGGTTGTTTGCAATTTGACAAGGTTGTAAGAGAAGACATCGAGGATAAAGTGAGTAATGATGGAAGCGAAGTTACTACAATCTCTATTCCATACCGGTCAATCAATATTTCAGCACCTTCTAGGCCAACGCCGGTTATCATTATTGTACCTGGATCTGTGCCGTACGAGAGCACTAAAGCAATCTCATGGAACTATGGGGAAGAGGTGTTCTGTAATAGGCAGAGACAAGAATTGACAGGATCTTCATGCAGAAGTTCTTCAGTTGAGAATATAGTTGGTGCCGGCAGTATCACTAAAAGTGGCAAGATCTTTTCCCCACCAGAGGTTAATACTGATATAAATGACAAAGGGAAAGGTAAGACCGTGATTGAGGAGAATGTTCAACAACAGGTTGGTAGTGATGTTTTTTTGAAGGACGCAGAGGAATTTTTTAGAGTCATTCAAAAAAGTGACTACAAGATTGTGGATCACTTAAATCAAACTCCTTTGAAGATTTCCATTCTATCATTATTGTTGTGTTCGGAGGCACATTGCAACGCTTTATTGAAAATTTTGAACTCAACATATGTACCCCAGGAGATTTCGGTTAATCAGTTGGAGGGGTTAGTAGCTCATGTAAACGCCGATAATGGTTTGGGTTTTATGTACCTGGATTTGAATCCTGCTCGAAGGAACCATAACCATGCTTTACATATATCAATAGAATGTAGAGGGTCCCTACTGTCGCATGTCCTGGTTGATACATGATCATCCCTCTATATGCTGCCAAAGAAGGCGTTGATGAAATTAGATACTCAAGGTTTGATATGCACGCCAAGTGATTTTGTGGTGAGGGCTTTCGATGGGTCTAAGAGGTTAGTATTTGGGGAGATTACCATGCCCATTCAGGTGGGACCGGAGATCTTTGGTGCAATTTTTTACATTATGGGTATCCAGCCAGCATATAGCTGTTTGCTTGGCTGACCTTGGATACACGTTGCGGGAGCAGTCACTTCAATGTTGCATCAAAAGCTTAAATATATGATGGAAGAGGGAGTTGTTACAGTATGAGGTTAAGAGGATATAATGGTTAGCCATTTTTCATCCTTCAAGTATGTGGAAGTGGATGGGGAGATCCACGAAACACTTTACCAGGCGTTCGAAACAGTTCAGATTTAGGAGAAGCCTCCCATGGAATCCAAAAGCCCTGAGGTCTCCATGTCATTGTTCAAGGAAGCCCGTGCTATCATATAATCTGGTTCATCATAGAAGTGGGGCCAAGTTATTAATGTTCCCGTCAAGCAGGACAAGTTCGGCTTGGGATACAAACCCTCCAGTTCTTCTCAAGACGTTCTGAGATACAGGGGACCTGTTCAATTCACCAACGGTGGTGTGATATTTGACATGATTAATGCCATTGAAGATGACGAAAGTGACAGGATTGCGATATAGATGCTTGGATTCGTCCATGTACTCCTGAACAGAAGCTATGCAACTGGACTACTAAAGAAGTCATTCTTGTTACTACTGTAGAGTAATATTCATTGTTCTGGTTATGTTCAGTCCTACGTTCTGCCCAAGGCGTAGTGACCCAACTTGTGGGCCCTCTTGTTATTTGCACTTTATCATAAATAAAGGACGTTTTTCGCATTCAAATATTGTGATCCCTGTTTTTCTTATTTTTTGTTTTTGCATTTATTAAACAGAAAAATTGCAATGTGTTTTGTTTGTTACATTGCACAATAATAATAAACATCATCATGCACGTCTTTTCTATCAGATACCATCGATTCAAATTTGGCTATGGCTTCGTATGACTTTGATAATCCCATTTATCAAGCTGAAGAAGAGATTGATGAAGACTGTGAACTACCCGAAGATTTAGCCAGACTTCTCAAGCAGAAGGAAAGGGTCATTGTGCCTCATTAGGAGGATATTGAAGTTATCAATCTGGGTATCGAAGACGACAAGAAAGAGGTTAGAGTTGGGAATGCATTGGAAGACAGTATCAAGAGAAGACTGGATGAAATGCTCCGTGAGTATAAGGGTGTCTTCACTTGGTCTTACCAAGACATGTCTGGGCTGGATACAGATATTGTGGTACATTGGTTGCCTCTCCGAGAAGAGTGTCCGCCAGTCAAGCAGAAGTTGAGACGGACGAGACATGACATGGCAGTTAAGATCAAAGAAGGAGTTCAGAAGCAGTTGAATGTTGGTTTTCTTGCTATCACGAACCACCCTCCATGGGTCTCTAATATTGTTCTTGTTCCTAAGAAAAATGGAAAGGTCATGATGTGTGTTGAATACAGAGATCTGAATAAAGCGAGCCTGAAAGACAATTTCCCACTCCCTCACATTGATGTGTTGGTTGATAACACCGCTCAATATTCTGTGTTTTCCTTCATGGGTGGCTTCTCTGGGTATAACCAAATCAAGATGGCCCCAGAGGACATGGAGAAAACTACTTTCATTACACCGTGGGGGACTTTTTGCTATGGGGTGTTGCCCTTTGGATTGAAGAATGCTGGGGCAACCTATGAGCGGGCGATGGTGACTCTCTTTCATGATATGATTCATCATGAGATCGAGGTATATGTTGATGACATGATTGCGAAGTCACAGATGGAGGAAGGACATCTGGTAAATCTTCTGAAGTTGTTTGAAAGGTTAAGGAAGTTAAAGCTGAGGTTGAATCCTAACAAGTGCACCTTCGGGGTAAGACCTGGAAAACTACTGGGGTTCATTGTCAGTGAAAAGGGTATTAAGGTGGATCCTGCTAAAATAAAAGCTATACAAGAAATGTCTGAGCCGAGAACGGAAAAAGAGGTTTGTGGTTTGCTGGGGAGATTGGACTACATTGCAAGGTTCATATCTCATCTCACAGCCACTTGTGAACCAATATTCAAATTGTTAAGAAAAGATCAAACAGACAGGTGGAATGAAAATTGCCATAAGGCATTTGAAATAATAAAAGAGTATCTGCAGGAACCTCCAATACTCATGCCTCCAGTTGCAGGGAGACCTTTGATTATGTATCTCACGGTTCTTGAGAATTCAATGGGATGTGTGCTCGGTCAACAAGACGAGTCAGGTAGAAAAAAGCATGCCATGTATTACCTGAGTAAAAAATTCACTGATTGTGAGTCGAGATACTCAATGCTGGAGAAAACATGTTGTGCACTCGCTTGGGCTGCTAAGCAGTTAAGACAGTATATGTTAAACTATACAACCCTGTTGATTTCGAAGATGGATCCTATCAAGTATGTCTTTGAAAAACAAGCACTCTCCGGAAGGATTGCCCAATGGAAAATGGTTTTAACAGAATATGATATTCGGTATGTTTCCTAGAAAGCCATAAGGGAAGAATTATGTCAGAATATCTTGCTGAACAGCCGATTGAGAATTATCAGCCGATGAAGTTTGATTTTCCAAATGAAGACGTCATGTTTTTAAAGATGAAAGACTGTGATGAGCCTTTACCTGACGAGGGTCATGAGATTGGATCTCAGTGGAAATTGGTTTTCGACGGAGCCATTATTTCATATGGTAATGGAATCGGTGCAATCATTACAACTCCTCACGGTTCTCACATACCGTTCACTGCTCGATTGACATTCTCCTGCACCAATGATGAAGCCGAGTACGAAGCATGCATTATAGGCTTAGAAGAAGCCATTGATCTGAGGATCAAGAATCTAGATGTGTATGGAGATTCAGTGCTTGTCGTCAATCAAATCAAAGGAGAATGGGAAACTCGTCAGGCCAACCTGGTGCCCTAAAAGAAATAGGCAAGGAGACTACTGCCAATCTTTGATAGAGTTGAGTTTCATCATGTGCCCAAATCTGAAAATCAGATGGAGGACACCTTGGCAACGTTATCATCAATGTACAAAGTGGATTATTGGAATGAAACTCCAACTATCACCATCATGCGTCTTGATAGACCCGCTTTTGTGTTTGCAATTGAGAAGGTATCAAATGGAAAACCTTGGTATTTTGATATCAAGCATTTTCTAAAGACTCAAGAGTACCCATCTGGGGCATCCAACAAAGATAAGAAGACTCTGAGGAGGTTAGTCAGTAATTTCTATCTGAACTAGGATGAAGTACTATACATGAGAAACTTTGACATGGTCTTGTTGCGCTGTATTGATGAATATGAAGCAGGCCTGTTAATGGAGGAAGTCCACGAGGGTTCTTTTGGTACTCATGCCGGTGGATATGCAATGGCCATAAAACTGTTAAGAGTTGGGTACTACTGGATTACTATGGAATCTGATTGCTTCAAATACGCCAGAAAATTCCATAAATGCCATATTTATGCTGATAAGGTGCATGTTCCATCGACTCCTCTGAATGTGTTAACATCTCCTTGGCCCTTCGTTATGTGGGGAATCGATATGATCAGAAAGATTGAGCCGACTACTTCCAATGTTCATCGCTTCATTCTGGTTGCGATTGATTACTTTATGAAATAGGTAGAAGCAGTTTCCTTTGCCAATGTCACCAAACAGGTGGTCACCCGATTCATAAAGAAGGACATCATTTGTCATTATGGAATTCTGGAGAGAATCATTACTAATAATGGGTCAAATTTGAATAACAAGATGATGAAGGAACTGTGCCAGAGTTTCAAGATTGAGCATCACAACTCTTCTTCATATCGTCTGAAGATGAATGGCATTGTTGAGGCAGTTAACAAGAATATCAAGATTGTGCAGAAGATGGTTGTAACCTATAAGGATTGGCAATAGATGTTGCCCTTTTCTCTTCATGGTTATCGTACTTCGGTGCTTATGTCAACCAGGGAAACTCTTTTCTCACTGGTGTATGGTACGGATGCAGTCCTACCATTAGAAGTTGAGATTCCTTCTTTGAGGGTATTGTCTGATGTGAAGCTTGACGAAGCTGAATGGGTGTAGACCAGATTGAAGAGAAGAGATTGGCAACCATTGCTCATGGCCGGTTGTACCAGAGTAGGATGAAGAAATCCTTTTATCAGAAAGTGCATCCTCGGTGCTTCCAGACAGGTGATTTGGTGTTGAAAAGGATCCTTCCTCCTTAGACAGATCACAGGGGCAAATAGACTCCCAACTATGAAGGTCCATATATGGTAAGAAAGTTTTTCTCTAGAGGAGCCTTATTACTATCTACCATGGATGGTGAATATTTTTCGTCCCCTGTGAATGCAGACGTAGTCAAAATATACTTTGCTTAAAAGAGACCTGATGGACAGAAAAAGAAAAGTCCAGGCGAAAATGGGGCATCCCGGCGAACCATAAAACGAGAAGGTTCAGGCAAAAATTAGGGATATAAGAAACAGAATGAATCCGCAAAGTTGAAAACCTGAAAAGGCGACTTTGGCAAAAATGGGTATCCCGGTGGATTGAAAACTCGAAAGGGAGATCCAGGCAAAAGTTAGGGATTTGAAAGCAAATGACTGCATTCTGCGTTTGATCTATGAACTTATTCAATGCATGGGTATCCCGAAGGAAAGGAATCACTTGAATTAGTCTTTTTAGAAGGCGAAACATGGGGGAATATCGAAAACATTCAAGTCATAGCTGAATCGACACACGGTGGTTGTTTGTTTCCACATTGCCGACATTTGTATTTGATTTTTGCTTTGTTGCGCAATTACCTATTTTCAGGAATTGTATCTGAATTGTAATTCGCTTATTTATAGGCCTTTTATCAATAAAGTATTCACTTCAGTCAAAGAGCTTTTCATTTCTCATTTTTACTTTTAGTGTTTTGTTTGCAAAAATGTCTGATATTTTGATAAACATTACAGGTGAAAACATGAGGCTTTACGTGTCATGAATGGTAACCCAGGTAGCCATTTCACACATAGGGAATCCTATTGTTTCTTGTTTGTTGCAGGATGGCAGGGTCCTCTCCCCAGTAGAGCTTTTCTCCCCAGTGATGAAGTTCTAACAGCAATGCACAATGAAACATTCCTCCCCTAGTAGGAGTCCAGAGTTATATTTCCCAGCCGAAGTGAACTTGTATTCCCCAACAAGTTTGCGAAGGGTTGATTATTTCAGATAGAATGCAGTCCGAAATTTTGTTCAGTGAAGATTTTTGCATCCCCACGATAGAGATTTTGTCTTCCCCACAGAATTTTGTTATCAAATTAGAAGTGTTGTCGCCAGGAAAGATGTGGCGTATCTCTAGCGGAGCAGAGTTTCTGTCTCCCCAGCAAGGCTAATCCCCAGTAGGGTGGATTTATTCTCAGCATATTAAGCAGAGTAAGGTTGAACGATATTCCCTCAGTAGCAGGACAGATTTCAATTCAGTGTTACTCTCTAGTAGAGGCAACGTCTTTGACGTCCTTCCCCAACGGAGTCGACGTTCTGGTGTCTCCCCAGCAAGATCAGTATTCAATAATTTCTTCCCTGAGCAGATATTAATGTTGATTCCCTTGACAGGTACATCAATGGCAGGTGGATATCTCCAGCAAAGTCCAATGATCATTAGCATCTTTTAGGATCAGTTGTCGGGACGAGTTCCCAACAGATGGTATTCTCATTGTCCTCATGGCAGATGTCTAAACAGAGCTTGTTTATTCCCTAGTAGAAAGAAGTTCTCTGTAGATATTCATTACATTCCTTGTGGGGGGAATCATTAATAGAGGTTACTTTTATCTCTTCGACAAGACGAAACACTCAGCAGAAGCCTCTGACATCCCTAACAAAGCGGATTGTTATTTGTACATCCCCAACATAGCAGATTGTTATTTGTACATCCCCAGTAGGGAAAATTGTTACTTGTATGTCCCCAGCAGGGAGGACTTCTTTTCCAAGCGAGTAGAACCTTCATCAAGGCGGATTTCAGTGTTATTCTTGATTCCCCACTGAGTGGAGTTTTTGCGTATTCCCCAGCAGGGTGAAGTTTTTTAAGGAGAGTCGTCCATGGCGTATTCCTCAGCAGAGTTGGTTGCGGGTGTTTGTAGCACTCCTCCGGGTTGTATTCCTTTGTATTTGCATTTGCATAACATCCTCCCAAATGCGTAGAATTTCCATTTCATATGGAGCATTACGCCATTTTCAAACATATGCATCTGAAGCATAAGCCATGTTCGATACCTGTGGTGCTAGTGTCTTTTCAGCGGATGTGTCGCTACTCGAAAAAAAGCAACGACGGAGAGGCGAGAAAGAAAGATAGAAGAGTTGCCACCGAACTTTATTTATCCCACGAGGGGAAAGGAAAATATTGAGAAAATCCTAAGAAAGATACGGATAAGATGGTCTTGCAACCAATAACGGGTTCGGAAGCCGATTATGCAAAGGAAAGGTATTAGCACCCCTTGCATCTATTGTACTCGATCGGAACCATTTGTTTGTCTACATGTGAAGGTGTTTTCTAAAAGATATTGTTGTATAAGAGTGTTCCAAGGGAGAGAGAAAGGTTAGAAACAAAGAAAGGAGGGATAACGGGGAAGAGGTGACTCAGTAGGACTTCGCGGTCCTAGGCCTACGTATTCTCAATAGATATGAGAAAGTCAGAGTCAACGTAGTTCGGGAAACTACGGGTGATGGGGGGAGGTTGCTCGCCAAGACATCGCCGACTTGTGCCTATGTATCCTCATCTGGTATGAGAAATCAGAGCAAACGCAGTTCGGGCTACGATTTGCTAGGAAGTTCTGGTAGACGATGCTAGCATACGCATTCTAGCAATTTAGGTGTATTGTTGCTCGCTCGTTGGAGACTTAGGCGTTACCTGTTTGCGGTAGAACGGACGTAGCATTTCTTTCTCCGGGAAAGGGTGGAAAAGAAAGGAGTGCTCGCCAAGACATCTCCGTCTTGTGCCTACGTATTCTCATTTGGCATGAGAAACCAGAGCAGCCGTAGTCCGGCCTACGGTTAACTGGTGTTTTTGTGGATGATGTTATTGTGAGCATTCTAGCAGTTAGGTGTCTTGCTGCTCGCTCGTTGGAGACTTATGCGTTTCCTGTTTGCGGTAGAACGGACGTAACATATCCTTTTTGAAAAGATTAATTTTCGCCACTCGAGGTAAGATGTCACGTTTGATTTGTGGAAGTTGTTTTTAGGGGTGAAATAGGTCCTCGGATAGTAACCCCTTGCGGGTAGTACCCAATTCTTTATCTCAAAGATTTATTGTGAAAAGGTGTGGCGAACATAGTCGCGTCTTCGTATTGAAAGACGAGTATTGAGACCACACACTCTATAATGAGTATTCTGAAACTCGGAGAGGTAGAAGTCTGCACTCAATCCTCTCTCTTTAATTCAATACAAAAAGAACTTTATTCTTTTTATTAAAAGTGTTTTGATCTTGAATGGTAAGTGCTTTGCGACAGTGAACCCTAAAGGCAATGTCAAGCACTCAGGATAGGAGAAGGCCTACGCCTAACCACACCACGCCCATCCAAGTTTTATTGTGAAAAGAATCTGAAAATTTTCTCGGTATGGGACCGAGGTTTTAGGAGAAAAAGTTGTGAAAGAAGAAGTGGTGAATTGGTTTGACGGTTGATTGAGAAAATCCATTTGACGTTGGATCAAGGGTTTGACTTATACTTGCGTGCAAAAGCATGGTGGAATGGAAGTGAGTTTGAAAATGGCTCAATGACGAATCGAGAATTAGTTTGAAAATAGATATTCTAGTCCCTGGGGGTGCTCCTTGACCATAAGCCGCAGTCAAAGAAATAAGAAATACGTACATCGGAAATGGGAGAGGGGTACATGCAAATTATACGGGATTGCACGAAAATAAAAAGTCTCATTGTCAGGTGGCCCAAGAGAAAGTTGTATGTATGCAATGTGTTCTAAGCTATGCCTTTGAGCGAAAGTCAGGCACAACTCCATGCTTGGGTTCTTGAAAATGTCCAAAGATTCGACACTCGGATAAACAAACAACAGTCCACCAATTTTGAGTTTTATGGTTTCGATAATTTATTAAGTGTTTTGAAAGAATATACAAGATGAAGAGATGAATATTACAGGATAATTTGTATGTTGTTGTGACTGTTTTACCTTTCCATTTATTTTATGTTTTTCTTTTTATTAACTGTTAATTTTTTTTTCCAGATCTAATATTGATTAAGGAGTTACATTGGAAGCTTTTGAGAGGTATTTATGCATTAAAATTTGTTTATATTTGATATATGAAATATTATTTTAGAATATGGGTTAGGAAATTTTAGATTTTTTTTTTGTTAGATGTAAGTGTATATATATATATATTGAGTTGTTGTTGTTGAAAGAAAAAATAAAAATAATATATGATGTATTTTTAATTAGAAAAATAGAATATTTATTATGTTAGAAACAAATAATATGTTATTAGAAACAAATTAGAAAAATATTTATTAGAAAAACAGAATAAAAATAATATGTTATTAGAAACAAATTAGAAAAATAGAATATTTATAAGAAACAAAAATAATATATTAGAAACAAATTAAATATGTTATGTATTTTTAATTTTTAAAAACAGAATATTTATTATGTTAGAAAAAATAGAATTTTTAAAAATATTTTTAGTAAACAATTTTGTAAATAGAAAAAATTAAAATATATTTTTTAAAAACATAAAAAATATGTATTATATTTAAAATGTGTTATTTTTAAATGTATTACTTTTTGAAAAAGTATTTTTATTAAAAAATAATAAATATGTATTAAATATGTTATTTTTAGTAAATCAATTATATATATTATAGTTTTTTAAAACAGATTTTTAAAAATAGAATATTAAAAACAGATTTAGTATAATATATATTATTTTATTTTAGTAAATATGTTAAAAACAGTATAACACATTTAATACATTATTTTTATACATTATTTTTACACATTCAATTATTAAAAACAGATTTTTAAAAATAATGAATATATATTATACTTTTAAATATGTTATTATTAGTATAATATATTATTTTAGTGAATTTATATTATATTTTAAAAATAATGAATATATATTATACTTTAAAAAAATATAGTGTATATATATATTATATTTTAATGAATATATTATACTTTAAAAATAATGAATATATATTATACTTTAAAAATAATGAATATATATTATACTTTAAAAATAATGAATTTATATTATTTTAGTGAACATATTTTATTAGGTTGGTGTCGAAATAGAAAAAAAAGATTTAAATTACATATTTTATTAAAATGATATATAATGATAGTAAAAATTTCTGCAGTATGGAATATTTTCGTTACTATCGTAGTTGGATGTACGATAGAACGTTACCAGGCAGACTTGGACTTACACCAAAATTTGAGGAAGGAGTTAAGGAGTTTATCACGTGGGCATTTGCACAAGAATGTTGTCGACGTGAGGGAGGAGTGAGATGTCTTTGTCTTAAATGTGAATGTAGACCTATAATTAGTGATCCAGAGGAAGTAGAACGTCATTTGAAGAGGAAGGGTTTCATTAAAAATTATTGGGTTTGGACATATAATGGAGAATAACTGCTGAGTAACGTACATGCAGAGACAACTAATACACACGCATCAAGCAATCGATCACATATGGAATTTGATGAACAATTTAATCTGATCGATGAAATGGTTGGAAATGCATTTGGAGTAAATGTGACATATGATGAACCTCAGGATTTTGATGGGGAATAGTTGCCGAATGAGGAAGCACAAAGATTTTACCAATTGTTGAAAGAAATGAATACACCATTGTTTGAGGGGTCAGCAGATTCAAAATTATCAATGCGTGTGAGATTATTGGCCGCAAAGTCAAATTGGAATGTTCCTGATCAGTGTTTGGAATACTTTGCAAAAATGATGTTGGATGCGACTCCTACGAAAGACAACTTGCCTACAAGTTATTATGATGCAAAGAGGTTGGTGTCGAAGTTGGGTTTAGAAGTATGAAATATTGATTGTTGCATTAAAGGATGTATGTTGTTTTATGACAATGAGTTTGGTATTAATGATGAGGCGTTGGAGAAATGTAAGTTCTGTAAGAGTCTGAGATATCAAGTTCGTAGTAAAGCCATTAACCGTAAACAAAAATGTGTAGCCGTGAAGTCCATGTTTTATTTGCCGATAATACCAAGGTTAAAAAGATTGTTTGCTTCAATGCATAGTGCAAGTCAAATGACATGGCATCATACAAATAAAACATGTTCAGGCATTATGCGGCATCCATCTGATGGTGAGGCATGGAAACATTTTGATAGGGTACATTCTGTTTTTGCTGCAGAACCTAGAAATGTCAGGCTCGGACTATGCTCTGATGGTTTTACTCCATACGTCCAAGCATCTGCAATTGCATATTCCTGTTGGCCAGTTATCGTAACCCCTTACAACCTCCCTCCAGAGATGTGCATGACAAAACCATACATGTTTTTGACTTGCCTCATTCCAGGACCGTCAAGTCCTAAATCTGGAATCGACGTTTATTTGCAACCTTTAATAGATGATTTGAAGAGGTTGTGGATTGTAGAATGGACCTATGATATATCTCGCAAACAAAAATTTACTTTGCGAGCTGCCTTGGTGTAGACTATTAATGACTTTCCCGCTTATGGAATGTTATCTGGTTGGGGTGCGCATGGCAAAATGAGATGTCCACATTGCATGGAATTTACAAAGGCTTTTACTTTGGAATTTGGAAGGAAAAGTTTGTAGTTTGACTCTCACCGCAGATTCCTACCACGAGACCATGTATTTAGAAGAAATAATACTGATTTCAAAAAGGATGTACGAGTAAAAGATTTGCCTCCTCCACGATTGTCACCAGAGGAAATATGGAATCGAGTTTCTGAACTGCCAAAATTTACAGATTACGGTGAAGCATACATAATTGAAGGATATGAGGTTAAACACAATTGGACAAAAAAGAAGTATATTTTGGGACCTCCCATATTGAAATGATAATTTATTGCGACATAATCTTGATGTTATGCATATTGAAAATAATTTCTTCGATAATATATTTAACACAGTGATGCATGTTCAAGGTAAAACAAAGGATAATAAGAAGGCTAGAAGGGACATGGAAATTTTGTGTTGCACCCCAAAATTTTTCTAACCTTTTATCACTTGGTTTATGTTTGATTGCATTAGCATAGCATAGTTCTAGCATTTGCATAGCATAACATCCTTCATTTCATAGGGGATCAAGTGTTTTTATGTCAAGAGAAGCCTATCCAAAGGTATTATTCAAGCTTAAGAAGTTATCAGGGTCACCAGACAGAGAGTTGAGTTCTTGAGAAGTTTGAGTGCTTGTATGGAGCTCATCTCCTCACTTGGAGCCAGTTTAAGATCAGCAGTGGATTGTAAGGCCTTGATCAAGGAGAGAATGTGTGAGTAGAGCTCATTGAAGTGCCTTGAAGGTTATGTTGGAGCTCAATCAAGTCATTTTATCAAGTGCAAGAGTCACAGTTGAAGTGGATGCAACTAGGGTTTCATCTGGTTAACCCTACGTCAAAATGAGCAATTGAAGAGTATCAAAGCCAACTTCTAGGTCATTGAAATCATGAAATGATATGTAGAGGCATATGAGAAGTTGTTTTAAGATCAAGTTGAGAAGAATCAAGAGTGGTTGGAGTTGCTAAGTCAGGGTTCCTAGGGTAAAATCCTCTGTTTAGTGCCAAACTTCCAAGCCATGTAAGTCAATATACAAGCCTCATATGACTTTGGCCTCCACATGAATGTTGTAGAGGATGTTCATAGCTTTAATTTAAGTACTAGAAGTCCACCATTGGATTTATAGAACTCAAGTTATGGTCCAGACAAGTTACAGGTCCTCAGATGCATATGAAATTTGTCTGTGAAAAATCATCTGACTTCCAAGCTATTTTTGACCTAGAAGGAGGTTTCACCTGAACTTTTGGCCAACATGAAAGTTGTTCCTCATGATCTTATCTTTCCAAATTGTATTAGAAATCTTCCATCTGATTTGTAGAACTCAAGTTATGTGGTTTACAAGTTAGGGGTATTTTGGGAAAGTGAGATTATAGGCCATTTTCAATCATAGGTCAAACTCTCCAACTTGCACTTGTCAAATGGATTTTTGTTCAACATGGAACTTGTTCAAAATGTGGTTTTTAGGTTAACCAAGAGCTCATGGTGAATTAATTTGGCTCATATCAAAGATTGGTGTGAAGTGGTTTTGAAAGAAGAGAAATTCAAAGGCATTTTTGGTGGGAAATTGAAATAAATGATTATGGGTCCAAAACAAGTCAAATGACCACTCATTTTAATTAGATATCATATTTTAGAAACATTGGCAATTGTGGATTTTTCATTTGAAGAATAATTCATGGCCTTTCATAAGGTTTCTTCACATAAAAGTTACATCACACAAATCATTCACCAAGGCAAATTGAAGGCTATTTGTGATCTGAATTCACTCAAGGATTGTTCAGCAAGCTGACCAAAGTTTCCCAAGCAAGTTTTAGTGGGAATTTCATGCATTTCCATATCAAACTTTTTGAAGAAATTTGGAAATGGATTTTTGATTTTGGGCTTGGGCCTTACCTCTAGAAGCTTCCAAATCATCCTATAAAGGTCTAGGAACTCATCAGAAACAAGGTTGGTGATTGATTAGGACTGAGAGCAGAGTTTGCCATTGCAGCTTGAAGAAGAAAAGTGAAAGATCGAATTTCTGTTAGAGGCCATTTCAAGCACAATTGAAGCTTCAATCTTCTTCTAACATCATCACTGATTGGATCTGGAATGTTTTGGAGCAAGAATCAAGCCAGAAACGCCTCAAATTGAAGCTTGAACTCAGGTTCTTACTTCTTGAAATTGCACCCAATTCTTGTGTTTTCAATGCATTAGAATCATGTGGTTAGGTTTACCTTAGGTCATAGATGATTTCTGGACAATTAATTTGGTGATTTGTGACAATCTAGGATTGAATCCATTTTCAGTTAGGATGTGGAATTTGTGATTCTTGGAGTTTTAGACCGTGTAATTAGGATATTTGGATTCCTCATGAGATTTCGTGCGATTTTCATTCAAAGATCGTTGCGATTGGTTGAGTATTGAGGGAGTTAAGGTTCCATGAAGTTCGCCGGAGAGCTACCGTCCGGCCATGGCTGCGCGCGGGCTTGGAATCTGTAGAGAATTTCAAAACGAGGAAGACGTAATCTCCTCCGTCCACACGCGAGAAAAGAATAGACTCCGTCATCGCATCCAATGGTCGTGAAAGGCACCACGTAATCCCTATGCTGAAACGCATGCATTTTGATTAAGTGGGAATACCAAGTCCTTCAGCATGCTATGTGATCATAGAGAGTATGAGTTCGATCCCTCTTGTGGCTTTGTTTGATTTAATTGAAACTGAACTGAATGAATTGTTTGTTTGAGCCTTAGTTGTTGCTACTATTTGCGCCTCCCCTAGTTGGGCCCAACAGGAATAACAAGTGAATTACTTGCCAGATACACCCCCCTGGGCGTTGTTATAAGTTGAGTTTTGCTGAATTTCTAATTCAGATGGGCCTAGCGCCCAGGTGCTTTTTGCACCTCCTAGTCTTGGGCCCAGGCGCCTTAATGCTTGTTTTTTTCTACCAGATGCACCCTCCCAGCTGTTATTTCTTTTAGTTCTTTTCCTTCATTTTTTCTTTATTGCTTGTGAGAATTAAATCATTAAAAAATAGTAAAAGTTGTGAATAAATTCTGAAAAAAATGGTGATTATAGATTTAGATGTTCATGATTTTACCATGTTTTGAATTTTAATTTTCCATGCATTTTCCATTTTATTCCATATTTTCTTTTTAGTGCACTTTTAATATTGAAATAATGTTGTTATGAATTTGTTGATTTTCTTTCTCTCTCATATTGTGGAGTTTGATCTTGGATTTTTGTGTGCTGTTTGTATACATGATAATGCTGCTATGTGATTTTTGTTGGATTTTTTTAGATGATTTTAAATAGGGTTTTAGGGTAATTGTTTAGGAGTATTCTTTAGTGAATTCCTTTAGAGCACCCTTGAGCTTTGGATTTAATTTGGGCACCTTGGTTTAGATTAAACTTCTGATTTTTCTACCATAGAATGTTGACACATATAAGAGGGTGTGGTATTTTCTTTGGATTTGTTAGGATTGATGTTCCCTTAGTTTCCTATTTTACAAATGGACCTTAGAATAGGTAGTTATTAGAAGATAACACTTGATGTTTCTTTAGCAATTCAAGTAGGTGATGATCTTTCCTTAGGATTAGTTCCCTTTCAAACATTCCTTTGCTTAATTAGGATCCTTCATTATGGGTATAATTCCTCCTGTGGAGGAATTCCCTGCCTTTCACATTGGAGTTGAGACTAAGCAAGCTTTCTAAAGGAAATGGATTTGGTTGAGTGTCAGTGGCAAGTTCCTGTGGAACTTACCTTGCTTCTCATTCCCATTCTCCTAAAATTTTCTCATTCTTTCCTCTTTAGGAACCTTCTTGAGGTAGCACAGTCCCTCCTGTGGGGGGAGTATGGCACATCTCTTGAAGGAGACAAACCCTTAGGTTTCCCCAAAGATCTTTTTGTTGGTTGAGTGCCTGGGATAAGTTCCTGTGGAACTTACCCTTGCCTCCCAACACCCAATTTCCTTCCTTAGGGTAGAATCTGGCTTGATTGCTTATCATGGATTCATTTCCTTCTCTTGAAGATGGTGGACTTGAAGAACAGTTACAGACTTTGGATTGGATTGCTTCCAGAAGATTGCTTTGCTGTGGAGATTGCTGGCTTGTTTTCCCTGTCTGTTTTCTTCTTGTTTAACTGTATTGATGTGTATTGATGTGACTTGATTGGTGTGTTGCATTTATATTAGGTCATGTAGTTGAATAGGCCTAAGAGCATCCTAAGGGTTGAGTTTCTCCCCTTGCTTGTATTGCATTAGAGGTTGAGTTTCTCCCTCTGCTTGTATTTTTACTGGATGGCTTTGCTTGCTGGTATTTGGTAGAGCTCAGCTCCCTTGCCTGTGTGGTGTGTGGTCTGTTTGATTGCATTTACTTTCTTCTATTATCTTTGGTGTTATTCATATCTGGCTTGAGGTTGAGATGAGCTTGTGGAGGCTTATGCCTACACACATTTCCTCCTTCACTTGCATTGCATGCATCTTTACAGTAATTCGTGTACAGTTTTTCTGTTTACTGTTTGATTTCCATTACCATGTTCCCCTAGGAACTCTGACTTCTCTTCTTCAAGAGAAGTTATGACAGACATTAGGATTCTAACCATGCATGATAACATTAGTTAATTTCCCCTCTAACCTCAACCGTAGGACGAATATTGCATGATAACTGTAGGATCGAGTCAGTTTCCCTGTAGAGAGTCTTTTCTCTTCTTATCTCAAACAACAGTAAAAAACATAATAAAGGCAAGTTAGTACAAGCGCGTTACGAGCCTTAAGCTACTTGGGAAATGATGTTTGAGCGGTCTCCTCTCAATTGTCTAGAGTGTTTAGTATTTGTCCTTTGGACGATATGCGACGCATTCGCTCATAAGTCACAGTCTCTAGTGCTGTACAAACTACAGACAACCAAAAAACACTTCTTCCGTAAGAAACAGAAAACAAAGATCAAACATCTTTTTGTCCTCTTGGACCCTAATTCCTCGGAAACCCTTTTTCAGAAGGAGAGTTCTGTTAACTTTCAGTTCTACCGCAAACGGTAACGCATAAGTCTCCAAGGATCGAGCTGCACGCACCAACTGCTGGAACTGTCTGTTAACTTTACTTGGATAAAAAAGCAGCTCAACAAACCTGTGTTCTCCGTAACCCGAACTACATTTGTTCTGATCCTTCATGCCGTATGAAAGTACGTAGGCACGAGATGCGATGTCTCGGCGAGCAACCTTCCCCCTTAACTCGTAGTTAGGCGAACAACGTTGACTCTGATTTCTCGTTCCAGACGGGAATACGTAGGCATAAAGTGCGACGCTTTGACGAGTCATTTTCTTTTCTTTTCAGACCAGACCTTTAACGTAGATAGATTTAACAAACCCGTCAGATAAACAGAACAAGCATGGATCCCATCGAGTACGATGGACGTGAGGGGTGCTAATACTTTCCCCTCGCGTAACCGACTCCCGAATCCAGACAATGGTTGAGATGACCTTGTCTTATACCTTTTCGTCAGGTTTTTCCGATCGTTTCCTTTCCCGTTCTGAGGGGTAAATAACGAAAGGTGGTGACTCTTCTGTCATTGACGGCACCTTATTTTTGCGGTAGCGACAGCTGGCGACTCTGCTGGGGATGACTTGGTTCCCTATGCGAGTCTCGCCTTGGGTTTTCTTCCTAGCTGTCTGGGCCCGTCCCCAGCAGCTGGCGACTCTGCTGGGGACAGCGATAGTTTCCTGGGGATCCAACGTCCCCTATGCGAGTCAATCGGGGAAACCAACGGTTCCCTGTGCGAGTCATTCCTAGTGCTTGTGTGTTTACCTGTTGGGTTATGTTTATTTATCGTTTTCTTACTTTCCGCACTTTATTTTCAGTATGATATTATTATTATTATTGTTGTTGTGGGAAGGGGATCTGATGAGTGATAAGCCATACCCAGGCTCGAGAGCTAGATAGATTTAGACGCAGATTTGTGGTGAACCTGTATGTTAGGCATGCACTAGTTCCCACGAAATCTGCACTCAGACGAGGTTCTTTGAGATGATTTTCATTTCCAGCCCAGTGGGCCGTTGAAAGGATTTCAGATCTTAGGATTGTCGACTCTGGGGACCAATCATTTGTGATTCAGCTAAGTGAGGCCACTTCAAGAGATGATGATGCCACACCTTCTGGGTATTATATCATTGTTTCTTGAAAGTTTGTGACGCTGATGAACGCATAGGATGTCGTACCTTTGTCAGTGATTAGGTCCATACCAGTGAACGGGGTCAGGTTTATTGCAGGAAACCGTAACCTTCAGACAACCTGGTTTTATTGGCAGTGAATCAGTTTTGTGGGTTTCAGTAGTCCTGTATTATCAGAGTGTGGTATTTTCTTGCGGAAGCTAAATTATGATCTGCCACGCCACTTCACAGCACAACACAACACAACACATCACTTGATCCCCTGCTGCATTTTGCATCTGCATTTACATTTTCATATTGCATTGCATCTAACACGTATCTGTGTTGCAGGTGTGCAGTTCCCCTCTCGATTCTAGCAATCTTGTCCTTTCTGTGTCCATCATGGACCCCAATGTGAGAAGAACTTTGGCCTACAAATTTCCTACTCTGGATATTGCTACTCTGAGGGGTTTGATTTCCTTGCCTGGTAAAGAAGTGATGGGAGATTTCAGAAGAACCTATGGGAAGCTGCTCAGTGTTGTGTGCAAACTGTCAGTGTATGAGTTGAACGGACTCCAAACTCTACTTCAGTTTTATGATCCCCTGCTGCGTTGCTTCACATTTCCGAGCTATGTGCTGGCCCCCACTTTGGAAGAGTTATCTGTCTTATTAGAGATACCCATTCTTGCTCAAGTACCCTTTTGGCCTATCGATCAGGAGCCAGATGTGGCTAAGATTGCTCCAGCTTTGCATATTGATGTTTCTGAGTTAGAGGGAAAAGCTGTCAAGAGAAATGGAGCCTGGGGATTCCCACTACCGTTTCTAGCTGAGAGAGCCCGACACTATGCCAAGAAGGAATGTTGGGTGGCATTCAAGGCTATTTTGGCTTTG